>OX387326.1:16387357-17085954 GCA_947562085.1 Eudonia lacustrata | reverse complement strand
TTATGTAGCCTATGTTATTCTCCGGAATTTTCTTAGCATTTCGGTAAAACCGGATCAAAATCCGTTCCGATCCCCAAATAGTAAGCTTATGGAAAATCATAATGGTTGGGTATTAGAATAGAATAGAAATCATTTAATTTAGGCAACAAATTATGTACAGATGGTAAGTTACATAGAGGCCCATATTGTAAATACCTTACAGACTAACATACATACAATCTATACGAGTATATAAAACTAAAACTATGCTACACGTAAGGAGGGCGACGTGCGACGTAGCGCGGTGTCCGGTAGCCGGCTTTGGAACCACCGGAACATGACACCCTTCGGCCTAAACTCTTCTTTAAGGAAAGTCGACAGATGTTCGGTCGTTACACATCGTGGCGGGACTGCAACTGTTCGACCCTCGTAGTGAATTTGGTTTTGATCCGCACATACTCTACGATCTCCTCTGCCTTCATAGAGTAGTGGAGCTGGGACACGTATAGCAGCGCCGTAGGTGTAGCTGGACGCAGCAGGTGGTACGGTCCGGTCGGCGCGACGCCGCACAGGTTGCGACAGACGGGCTTCCTCTTCTTCCTTTCCACTGTGATGAAACCCTCCTCGTCGCGGTGATGGACCTGTGAAGCCGCAGGCGCGCTAATCTTCCTCCGTTGAATCGGTCGCCGCTCAGGTTGCGGAGTGGCGCCGACAGCGAGTGGCTTGCGGCAGCAGCAGTATAGGCACGTTGAGGAGTAGACGTGCATGCGCGTGGCGTCGCCACCGGAGCGGCGGGCAGCGGGGCGGGCGGGCAATCATTTTTGTTTGATTTTCGATAAGCCGCCTCACTTTTCTTTTTTATACGACCTAGTCAGTAAATAAACAACAAGCAGAATTAAGACTAAACTGATTTTGTTTTTTTAAGAATGGAAATCAAAACATTTTGAAACCGGTGGCCTTAGCACTAAACTACAGAGGCATAATCGGTTCTTGGGTACAGTCTTTGTTGCAACGTTCGCTATACTATAATAACCACTGTTCGCCATTCGCGACTGTCATGTGTCCCACATGGTGTTCTGACAGGCCTAATCGCCTTTTCGGTCTTCAAAAAATTCAAAATTCAAAATTCAAAATCATTTATTCAGTTTAAGCTACAAATAGCTCTTATGAACGTCATTTTAAGCCATCGGTTCGTAAGTCTATCTACTCTGGGCGGGAGATCTTGTACTGAGAAGAACCGGCAAGAAACTCAGCAAGTGTCCAGCTCTTTTCTCCCTTACAGCGTCAAAAAATATTGGAAAATGCCCTATCATAAAAGAATACTTTCCATCACAAATAAAAACACAAAATCTAAAGGACAATCACACATGTTAAAAAAAAACAAAAGAGAAAATATAATAATAGGTATTTAAGTTTGCAAATATACATCAGTTACCAGTTAAATTTTTTAACAATATCATACAGTACTAGTAAAAGTCAAAAAAACTATGGTTAATAATAATAAAAATAAAACTAATTGTAATGTTCAATGCAACGCTATTTTGTTATCTGCAGGACACTATTTATAAGTAGTATTATGTATATGTTTTGTATTATAGCCAGGCTGTTTTATCTTCTAAATATTCTTTGACTGTATAATAACCTTTTTTTAAGTAAAGAAGACTTTACATGTTTTTTAAACTTATCTAAAGGTAAATCTAGTACAGTATTTGGTATTTTATTGTAATAGTGTATACCTTGCCCCAAGAAAGAACCAAGCACCTTCTGTAACCTAAACAGTGGCATTACAAGTTTTGACTTATTTCTAGTATTAAAATTGTGTACATCACTGTGTTTAGCAAATGAATTGATATTACAACGTACAAGAACTATACAATTATAAATAAATTGAGACGCCACTGTCAAGACATCAATTTCTTTAAAAAGATTTCTTAAAGAAGTTCGTGAACCTAGTCTATAGATTGTTCTTACTGCTCGTTTCTGTAAAATGAATATAGTTTCAATATCAGCCGCTGTTCCCCACAGTAAGAGGCCATACGACATGACACTATGAAAATAACTAAAGTAAACTGTTCTAGCAGTTTCAACGTCTGTTAACTGCCTTATTTTTCTAATGGCATAAGCAGCAGAACTGAGTTTGCCGGCCAATTTCGAAATGTGAGGATTCCATTGAAGTTTTGAGTCAAGGGTTATACCTAAGAAAACTGTTGAGTCTACCAAATCTAATCGATCACCGTTTATTCTTATATCGGTTGGTTCATTTTTGACATTTGGTAATTTAAAATTAATACATTTTGTTTTTTTAGCATTAAGCTGCAAATTATTAATAGTAAACCAACTGAGTACATCAGAGAGTGCTTTGTTTACATCGTCGTAATTATTCTTACACCTACTTACATTAAAAATGAGTGAAGTATCATCTGCAAATAATACGATTTCACAAAAGTTCTCTACAAAGAATGGCAAGTCATTAATATAAATCAAAAACAGAAAAGGACCAAGAATGGACCCTTGTGGAACTCCCATTTTTACATGAGAACCAGATGATTTAGTTCCATTAATATCGACAGTTTGTGTTCGAGAAATTTAATTCAGTCGTATCTTAATACGACTGAATTAAATTTAGTGCGAAATCTTTGAGACCGTAGTAATTTAGCTTCATCACCAGAGTTTTGTGCTCAACGCAATCGAAAGCCTTGGACAAGTCGCAAAACACTCCAAGGGCGTTTTGAGACTCCTCCCAGGCATCAAATATATGTTTTAATAGAGCAACACCTGCATCAGTAGTAGAACGACCCTTTGTAAATCCATATTGTTTATTATGTAAAAGGTTGTTTATGTTAAAATACGACATCAACTGTTCCAATATAACTTTTTCATAAATTTTGCTTAGAGTTGGTAGTATTGAAATGGGTCGATAGTTACTGGGGTCTTCTTTGTTTCCCGATTTGAACAAAGGTATGACCTTACTAAACTTCATAAGATCGGGAAAGATACCTTTATTCACACAGTTATTAAAAATTTCAGCAAGATATGGTGCAATAGAATGTATAATATTCTTAATTACTTTTATAGAGATGCCCCACAAATCACTTGTGTTTTTCATTTTCAGTGATTTAAATGTTTTTATAATATCCATTGAATCAATATATTTAAATTGAAAAGAAACATTACATTTCGGTACATATTTTTGGAGTAATGCTTGTGCAGCTTCTGGTGATGAATCCAAATTTGAGGTTGTCAGCACAGGTATATTTACAAAAAAATCATCAAAAATATTAGCAATATGTGAATCTGAATTGACTAAGTTGTCGTTTACTTTTAAAGTGAAAGTATTATCCCGTGGTTTAAATTTACCTGTTTCACGGTTTATAATGTCCCAAGTGACTTTAATTTTATTGTTGGACTTTTTAATTTTTTCTTTAATATAATTAGATTTTGCTACTATACATACTTTCTTAAATATTTTCGAATAATTCTTTACATATTCCGTAAAATTAGAATTTTGGTTATATTGTTTTAGACTATATAAATCATACAATTTATTTCTACTTTTATATATACCAGTCGTGGCCCAGTCACAGAACTTAAGTTTATGAGTAATTTTGATTGTTCTTTGTGTAAACACTTGGTCATATTCAGTCTTTATGAAGTTAAAAAGATTAGTATATAATACATCTGGATCATCTTGTCCAAATGGCAATGCATTAATTTTACACGATATATTATTTTTAAAACGCTCTACTCGCTCCTTTGTAACTGGTTTACAGTTCACTATTTTTGGCTCATCCTTAATATTAAAATCATAGGTCACCTTTAAACCGCAATGGTCAGACGTAAGCTTACTAATGACTGACTTAGAAACAGGGTCATAGTCTGTAAAAACATTATCAAGACAAGTGGCTGAATGTGAAGTTATTCTAGTGGGTTCGAGAAATAGATTAATAAGATTAAAACATTTAAACAAGGCAACAAGACGAACACTCATTGAAGTGCTTTCTAGAATATTTATATTGAAATCGCCACATACAAAAACAAATTTATTTTTTAATTTTAATTTTCTTAGTACGTCTTCCATTACAGATTCGAAAATACCGAAATTGCCCGATGGGGATCGGTATACACACACTATTACAAAGCTATTAAACTCCACACATGATAGCTCAATATTACGCTCCACTGATAAGCCTACAATATCGTTGCGATCTTTATATTTTATATTACTTCTTACTAGTATTAAAGAACCACCGTGAAAAGCTGAGCTTCGCACGTACGCGCTTGCTAATTGGAAATTATTTACATAGAATGATGTGTCATGACTTCTTAGCCAATGCTCAGTTAAACAAAATATATGAATTGCCTGACTTTTTGCAAATAATTCTAACTCTAAGTCTTTGCCAGCCAAACCTTGAATATTTTGATGTATAATAGTAATTAATGAGGACTTGGCTTTTGTCTTAGACCTCAGTTTAAACATGAGGTTGTTGTTACCTTATTACTAGTTGTAGATGTTGCATTAGTAGAACTACTAATGGTTACGTTGTTATGACGTAAAGACTTAGTTATACCATTTATAACTGTATCCTGTATATTATAAGCTAACAATTTAGCTATTTGGGTCCTACATTTCGTAGAAAGATACATAGTATCTGACGTCAAACTAAAGCTATTAATAAATTTATTTATATCAAAATATAAAATAGTGTCACTATGACGACAAATCAAATTAAACAATAATAAATTTAATTCATAAATGCGCTTATTTTGTTCCCAGGTCAAATTGGTACAATAGGGAAAAGCGCTAATTATTATCCTGCAATTTGTTTCTGATTGCAGTTTTATCAAAATATTAAAACTATTTATGATGTCACGTTTCTTCGTTTGTGAGCTGTCACCACATAACACAATAATATTAGTGGAACTATTCAATGAATCCTGTGATATTTTGTTTACTATAGTATTCAACGACTGACCTGGAGTACAAATATTGGTCATTGAATGGATAATATTTCTATTTATAGGCAACCCTAAGCCTTGACCCAGTTTATCAGAGTACATGACTGTTTTTTTTACTAATTTTGTAACATTAGGTTTAAGTATTTTTTGAGGAGAGGCCGATGAAGGACCGGGAACCAAAACAGACAAGTTTTGTGTGTTTGAGTTAAGTGATA
Organism: Eudonia lacustrata; assembly: GCA_947562085.1. Taxonomy (NCBI): domain Eukaryota; kingdom Metazoa; phylum Arthropoda; class Insecta; order Lepidoptera; family Crambidae; genus Eudonia; species Eudonia lacustrata. Next base: position 17,080,804 of record OX387326.1, on the reverse strand, counting down.
AAGACTCTTTGTGTAGGTTAATTTCATTATTAATTAATGAGTTGTACCGATCAGCATTGTACTTGCACAGATCAACTAACTCTGTGGCTGATTGGATATGTTCTTCAATCTGTTTCTGTGATATTGAGTATTTTTTAGTCATTATATCAAGAGACTCATGTAACCTTTGGATGTCAGTTTGTAATTGCTTAGTGTCCCGGTCATACATTTGCCTACTTTCCATTAACTTACTATTATATATATCTAAGGAATCTATAAGGCTAATACGATCCTTTCTGAGAGCAATATTTTTATAAAAACAGTTATTTTATTTAATCAACTTCTCAGTTTTCTTTATAAACTTATTAATTTTTACATATTTTTTAATTTTAGTTTTGCTGATTTTATTTATTTTGTTGTTGTTTTGAGATTGCTGTAATGAAATTCCACCAGGTGATGCTATAAGTTCTTCAAATAAATGTTTATTGGTACGATTGACCAACATTCGAACGGGAGCGTTCGGAGAGTACGCACGCGCAGAACTCACTTTGTTTCTAAAATCCATTTGCATCGGGCAACTATTTCTAAATATTGTAATTGTGATACTAAAATAACATTAAAGTGACTGTAAGGAATACGACTGCGTCCTTATTTTGAAGATCCAAGATGAACTGTGTTATCGACGAATCCGAGTTTGCTCGACCGTCCTACTACAAACCAGCCTCGCCGCCGACATCCTGAATCATTTGAAATGTGTCCCACCAGCTGTCAAAATTAAAAAAGACCATGAAATACTGCTTAAAATTTAAAAAAAAAAACAATGTTTATTTAATTTATTGCAGGTTAATTTTATTTTTTTGCACTCCTTCTCCATATACTAAAAATAATCTATGCAACCATACCCAATACCGAGCGTGCAACATGTTTATCTTGCAAACTTTTATAATGACGTATTTTTCTATTCACCGCTCGGAACAGTCGTGTGTCCCGCATGTTTTCCTCTATTCTCGCAGCGTCGGGCGCAGTTGAAAACTCCTCAAGTTCCTTTGGCGAGCCAATTCACTGCGAACAGTGAGAAAAACAATCTGTGCACCCACTTACAACTTATATTCTTTGCGCGTGTGCCGTTTACTTGCTTACTTGCGGTATCTTATTTAATTCTTCGATGCTGCGTTAATATTATTTACGTAAGATAAGTAAAAATCCAGCCTCCATCATTGAAGTCGTCATCGTTACAATCGATGGGTATGGCTTAATTGTATTTCCTGTTTTTCAACGCATAGCTCGGGTTTGTGATCAATCAATCGCCGCAACCCAGAACAAAAATTCATTATAAAGCTTTATTAACTAAACTAGCGGCCGCTCGCGGTTACACCCGCGTGGTTCCCGTTCCCGTGGGAATATCGGGATAAAAAGTATTAATCCAGGTTATAAACTATCATAAACATCATTCCGTAGCCCATTTCAATAATGCGGATACTACCGGTTTCACACACCTGACAACGTTATTTAAGTAGTTCCCAATGAGGAATTTGTACTGCGCCAAGTACATTTTATAAGTTGGACTACTGTAAACTTGTAAAGCCTACTTAGCTGTGATAGTTTTCCTTTTAACTTCGTCATATATATAACTACCGTGAATTTTTTCACGTATCCAAAAACAATCATTTGGCTGACAGGGGACACTTGACTCCAACAAAATTTTGCACTTTCAAGCTTAATAGTTCACAAACGGATGCCTCAATCAAAAAACGGTTTCCACAAACAAAAAATTACATCCCTACAAAAAAAATGTAATTTAAATAATATGTAGTGTTAATTCCGCTAACTCACTCGTTTTTACAGCTTGGATGCAGTACGCATGCACCGCCCTCCCGCCCGCAAAAAGTATGCACATGCAGGAGAAACAATGCGTGCAAGCGTCGTCGTGCACTCGTCGAGAGCTGCAGTCAACAGCTCCTGAGGATGCCCCGTGGAGGGGCGAAACACGTGTCGGGTATCGGTGTTGGTGTGCATTTTCGCTTGCACGCCAAAATAACGCCTGATTCCATTAATTATTACATCTCTACTTCACGTGTAGGGGAGGTAACCTAAAAAAAATATTTTTCAAAATTTTACTTCACCACTTTGTCGGCGTGACTAATAAGTAGGTATATCCATGCCAAATTACAGCTTTCTAGTACTATGAGTCTATGAGCTAGGGGGTCGGACAGACAGACAGACGGACATTGCGAATCTTTATGGGTTCCTTGTTGACTATACGAAACCCTAAAAATGATAGAATCAAGCCACTGAGTTGCAAAAACTGCATAGACGAATAGCAGACTCGGAGCATCTACATCTCACTAAACAAAATGAATTTACAAAAAACACAAATGTTGAAAAAATTTCCACGTGCAGGATTTGAACCTGCACCCTTCTGGCATACCTGCAGGTTCAAATCTTGCTCGTGGAAATTTTTTCAACATTTGTGTTTTTGTGATTTGTTTCGCAACAAAATTTGCGTTAAAATTATATAAACAAAAACATTTTGATGATGATGATGATGATGATGAAAAACATTTTAAAATGAATTTACATTTTTTCATAGTTTTGACAACCTTATCAAGTTAGTTGTCAAAACTCAGAAAAAATAGTAGGTATGTTATAGATGAACATATTAAGCGAATAGCATGAGTTGCTTGTATAGTTAACTAACTATAGTTAATTAACTAACTATAACTATAGTTACGAACTATTCAAAATGTATTCACATTATTTTTCAGAGATTTGACAACCAACTTGAAAACCCTTTCTGCTTCAAATTAAACGTTTCCAACAAAGGAAAAATCTTAGTCCCTCAAAAAGGGGGACATACAAATAAGAGTCGTAAGTCATCTTAAATAAGCAAAAATAATCAGATTGAGTGGCTCTGCAAAGTCAGATAATACCATTAGCGTTACTTAATGTTGGGATTTGCCTTTGTTTCAAAAGAAAGATGGCGGCGGCGTGACGAAATAGCGGCAAACGAGGCCGAAAGAAAACAATTGTGTGGCCATTGTTTACAAGGTTCACTGGGGGGACAAAAGGCTATAATAATTTAGGGACAAAAAAGACAAGCCTGATCTGTGCGAACTCCAGTATTCTTACTTTTGATAAGGATTTTTTTTTCAGTACGCCGAAAAGCCCTTCATTTCACTTGAAGGTTTGACGATAAAATGAACGCGCACTTCACCCGGAATTTCGCGGAACAGCCTAAGTGAATTTTTAAGTAAGTTTATTTTGTTTTTATTACATAATCTGTAAGTTAAAAGTTAAAATTTTACTAGAAAATATCAACCAGCCTCAGGAAGCCCGAGTGGGAATCGAACCCACGACCTTTGGATAACCGGTTCAATGCTCTGACCGCTGAGCTACCGAGGCCCCAGAAGACTCGTTGAATTTTTCTATTGTGATTTACGCTGCAAGTCAGCGGTATTACGTCACTGTGAACAGCGCCTGATTTAGAGTTTTGACAGCCCTAGGCTTACTATGAATATGCGCCCCTCCCCCCAGAGCCGTTCTTAATTTTTCAAATTCAGGAAAAAAATGCATTTTTATACTACTGCGCATGGAAAGACGCAGGTGGTAATGTGTTAAAGGAGGGTATACCTACTAAAAACTCCTGTACTTCCCCTCCGTGCCACTTGGATAATCCGGGACCGTTATAAACAATCACTGGAGTTCACCCCAGTAGGAGGACTGAAGGCGGCCTGCCAGAGGGAGAAAGCACGAGAAAGCTTGGGCACTCCAGTCATATTAAGTCTAGCCACTGACAATGGCCTGAAATGACAATGGCCCAGACTCGCTGCTTCCACATTACCCTGGCCCCAGGCTGTAATTAAAGGGTCGACTTCAGCTCAGGGGAGAAGGAACTCCCGCAGAAATCAGTTTAGACCGATGTTGACCGTCTTTTAAAGTACCAAATGTTAAGTTTGAAAGATAGACGTCAAATGCTAGATCTTCTTTTCTTGCACAAGTTGCAGCTGCAGTTTCACATCCCTTTTAAGTTACCAAGAGGTGGTAAATTAGTTCCATTTACATCCAAGAGGTCTAAAAGCCAGCTCGGCCACCACTCATTAATAAATAGGCTTCAAAGACAATACAACTCACTGCTGAAGAGGTCTGCTGATGTCGATATTTTGTCTTGTAGCGCTCTAAAACTTAAGAGAGCTATACTTGATTCGTTCAAGTTGTAGCTCTGGTGCACCCAATTCTGTTAAATATTTATATTATATTTTATACTTAGTGTTGCTCACGTTTGCTTGTCGTGGCAGCCTGTAAGAGAATCTGCACTTATCTTAAATATAGTACATAAGATTAAACAATGTAAATAGTGTAAGATTTGTTGGTTGCCCTTAATAAATAAATAAATAAATGTCTAAAGCAGGAGGCTCGGTAGCGGTACTCCCTTTCATCAGTTGTGGTCTGAGGACTAAGTACTTGTCCTGTTAGAAAACGTTTCTGCTACACAAATAGTCTCACATAAGGTTTTTTAAATATTAAGGCACTCCATAGTATCGAAGTGCCGCTATTCTGACGTTTGGGTGTTAAAGGAAAGCTTAGCGCCCCTCGGGCCTAGCGCCCTAGGCTCCAGCCCTATAAGCCTGTGGGTAAATCAGGTCCTGACTGTGAAGTTCCTACCGTCACAGTCGAAAGAACACTATTGCAAGTATTTAATAATCGATAAAGACGTAATTGTTTCAAATATAATCTTGTAACTTTAAATAGCACTAGAGGCCTGCTCGCGACTTCCGAATTCGAATTCGAATTTCGAATGATGGACCCCTTTATAGCAGCGCCACTTATGGGGTCCAATAGTAAATCTAAACCATTCTAGAATCCACTTGAACACACACAAAAAAATTCATCCAAATCGGTCCAGCCGTTTAGGAGTTCAATTACAAACACACGCACAGAAGATTTATCTATATATCGCTAAATGTGTAGCAATCGCAAAACTCGAGAACGGCTGAACCGATTTAGCTGATTTTTTTTATTGTGTTGGATGAAGTCTGAGGAAGGTTCTTAGGAAGTGAAAAAACGTAAAAAAAATAAAAAAGTAAAAAGGAAGATAGTAAAAACAACAATTTTCTTTTCCCATACAAACCACTCTCTACTGGACAGATTAAAAAAAAATTTAACCATTAGAATGCTACATTGGCGCTGAGTAACATAGGCTATATAAAAAAGTCCACTCGTGCGAAGCAGGGACGGGCCGCTAGTATAAAATTGCGAATGCAAAATTCAAAATAATACTAATAATCTATAAGTGTTAGGCCTTCATGTCGCTTTATGGTGGGTGACAATAAAACCAAAGCTGGAAGCGCATTTTTCCGGAATCCTCACAACTGCGGAACTAGTAAAGCTAGTTCCTCTAACTGTTGAAATACACCAATGCCACAAATAGTTATTTTTAGTGCGACTTAGATAAGATGATGATTAATTTAATAGTCAGACTTAGAATAAGTCATGCCAAAACGAGTATGTACTCTAGGAAACTCCCGCAAGGATTCGAAGGGCTCTAGGACACTTGGTCTAGCCACAACACCAGATAAGAGAATAAAACTAAATAATATTCTGTAACATAAAAAATGAGCTACAAAAACAATTAGTACCATACTTATATGTTGCCCTCAATACCGTTTCGTCCACCAGGATCCCCTAGCTTGATCCCCCAGGGGATCCTCGTGAACTCATTAGTTCATCAGGATCCCCTTTAATAGAAAGTAAGTAATGACAATATCACACTGGGTATTTTTATGACGTCAAGTTTACATTTGTACACGTACACACTCGCCGCAACCGCGCAACAAACGCCCCGAAGTATTTAAAAACACATTCGCCAAAGGTTTTATGCGACACACTGAAAAAACACGAAACGCTAACGATTCTCAGAATCCAATACCTTTTTTCGTTTACGCTGCTCCGTCCACAACTGCTGCAGAAAAACATTGCTGTAGCACGCCAAAAGTATTAGATCGATCCAATTTCTGCACGATACATACCGTGTTGACTTTTGGATACAGATTTTAAACCTTTAACAAAATTTTTTTTATATCTCGGTGACCTAGTAGTGTCAAAGGTAGAGTCCTAGTCGGAGACCTTAAGTCAAAGGTAGAGTCCTTGGTTCTATTCAAAAGTAACTTATGTAACGGTAGGTATATATATTGTTCTGTGGTATTTACTTTGTTTTCTTTTTTCATGTTTCAAAGTTTCCATGAAGAAACAGATTCAATGTTGCTGTTTAATTCAAAATTATCCTCTTAAGCAGGTGATACGAGGCTTGGACGTTAAAACTTCAACCTGTCGTTAAAACCGCTTTTAAAGCTCCAAAATACAGTAAATTTAACTGCGGCTCTTTCGCGGAAAATTTGTTATGATCCGTCAATAATTTAGAAGTTGGTTGATGATACGAAACTCCTTGGGAAGCTGAGTGCCCGCACGATTTAAGGCTATAAAGAATATTTATCACGAAAGAGGTAAAAGCGTATCTAATGGCTGATGCTCACAGGTTGCTGGCGCCAGTAGGATCCTGAATACTGACTTGGGTAATAAAAGCCCGCTCTATTTGGTCGAGTGCTGACCAGGCATTACAGTTGGTTTTAACCTGAGTTTGTAACATAACTGGCAGGAATAGATTTTAAAAATAGAACGTGGTAATTGTAACCTTTTTTAACAAGGATTGTGTCGCTGCCATTCTACCTCGGTCTGTGAAGACCGTTATGGAACCACCCTATAAATGGCCAGAATAAAAATAGTGTTTTTTTATGTTTAAAAAAAGTTTTTTTTTTGGGGTTAGTTTTCTATTCCATAATGAAGTAGCTCTTTCAAATTCTTCACAGTAGTATAATTTTTGTGCAAAAACAGAACAAAAATGCTAAATGTAGCCGGTAGCCAAAGTAACAATAAGAAAACGATAGCGAAGTTCGAAAATAATAAAATGTATGGGATTGACATAAGCCGCACTAAATCATGTGGTCAATCTTATGTCAATCCCATACATTTTATTCTTTTCGAACTTCGCTATCGTTTTCTTAAGGGTGCGCCGTCCGTAAGTGACAAGTGTCATATGTTTTATTTGAAATGTCGTCGTCCATATTTATTTGATGCCGCGCGGCCATACTAATTTTGTATGGGGAATTTAAGGTGCTTAATAAAACATTATTATTTAAATAACCACTTGATGAATCAAAAATGTAGTCTAGCAATTTGTAGTTTATCCATTGATGATTGTTTAGACAAAATCAGAGGTACAATAATTTAGATAAACTATAAGAAATCTACTAAACGCCGCCACTCGTTTTCATGATCTTTGCCCAGCTTTAAATGATATTGTAGAAAAAACTATAGCGTGTTATGAATTTATGGTTCTGACAAATTGTAAACACGTTCCCTATGATACTAAATATATATTTTGTTAATTTAATACGATAGTATTTTCAATTATATTTACTTAACAGTAACTGCATTTTTGGCATTTTTTGGTCGGCCCACCCTTAATGTTTCTTTGGCTACCGCCACAGCTTAGGTTTGTCATTTTTTCCCTGATAAGTAACTAATCGGAGAAGTGTTAGCAGAAGAGCCAGCGCCTTATTTTATAGCAGAAGAGTGACCTTTGTTCTCGGAAGTAGAAGGGGATGAAGTAGCGACTGATGGCGCTTAAAACTTGTTCTGTTTTTGCACAAAAATTATGTCCACTAATGCTCACTATTCCCACTTACGCATCACATCCATTTCGAAGCAACAAAGAACAATCGAATGGCTAAAGTACCTACCAAATTCTCCACAATACCGTTCCCAATTTACCAATTTAATTTTCGGCGCGTTATGCTGAATGGCATACCGAACTCCCCATGGAGTGATTCTGGAACATGTTTCATCGTAATCGAACAGGGCAATACCTATACGGGAATTATGGGGTTGCCCTAGAGGTTATGGACATAATACAGATGACGTGCGTGAGAAGGATTAGTCCAAAGTAAATAAAATTTTAATTATGATTTTTTTCTTACTCTTACAACTTTTTACATCCATGTGGTTGATACAAAAAGAAATATCTTCACATGCTGCTACTCATCGATAAATTTGTATTTTTTTTATTTATTTTTTTACTTTTAAGTGCATAGTGCTACAATAAAACTGAATTAAATAATTATAAAATATAGTGAAAAAATTAAATGCCTACCCTATATTGCCTTTATTGTGTATTTTATATTTATTCCTCATTCATTTCTTCTAGCTTCTAGCTCTCTTTAATTGTTTTATACGTGCAAAAATCGGTTCTTTTCAATATAAGGCAACCGACTGTAAAACAGAAGAAAAAAAACACTATCTACTTTTACTTTATAAAAAAAAAAAATAATAAAATTTATTACAGCTTACACCCATACAAATTACAATAAAACATCACAAAACAAAATAAAATAAAATAAAAACCAGTATAAAATCAAAATTAAAATTTACAAACTAAAATAAAAAAACTTTACTTCGTAAGTCTACTCTAACAGCTTTTTAACAGCTTTATAAAGCTTTTTTTTTAAATTTGTTTATTTACTTATTTATTATAACTATCGTAGTGGCGCTAGTGTCCAACACAGTTTCATTCGCCAATAAATAACATAGATTTTTTTTAAACTAGTGGTCGCCCAGTGGTCGAAATTTGACCGTAATTTTATCAAGGCTGCACTGATTGTAAGGATCCAATCAGTGCAGCCTTAATAAAATTACGGTCCTTATTAATCCTAAGCAATGAAAAATTAAAAATGATAGAATGTGAGTTTGGGTTGGCATTGACAGATTTCGGCCGCTCCTCTTCCATTTTTGAATTTTTTGAAAAGCGTATATTAAATACGTGTGTGCCAAATACTTATGCGTGTGTGTAATGTTTGTTTTATTGATCTAATGTATATTTTATGCATAATTTAAAAAAAATAACATTATGCACTCCTTCTCTATATAAACTATAAGTGTGCAAAATTTCATACTCCTTCGTCCGCGCAATTTTCGTAAAAAGTTTTTGCTTCACGTATTTAGATATAGATATAGATTTTACGCCATGACAGCTAGGAAAGAGGTGGTCTGTATTCGGTTGTTGCTAAAGACTAAAACCAGATGCTGACCTTCTTTTTTTTAAATGATTAAAGGTTAACAAATGACGATCACTGGTCCCAGACGAGTTATTCGTCAACTCGCACACTTTAAACTCGCACAGGTGACGAACACTGGGGCCGCTACCCTACCCTGAACTGAAAGACTGAACTGAAGAGAAAGAAAGAGAGAGAGAAACATTTATTGACCACACACGCTATTATACATAATATCGTCATCATCTCAAGCCTTCTTCAACCAGTTTAGTGTTGGCCTATTTCAACTCCACTTCGTTCTAATTTGGGCTGTCAGTATCCAATTTTGGCCCGCTATCTTTCTGATGTTATCTTTCGATCTTGTCTTGGGTCTACCAACTGGCCTTTTATAGTCCTACGATCCCACTGGCCTTTTATATTCCAACAGGTCCTTGCACCACGAGTCTGATTTATGGGCTACGTGACCTGCCCATTGCCACTTCTGCTTAGCTGTAAACTATATTGTTACCTACCGAGCGTTACGTGACCTTCTGCTCTTCACATTGGGTAGTATAACACCGCAGTGGTGTTACTCGTAAAACTGTCCCACGGGTCTTTTTTGAAGAATCTTGATCAAATTGACCTTCTTATGTGCTTCAAATGCTAAAGAGTAGACTCAAGCCGCTGTAAAGGAATATACGATCACGAAATTGGTAGGTAGGTATATACAAGCTGAGGACAAAGCGCTATGGCGCTCATTAGGGGAGGCCTATGTCCAGCAGTGGACTAAGATAGGCCGATGATGATGATGATGATGATGATATACAATGTTGATCAGTTATATACTGGTACCTTATGTTAGGGTACTCCGTGCTTCAGAAGGCACGTAAAGCCATTGGTCACGACCACCAATCCGCACTAGGCCTGCGTGGTGGCTTATAACCCATTTGCCATGTGGTGTTTCTATGTGGAGGCTCGTGCCCCAACAGTGAGTACATAAAATGAGTCGGTGATGATAATTGTTCCCCATTTTCAGTACCTTTGCTCCTCTCATAGTAAAAATCTCCGGTCCTCAAATAATCGTCTCCTTCTCTGTCCCTCTCATACATCTGATTTTGTTCATTCTTCCTTTCACATTCAATCATCAAGATTAATGTTATTACTACAGCTATTCTCTTGTGAGGGTTGGCGTGGTGACCTGTAACACCGGTTTCTCTAAACCCATCGCAGGCGCCGGCAACTCTCGCATTGGAATTGCTGTGGTTAAATTTGTTAATTGGTGTAACATTACTATAGTTTTAGATTAAGATCCATAATGTAAAAAGGAAATAAAGAATTTTTATTATTATTTATTATTATTAATCCATTCTCCTGTGGAACGCGCTGCCTCGCGAAATCAGGATGGCTACGAGTCGTGACGCTTTTAAAAAGAAAGTCCGCGAGCTTTTCCTTGATAGAATCATGGCAGAATCATGTCAATAACGCCATATTAGTATTATGTATTTTATGTATGTTTATTTATTGTAGTTTACGTATTTACAATACACATATATGTTTATGTATAAATAATATTTATGCATGTATTATATACTTACATTTAAATTATTTATAATATATCTTGATTGCACCTACCAATGTTATCTCAGCACCACCCTATGGTTGACTGGTAGAAAATTCTTCAGGCATTAAGTCCGCCATGTAATATTTATGTTGCAAAAGTTTAAATAAATATAATTAAAATATTTTTGCTACAATTACCTAATTGTACCTGAAATTATCATCATCTCATTCGGATGCGAATTTATCTACACTGTGTGTAGTAATTTCGCATCTGAATAGTCCCGCGGGGTATGTGGGGTTAGCCTGATGTTATAGCCGATCCACTAAAAACCTAGGGCACCCGTCCACCGCTTGAGTGGGATCCCAAGAACTCTAAGGAGTCGTTTACGACCCGCTACGATGTTCCTTTTGGACACGACTCTCACTGAGGCGCCAAACACCTGGTTGCGCGGGGGAGGCCTCTTTATGTATTTATTCCCAGCAGGGAATAGAACCCGAGATCTCTTGTTCAGAAACTAGTGAGGCAAGTGAGTCTAACCCCTAAACCACAGAAGCAAGGCGGTGTCATCGTCCTCGAGAGCAAAAAATTCGAAAGCTCTTTTAAAGGCTAGAACCTCCGATAATAAATATTACTGTTGAGGAATTTCTTTTATTTGAGTAGCCCTCTTTGTGAATGTGAAAGGTCTCTCCCTAGGTATAGCCTAAGTCATGTTTTATGAAACTCCTTTTAAGCAACAAACGGGTTCCAAGTAGCACCGTAAAACCTAAAGAAAACGTAAACACCTTCTGTGTACCGTCGTATAATCCTCTAGAAAGTACTTGCTAGTCCTACCTACATCTGCATAATTAAAGAAAACACCAGACTTTTGCAAAAAATCTGTTCTTTTACAATGAAATCCTATTAATATTATAAACGCGAAAGTTTGTTTGGATGTTTGTTACTCTTTCACGTAAAAACTACTGAATGGATTTGGATGATATTCGGCATTCAGATAGTTTATAACCTAGATTAACACATAGGATACTTTTTATTCCGATATTCCCACGGGAACGGGAACCACGCGGGTGAAACCGGGAACCACGCGGGTGAAATCGCGAGCGGCCACTAGTTGAGTAATATTTATTTGCATAGGTAAAAGCTTTGTTTCGCAAAATAAGTTTCTCGTTATGAACCACACAGTGAAAAGCTTTCGCATTTATTGTTGAACACACAAAGTGAATTTTAAAATACGAACACTGTTTGATCTACATGCCATTCACTTAAAAATCACCTCATGGTATTTAAAATGGAACCACCATCTCATTTATGTTTATCACTTAGATTATTATATATATATATGTATTATATACACGGCTCGTTGTGTGTGTTCTACCGCCTGTATAATGGAGAATGCTCTAAAGAACTTTTTGATTTGGTGCCCACTTCCTCCTTCTACTATCGCACCGCTCGCCATCGGAACAAGGCAGATACTTCTTGGAGCCGCTGTTCGCTCAAACGGTCCGCTTCCAGAGGAGCTTCATTCCACGTACCATCAAACTGTGGAATGAGCTGCCATCCGAGGTTTTCCCATTAAGCTACGACATGGGCTCTTTTAAACGGGGTGTAAAGAGGTTTTTTTCAGGTAAGCAACATCTAAGCAACAAGCAACATCTCTGATGTTGCTGATGTCCATGGGTGTCGGTGACCGCTCACCATCACGCGGCCCGCCAGTTCGTTTGCAGACTGTAAATATATATAAAAAAAATATATACACATCAATATTAGTAGCATTGGTGTGTTCCGATAGTTAAACATAGATAACGAGTTCGTGTTGATAATTAGGTGCAAGTGCACTTCCACCGTATTGACTTAAGGGTGCGCCGTCCGTAAGTGACAAGTGTCATATGTTTTATTTGAAATGTCGTCGTCCATATTTATTTGATGCCGCGCGGCCATACTAATTTTATATGGGGAATTTAAGGTGCTTAATAAAAAAATATTATTTAAATAACCACTTGATGAATCAAAAATGTAGTCTAGCAATTTGTAGTTTATCCATTGATGATTGTGTAGACACAATCAGAGGTACAATAATTTAGATAAACTATAAGAAATCTACTAAACGCCGCCACTCGTTTTCATGATCTTTGCCCAACTTTAAATATATTGTAGAAAAAACTATAGCGTGTTATGAATTTATGGTTCTGACAAATTGTAAACACGTTCCCTATGAACTAAATATATATTTTGTTCATTTAATACGATAGTATTTTTAATTATATTTACTTAACCGTAACTGCATTTTTGGCATTTTTTAGTCGGCCCACCCTTAAGGGTAAGGCTACCGAAGAGTACTCACTACCAAGAAGTACTTATCTATTGTTTCTAAAGTTTACAAGGAGACCACTCACACACACAGGTCACAGGGAGACACAGGGGTGTCTCCCTGTGACCACGGGCCCTGCAAAGAGTTCGAAACGTCAGGATAAACATTAAATAAGTAATGTGTAAAATAAACGCGAGTAGATCCGTAAAAGTTGTTTCATTTCAAAGTACTTACCTATTGAATTAACAATAATGGAATCAATAGGACGAAATATGTATAATACGAATAAATTAGACGGTATGCCTGATATTCACGCTTCGTCGCTCTTCAAGTGGAAGTCGTCGCTGCATGGGCTTGTCTCAATAGACTGGCATGATGCCGTGTAATTTTGTAATTATACCATTTTTATTTTATTTGCTTATTATTATTATTATTATTTTTTTTTTAATTTGTAATATTTTAATAATTGTATTAGTTTTCATATTTTTATTCATCCTTATTATTTCATATTGATTTTTATAATGTAATATTGTATAATTTTAACAATTTAATTTAATTTTATGTGTTTTTTATCCTTTTTAATGATTTGATTTAATGTTTAAGCATGTTGTTTACACATATCTGTGGAGTTGCAGTCTACCTATGTTACTAAAACCACGTAAATACTGAACGTCTATTTCTGTAAATCTGTTTTGTGTAATAAAATTAAATAAATAAATAAATGGGTACTACGTACAAAGTCAGAGGCAGTTGACAGGCAAGTGCTGCAAATCTTGAGAACAAAATAATTTAAAAAAATATATATGATCGGATGTTAATGACGGTAGTTATTGACATTGAATAGGCGCCTATGGCTTTCAAAATAAAAAAGTAAATAGTGTTGAATAATTTCGGCGGGCTGGTTAGAACCACGATAGCTCAATTAGGAGAGCACCTGACCCGGTATGTCAGAAGGGTGCAGGTTCAAATCCTGCTCGTGGAAATTTTTTAAACTACGTACCTACTGCATAAATCGGCTGTGTCGTATGGTGCGCGTGAATATCCCAACAGTGCAGCCGGGCGCAATAAAGCTATCCAATTTGGCGCACACTAAATACTGAATATTAATCCGGTCGCACGGCTTTCACAATGTTCATTATTTTCGGCCAGTGGATACGACAAGTTTTTTAATTTAAATGTATGACAGCGCGGATGTATAGAATTGCTAGATTTGCTTGCCCATGCTGGTCTGGTACGTGATAAAATGAATCAGCTGCCTGGCTCTCTGTGCATGTCGTAAAAGTTGATTAAGGGACCAAGGTTCTAAGATGCTCGTACTTCAGACGATTGATTGGCTTGCAACCTATCACTGATGTTATGCCACCTCGGAGTCTTTCTTAGATAATGCTAAAAGTTGCGTCGAGGTCAGCAGAATAGATGCCTTTTATGAGTTTTATTAACCACTAGCGGCCCGTCCCGGCTTTGCATTTCGTCATTTATTTTTTTTATAGCCTATGTTACTTAACGCTAATGTAGCATTCTAATGGTGAAATAATTTTTTAAATCGGTGCAGTAGTTTTTGAGTTTATTCGTTACAAACATACATAAAAAAATACATAGCTTTCCTCTTTATAATATTAGTATGAAAGTAAGACTAGTTGTGGCCCGCGACTTCGTTCGCGAAGACTACACTCTCCCACAGGAACCTGTTACCGGGATAAAAAGTGTCCTATATTCTAGTCCAGGTCATGGTCTGTCTAAGTATGTGCAAAGTTTCATCCAAATCCGTTTAGCCATTGCCACGTGATGCTCGGTCAAATAAACAGAAAAACAGATAAACAGAAACAGACAAAAGTTCTAAAAACTGTTGGAACGTGTTCTATTCTAAGTATCCCCAGCCAACTTTTTTTTGAATATTTTGAATGTCATATGAATTCCTGTACCTATTAGTTAACTTTATCGAATGGTAAATAAACCCGCAAAGGTACTCTGTTATTCCTGAGTTCTGAAGAAAATGGCAGGGCAGTGAACAATGGAGTGGCTAGTGGTACACATCTAAATGGTTACATATTTAAACATCTAAAAATTATAAAACAGTAAATAAATAGTTACCCACCATGTCAAAAGTGATATACTATAGATTCAAGTGAGTTGATCCATACCCGGAAATACGAACCAAATTTAATGGACTCTGCCTCATCTAGTAGAACTTATTTTCTAATAACGTAAACAAAGTTCTTTTGAATTTTGAAACGTCCACACAATGGTCGAGCCGAGAGTCGCCAAGCAATTTATAGATTTAGCAAGCAAATTTGCTTTTAACGGAAAAGTCTGATAAACCTACCGATGTTCGTGTTTTTTTTGTGTTGTCTCTGAGAATCCGTATATTTCGGCACGGTTGCAAGCTATGATGCTAGCTATAATGCTGATAAAGGAAGGATGAGCTGAAATTTGACAGGTACGTTATTTAGAGGGTGGTGGAGACGTTTCTCTTTAATTACTACTAAGCTTAGGCGAGGAAGATTGAAAAAAAAAATCTGTTGGGCCTCGATTATGCTTTTTTGAATTTTCGGTTTTAATCAAGGCATGTCTCGTTAACCTGATTTTGACAGCAGCAAAAGTCTATGACACAGAATAATAACTAAAGCTATAGAAACCGGACTAAAATAGCAACACTCATTCATCAGTTCGTACTATTTTAACTAATGAACATAAGTGATGTATTGGAAAGAGATCGATTGTCCCTTTTCTTTCGTTATTTCGAAGGTGTCACCAGATTTGTGACGTCATATTTGAGGTAATGTAGTGAGTGACTTTATAAAGGACTCAAAGATTTTTTTTGATCACCGATTATCTGATGACCGTTTGACATTACAATACAAAAAATTAAAACTAAGTGTCAACCATTTGTCGCACTCCAACCTCCTTTTCTAGCCATAAGATAGAACGGAACTAAACATAATTGCACGATTTTTATTTTAGCCATCCTTCTATAGCTTTAGTTATTGTTCTGAGGTCTATGACCACTATATAGTACCATGTTAGAAGTTGTCAAGTGACTTATATTATTGAGTTAGTTTGACAATGAGGTAAAGTGTCCAAATACTCTTACTGATAACTGTACCTAAACATATGACCTAGAACCTACTCATCATTATTACGTTCAATAGTCATTTGTCTAACCCGCCACCTTAAAACTGAGCTCTCAAACGCTCCCAAGGAACTAAAACCACTTCACCATTTTACGTACGAACATTCATGTAATCAACTCTTCTTCAACTCACAACTTTAACTCAACAGTTTTCTTTAGAGTGACACGGGAAATTGGACCTAGAACGGCTATACTTAAGGGCTACAGAACGGTGAGTGCTACTACAACAAATTGTGTTTTAGTTTGTATGCTGTCTGTAGGATATCCGAACACATACAGCCCCTCGTTAATGAGCCCGTAAAAAGTGTCGTAAAAGTCGACAGACCTTCTAAACTGTTGAAAGTTTAGCGCGATAAACTGTTCGTTAATCTATCTACACAACAATCGATAGGACAACTTCCAAACAAAAGAGTTGGGGTCGATTCTGTTTAAAACAGGGATGGCCAAACTTTTTCATTCGCGTGACAATATTTACTAACAAAGTATATGGCGGGCCAGGCTATTGACTTTTTTTGCTGTATTTTTTCATTAAATAAATTTTTTTTTTGTGAAATCAAAGTCAAAGTCAAATATTTTTATTCAAATAAACTTTAGAAAAGTGCTTTTGAATTGTCCAAAAAAATTTTTACCTACTACCCATTCAGGACGTCTATTTTTTAGATAAAAATATAGATACAGAAAATGCATACCATTTTCAAAAACACACACGCACTTGAATTTTTGTTTGATTGTCACGGGCCGGATTTTGATCATTCACGGGCCGGAGATAGCCCGCGGGCCGTAGTTGGCCCATCCCTGGTTTAAAAAGTCCACAATTGTGTTTCAGTGGCTTTGGAGATAAACAAAAAAGCCTCCTTAGTTTCTTGCCAGCTCTGCTCGGTCGAAGGCTCTTGCAAAATCTGAATTGAAACTACCACCAGTTTCAGTTGTTTAGTTAAACTAAATTTAAGTTCATTATTATTTGAATTTACATTTTTCATCCTCCTCCAAACTCCAAAAAAAAATATAAATAAATAATGTAGAGCTGGAAGATCAGGTGGACGAGCCGAATATCATCGGGCGATAAAGGCCCACAGACTTCGCTGGCTTGGCCACCTCGAGAGGATGGGAGAGGATCGTGCGGTAAAACGAGCATACATCCTAGTGGCCGACGACCGGTTGGACGACCCAGGTACCGCTGGGAGGACGAGGTCGGTAAGGACTTGCGCGAGCTCAATGCGGATGACTGGCACTAGGTGGCGCAGGACAGACCCAGATGGCGACTCTTATTATCGGAGGCCAAGACTCACTTTGGGTCGTTGCGCCATTCTAGTTAGTTTTTTTATTATTTGAATTTTATACTTAGTTTTGACGTCAATTAGTGTCTGTAAAGGCTTACCCTCTTATTCATAAAAAACTATTTATGCATTATTTAGTTAAATATTGTTTTGTCAACGTTACACAAACATCATTTTGAATTTGAGAAAAACAGACAAAACAATGATTAACTAAATAATGCTTTAATAGTTTTTATGAATTTATCTAAAAATTTGTAATTCTTATTCTAATTTATCTGACGACCTCCTTGGTCGAGTGGTTTGTACACCGGTTTTCATGGTGTCGCTATCTCTGAGGTCCCGGGTTCGATCCCCGGTCGGGTCAATTTAGAAATTATTTTTATTTAGTTTTCTAAATTGTCTCAGGCCAGACCTTACCTGTGTTTTCTATGTATAATAAGTATGTATTTAAGTATATTAAGTATGTTTATCTGTTGTCTAGTAACCATTTTAACGAGTTTCATAACGAAACTTTTCTTGGGCTAGATAATTGGTGTGAGTGTAGGAAAGTTTATTTATTTATTTATTTATTTATGAATAAGGGGGTTAATGTTTAATAAACGATTTGACTTTGACTTTGACTTTTATTTAGTGATAGTGCAACACGCGTAGGTAACCAACGTTAACATCTACCGCGTATACGCAGAAGTTCAAAATTAAAATTGAAAAAAAAATGTAGAAATTGGCCAGTAAATCCAAAAATTGGTGGAGTAACATAAATTCATAAAATGTTTATAATTCCATCAGGTCAAGGATATATTTATATAAGTGTTTTTCCCTGTTCTGTAGAGTTTGCCAAGAGTCAAGTTACGCTGTATTTGCTTCTGTAAGTGACCTACCTACGCGCGGTATTAAACTATCACCGTCGATTTGAACTATGACCAAAATTTTAGAATCAGGCCACTGACAGACGATTGTGGACGTTTTAAAATAGCAGAAGTAGGATCCAGGGTCTCAGTGTGTTAGTGGCGTACGCCATTACTTGTAGGACTATGGGAGAATTGTCAAAAAAAAGTAGAAAAAAACAATTTCTCTTTAGAAATTGGGTATGCATTTAAGTTTATTTTAGCTTTCTGATGCCTTCCACTTTTGAAAGAATACATGGAGAACACACATAACCTCGTAAGGCCCAGTGTTAAACTACTTTATTACTTATTTTTTTTTAAAGTTTACGCGAACACTACACATTGAAATGAAACAACTTTTATGGATCTACTCGCGTAAACTCTCGGATAAACATTAAATAAGTAATGTGTAAAATAAACGCGAGTAGATCCGTAAAAGTTGTTTCATTTCAATACTTTATTACTATTTGTAAATATATATTTTTAATAAAACGCCACCTATTGCCTATCCTGGCAACTACGTTAGACTAAACAACGCAACGTGTGTAGTGCTTTTAAAGTTGGCGTTCAACAAGGTTTTATTTCCTTAAACAGCCGGAAGATGGCGCGAAATTGAATAGAAATAAAACAACACTATATTTTTCTTTCAACAAATAACATTATTTGCTTTAACATTTATTATTTAATAAGTAATAATATGAAGAATAATTTATAGGCTTAAAGTAACGACAGACATAAATAATTAATGACTACAGGAACATACACATATAGTAAAAAAGCATCTAGGCGATTTTTTTTAATTATTCAAAAATTTGTATTAATGTAACAAAAGTGCTATAAAAAAAATAGTTTACTACAACTCAATCGAAAATCTGAATACTGTAGTGTCACTAGTATTCAACACAGCTAACCAATTCTCGACACTAGTTTTAATCGCCTAAACATAACATAGATTCAATGTAAATTTTACTAGAATTTTGCTTTCAGGCTGAAAATGGAGTTGGAAGAACCACTACATAAAGGACATCATTTTTTTTGGGCCTTTTCTGAAAGTGCCGGCCAAAAAAAAAAAAGGGTACGTATTATTAGAACTAGCCATTTGGAGTAATAGTTAATATGGCACAAAAGTTGTAGGATTGCTCTGAGCCAAGTTACTTATACAAGTTAGAAGATTCATAATTTTCTTAAACTTATTGATTTCTGAAAGTACTGGAAAACATAAAATAATGATGGATATTGTTAGAACCAATGATCCGAAGCAATTGTCATTGTGAAGCGTCAAGCGACCACTTTGAAGTTGATACGAACAAAAAAAAAAGTATGACAATGATGAATCATCGAACTTGTATAACTTGGCTCAGAGCAATCCTACAACTTTTGTGCCATAGTAACTATTACTCCAAATGGCAATTTCTAACAATACGTACTATTTTTTTTTTGTTGGCCGGCACTTTCAGAAAAGGCCCAAAAATGTATGGAGCCCGAATGATCTCCTTTTACTAGAATTTTGCTTTCAGGGTGAAAATGGGGTTGGAAGAACCACTACATAAATTTGCCCCCCCTCTGAGGGTGGAGTAAATATCGAAGGAAAAATTTACTAAGTCAAAAAAAAAAAGAAGCAGGTGTTCAGTATTTAATTGCTGCTATGGTAAAAATTTAGTTATTGGCCCCTTTTTAATGATTAAAGGAAAAAGTTTAAACCCAGAGGTCCCGGGTTCGATTCCCAGCGGGGGTACTCGGTTTGGTTAGTGGTAGGGCTTGTTTGTCCGCCTGGCTAGCACCGCCATCTTATCTAAATATGTCGCCATGACATCAATGTTTGTAGCATTGTTGTGTTCCGGCAGCTAGAGATAAAATAGCCAGTACCTCACTAGTAGAGGATCTTGGGTGAAGTGCGCTTCCACCATTGGCCTTGTCATCACTTAACATCAGGACAGATCAAGGCACAGAGCTTACCCGTTAAATATTTTTTAAAAACTGCCAATCACTGTTTCTTGTAGATCACTGACACCACTACCCTATAATGGTGGTATGTATTCTGACAAGTTTTAGGACACTTCTAACGGCGGAATATTGGTGAATTTAATAGAACTTCCTGAACAGAGCGAGGGCAGCAGCTGACGTCAGTATCAGCGAGGGGTCTATGTGGCTTGCCTCGCTGATGCTGCAAGTGTCTTCGGTGTTGTTGAATGTGATGAACTTAGTGTCCTGCAGGCTGTAGTTGGCTATTGCTATGTCTAATTTTGCTGCGTCACTTTCTTTCAGGTGTGCTGAACGTGTCAGCTTCCATATTTCATCTGGAAGAAAGTTTTACAAAAGGAAAATATCATTATTTGTTTTACCTTATTTTTCGTATCAACACGGTGATAACCGTTATTCTGTACTATCAGACGATAGCAATGAGTACTGGGGTGATAGTATAGGCTGGGGTACATATTAATTATATTAATCACTCCGTTGTGATTCTCGCCCATTTGTCCTTTTTCTTTGAAAGAAATTGCTGTTATCGTAGTTAGCTGATAACCTTTAAAGCGCCACCGGTCTTTTGTTAGCAGTTAGAAACTTTAGGTTCTTGAAACCTTATGGCGATCGAACATCATCAGAGGGTTTTAGACAAAGGGATAAATAAATAAATTATAATAATAGAAAACAAAAAAAACACCCTTTCACAGAATATCGGCGTGAAACAACGGCGTTGCTGTTGTGTTTCGTCCGGTGAGTGAAAGTACCGGAGGCCCATCTCTCACCCCTCCCCCCTCCCAATTCCTACTCCCTCCTCAAGATCCAACTCCTTTCCAAGGTTGGCAACGCATCTGCGATAACTTTGGTTTTGCGGGTGTCTATGGGCGGCGGTGATTACTTTCCATCAGGTGACCCGCCTGCTCGTTTGCCTCCTTTTAACATTAAAAAAAAAAAAAAAAACAAAAAATGGTGTTTTTAATGTTGGACCAGGACTTCTTGGCGGGAAAGTGAAGCGTCATGTCTGCGGTTTTGTCTTATTTTCCAAAATTTGTGTTATGTCGAATATTAATGTGAAATAATGGTGGATTATTAACCGCTAAGTGTTCGTGAGTGTGCATTAGTGTTGGCAAACGAAACAAAACAGTGCAACGTCACTTTTCAAATTCTCTCAAGAAGCTCGCGTGAGGACTTAGTAAAGCCCCACATCTTTACTGAGATACTCGAGGGGTTGGGGGTATATCATTTCTCACTTCCCATTTCTACTATCATTCATCATCATTTATGGAAATGTTGTTTATTTATGTATTACTTGTACGAAAAATTACTTTGACACTGGCTAAATGTGCTAGTCGCACGAAGCCATCAACTAAAAGAAAAAAAAAATGTTGGACCAATTCGAGACTGTATCATGAATTTGACTACATCTTTGTTACTTTTAGATTTGGTCTCACTTAATCCAGAACCACGCTTTGAACTAGTTCTTTTTTTAGTTTCAGGAGCTGAACCGTAGCTTCAGTAATGAAGTAAACTTGTGAGCCTTGATCTAATAATGCCCGCACAACTTCAAAATCACCCATCCTAGACTCGGCATTTAATAGCGCGGTAGCTAACAAATCTGCAGGCTTATAAAAGTAACGTTAAGAAAACGATAGCGAAGTTCGAAAATAATAAAATGTATGGGATTGACATAAGCCGCGCTAAATCACGTGGTCAATCTTATGTCAATCCCATACATTTTATTCTTTTCGAACTTCGCTATCGTTTTCTTAATGTTTCTTTGGCTACCGCCACAGCTTAGGTTTGTCTACCTTTCCCTGATAAGCAACTAACAATCGGAGAAGTGTTAGCAGAAGAGCCAGCGCCTTATTTTATAGCAGAAGAGTGACCTTTGTTCTCGGAAGTAGAAGGGGATGAAGTAGCGACTGATGGCGCTTATTGCAAAGCTTGCATGTGGTAGATTGTTTGCAGTCATAAACAGTATGATTCCCACCGAAGCAGTTGAAACAAATCTAATTTTTTATAAATCTCGCTTCTGCTCATAGGTATGGTTGGCAAACTTCTTACAAAAGCAAAGCTTGTGGGCCTCACCACAGTTTTCACATGGTATGCTGTATGACTTATGGCCAAAAATTTTCAATACACCTGATAAACTACCGATCTTTTTGAATAGGCACTCCAACGCTCTAAAACTATTCTCTATAAAAACCTGGATCAAATTATAAGGATTTCAATTTATAGAGGGAACTACAACACTAAACTCTTAGGTGACCTGACATTATGCTGAGTGGACACCTTTCAGTGCCATACTTTAATTGTATTGTGTTGCATGTTTTGTTTTATTTTGTATTGTGATATTTGAAATAGTTACTTATGGCATTAATAAACTTCTTCTATTCTAATCTATTATATTCTAAAGCGTATCCCCGTTACCTACAAGATTCTCCAAGGCATTCGTACCGAAATCATCCTGCATGTCGTTTGGTATGCGGCCGGCGGACATGTCCATCCCAGTCCCGCTTCAGCTTGCCCGCTTTTAGAATAACGTCAACTGTTTGCGTGCAAGAGCTCAGTTCTATTGCAAATGGGCAAATCCTTTTCGTATATTGCACACCTGCACATGCTTTCAATTCACAAAACAAATAGCACGATAAATATTTCCGTACCGGCGAACTTGACCTCCAATGAGCCAACAAATCGATTTCTCTGACGCCCACAAAAAAACAAAAGAACGAAGTTAATCTGAAAAAACTATGACCGACATCAATTAACTCGATACTTAAGACCGAATACCTACCTACTATCGTTTTTTTTTCAGTCTCATTTGTTATGTATAAAACCGAGGACTTTTTTGCGCTACCATTAATTACCCTTGATGATGATTTTTCGAGTGGAAAGTTACGAAACGAAGTAAGTGAGTTAAGTCTTCTGTTACTTCTGACATCTTTGCTATTAGTCTGGAGGGTAATGCTTAAAGGTATTAAGTCACCCTATTCCTGTTATGCTCTTAATAAATATAATAAAGCAGGAACGTATACGCAAGGGGATTAAAGAAAAAAATTAATGTGTCTCAAGATATTAATAATATGTCATCTAGGCGATTTGGCCATTTATTCTTTACATCGATCGGTAATGTTAAACTATCTTGAATACGGTCACTAACCCTATGGGTGATCAAAAAGTAGTTTTGCCAAATGCCTAAGCAGTCAGCATTTAAACAAAATAATACTTTTTAATTTGTTCTTAAGTTAACGTTTTGGAATTATTCTTAACTTCTTGACTTTTGACTTTAGCATTAACTTACAATTACTGCTGTTTCCATCTTCATTGTCATAGCAGGCGAAGAGGGCTGCATAGTGCTCATAATCCACGTCCAAGAACGAATAGCGCTCTGGCCTCTGATCTGAAAATAATTGGTAGGTAAATCTTTAGCTTTAGACTTTGGTTATTAGTTAACTTTAATGTGCTGATTTCTGGTACTCTACTAAGATTTCTATCGAGGATCCTAACGAATGGTGAATATATTTGGAACTAGTGCAAAATTATATCGTCTAAACACAGCCTAATAGTTACATTTTTTTTAAAGACGTCTATTATTTCTTCTACAGAAACTATCACATCAAAAAGGTTGAAAAATAAATCCATAGACACTCCGTTACTCCCAAATGTTCTATTTCGTGACAGAAACAGTCAAATCAGTTCAACACAACATCTGCAACCAGTAAATTTTTCGTTTTCATCCAGGAAATCGTAAACGCATCAAACATGAATTGTCTCCATCGTACGCTATCCAGCATTTACTATTTACGACGAGCCCTTCCAACATTCCACAGTGTACGCTACAAAACGAACAGAATTGTCGACGTGTGTACCCACACTGGCCAAAGGTGGGATATCTGTGACTACAGAATGGTCAGATTCACCAACGCTCCGAAGAAGTTCAATCGCTGCTGGGCTGTCAACTTGATTGATGAAATTCCTCCTCGAGAAATTCCTGAGAGGGTTGTCTGGTGTGACGGTGGCAGTGGACCTGAGGGCCACCCGAAGATCTTCATTAACCTGGACAAACCAGGGCCTCACGCTTGTGGGTATTGCGGACTTAGATTTATTAAGAAAGATAGTCATTGATAGTAGTATTTTATCTTACTAATTTTAATTACAATCAATTAAATAATGTGATGGAATGTAGATTAATCATTTATTATTTCAATGTCACTTTATTATCGTATATTACGTAACTAGGTCAAAATTACACACACAATTTAATTTTGAATGTAATATTAAAAATAAGGAACTGGCCTTTGGAACTACAACGGAAATGGAGCAAAAGTTTAAGTTTATTATGACTGTTTATTTTAATAAAAATATCATTCCACTTTCAATTAAAATAATTCCGAGGACCCCGATGGCTCTACTATAGTTTTAGTGACGGCATTATTTCTAAGTGGTACCTGTGTACTTACGCGACCAACTTTTCGCACTCTGCAGTTAATAAATGGCAGATAGTCCATAAACACAAAATACAACCTCTCACGGTCACGGAATCTCGCA
The DNA here is from genome assembly GCA_947562085.1 of Eudonia lacustrata. Lineage (NCBI taxonomy): Eukaryota > Metazoa > Arthropoda > Insecta > Lepidoptera > Crambidae > Eudonia > Eudonia lacustrata. Next base: position 17,056,075 of record OX387326.1, on the reverse strand, counting down.
ACACCTGCGCCCGAACTGTTCTGAGACGTTCCGAGATGCCGTGACCGTGAAATACAGGGTGGGGCAAAAGTAAAGTCATAATGTGAATTGGCTGCCATTTTGTTCGAAATGAAAAATGCGCTCTGATTTTACAAAAAGTTTAGTTAAAGATGTAAAATTGATGTCATTAAGTTTAAAAAATTAAATCGGTCAAATGACCATCTCCAGAGTTAATGCACGTTCGTTCTTTTTTTACGGCATTCTTCTTTTTTCTTCTTCCACTTCTTGCGACATCTTTAGTGGAGCCAGTTTGCACGAGACGCTCAGCCAAACGCTTAATTGTTCGAGAACATGGCGCAGGGCGACGAGGAAAACGACAACGAAATTCACGCTGCGTTAAAACAACAGACCGCAAATTGGTCAAATAGGCAGTAACAACAATTCCGCGTTCTTCAATTGATTATCTATCTGTCTACAATATAAATGTCAAAGCATAATGACATTTGACGCCATTTGCAAAAATACTGGCACATTTACATTATGCCATTACTTTTGCCCCACCCGCTATAATCAGTTGCGAGTGTAATTATTTGCGAATATAATATTTTGCTAATGTAATATTATGAGAACAAAGAAAGGGTCTACCAGTTGTCATCGCGTCTGGATTCCATTTCCACTTTACATCAGGTGGATGGAGACATTTGCCTTGCTAATTATTTAAAAAAATGTGTGCGTTGTTCGAGGGCGGTATTGCTATCGCTTGTTGATGTATATCAAACTTTTATCTATTGATAGGGATCTATTTATATGATTAACAAAATATTTATTGAATAGTTACGGTACCCCTAACTTATTTATCTTCTCTTCTTTATAACATTATTTTATCAAAACACCCATTTATATCAATACTTATAAATTACATGATTAATAAAATACAACTGGATCAACACAATCATAAAATAGCAAAGAACAATTTTCCTTTTGACATGTCTATGAAACAAAAAACTTTCTAATCATCTATTACTTTTTAACTCTTTAAGTGTAGGAACACACTATGCCGAAATTAAGCGACCGAAGTTCGGCATGATTACGCCTACAATGCTATTTGAACTACTGACGACACATAATACCGAAATTACGTTGCGTTATAGCGTACAGCCGAACTTCGGTCGGGCGTAAGTTCAGCGGCAACTTATTCTATAGAGCATACATTATACGCAACCGAAGTTCGTTTCGATTGCCTACGAAGATCCGGGGGCGGGGCGTAAGTTCGGCACTTATGGTGTGTCATATCAGCCGAATACGTCGGAACGTAAAATCAGCCGCGGAACTTCGGTCGCGTACCTTCGGCTTAGTGTGTTTTTACACTTATGAGGCCTATCACAATGCGTGCGCTCGCGCTTCCTCAGTACTACGAGCGGCCGATGGACGCATCGCAAAAGTAGCATTTTGTGCAGTTGTAATTACATTTATTTGAAGTTTAATAGTTTTTTATCGTTCAAAAAAGTATATTATTTGAAATCTTATAAACTAACGATAATTCTGGTGTAAATTTTACTTCATAATATTAATGGAGTAATGAGATATTTACAGCTAATTCTGAACTGGCGTTATTTTTATTATATTATTACCTAGATTTTTAAAATAGTTAGCCCTCTCATTTGCTGTGCCCTAGCAGGGCGTAACATGTATACCTTTGCTTATGTTTAAACACCTCGTCTAATGTAATGTGATATGCAATATATAAATAAATAAACGTTTTATGGATTTTTTTTTGTAGAAATTCCATTTCGAAATATTTTCATATTTCGAAATTCCGAGGCCGCTACGAACTTAACCACTATTTCAGAGACATTATTATATATTTTTCATTTCGTTTGCTTAGTACAGTACGGATCCATGAGCTTGAAAATTGCCGTCAGCGTATTTAAAAACTAGCTTCGGAATTTTGGCTTTATATAAATAGATAAGGGAAAATTGCAGAAAACAAGGTCGTTACCAATTATACAAATAACTATTCTCCACCATACACTATCCCTACCAGTGGAGATAGCCTGGTAGGTGGAACAGGGGAGTCAAAAGTGTCTAAGGGTTTCAGTTTCTCTGAACAAGAACGCCGAAGTTGGGCATTTTATGCAAAAATCACGGTCAAAATGTAATGGGCCCCTTAAGCTGAATGCCACCCAGTAACTACCTTAAGACATAAAATTCTTCTATATCTATATTCCAACAAACCTTACCTACCTTCTTTGACTCATCTTATTTTGTGCACTACATGATACACTTAAAACACTAGCAGAGATGCGCATATGGAAACCCTTCCAGTATTCAGCAGGCCACTGATCTGATATGCGGGCTTTCAAGTGTCCGTTCAAACAACAATCTCAGTCAACCCTTCCGTTATTCAGATCTGCGAACGATCTGAGTTCGGGTATTCATTTCAGAGTACATTTCATAACAAATTAAATAAAAAGCTGAATTAAATTATAAAATACAGTGAAAAAATTAAATGCCTACCCGACCCAGCCAGGAATTGAACCTGGGTCTTCCGCAATCCGGGCAGCTGCACTGACCATTATGCTACCGGGAAGACTTCAATTCAGCATCAGTGCAGCAATTAGCATTTAAAAAAAAAAGTAAAAAAAAAAAGCTTTCTTTATTCAGAAGCTGAACCATATAAGGTACGTATGTGTTGGAGCTGTGTCACGGGAGGAATTACTACTGTACAAGGCTTCCGGATTTCAGATTGCGTGCCAGAAAGAGAGAGCAATATTCTTCCTTAAGTTGTATTAAACGTATGATAAAACTGTTAGCTTCCGCAAAATTATCAAAGCAAGTTCACGTTTGTTGCCGACTTTTGTGAGCAGAAGTATTGATAAAGGGTAAAATACAAGAAACCGCATTTATTTTGGAAAACCTATTTAAATATGTATTCTATTGCAAAAGCCCTATATTAATTCTATATTCTATTTTAGAGGGCATAAATAAAAAGCATTTACAGTTTTTCATAGTGCTCGATAATTTAGTTAAAAATACCTTTTATACTCACCATTATTTTAACTAAATAAAGTACCTATCATCATCAGCTTATTTTATGTCCCCACTGCTGGGGCACGAGCCTTCCCTATGGATGGATAGGGAGAACGGGCCATAAACCACCACGCGGGCCCAGTGCGGATTGGTGGTTGTTAACGACTGCTAATGCAGTAGGGACCAACGGCTTTACGTGCCTTCCGAAGCACGAAGAGATGATAAATTTTTGGTCACCCATCCGATGACCGGCCTTTGCGAAAGTTGCTTAAACTCAGCACTCGCAGACCGGGCGCGTTAACCACTGCGCCATCGAGCTCCTCAAAGTACCTATACGTTGCTTGAATTACCACAATTTATTATTTAAAATATCAATCCCGACCAATCACTAAATAAACACACCTAACCCTTTATTCTTTCTAAATATTCGCCTTCGTTTCACGTGCTTTCCAAGCAAAGAGATTTAATAATGTTTATAAGTTTTTCCGTAAAGAGCTGAGTTACGGAAGGGTTTTACATTTAAAATAGTTCTTAGTGCGTTGTAATCCCACCCCGAGCTCAGAACTAAAATCAGGGTAGCATTTTAACATCGAAATACCGAAACCACCTATTGTAATCCCTCTCGCACGTCATTAGTATGGGAGATCTGAATACTGGAAGGATTTCCTTATACTCAGCAGAGATCACGGTAAAAGCTGTAATTGCTAGTACTAGATGGTAGTAGTAATTGATTACAATAAATTTTATAATGTCATTTAGGCGACGCACCGCTAAACAATAAATCTCATACGGAGCGTTTGCGCGTACCATAAGAAAAACTGTTTTTTTACCTTCAAATTAAAACTACAAATTATTTAACAAAAATGAACTACAACATTGAAGTGTGTGTTAAGACTAATCTTCTAAGAAAATTTAGATGCTTAAATCGGTCTTGTTAGCCTGTAAAATGCAAATCTATGTTTTAAAAAAGGTTACTTTGATATTTTTTTCTCTGTTATAAAAGTTGACAAATCGTGTTTCTGCAACTAGCAAAATGAAGTCAATTAAATGAGAAATCATGTCACTCGAATATCACTTTCATATGTTTTGTAATTGATGGGAAAAATCAAGATCCCGCCACGTAAATTTCCAATGCGTCACCTTAATTATCAAACTAAGATTCCCGGTCGGGTCAATGTCGAAAACGAATTTTTCGATATTGTGTCGGGTCTGGGTGGTTGTGCTACCGTCGTTGTTTCTGGTTTCAACAAAACGAGTGCTTTAGCTACTTACCTTGGGGATCAGAACAATGTATGTGATGTTGTCTATTTTTTTTTTTTTTAATAATTACAGTAGCACTATTTATAGTCTCGAAACTAGCTCTTAATATATTTAAAAGAGTATGGGCAACTGTAACTATGCCTAACAGCAACTATACCTACTGTACCGTTATAGTTAGTATTGGTATAGAGCAGGGATGATCGCAGTCCGGCCCGCGACCATCAAATAAAAAATCAAGTGCATGTGTGTTTCAGAAAATGCATACCTGTCAATATTTTTATTCCACAAAAAAAAAATTGAAAAAATACAGCAAAAAATTTCAATAGTCTGGCCCGTCATAGATTTGTTAGTAAATATTGTCACGCGAATGAAAAAGTTTGTCATCCCTGGTATAGAGTGTTAGTGTAGAACTTACCAGTATATGTAACTTGAAGTAAGTCCCCAGTCTCCGTGCTATTGCTGTTGGGGTCCACAATAATGGCTACAGAGCCGTTGTAGTAACGGATGGTGTTGTTGGTGATCCAGCTTATGGTAACGTCCGTGGAGTTCATATGGTTGAACATGAGCATGGCACAGTCAGCTTCGACTTTCAGGTCTGACGCTATTGCTGCGATGTACCATTTGCCGTCAAGCTGAAAAGGACAAGAGAGTTCGATCATTAATCGTCACCAGCTCATTTTATGTTTCACAGTTGGGGCACGAGCCTTCTCTATGAATGGAAACGACACAGGGAAAACGTCATTTCCAAGGTCAAAATAAAATTACCATTTGGGATATTTTAATTTTATTTTATTTATGTATTTTGCAGTGGCGAAGGGTCGAAATACGGCGAAGGTAAGCCGACCAAGACTTTACAAATCAAACAATAATAAACATGGAAATAAATTATTTTGTTCACATGCAAAGATTGGTCACTTGTTGCTTCAAATAGAACAAGATGGAAAGAGGGTAGGGAGGCCTTTGCCCTGCATTGGGACACTACAGGCTCATAATAATAATAATAATTTAGCCAAGAGCCTCGATCAACACCTAGAGAGGCTCTCGCTGAAAGGTTGGGTCAAGGGTCCGATGCAAAAGGCAGTACTCCTTGACACGGCACGTATTGTCAGGAGGTTCCTCACTCTGCAGCCCTGACCACCGGTAGCTTGGGCCCTGCCTCGCTGCTGGCGGTACTCTAGGATTAGGTTTTTATAATGTTTTATTGTTTTTATATTAAAATATTGTAAAAATATAGTTTTAAGAAAGAAAATAAATATAGAGTATAATAATAATAAAATGCAACTGCGTGACACACACGAATATTTAACTAATTGGTGACAATAATTACTGAACTAGTTATTTAGATCTGCATGGTGGGTCCCTGGAGTAGGTCTTCTAATAGGGAAGCCGATGGGAATCGGTATGTATGGATCCTTCGCCACTGATACCTTGTCCCAATGATGTATAAACTTTATGTATAAACTTTTGTCGTAGTAGTTGAAGGTTGCGGGTAAAGTACGCGTTCACCTGACCTTGTCAACTTTTACCAGCAGGTGAAATTAGGTAAAAAGCAAAGTACTCAAGTAAACTCATTCGCAAAAGCATGTTTTAATTGTCATGATTCTATCATCGATTCGAAACACAGTCTTTATCTTTATCTTTTATATCTATCTTCTCTAAAGTAACAATGTTGTGACTTCGCTGTTCTTCCCTCATGATTTGTACCTATGGTAAATGATTTTCTGTGTTCATGTTGACTATCATTTGTACCTATAATCATTATAGACTTACCGCTTTCCAATCCAACTCTCTAGAAGTCACAACGGGACATGTCACATTTAGCAAAACCGACTCCACTTTAGCGAGGAAAAGTCCCAAAAAAACACAAAAGACTAGCATCATGGAACCTTGTCGCTAAGAACCGTGAACAGCGAATGCGCATCAACTGAGCCGGTAATTGGCTATTTTCCCTATTTATAATGGTTTTTGCATTAAAAGATTCCATCTGAGCTTAGAGCTGAGTGTGCTGCGCTCCGGTTTTCTAGTTGTATTTTAAATCCCACTCAAAAATACTTTGTGGTCTTTGGGGTCCTTGTTTATAAAAAATGGTGTTGTAAAGTAAGATAATAAAATAACAAGTTTTTTAACACCTTACTCAAAAAGATGTTATGATTTAAGCCTTTATTTGTCTGTCTGCCGATATATCTATGGAACTCATCAAAACTTTATAAACGGTCATTCGTTAATCTTATTTCTATTAGATTGAATGCAATTCAAGTTTTAAAATAAAAACAAGGGTATGCGTTTTCTAGATTAATTAAATTTCATTATTCATTTAATTATTCAGATAAATAAACTATAAACTATAATGAACTATCTATAAAAATCTGCCTGTCGTTTCAAGTTGTCATACCCCACAGGGTTCATATGTACTAGACCCACCTGTAACACCTTATTTACTATGATTGACAATAAATCTATTGTATTGTATTGTATTGTATAGATATTAAGCTTTCTTCAGTACTTTAAAGGAATCTCGAGTTAGGTTTATTCTAGAAACTTGCAGACTTTCTCACATTTATTATGTAAATGTGTGTTCTATAAACCTACACAGCAAAATAAGGTTGCCATTATTATCCACGTATCCATGCGTCTTAGAATAACCAGTAAAATTCAACAGAGGCAATTTAAGATCTACATAAAAACACAACCAAACTTAGCTCAATTTATTGACCGCATCTATTTAAATACCACACAATTGAAATAAACTTTTTGTCACTTCGGTAACAGTATTTCCTGTTACCGTCTTAACAATAAGTTACAAATAAAAGCGGAAACATTAAAGTTATTTGAATAATAACATTGTTTCTTGTTTATCAGTATCTCCGGAAATGGTACAGATAATAAAAAGGTACTTGAAGTACAATAGGTAAACCGTGCCTCGGAATCACCTAAAACCGTTGGTCCCGGCTGCATTAGCAGTCGTCAACAACCACCAATCTGCACTGGGACCGCGTAGTTTATGACCCGTTCCCCTATGGTGTCTCCATCCAAGGAAGGCTCGTTATCATCTCAGCCAAAAGACGTCCACTGCTGGACAAAGGCCTCCCCCAAGGATCTCCACAACGACTGGTTTTGTGCTGCTCGCATCCAGCGGCTTCACGCGACTTTCACCAGATCGTCGGTCCACCTTGTTGGAAGCCTGCCCACAATGCGCTTTCCGGTACGCGGTCGCCACTCCAGGACTATCCCGCCCCAGCGGTCATCAGTCCTGCGAGCAATGTGCCCTGCCCAGGGAAGGCTCGTACCTACAATAAAATAAGTCCAGCAGTTGGGACAAAGAATGAGCTGGCGATGATGATAATGTCTTTAAGTACCATAGATAGGTAACAATCATTATCATCAGCTTAAAAACTTCGTACTGCCGGGCTCTTATTAAAGCCTTGCCTTATTAAAAATAGCCCACGGAAAAGATTCAGACCTCAGATACGATAAGTGATAGAGCTTGTTAAACGTATGACTCACAGAAGTTCAAACATTTTATTAGTATGGACGAACCGAAAACAAACTCAATCTCAAACTCAAACTTTTATTTGCAAACTAAGTGGTACATAGATGGTGTTTACAATGTTATAGTGTCCTTATTACTTAGTCACCTTGTATAGGTATAACAAATAATACTTATATTAACTATATAATCCAATATGTTATAAAAATATATACCTATATTTATATAAAACTGCTATTAAAGCTTAAATTATATTATGAATTAAATTGTATAATAAAGCAATAAATTGTATTAGATTATATTATATTATATTCCCTGTGTGGTGCCGGGGATAAAGAATTGCACCACCCCATCTCTTCCCATGGGTGTCGTAAAAGCCGACTAAAGGACTATTCCAGAGGATGGGCAGCAGCATCTCTCTGAGGTTACCCTCAATCTACTGCGATCGCCAACCCGCCTGCCAAGCGTGGCGATTACGGCAAATACCCCTCATATCCTTGGGGGAGGCCTTTGTCCAGCAGTGGACGTCTTTTGGCTGAGATGATGATGATGATGATATTATATTACTCAGATCGCCAAACGTAATCACAAATCAGCATATCGCATGGTCAAGTATTCCTCTACAGTGTAAAAACATTATTTATCAAAAACTTTTTTGATTTTGTTTTAAAAACTTTGTAGTTTGGTTCAGTATGTAATTCGATCGGTAATTTATTATATATTTTTACAGCCATATGATGTGGGCTATGATTTAGCATTTTTATTCGTGAGGGTGGCAAATGTAGTCTTCCTTTGTGGCGAGTGTTAATGTTATGGGTGTTCTATACTTGTATAAATTTTTCGCTATTGCTTTTAACAAACAGGCAAATATCCTGTATATATAGTGATGGTAGCGTAAGCATATTAAATTTTATAAAATAGGGCTTACAGCTCTGCATGTTGTCGATTTGGGAGAGAATTCTGACACATTTCTTTTGCAATATAAATAGTTGGCTAGCATTTACGCTGTAACCCCAAAGCATCACTCCATATTTGAGCCACAAATGTGCATACGCGTAATAGGCGGTTAGTGCCGTTTCTGCGATTGTACTACATTTAATTTCAAAAAGTGCATACGTAAATTTTGACAATTTAGATTTTATGATTTGGATACGACTTTTCCAGTTAATTTTAGTATCTACATTCAGGCCAAGTAAATTAAACGACTCTACTGATTCTATTTTGATGTTTAGTAAATTAATATTTAGTTCTAGAGGTGCTTTTTTGTGCGATCGGAATTAAATAATTTTTGTTTTATTATAATTTATCTCAAGATAATGCTCTAATAGCCTGTCTGATATGATATTAAGTGTGCTACAGATATTTAAGGAAGGTTTATAATTTTTATCATTTGTATAATTTTTTACAAGAATGGTTACATCATCTGCAAATAGTACAGGAAGTGTCTTGTCTCTGTTTAATATTTTCGGCAGGTCATTGATATAGATGAGAAAGAGATGATAAGAGAGAGAGATACAATATCTTCATCATAAATTTATTCACCAATTTCTGTCGAGACGATTGCAGCTAAAAGAAAGATACAATTTTTTTACGTAGCTATATATTTTATAGCTGTGTCCAGCGGTTTCACCCCCGTTAATTAGCTTTCAAAAAAATATATTTTTCCGTTTTTGCAACATTTTTCATTGCTGCTCCACTCCTATTAGTCATAGCGTGATGTAATATAGCCTATAGCCTTCCTCAATAAATGGACTATTGAAAACAAAAATATTTTTTTAATTCGAACCAGTAGTTCCTGAGATTACCACGTTCAACCAAACAAACAAACAAACTCTTCAGCTTTGTAATATTATATAGTATAGATAAATAAGTTAACTCCGCAGTAACACAAATAATACATCAATTTTATCATTTTCCACACTTCTCATGAAGTTTTTATGCCAAATAAACACTCCACTCCACTCCTCTGTGCGCCCAATGTACAAAGTTATTTCTTTACGTATTAGAAAATTGTGTTAGAAAAAAAAAACAAAAGGCGATAGAAATATATATTGCGAAACAAATGAATCTCCATTAAAGATATTGCCGACACAATCTCAATTTGATAGGATAAGCGGAGATAAATCTCAATGTGATATCTAGGCAAGATATCTGTGCGATGATAGAATCTGTCTTAGTTAAAGCAATGAGGAATTTATGTTTAGTGCTTTTTACGTTATTTTTAGTGAATCATGGATATTGCCAGGTACTACAATTTGGCAAGTGCCCACAAGTGGAGCCCGTCACATTTTTCGATATAGAAAGTGTAAGTTTTCAATTTTCATTTTTTTATTCCTATATTCATAATTTATTAGATCACCAACAAGATAACAGTGTAACTACTAACGTCTTATGCTATTTTTTTATGATATAAAGGATTAATACTTCACACTATCCAACTGCTAAACAAAAGCCTCACTATTTAAGTTAAGTCATCGCTACAACTGATGGGTATTGACTAAATCACCAGGCTTGCTAACAAATGCGGGTTTTTTTAATATATATTGTACGGGTAAGCACAGTGCCTTGATCTCACCTGAAGTAAAGTGATGTGCGGGTGAAGTGCGCTTCCATCATTGGCCTTATAATGATGGAAGCGCACTTCACCCGGGATCCTCAACTAGTGAGGCACTGGCTATCTTAACTCTAGCTGCCGGAACACAACAATGCTACAAACATTGATGTTATGGCGACATATTTAGATAAGATGATGGTAGCTAGCCAGGCGGACTAACAAGTCCTACCACCAACCACACCACACGTACCCCCCGCTGAGAATCGAACCTGGGACCTCTGGGTCTAAACCGGTGGTCTTAGCCACTAGACCACAGAGGCGGTTGGTGATCACAAGCTTGGAAATATCATCGAAAAAACTGATATACTCTACCTAACCTGGAAATCGAACCCAGGATCTTCGGATATCAGCCCTAGCGCTTTACCAGCATCATCATCAAGTCATTAATAAAGCAAAATAAAAAGAATAAAGTCATTCGTGCCCAAGCCGTCGTAAAACAGGAACATAAAATGATGATCTTCATGAATATTTGAATGTTCTGGTTCATCATCATCATCATCAGCCTACACACGTCCACTGCTGGACATAGGCCTCTCCAAGTGCACGCCACTGAGCACGATCTGGTTGAATACAAGAAATTGTGGTTCAATCTCCATATGATAGCTCTGTTTTAGACTACGACGTGAAACAATGCCTAAGACAAGCATCATATAAGCTTTCTAGGTGGCTTAATAGAGCTGTTCTTGAGAGCGTTTACGCCGCACACTAGCGCCACTAATGAAAAAATACATATCTATTAATTAGAGATAGAAAATCAAATTATGCTCAACAAACTATTTAAATGAAGTAATTTATCATTTTTACGTCACCTAATGAACACCTCACATGTTATGGTTTAGTTAAATATGACGTTACGACCACTTTTACTTATCACGCCATATTTAACTAAACCATAACATGTCAGGTGTTCATTAGGTGACGTTAAAAATCTAAATTACTTCATTCAAATAGTTTGTTGAGCATAATTTGATTTTCTATCTCTAATTACTAGATATGTTTTTTTTCATTAGTGGCGCTAGTGTGCGGCGTAAACGCTCTTAAGCTGGTAATGTTGATGAACCTTTTTCATACATTTTCTAGTTCCTAGGCCGGTGGTATGAGATCGAACGGTTCCCAGTCTGGTACGAGAACGGCCATTGCTCGTCCAAACGCATCGAGGCGTGCGGCAGGAGGATCGAGCTCGAGCACGTGTTCGTCAAGGATGGCATACAGTTCGTGCTGCGGGTCAACAGCAGCTACACGCCGGGCGACGAGGCTGTCTTCGAGATAGAGAACAATGGCATTGGTAAGTGTATTTTGAAATCATCATCATCATCTCAGCCAAAGACGTCCACAGCTGGACAAAGGCCTCCCCCAAGGATATGAGGGGTATTTGCCGTAATCGCCACGCTTGGCAGGCGGGTTGGCGATCGCAGTAGGCTACCCTCAGGTAACCTCAGAGAGATGCTGCTGCCCATCCTCTGGAATGGTCCCTTAGTCGGCTTTTACGACACCCACAGGAAGAGAAGGGGTGGTGCAATTCTTTATCCCCGGCACCACACAGGGAACGACGTATTAAAATAGAAAAATCGAGAACCAAGCTGGTTGCTTGCAAGATCGCAACTGCACCCTCAGCGAATTTTGTTTGCACATTCAGCCGGTGGGACGTGGAGTCATGGAGCGAAACCCAGTCTTGGTGCTACACGTTAAGAATACCGAAAATTGTATGCCGTTAAAACAGCTGTTCCTGGTTAAAAACAATATGAAAATTACATACAAAATCTCATGATCGAATAGCTAACAAAACTGAGCACCCTGGTTCGAGGGCGGCCATTGCTCGTCTAAACGCATCGAAGCGTGCGGCAGGAGGATCAAGCATGGCATACAGTTCGTGCTGCGGGTCAACAGAACAATGGCATTGGTAACTTCGATACTCCGATTTTGGGAGTAGTAAAATAGCAGAATCGCGGCCCGCTGGTTGCTTGCAAGATTGCAACTGCAACCTGTGCCTAGTGCGAGTTGTATTTTTACTTTAATTAATACCGAAATTGTATGACTTAGCTTGGCTCTTAGCTCGAGAAGAGTTAAAATTATGCATAAAAATTCTCGTTTTCGTTCAGATTTATCGTTGATAAAAACTTAATACCTACTAGGCACCCAGAACATGCAAACCATTATTAACCTCAATTCTTTATTAAAACATTATCATTATCAACCTATATTAGTCTGCCGTTGGACATAAGCCTGCCATTATCATGAAATAAGCAAAATCAAGTAAGTATCCGTATTTAAGCACTCTGCTCCAAAATTACGTTTTCTCTTTTATTATTCTGTATAGCTGTTGTTTCTTTTACTTACAGACTCTCTAGGCGTGCCCATAACAGTGATAGCGACAGATTATTCGCAGCACGCACTGTTGTATGGCTGCAAGGATAGTACGATGTATGATATCAAATACAGTAAGTTCTCAAAAAACTACAAAACATTTTTTTAATTTTCTTTTAAGCAAATATTTGACCGCGATCTCACCTGATGGTAAGTGTGAATGCGGCCTAGGATATAGCATACTTGCCTAGATGACGCCTGATAAAATTGCTTATTAAACTAAACTAGTGGTCGCCCAGTTGTCGAAATTCACCCGATATTTTATTAAGGCTGCACGGATTGTATCCTTAGCAATAAAAAATTTAAAAAGATAGAATGTGAGTTTGGATTGGCATTGACCTAAGGCATTGACAGATTTCAGCCGCTCCTCTTCTATTTTTGAAATTTTTGAAAAGAGTATTTATGCGTGTGTGTCAAATACATATGCGTGTGTGTAAATTACATGGTCGTGTGTGTGATAATGTTTGTTTTATTGATTTAATGTATTTATTAAGCATAATTAAAAAAAATATTAACATTATGTACTTACTCCTTCTTTATATAAACAATAAGTGTGCGAAAATTTCATACTCCTCCGTCCACGCAATTTTCGTAAAAAGGGGAACAACGTTTTTGCTTTACGTATTAATATAAATATAGATAATTAAATAATTTTAATTTTAAAAATTCCACGAGCGGGATTCGATTTTGTTTTCAACACTGTCTTTTTTCAAATTGTAATTTGTTCGCGACACAATTTTTATTTTTATTTTTATTTTATTTTATTTTATTTGGAAAACCAACAGCTTTATGAAATTTCATCATCATCATCATCATCTCAGCCAAAAGACGTCCACTGCTGGACAAAGGCCTATGAAATTATGAAAAAAAAAAAAAAAAAATATATTAAAAAATTAATTAATTTATAAAATTATTTATGAAACTTAATACAATAATATTATAAACACTGATAGCCAATAAGAGGTCTTCGCTAATACAAAACAACTTAAATATCTAATTTTTAGTGAGAACATTAACAAACCCAATCTAGTACTTAAAACAATATAAACACACAGCAACACACTACCATCACTATGTTAAACAGCTTGCCTTAAAAAGAAAGGATTGCTTACTAGTCGCCTCGCTGAGGATATGCCAGAATGAAATATATCAAAATCGTAATCTTCACATAATTGGTTTACGCTTCTACTCGCTCGCAACATAAATGAATTTTGGCGGTAATTGGACGAAACTAATGGTATATAAATGGGAGTGTAGTGTCTAGGCGATCTTGTAGGTATAATAAACTTGATTTTGGAGAGGAGTTCAGGACAGTCAATCATATTATTTACAATTTTGAGAAAATAAACAATATCCGCTATCTCACGCCGCTCATACAAAGGAAGAAGATGAAATTGTTTGCATAATTGCAGATATTTATCTGAGTTGTACGGGATTTTAGCATGAAAACAAAGATACTTTATAAATGTCTTCTGCAAACGTTCAATACGTTCAATAATAATATATTTGTTATATCGTGGGTTCCAAATCTCTGACCCATATTCTAAGATACTTTAAAATTATATGTAAGTAAATAATCATAAATAATGTTAACTGTGCTGGTACAGTCTTGCAAGTAATCTCACCACCAGCTCATTTTATGTCCCCACTACTGGGGTAGGAGAACTCCCTATGGATAGTAACACCAAAAATAGAACAGCAATTACACCACCACGCGGGCCCAGTGCGGATCGATGGTTGTTAACGACTGCTAATGCAGCCGGAACCAACTACTGGTTTACGTGCATTCCAAAGCACGGAGGAGCTCGAGATGATACATTTTTGGTCACCCATTCGTATCATTATTCTATTTTATATCTTACTGGTAAGCACAGTGCCTTCTTTCATCTATTGTTAAGTGATGATAAGACTAATGATGGAAGCGCACTTCACCTGGGATCCTCAACTACTGAGGCTCTTATCTCTAGCTGCCAGAACACAACAATTAGCTACAGCTACAAACATTGATGTAATGGTGAAATATTAAGATAAGGCAGACAAACAAGCTCTAACACCAACCAAACCGAGTACACAAACACGTACCCCCTTCTGGGAATGAAATCCGGGACCTCTAGGTCTGTGACCGGCGGTCTTAACCACCAGACCACAGAGGCCGTCGTCTCGTTTACACAACCGCAACAACACTACTGTTATAACAGCTCATGGTAAGGCCCCAGTAGACTTAGCCAAAGTAACATTAAGAAAACGATAGCGAAGTTCGAAAAGAATGAAATGTATGGGATTGACATAAGCCGCGCTAAATCACGTGGTCAATCTTATGTCAATCCCATACATTTTATTCTTTTCGAACTTCGCTGTCGTTTTCTTAATGTTACTTTGGCTACCGCCACAGGTCACAAAGCGTATAATAAATTAGAAGCCGCCGAAGCGCATTCTTCATCTAGCATTCATAAGACTAGCAACCTGGTGGACAATATGTTTCTTCCTAATTACAGCTGTCGCTTGGATACTGTCACGGAATCGAACGCTGTCAGAGGTGACCACTGACGAGCTGAAGAGGACCCTGAACAGGATACCTTACACCAGCCATTTGTACCTGGAGCGGGTTCGCCAGGACCCTGCGATCTGTGCCCACCATTGGACAGCCTTCGTCGAAGGTTCAGATTACGATTATGAAGATTAGAACTATAAGTAGAAGGAAAATGTTTTTTTTTACTGACCCCTTAAGATCGACCACATTTATGTTTTTTTTTGTGGTGCTAATATACTTAGTGCCTACAAATAAACAAAGAATAGGGTCCGAATAGTTATTCCGTGTTTTATTCCTGTCAACTAAACGTCATTTCAAATTAGACTTACTGCCGTCCTCAGAGACGTCAATTAAGTTTTAATGACAATTAAGTCTCTTGCTGTCACTTTCTTATGTTTAGTGCTAAATAGAGAAGGAAAGACATTTAATTAATTAATTTTAATTACATCTACCTACCTTGTTCCGCGACTGATTAATGAACTACCTGCGGATTTAGTCAACAATATTTTCAAAACATAATGTACCTAACTCGCTCCTACATTGTAACCCAGTTACTTTGTGCTTATTTCAATTTATGCATTGTTTTCGACTAAGGTGTGAATAGCATTGCTACAAACCTTCGTGGTTTTCTAATGTTATTTATTATTTAGATATAAAATGTTACTTTTTCATGTGGTAATAAATAAAAATAAATAAAAAATTGCCACTAAAACTTATTTGCCATCTCTGAGTATGGCAAAACACGAAATAACTGTTCGGAGTTTATTCTATGTTTATTTGTAAGACCCTTAAAGTTTCGAAGAGAATTATATGCTTGAAGCCACCTTTATTGCACCTTTCTTGTATACTACACACTCCTGACATTCTATTATTCATATGAGGAGCCCTAAGCCCATCAATGGGACTTTCGGGGAGGTGGAGGAGAGGTTTGGCCCAGCTCCTGGGGGGTGATTTTTAAATCTTATCAGTGATATCGAAATAGAAGTGACATGAACTAGGCATTTATAATTTCTTGCATTATTTACAACTTGATAATTAAGATACATAGATACACGAATGTTCGATGTCAAAACTAAGTTACCAGTGACTTTGAATAAGAGAAAAAAGAGCGCTTGTAGGTAATTTGATATCATAGTGTGAGAATTTGTCACCGGTTCAAAAATCACCCCCCTGGCGTCAGCCAAAGTAATATTAAAAAAACGATAGCGAAGTTCGAAAAGAATAAAATGTATGGGATTGACATAAGATTGACCACGTTATTTAGCGCGGCTTATGTCAATCCCATACATTTTTGAACTTCGCTATCGTTTTCTTAATGTTACTTTAGCTAAGCCTACTGTTACAAAATTGCGGCAAAACGGCAAAATTTTAACTCCTCTCGTATGTCGCCAGGAGGCGCTGCTTCAACGCCATTCTATTTTTTTATTTTTTTATTTATTATTAGCTCGACAAATGACTGGAGTCATTTGCCGAGCAAGGACAACTGGTGCAGCGTGAAAACAACGCAGCATCAGTCACCCTCACCCTGCCGGCCCACAAAGTGCCTCTTCACGCCTCGTTTGAAGAACCCCATGTCATATAAGGGAGGGAAACGTGTGCTGCTAGACTATTCCATCTTTTGGAAGTGCGACAAAGAAACGAGTCACCAAATTTCTTTGTGCGCGATGGAATTTTCGAATGAATACGGATAGTAAACATTACTCACATTAGGCACCCTGCTGTGGTCTCGCGTTTGTCCGCTATAGGACAACCGTGCCGGCTGTAGTTGACTCGCTAGTCGATTTCCTACAGGCCGCCATTTATGATCGCGTAGTTGGTTTTAAACCCGCTCGTGTTTAGTCGGTACATCCCTCCCTTTTGATCCCTGAATGCTATTTTCTTAGACTCCGGTCAGAAAAAGGGGGTTGGAAGAATCGCCACATAAAATGGCGAAATACCACCCTCTCACAGAATATCGGCGTGAAACAACGGCACTCGTTGCTGTTGTGTTTCGTCCGGTGAGTGAAAGTACCGGAGGCCCATCTCTCACCCCTCCCCCCTCCCAATTCCTACTCCCTCCTCAAGATCCAACTCCTTCCTCAAGGTCGGCAACGCATCCGCGATTACTTTGGTTTTGCGGGTGTCCATGGGCGGCGGTGATTGCTTTCCATCAGGTGACCCGCCTGCTCGTTTGCCTCCTTTTAACATTAAAAAAAAGAAACATAACTGGGGCCAAATTCAGGGGCTGTCGTATCCCAGTATGGAGGATTGAAAGGATCAACAAGAACAAGCTAATGGAGAGTCATCAGCTGTCTGCTTTTACTGTTTTTTTTTTACGTGACTCATAGAAAAAGATCGTGATATTATTATCGGCTATTTAAAAAAAGATACAAACCACGTGGAAAGAAAGTTACGTCAGCATGATAACAAGAACATTCTTTGTGAGTTTAGCGACATGGAACAATATTAGCTATCATACTATGGCATACCCAAATCAGAAAACACCACTGTGTAATAGGAGTTCTAAAATCTAAACGTCTTGCCGTAAATATACGACAGACCGCCAAGCAATAGTTCTAAGGAAAAATTTAAAGTGTTAAATGTAAAAAAAAATACAATGAATCTTTTCATTTTAAATAATGCATCTACGACGCACACCCCAAAAGTAGTGCGTTAGGAATCGGTTAGTGAGTCGCTTGTATTTATTTATATTTTTGTTGTATTTATATACAACATAATATAACAAAGTAGGTGCATTTTTTTTATAAAAACATTCATTGTATTTTTTAGAGTCGTTTTTAACAATTTTTAAGTTAATTATTATAGACACTCCTTTGTTGCACAGTCAGTATACTTTAAACTTTTGTGACTCCCATTTATTTATTTATTGTCATTTACTCTCTGATGAGACCTCCTTCCCCAATGCTGCGAGTCGCCGCTCGTGACCCCTTACAGAAGCAAAATCTCCGGTACGAAGATCCTGCGTGGTTTTCGGATTCGTTCACCATCCCTAGATGACGACCTGCCTAATACCAATTTACTACTAGGTACCACCACAGGAAGCAGGAAGCCGCTGGATGCGAGCAGCACAAAACCGGTCGTTGTGGAGATCC
This sequence comes from Eudonia lacustrata, assembly GCA_947562085.1. Taxonomy (NCBI): domain Eukaryota; kingdom Metazoa; phylum Arthropoda; class Insecta; order Lepidoptera; family Crambidae; genus Eudonia; species Eudonia lacustrata. The sequence continues at coordinate 17,037,719 of OX387326.1, read as the reverse complement.
TTGGCCTTTGTCCAGCAGTGGACGTCTTTTGGCTGAGATGATGATGATGATGATACCACCATCGCCAGCTAATTTTATGTCTTCACTACGTGGGCACGAGTCTTCCTTATGGATGGATAGGGAGACGAGTTGTACCACCACGCGGCCAGTGCGGATTGGTGGATGCTAACGACTACTAATGCAGCTGGGACCAACAGCTTCACGTGCCTTCTGAAGCACGAAGGAGCTTGAGATGATACATTTTTGGTCCCCTATCCAACGACCGGCCTTTGCGAAAGTAACTTAATCTAAGCAATCGAAGACCGAGCACGATAACCACTGCGCCATCGAGCTCATTGTTTACGTATCTAGTTTGTAGGTATTATGACTGACCACGGCCGATACTACTCGGTCGAAACGTCGGATATAAAAAGGTATGCCTATGATTGGGGAGCTCGATGGCGCAGCGGTTAACGCAACTTTCGCAAAGACCGGTCATCGGATGGGTGACCAAAAATGTATCATCTTGAGTCCTCCGTGCTTCGGAAGGCAAGTAAAGCCGTTGGTCCCGGCTGCATTAGTAGTCGTTAACAACCACCAATCCGCACTGGGCCCACGTGGTGGTTAATGACCCGTTCTCCCTATCCATCCATAGGGAAGGCTCGTGCCCTAGCAGTGGGGACATAACAATGAGCTGATGATAATGATGATGATGATGATGCCTATCTACTGCCAGTGTAGTTTTTACTGTCGTGCGGGTTACACGTATGGTCATTGCACGCATACAATCGCAAACAAATGAAAATTGATACAGAGAGATATTTTTGAAGTGCATTTTCGCCCTTTGTTGTGGAACAAGCATGGACGACCTTTACAAAACCGGGATGCAAGGGTGGCTGCTTGGCTGGAAAAAACAATGACCATTATGTAAAGGATAACTTGTTGAATAATTTTACTTAAAGTAGTTTTAAATTTAATCATATACAAATTCCTACTGTTTATATACAATTCTTTACACAAAGCACAATTTAAATGTATTGTAGATTTATTTTATATTTTTTATGCAAGTCTTTTCATGTTGCATTTTACTGTCTGTCTTAATTGTACTTAGTTGTTTTTTTTACCTCTGTTGTGGACAATGTCGCTGGTTGCACAATGATTCCATTTGGTTATAACTATGTATGACATATATGTTATTGTGTAATTGTTTATTGTCCTGAATAAAATATAAAATAAAATAAAAATAAATACATCAAAAAATCCATAACAAATTATGACCGACCTGGGAATTGAACCAACGACCTCCGGGTATCGGTCTCAGCGACCGAGGTGTTAGTTTTAATACCCCTTTAAATTTCTTTGATTACAAAGGATTTATATATGTTATGTTTCTCGCTATCGATCGATACCATTTTGATAATCAAAGGAAAAGTAACAGGATCAACGTTGCTAAAGATTAGAGTTATCAATGAATGCTTTTAATAATTTGTATAATATATCAAATCTTAATAAGATTATATATATATAACAATGGATTACAATCTGATTTGTCACCGATATTTTTGAATATTGATTTTTGACAAGTAAGTAGCACTTTATATGCTGTTTCGTCCGCGTAAATTTGAGACAAAACTGTTTTGAAAAACATAATACCTATATCATAATTTACCCGCAAGGAATGTAGCGTTCTATCAGTAAAAGATTTTTTGGAATTAGACTAATAGTTCCAAAGATTACCCTCTTCAAACAAACACAGTAAGTTAATACCTACTCAATATACATATATGTCGGAGATGAAGATCAGCCATCGCTTGATACCTCCGTTGGCACCGGCGCGACGGGAACTTCCAATTGTTTACGTTTGCAACATAGATAAGCCTAGATGAGCTATGAGAATTACTGAACGTTCTAGTAAAGTCCATTTAATTTGACACTTTTGTTTTGTACTAAGATTCAATGAGTTTATTGTAACTTGATATTGACTTGATTTGATATTTGTAATTAGCTATTAAGGAACATTCTAGTCTTTTCGGGAACGCAAGCGAGGATTGTTTACTCGTTTGGATAAGGCCTTGGTTCGGGTATATAAAGGGACGCGACACAGCGTCGAGAGAATTCAGTTTACTTTAGTTCACCTCAAAGTGAAGACTAGAGCAGAGTTCCAAGGACTTGTCGGTTTCTGAAGAGACTATTGAAGTATAGCTATTGTGTATACAATCATTGTACTACAATAAATATTGTAATCAAATAATTGGAAGAGTAGTTTACTTATTGCCTGAGGACCCACAATGGATGGACTAGGAGACCGCCCACACAGTATAGAACCCGCTCTCAATAACGATTCTACATATATATTATTATTTTTATTGTGGCACGCCAAAATGACCTCACCCTGCCTGATGAAAAGCAGCCAGTGAAGCCCAAGAAGTGAAAGCGTTCATCACAGCGCTACCACGCTATGCCGAACGCTCACACTATGGCGGCCTGCATAAATGCTTTTGCACGCCCCGCTTAAATAACCCGGGGGAGAAAGAGGAGGGAAACACGTGTGCGGGAAGCGCATTCCACATACGGGCAGTTCGGCAAAGGAACGATTGTCCAAACTTTTTGGTACGTGTCTTGATGGTCAGCACGGTATGAGGGTGGCTTCTCAAACCTGTACGCGTCGATCTGGAAAGAAATGGAGAGGGAAGAATGAGGTCAAAGAGCTCCTCAGAGCATTCACCGTGGTAAAGGCGGTACAAAGCACTAAGGGAAGCAATGTCCCTACGTAGCTGTAACGGCTCCAGACTGGTCGTAACGTCATCGTTACCGATAATATGGACAGCACGTCTCTGCAACCTGTCAAGAGCTTCGAGCAAGTACTTGGCGGATCCGTCCCATAGATGAGAGCAATACTCCACGCAGGAGCGCACCTGAGTCTTATACAAAAGATAACGATAAATAGTAGATTGTACAACAAGAGCATAAAACGAGCCATTTTACCCGAGTCGTGCATATAGCCGCCCGAGCCGGTACGGCGAGGGTAGATAGTCACGTCGAGGGTAAAATGGGTTTTATACTCGAGTTTTAAACTCTGCTTTTCACTTCGATTGCAAGGAAATAAAACAAACTCCAACACAACAAAAGTTAGTTTCTAATTTTGTTTGACGAATAATAAAATTAGCTACCAGCCACACAATTTTTTTTTTTTTAATTTTCAACTATTTGATGTTTGACTATGATCTGTCTGAGCCTTAATGCCAAGTTGTTATAAATATTTGCGTTATATTTTTTTTACGTAAATGCACGCCCGTATTAATCGTATATTTGTATTTAGATAGAAATACATAATTATGTCGTAATTAAATTAAGATATAACCTAAATCTCATAAAAATATATCAATTAAATGAAGTTGTATTTAATTGTATATGTGGCTGTAAGGCCTAATTGCCTTAGTCTTAAAAGAAGAAATTACTTTATGCACAAGAGCATAAAAACACATATTATGCCGCCTTCTCAACATAAAGAACAACTTTACGAGCATGAGAAGTGAAAAAGATATTTTTATTGCACGCCATAATGTTACAAAGTTGATAGAGTATAGGTACAGGTTCATTATGTGCCCTGTCGGGCACAACAATTTGATGAGGAAAGTCCTTTTCCAATTAATTTTGAAGTAAATTATATTAGTTTATATTCTTATATTTTTATTTATTATATTGTATTTTTTAAGATGTTAATCTATTATTATTCTTCGATATTTGAGATTTTTATTTTTATAAATGTTTGTCTTCCAAATGTTCTGGTACATTATAATTGCACCTTCTTATAAGTAATTCGTTTAACTTGTTTGTAATATGTTTATCATTGCTAATGTTTTTTATTGTATCGGGTAACTTATTGAAAATTTTTATGGACATGGCTAGCGGGCTGGAAAAATGGTGTGTCATTTTAGAAGCTGGTACCATTAGTTTGTCTCTATGTCTAAGTTGGTGTTTGGTTATATGGTCGTCGCGCTTTGTATAGAAGTTAGGGTATTTGCGGACTTTACACAATTCTAAGACATAAATGCAAGGTATGTAACGCCTCAGTGGCCGAGTGGCAGAGTGCTCGGTCCGATACCCGAAGGTCCCGGGTTCAATTCCCAGGTCGGGCAAAATGTATTTCGGATTTTTCGATGCATAGCCCGGATTTGTTATCACCAAGCCGCACTTGGCAAGCGTGGTGATTAAGCCATTACCCATCAATTGTAGCGATGACTTGATTTCAATGATGGAGGCCTTTGCCCAACTGTATGACAGTTATAGGCTGTTTACTTTACTTTACTTACTATGTAACGTTAATATTTTATATTTTTCAAAGTAAGCCTTACAGCTTTCTGTTGCTTCTATGTTAGATAAAATTCTAATTAGCTTTTTTATACTATCAATAAACTTAGAATTATGTATTTTATGTAAGTTTATTTAATGTAGTCTACGTATTTACAATACACATATATGTTTATGTATATATAATATTTATACATGTATTATAAACTTACATTTGAATTATTTATAATATATCTTTATTGCACCTACCAATCCCAAACCAACCCCCCCCCTTCCATAGTATGACGCCATAGCATAACCATGCGTATGCATAACAATAATAAGTTGTTATTGCGTTATATACGTCTGTTGTTTTTTGGTTAGTCAGTGAAGTAAGTAGACAAAGTAAATAGTAAAGATATAGATTTGTTTTTATAATTAATTGTATATTATATTAGAGTTAAAGACTAATGTATGTAACTATAAATGTTTCGAAGAGCGCTCCTTTCTACTCGTATTTATCATTGTAGCTGTCTTATATGATAATTTGCAATACCAAGTAGGACAATTATAAACTATGCCTAGGTTTTCAGATAGATAATATGGGGCCTAGCTTTCAAAAAATGCAGTCGAAGCCTTATCATTATCGTAGGTATGCATAATGCGTATACAGCTTCATCACTTATCTATATCTATATATTAATACGTGAAGCAAAAACTTTGTACCTACCTTTTTTACGAAAATTGAACGGACGGAGAAGTATGAAATTTCGCACACTTATAGTTTATATAGAGAAGGTTATCCGAATGTTAATATTTTTTTTAATTATGCATAAAAATACATTAAATCAATAAAACAAACATTACACACACTACCATGTATTTGACACAGTCGCATATTATCACAAACTAGGTAAAGATACTAACGTCATATTATACTCTTTTCAAAAATATCAAAAATGCAAGAGGAGCGACCGAAATCTGTCAATGCCAATCCAAACTCACATTCTATCTTTTTTAATTTTTCATTGCTTAGGATACAATCCGTGCAGCCATAATAAAATTACGGTCGAATTTCGACAAAGTACTGGACGACTAGTTTACTTATGTCGTTGACTAATATTATGATCACCGTCGATATTTCGCACTACCAATACAATACTGGTGCAAGTCAAAACATACTGACATTAGAAATTTTGTCGTATTGAAGAACGGTACAGTTTAATTTCAAATATCAGTATATTTTGACTTGCACCAGTATTGTATTGGTAGTGCGATTTATCTCGTTATTTCTTCGGAACGCCCCCGGCATCCAGCTGTCGCCGCTGCTGTCGCTGCCGCTTCGTTCGTTTCGATGGCACCGATTGCGGTGATAAAAAAAACTAAATTTTTACCGCTAAATTGGTAATAGTTTATTTTAAATTAAGTTCACAAAAGTTCATCAGCTAGTAGCTCATTTTGTAAATAAAAACAAAAATAAAAATTAATATCATTTATTTCGAGGTAGGGATACTACAATCCTGTTAGTAAATTATCCTTAAGTTAGTGATATGCTTGTTTAAAGAGTTGTTTTTAACACAAAACACAGCCTTTTGAGCGCCACGGTCTTCTAAGGAAGACAGACGTTTCCGTGCCCTGAGCGTCACGTCTTTACTAGAAGACAAAATCTTATCATGACGTTTAATAATAAAAATACGTAAGCAAATGCTTCGTTTTATTTTATGCGTACTTTTACTATTGCCTAAACCCATATACTTACATTTTTATGTTAATAGGGGCCTTTGTTTATTTTAAAAACAGCAAAATAATACTAGCCAAAAAATTGTAGTGCCCCAGGCGCCATAGTCTATAGCAATTATCCATTACAGTTTCCATAGTAACATTATAATTTCACAGTGATGACGATTTGGTAAAAGTCGCAGGTAGGCGGTGGACGCGAGCAGAACAAAACCGGTCGTTGTGGAAATCCTTAGCGGACACGTTTGTACAGCATTGGACGTCTTTTGGCTGAGATGACAATACCACTGCGACGTACACACGCCTGCATATCAACGTACCACAAACAGTCTGCAGACCTAGTAGAGGCACCCGCTAGATGCAATGTCTCTGGTTGAATCAGCCGCGTAGTATTTTGGAACTGATGAGGTGCCTGGATAGGTATTGAGAAGTGAGTGGGCTTACAACTCCGCCACCAAAGAGGACATTTGGTAGTCGACTTTAGAGTTGACGACCCGAGCAGTGGAATCTGCGAGTTGTACTCTTTGGGCAACGATAAGTGAGTGAGCTTACAGCTCCGGTAACCTATTTGGATATTAGGTAGTGGACTATACGTGTCCACGGGGCAACTCGCTCGAGACGCTAGTCTTAAGGCGACGCATTGGAAATTTACGTGGCAGGGATGCTGATTTTTCCCAACAATTACATAACGTATGAAAATGATATTTAATGACATGATTTTTCATTTCATTGACTTCATTTTGCTAGTTGCAAAAACACGATTTGTTAACTTTTATAACAGAGAAAAAATATCAAAGTAACCTCTTTAAGGCAAACCAGACCGATTTAAGCATCTAAATTTTCTTAGTAGATTAGTCTTAATACATACTTCAATATGCTAGTTTATTTTTTAAAACTTATTTATAGTTTTAATTGGAAAGAAAAAAAACAGTTTTTCTTATGGTACGGGGCGCAAACGCTCCGTATTAGATTAATTGTTTAGCGATGCGTCGCCTTCCGGATGTAGAATGCGCTTCGGCGCGTCCTAATCTGGCGTTATGACCTGACGCAGATGGTCCCGTGTGCTTGCGCAAGGATGTCTGACACCTTTAACTTTATAACCGTTAGGTTGGTGAGGGGTGTCAGTATAAACTTTAAAGTCGTGTGTAGCCAGGCTGTCAAATTTCCTCAATAGACTTTGAACTCATATAAATATGCTTAGGTGTTAAGGTTGACACTGTATTGAAGAAATTTGATCGTTTTGGCTAAAAACACAAATGTTGAAAAAAAAAGTGGGGGTTCAAATGCTGCTCCTGGAATTTTTTTCAACATTTGTGTTTTTGTATTTTGTTCGCAACAAAATTTGCGTTAAAAAATTATAAAAACGTTTAGGCTAAGTTTATGTGCAGGCTTCCGTACAACATTCACAACCACCAATCAGATAAAGGGAGCATTTAAATTAAATTGGTACAGCATATCTAAAAGTCGTAGGTTCCACTGGCAAGTCCTCGTAATATTTGGCATGACATTTGCTCAGATCATCTTTGATCAGCTTTCCGGTGTCCAAGTCTATTGGCTGCAGAGGTCTCAGCGCCAGCTCCTTAGAGACATCATTCAGGATTGGGTTTCTTGATAAAATCCACACGTACACTGAAACCAATACAAACTTACAGGCTTAATGTACGAAAATGTGTACACAAAGTACTTATGCACTTTTTTTTTTTAGTTGATAGCTTCGAGCGATTAGCACATTTAGCCAGGATTCAATTAATGTTCTTACAAGTAAATACATAAATAAACAATATTTCCTTCCTATATGATAAATGATAATAGAAATAGGAAGTGAGAAATGATAACCCCCCAACCCTTCGAGTATCTCAGTAAAGATGTTTTTTTTTTTATATTAGAAGGAGGCAAACGAGCAGGCGGGTCACCTGATGGAAAGCAATCACCGCCGCCCATGGACACCCGCAAAACCAGAGGAATCACAGATGCGTTGCCGGCCTTTAAAAGAGATGTGGGGCTTTACTAAGTCCTCACGCGAATTTGAAATGCCTGACCATACCTGACCCGGTATGTCAGAAGGGTGCAGGTTCAAACCCTGCTCATGAAATTTTTTTCAACATTTGTGTTTTTGTAATTTGTTCGCAACAAAATTTGCGTTAAAAATTCATGAGATACTATCTCATCTCTCATGAACCGTGATAGTTAGACAGTTCAAAATTTTCACATAATATGATGTAAATGTTTATATAATTTTTAACGCAAATTTTGTTGCGAACAAATTACAAAAACACAAATGTTGAAAAAAATTTCATGAGCAGGGTTTGAACCTGCACCCTTCTGACATACCGGGTCAGGTGCTCTTCCAATTGAGCTATCGTGGTTCTAACCAGCCCGCCGAAATTATTCAACACTATTTACTTTTTACTTTGAAAGCCAAAGGCGCCCATTCAACGTTAACAACTACCGTCATTAACATCCGATCATAATATTTTTACAAATACTAAAGATCATACTAAGATTTTTTCAACATTTGTGTTTTTGTAATTTGTTCGCAATAAAATTTGCGTTAAAAATTATATAAACATTTATAAATAGCTTGCCTACTTCTTAACTGATCTTTAGTATTTGTAAAACGTTTAATAATTATTTAATTATTTAAATTTTTTCAACATTTGTGTTTTTGTAATATGATGTACATAGGTTGCCGCTATAACAACAAATATTAAAAAAACGAATAAAATAAATATTTAAGGGGGCTCCGATACAGCAGACATGATTTTTGCCATTATAGATAATGGTACGGAACCCTTCGTGCGCGAGTCCGACTCGCACTTGACCGGTTTTTTTTTTAAATTTAATTATTAAAAATAGGGGTCAACAACAATTGACTAAAGACCACCTGCTTTGTAGCTGTCATATAAACCAATATTTATAAAGAGGAAAGCTTTGTATTTTTAAATTTTTATTTGTAACGAATAAACTCAACCGATTAAAAAAAATCTTTTACCATTAGAATGCTACATTAGCGCTGAGTAACATAGGCCATATTTATTACTAGAAAAAGTAACGAATAAACTCAAAAACTACGGGATCGATTTAAAAAAATCTTACACCATTGGAATGTTACATTGGCGCTGAGTAACATAGGCTATATTTATTACAAGAAAAAAAAATTGCTTAACCCGTAAAAAAAATAGAAAAGAAATAATTTAAATACGATTTGTTTGTTTTGTTGTCATAGAAACTGTCAAAGCCGGGTCAGCTAGTTCCATTATATTTCTATGAAAATCTTTATTATTTTCTATGAAAATCTTTATTATTTTAGTGATTGCTCTGAGGTATAAATTAATGTTTAATTGACTTATGTCAATCCTATACGTTTATCATTCTATTATAAAAGGTCCTTAGTCCTTACCTATGAAAATATTTAGCTAGTGAAACAAACACACTACTCTACAATTTTTATAGTGTTAACATAAATCGATGCTAAAAAAATTAAAAAAACGTTAGCATTGAAAATATAAATTTATAAAAAATCTTCATACAAAACGTCAATTTCATAGGAAAGGACCTAATACTAGCGTTCTACCACTTGTCTAGGCTAGGCCCCTATGACAAAAGGATTGTCACGTACTTACCGAAATGTTTGTTGATCAGAGGGCTATACTGGCAGGTATAAGCAGTGGCATAGTACTTGTAGTTTGTAGCCAGCACTTGAAAACGATACTTCCTTGTTTTCACTGAAAATGTCAAGAAATCATTAAATGAGTATATTTGGTTGAAGCTAAACATAGAGTCAATAAGTGGGACTGGTTGATTGAAATAACTTTAATAAAAAACTTAAATAAAAGACAACAAAGGTCCATGTCATCATCATCATCATCATCATCAGCCTACACACGTCCACTGCTGGACAATGTGTTAGTATACAAATAATTTATATTCAATGTTAGTGAATAATATTAAAAAGAGACTTAATTCTAAAAACTAATTGGCTTATCTGTGGACAGTCCCCACGATTAGCTATACGCTCCATTACACTGTCGCGGCTGCCCCATACCCGTCGCAGCAGAGAATCTGCTTTTTTGCGCAGTATGCCGGGAAACTGTCGACATGCGCATCCGCAAGCATTCCTGACGCACTACAATGTCACCAAGGCAGGCCTTTAATTTTTAGTGATACAACGGCAAAGGCATTAGGTACTGCAAACTGTTCCGAATAAAGACTTCTTTCAAAAAAAGTAGCACACAAAACTTCAATAATCTATCAAAAAATATTTCTAAAAGTTGTCTTCTCAGAATAATAACTAAAGCTATAGAAACCGGACTAAAATAGCAAAGGTGTCACCAGATTTGTGACGTCATATTTGAGGTAATGTAGAGAGTGACTTTATAGAGGACTCAAAAATTTTTTTTGATCACCTATTATCTGATGACCATTTGACATAACAATACAAAAAATAAAAACTAAGTGTCAACCATTTGTCGCACTCCAACCTTCTTTTCTAGCCATAAGATAGAACGGAACTAAACATAGTTGCACGATTTTTATTTTAGCCATCCTTCTATAGTTTTAGTTATTGTTCTGAGGTCTTGTCGGTACTAACATCTCCTTGGTGCGTTTTCAAACTCAAACTTTAATTCAAAATCGGCTCCAGAAGACAGAGGGGAGACATATGAGACCTTAGCTATACTGTGTCTTTGGAACAAGCCCCTGTCAATCCTGGTGTGGTTGAAGAAGAGAGTGGGGTAGCCTCCTACACTGGGGCCGAACTTAAGTTCGATTGTGGAGCAGTTGGCCTTCTTTTGCCCATCGCTGGCGTAGTAGTAGACCTGGTGCCACTTTCCATGAAACTGCAAAGGTATGTTTTCGTTAGGAGTCAATTTACAATTCCGTATAGGTACCATACTTCATTACATATAATAAAGCTTTCTATACATTTATTAAAGCTAAAGAGGGTCCGAAAATCTGTACATAGAAGATATTCGAATAAAAGTTGACTGGGGATACTTAGTTAATAGTGCTAAAAATGAGTGCGAGGAACACATGCTTGCTTTAAAGTGCCTCATTCAGTCTAATTGTGACCAGTCAGACCAAAATAGCTCATCTAGCAGCCCTCAGTCAGTATGTGAGTCCTTGTTCACTCATCATCACCAAAGTCCTTCATCTGTATCAAATAAAAAGCAATGTAAAAATACCAATAGTTCCTCCACTCAGAATAACATTGTAAAATCTGAGACTATCATGTTTAGTGATGAACTTGGGAAATCCATGGGCCAATTATTAAGTACATATTTGGGACAAACTGTTACTAATTATTGTACGCCTGGTTTGACTTATCATGATATTATTAGAAAAATTATGAATTACAAATTCAATGAAAAAACCACACTATTGGTTTTAGTGGGACACAGGGGAAGTATGGACAAGACTGAACTGTTAAAATGTTTTGATTTATTGTATTCATTAAATGTTAAAAATGTTGTTTTGTTCACACTTCCTTATAGCCAAAGCTTGCCACAGACTGAAAACAATATAAGGCATAAAATAAATATGACATTACATACTCTGACTTTTAATAATAAGAATAAATTCCATTTAATTGACCTAAATAAGTATTTAGATAATAAATTATATTTGACAAAAGATAAATTTTATCTTAATAAATATCTTAAGAGACAGATAGCATTATCGCTATCATATTATATTGAATACTCAGCCAAAAATTTGGCTAGCCTATCTGCCCCTATTGGGCAGAATATTGACATTGTAAATTGTACATTGGAATCTGTTCCAAATCAATCCGTTTACAATAATTTAAATTGATCACTCAGACAATGGAGGAAAACTCTTGCGACTTAAATATTAAGACAAATGAAATGTCCACCTTTATAAACATTATACATCAAAACATTCAGGGCTTTTCTGGAAAAGAATTAGAATTAGAATTATATATAAATTAAAAAAATGTACATGTATTATGCTTAACCGAGCACTGGTTAAAACAATGCGAACTGTTAGTAAGCATTGATAATTATAAAGTCATTAGTTCGTTCACAAGAGAGTCTGCTATAAGAGGTGGGTCACTGATATTAATTAACGATACATTACAATCAAAGGAGCGTAAAGACATAGTATCTCTCTCAGTTGAACGAAATATTGAACTATCATGTGCGGAGCTCGAGCAGTATGTTATTGTTTGTGTGTATAGGCCTCCCTCTGGTAATTACCACTTATTTGAGTCCATTATGGAAGAAACCTTGCAAAAGGTATGCAATTGTAAAAAGAGGATAGTTGTATGTGGCGACTTTAATATAAATATTTTAGATGACTCACAGAACTCGGTAAGGTTTCTTAATCTTTTCAAATCGTTTAACTTGCAAAATCTTTTTGATGAACCTACAAGAGTTACAGCCACATCAGCTACCTGTTTAGATAATATTTTTTCTAATTGTAATGATATTGAGAAATCAATAATAAATTTTATAAATTCTGATCACAGTGGTCAGATAGTTAGATTTGAGCACCAATATGAATGTCTTTCAATGAATATTTTATACAGGCCAGTGACCACTAATCGATTAGACAGATTTAAGAAGAATGTTAATGATAAAGTGTTACAAATACCATGTAACAATGACAAAGCGAACATCTTATACGACAATCTATTCGAAATAATCAAAAAAGAGTTTAATAACAACTTTACTCAAAAATTAATCAAAGTAGATAAGTCTAAAACTAAATTCAGTGATTGGGCCACAGCTGGCATCTACAGGAGTAGAAATAGATTGTATCAATTATATGATATAAAGGCAAACTCTAAGGATCCAAGTGTAATTGAATATGTTAAAAATTATTCAAAAATGTTCAAAAAAGTTTGTTCCATAGCAAAGGCCAACTACATTCGGGCAAAGATTGTGAATTCAAAAAATAAAATAAAAGCCACTTGGAACGTCATTAATAAAGAAACTTGTAAAGTAAGGTCTCGTGATCGTATACTTGAACTCAAAGTCGATAATGCTTACATCAATGGTGATACGGAAGTGGCAGGCGCGTTTGAAACATTTTTCTCAAAAATTCCACTCATTACATCAAATAAATTAAATTCTTGTAAACATCTTGCCCAGTCTCTTCTTGTGTCTAGTGTAAAAATATGTAATATTCCATTCAATTTTCACTATATTGATTCTGATATAATAATAAAAGCTTTTAGAGAACTTAATATAAAAAAGACTGAGGATCTTTGGGGTATCTCCACTGATATATTAAAATCTATAATATCTTCTATCGCGTCTAATTTAACAATAATATTTAATAAATGCGTTGATGAATGTGTATTTCCAGATTTAATGAAGTACAGTAAAATTATACCGTTATTTAAAACAGGCGATAAAAGTGACCCATCTAATTTTCGGCCTATATCCATACTACCGGCTCTTAGTAAAATTTTTGAAAAAGTTATTTTTAATCAATTGCTGTCACATTTTACAGATAACCAGTTACTTCATAACAAACAATTCGGTTTCACTAAAGGTAGAAATACAACCGACGCGGGAGTTGCACTCATTAAGCATATTTTCGATGCATGGGAGCAGAAACAGGATGCGATAGGTATCTTCTGTGATTTATCGAAAGCTTTCGACTGTGTCGATCACGATACTTTATTATTAAAAATGGAACATTATGGTGTCTCAGACAACTCACTTACCTTATTGAAATCATACCTCACTGGCAGAGTTCAAAAAGTTAATATTAACGGTACTGATTCTTCTGGCGCCCCGTTACTTATGGGGGTGCCCCAGGGTTCAATATTAGGACCTCTTTTATTTCTCATTTATGTAAATGATCTACCTTACTACACCGAAGATCTTTGTGAGATAGTATTATTTGCTGATGACACCTCATTGATTTTTAAAGTTGATAGACATAGAGCAATATTTGACGACGTAAGTAATACTCTCTCTCAAATATTACATTGGTTTACCACTAATAACTTGCTGCTTAATGCAAAAAAAACTAAATGTGTGAAATTCACGATGCCCAATGTGAAGCAGGTTAATACCAGTATCACTATGAACGATGAAATAGTTGAAATAGTTAACTCGACAGTTTTCCTGGGTATTACCTTAGATCATAAATTACAATGGGGTTCTCATATTGCTGCCCTGGCAGGAAGACTTAGCTCAGCTGCCTATGCGGTTAGAAAAATGAGGTCACTTACTGATGTAGAAACGGCAAGATTGGTTTACTTTAGTTACTTTCACAGCGTCATGTCGTATGGTATTTTATTGTGGGGCTCAGCGGCTGACATTGAAACCATTTTTGTTTTACAGAAAAGAGCCATTCGAGCTATTTATAGCCTTAAGCCCCGTGATACGCTGAGAGAGTTATTTAAGCAGATTAATATTTTAACTGTAGCTTCACAGTATATTTATGAAAATATCATTTATGTTTATAAAAACTTAGATAAATTCGAAAAAAAAAGTAATACCCATAATTTTAACACAAGAAACAAAAACAAACTTGCTGTTCCAAAACTTAGACTCAATAAAGTTGGTAATTCATTTGTTGGGAAATGTATAAAAATATACAATAAAGTGCCTTTCACTCTAACAGAATTGCCATTACACAAGTTTAAGACAGAAATAAAACAAGGTCTAATGAAAAAAGGTTACTATAAAATTGATGATTATTTTAATGATAAGAATGTGTGGTCATCTTAGTCTGCTCGCCTGCACATGTTATTTCACATTGTAAGTAGTTACACTTTTTTATAAAAGGTTATTATTAAAGTCAAAGAATAATTGGATGATAAAACAGCCTGGTTGTAATAATAAACACATTATACTCTATTTGTATCAATATACATAATAAAATTAATTTATATAATTTTTATACTGATATGATAGTTTTGAACAGTGTCCTACAGATAACAAACAGCGTTAAATAGATCATTAAGTTTTTATTTAAAGTATCTTGAGTGTGTCATGCTCTCTTTATTGTCTCTGCGGTGGTGGCGTGTGCGTCGGGTCGTTACGTTCCCTAAAATATGGTTGAGCGAAGCGATGGCTGATTCATATGTCATACTCGTGAACGGGTGCCGCCTGTGGAGGCTGGTCTGCTCTTGCATACTTATCTCATTGTTAGTATTAATTACTATAGTTTGACTTTGTTTTTCTTAAACAATTTTTGACTTTTATTAGAGTACTGTAGTGGTACTGTATGACATTGTGGAAATTTAACTTATACCAGATGTAAATTTGATATATTAGATTTGTTTATTTGTTTTGTTTTTTTACATGTTGTAGTTGTCTTCTATATTTTTTGTGTTTATTTGTAATGGAAAGTGTCCTGCTATGATAGGGCATTTTCCAATTTTTATTTTTTTTGACGCTGTAAGGGAGAAAAGAGCTGGACACTTTCTGAGTTTCTTGCCGGTTCTTCTCAGTGCAAGATCTCCCGCCCAGAGTAGACTTACGAACCGATGGCATAGCGACATTCATAAGAGCTACTTGTAGCCTAAACTGAATAAATGATTTTTGAATTTGAATTTGAATTTGAATTTTAGAATCGAACAGAACACGTTCAAATAGTTTTTAGAATTTGTATCTGTTTGTTTGCTTATCTGTTTGTCTGTTTATTTGACCGCGCATCACGTGAAATTGGCTGAACGGATTTGGATGAAACTTTGCACATAGACATACCATGACCTGGACTAGGATATAGGACATTTTTTATCCCGGTAACAGGTTTCTGTGGGATAGTGTAGTCTTCGCGAACGAAGTCACGGGAGACAACTAGTATTTTAATAATGTTTTAATAATAAGCAGTTTCGATTTGGTTACTTTAAAACGTCCACAATCCCGTCTCGACGGCCTGATTTTATCATTTGGACTATGGAAAAAAATGTTAAGCGCTAATTAATATTTATTGCAGTATTGCAGGATCAAGCCGTAGTATCAGCGTTATGGTACATAAATACTTTTTATCGTTTGTTTTCTTTTCCTTTTTTTTAATTCTTTATTGCAAAAATATAGCTAAAGGTGGTCTTAATGACTTAATGATACATACATGTTATCGGGATGAAGTTGATTTCTTTAACAATTTTACATCTGATGATAGTAGGTATATTCTATCTGGAGTAACTTGCATACTACATAAATACCGCCGATATATTTTTTTTAAATCACCTAACGTAGTGGGTCCGACAGAAGCCAGTGATCGACATTTTTGTCCTTAAATCAATAAAATACGAGGCCAGCAACTGACCACCAGCCTCTTTGATGTAATCCCGTAATATTGTCTATACTAATATTATAAAGAGGAAAGCTTTGTATTATTGTATGTTTGCAACGAATAAACTCATCGAACAAACGGAGAGCTGCAAACCGTATTTTAAAAAATACACAATACTGCCTCTTCCGTGTTTGTATATTTTGGAGGTTTGCAAATTTATACGCAAGCATAGCGAATTCTACAAAAAACGACAAGATATTCCGTCTAAATATCCATCAAAGTACAAAAATAAATTAATATTATCCAGTTCCAGACTAAAACTGACATCTAATAGTACATTGCATTCATCAATTAAAATCTATACTAATATATAAAGCTGAAGAGTTTGTTTGTTTGTTTGTTTGTTTGTTTGTTTGTTTGTTTGTTTGTTTGAACGCGCTAATCTCAGGAACTACTGGTTCGAATTGAATAATTCTTTTTGTGTTGGATAGTCCATTTATCGAGGAAGGCTTTAGGCTATATAACATCACGCTGCGACCAATAGGAGCGAAGCATCAGTGAAAAATGTTGCAAAAACGGGAAAAGAGCCTAAAAAATTAAAAATGCTGCCGAAAGTCACTATTCCACGCGGACGAAGTCGCGAGCACAGCTATATATAATAAATTACCATCTTCATTAATTAACGAAAATAAATATTCTTTGTTTATAAACCAATTGAAAATAAATCTAATAAATAAATGCTATCACAGTTTACATGAATACTTCAATGACAATATTAAATAAAAAATATATTTCAAATGTCTCACCTAAAATTACTTTTATTACTTTTATGTCATATTTGTACATTTTTTTTATTATTCTTTTCTTGAAAGTAAAAACTTGCTATCATTATAGCGCCTCCTCTCTTCTAAACTCTATTGCGTGCCCGCCAGGGTCCTATTTATGTTCACCATCTATTGTTTACATTGTGGAATGCAATAAATAATTGAATTGAATTGAATTGAATTGAAACTCAAAAACTACTGGACCGATTTCAAAAATTCTTTCACCATTAGAATGCTACATTATCGCTGAGTAAGATAGGCTATATTAAAAAAAACCCACTCGTGCGAAACCGGGACGGGCCGCTAGTCTATATAAATAAAAATGAATGTTGCTAAGCGCAAAAGTCGAGAACAGCTGAACGGATTTCGATGAAACTTTGCACATAGACAGACCACGACCCGAACTAGGACATATGATACTTTTTATCCCGGTAACACACTCCTGTGGGATAGTGTAGTCTTCGCGAACGAAGTCGCGGGCGACTACTAGTATTTCAATGAAAATCTATGTTATTTTTTGGCGACGTAAACTATGTCAATCACTGGTCTTTAACTGTCGAACGAACCATTACCATAGCACTTTTAGGTAGAAATAGTATTCAAAGTATACCTCGGCCAAATCGAAATCTCCCATCACCGGCACGTTTTCCGGACATTTCCCGGGCAAAGTGAAATAACCACAGACACTCCAAGCACTCAAGAACAACAATAATATTTTTTTAAACATCTTCACTGTGGTGTGGACTCTTTGAATGCGATACTCTTATAAGTAGAGATGAAACACTAAACAAATCTGAGGTTATCACTGAGGTGTCAGCGACATCATATCAATAATTAATTAATGTTCATTTAAGAGGAATAGTCCATATGACACGTGTAGCTTCTTAGAATTGTTTTTCTCTGCTACTTGTGGGTTTCACCGTATGCATTATCTATTTCGGGTAATATTTATTTCCAAATGTTACAACTTTTTATTATATTTTTTGAACACAACAGTAAGTTCTACCAACATTGATGTTATAGCGACATATTTAGATAAGATGGTGGTGGCTAGCCATGCGGACTAAAACAAGCCCTACCACCAACCAAACTGTGTACAAACATGTAGCCCCCGCTGGGAATTGAACCTGGGACCTCTGGGTCTTAGACTTTAAAGGTTTAAGAGGTCCTTAACCACTAGACCACAGAGGTGGTTCAAAATTTAAAAAAAATCAAAATAATTTATTCAGTTTAGGCTACAAGTAGCTCTTGTGAATGTCACTATGCCATCGGTTCGTAAGTCTACTCTGGGCGGGAGATCTTGTACTGAGAAGAACCGGCAAGAAACTCAGCAAGTGTCCAGCTCTTTTCTCCCTTACAGCGTCAAAAATATTGGAAAATGCCCTATCATAGCAGGACACTTTCCATTACAAATAAACACAAAAAATATACAGGAGACAACTACAACATGTAAAGAAAAAAAAACAAAATAAAAAATCTAAGTTAACAAATTTACATCAGATAATTATGTAAAAGTTTCAATTTCCACAATGTCATACAGTAATTCAAATTTTAATTCTCTTAAATGAACTACCTAATTAGTTAGTCGTTGTCTCTCTTGACAGTGTGGTCTTCAATAAAAGATTAAGATAAAAAAACATAAAATTAATATGATAATTATAATATTTTTATTTTTATTTCATTTAATTTTTTAAACATTATTTCTATTTCTATCTCTTCAATAAAGGTTAAGATCACTGGCATATTTAACAATCCGCTGCCGTGTAGGTCTTTTCTAATAGTTACAAAATTCTTTTAGTCCACTGTGTGTCTAGTGCACATTTAAAGTGATTTATTTAAATATCTTATCTTTATCACTAATATTATTAACGTGTTTATTTATCGCACGTTTAAATTAATCGGTAATGATAACATCTGATTAATCACTCTGTTATTGGTAACAGGAAATATGTTTGTATTTTTTTTTTATAGTATAATATTTAAATGGAGAACACATACCAATTCTTATTAACGATCTTATTTTCTTTGCCTCTTCTGTGAACATTATCAGAATGAGATTTTACAAAAACAAAATGTTTTTGCTTAAGACAAACAATGTTGAGCGTGTTAGGATGTATTTATAAAATGGTCATTTAATATTATTTTTTTATTTATTATTTTTAAAATTTAATAATTAAATAGGAATAACTATAATAAATATATTTGACGACCTCCGTAGCCTAGGCTTGTATGCCAGGCTTTGGGCAACTCTGAGGTCCCGGGTTCGATTCCCGGTCGGGTCAATGCCGACATTTTCTATATTTTTCATTGAACTTTTTTTTATATTGTGTCGTGTCTGGATGGATAAAGTACCGTCGTTAATTCTGATTTCCTTAAAACAAGTGCTTTAGCTATTTACCTTGGGATCAGAACAATGTATGGGATGTTGTCTAATACTAACTTTTGTTAGGAACAATCAAAATTCCCAGCACAAATTAGCTTCACCATAATACAATTAAATTTGAATCTGAAAACCTTGTCAGAACAATCAAAATTGATCACTGTAAAATATACCTACTTACTAATGCATCTAATTTTTAATAATTGTTTAAAAAATAGTGGAGCTTGATGGCGCAGTGGTTAACGCGCCCGGTCTGCGAGTGCTGAGGTTAAGCAACTTTCGCAAAGGCCGGTCATCGGATGGGTGACCAAAAAGTTAGCATCTCGAGTGAGCTCCTCCGTGCTTCGGAAGGCACGTAAAGCCGTTGGCCCCGGCTGCATAAGCGGTTGTTAACAACCACCAATCATATAGCCATCCATAAGGAAGGCTCGTGCCCCAGCAGTGGGAACATAAAATGAGCTGGTGATGATAAACAGTGAAATTTCTATTTCTTTTTTCCTTACTCTCGCTGTAATAAGTAAGAGAAGCGTTCTTTAACATATTTTCTAAGTCCATAGTATACCCAATTATCATAAACAAATGAAGTCTACACTTCGGAAAGGACATTGATCGTGTTTAAAAATACCCAAAGGATGTATGTATTATAGGAAACCCTATCCAAGCAATTTGCAAAGCAATTTCAATGTAAAACGCCTTTATAAATAGGGGTCATCTCATTGGATAATTAAAGCGTGGGAGGCGCCTGCGCATCACTCGACACTACACATTCGTACAAGTGACTCGTTCTCAAAAGAAAACGTCATGACGAAAGTATTTGTCTTAACACTCGCTTCTATATTGAAGATCGCGTTAGGGGCGGAGTTCACTCTGCCCGGTGAATGTCCGAACGTGAAGTTGCAGGAAAACCTTGATCACACTAAGGTAAGATTTCAATAGAGTTTTGTTAAGTATATTTTTTATATTAGATACCTAAAGGTATATTAACGTAACTGAGTGTCAGTTCGAGTATTCCGGCGACTGGGCCCGCAGGCCCACTCGCCGGATCGAATTATTTTAATATTTTTATTCCGGCAACTGAGTTTTTAAGAAAATCATTACATGGACCTTTAATAAAATTTAACATAAAATCAACAAATCTTAGATCAATAGGCATGAACTTGGACAAATCACATCACAACTATTATCTTTCTAAGAACGGATCTTCCATGTATAAGATAAAATATAAAGTACCTATCCTGGGTAAAAATGAGTAGATTATATACTTTAAAATTTATGCAAGACTGGTTTTTTAATTATATTTACTTATACTTAAGACTTAGATTTATTATAATTTAAAAAATATGTGTTGTGATGTGATTTGTCCAAGTTTATGACTATTGATCTAAGATTTGTGGCATTTACGTTAAATTATGTAAATATAAATGATTTTCTTAAAATACTCTTTTTATATCGAATGCGTTTTCTTCCAACTGTACTAGAATTCGATCTAAACAATAGATCTTATATGCATATCGATGGTAGCCGAGTTGCCAGAATAAAAATATTAAAATAATTCGATCAGGCGAGTGGACCCAGTCGCCGGAATAAAATCAAAATCAAAATCTTTATTGCTAACTAAGTGTATAAAAGGTGTTACATTTTAAAGGAACTTAAAACTTAGTCGCCCTTTTCGGACACGGCAATTTATAGAGAGCTAAGTATTTTAATATAAATCTATGAATAATATCTTAAGTCTAAAAAGTTAAAAAAAAATTTCAATAAAACAATAACAAAATTAAATTAAATAATTAATAATACTCTCTAGTTCGAGGTTTATTTTGACATTCGATCACGTTAACGAAAACGAGAAGTATATTATAAGGCAAAATGTTTACTCTCCTCGTTTGTCACTAGGGGGTGCTGCTTTAATGCTTTTTTTTGTTTTCTGTAAATGATCGAACTTTAGATAAAACTCGCCTTGGGTACTGAAGAAGGGTAATTATTACTCACTTATAATAAAAATTGTGTAATCCCAAACATACAATCAAAGTATAAAGTAAACTCATTAGCCTATAACTGTCCCATTGCTGGTTCACAAAATTTAAAGTCGCTCAGCGAGCTATGGAAAGGGATATGCTCGGAGTTTCTCGGAAGGATCGACTTCGGAATGAGGTGATCCGACAGAGAACGAAAGTAATCGACATAGCCCATCGGATCAGCAAGCTGAAGTGTCAGTGGGCCGGTCAGATTAGCCGCAGAACTGACAACCGTTGGAGTAAACGAGTTCTCGAGTGTAGGACGCCCTCAGACTAGGTGGAGCGACGATCTTCGCAAGGTGGCTGGCAAGAGCTGGATGGGAGTAGCCGCGGATCGTGCTCGGTGGCGTGCACTTGGCCTATGTCCAGCAGTGGACTAGTATAGGCTGATGATGATGATGATGATGTCCCACTGCTGGGCAAAGGCATCCATCATTGTAATCAAGTCATCGCTACAATTAATGGTTATTGGCTTAATCACCACGCTTGCCAAATGAGGGTTGGTGATCACAAACCCGGGCTATGCAACGAAAAATCCGAAACACATTTTGCCCGACCTGGGAATTGAACCCGGGACCTTCGGGTATCGGACCGATCGTTTTGCCACTCGGCCACCGAGGCGTTAAAAGTGTAATAATATAATTCTCTTCGTGAATATAACAGATACCTATATTTAGAAGATTTCAATAATTCTTTATCGAAGTTCATATTTACAATATTGTTTATAATCTTATTGGCAATAATAAATTAATACCTCAAGACTTTACTCTAAGTACCGACATTACAGATAAAGATTGACTAACAACTGCATTTAATACCAACATAATAATTAAAGAAATCAATCAGTTAATAACTTTGATGGTTGGAGTGTTTATAAAAAAGTGTACAACAACTATTTTATAATCTATATATTAATACGTGAAGCAAAAACTTTGTACCCCTTTTTTACGAAAATTGCGCGGACGGAGGAGTATGAAATTTCGCACACTTATAGTTTACTTATAGAAGGTTATCCGAATGTTAATATTTTTTTAAATTATGCATAAAAATACATTAAATCAATAAAACAAACATTACACACACTACCATTTATTTAACACACACGCATAAATATGTATTTGACACACACGCATATTATACTCTTTTCAAAAATGCAAGAGGAGCGGCCGAAATTTCTCAATGCCCATCCAAACTCACATTCTATCTTTTTTAATTTTTCATTGCTTAGGATACAATCCGTGCAGCCATAATAAAATGACGGTCGAATTTCAACCACTGGGCGACCACTAGTATGATGAAATAAAAAAAAGAAGTTCAAGTTATAGATAACAATAATTATTAGATGGAGACTTCTTGGCGGGAAAGTGAAGAGTCATGTCTGCGGTTTTGTGTTATTTTCCAAAATTTGTGTTATGTCGAATATGAATGTGAAATTATGGTAGATTATTAACCGTTAAGTGTTCGAGAGTGCATAAGTGTTGGCAAATGAAACAAAACAGTGCAACGGCACTTTTCAAATTCTTTCAAGAAGCTCGCGTGAGGACTTAGTAAAGCCCCACATCTTTACAGAGATACTCGAGGGGTTGGGGGGTATATCATTTCTCACTTCCCATTTCTAATATCATTTATCATCATTTAAGGAAATATTGTTTATTTATGTATTACTTGTACGAAAAATTACTTTGACATTGGCTAAATGTGCTAATCGCACTAAGCCATCAACTAAAAGAAAACAAAAATTATTGGATGTGAGAAGAAGTAAAGAGTGGTGTGCGTGGGCTGATGATGATTTGTTGTCTAGTTTTCAGGTGTTTGGTACAATGTGGCCAGCTACGCCAGCGATGGCCGCCCCATTTACGACTGCGCCACCTTGGACTTCCAAGAAGACAACATGGGCTACACCCTGAGGGAAACTTACGTGAATGTTGACCAGGGGAACCGCACTCAGAAGTCGTACCTTGCTAGGGTAGACCCGACTTTCGACGCAGGCAATAGAGCTCAGTTTATAGTGAGCCATGAAGACGGAGGTTAGTAGAAAAGGGTAATGCCTCCAAAGAGCACGCACTACTAAAGAGTACCGCAGTGCTACTAATTGAATAATATGAAATCTGTTAGCAACTACTTGCCAGTGACATAACGTGTGCAATCAATATGGTACGAGTACGTAGTATTTATTAATCTCATTCATGTGTGTTTGTCAATAGGAAAAATAGAATTACGTATATAGGAATACGTACTCTTTGGCAGTGCGTACTCTCTGGTGGACTGCACAGCTATAAATAGAAGTAATTAAGTAATGGGTAAAGACCCAACTATATTATTTTGTAACTTTCTCTACTTCTATTTATAGCTGTGCAGTTTCTTCTGCACAGCTAAAAGACGTACTTCCTGAATGGGTGGTAGATCAAATATCTTGAGACGATTCAAAAGCGCTTATCTAATAAGTTACTTGAATAAAGATTAATTTAGCATATAATAATAAAAAATAATATTTAATAATAAATAATATAATAATACGATGATGATGATGATGATAAACAATATTTTACTCGTGACACAACAGAGCGTAACCATTGACAATTAATCTATACTAATATTATAAAGAGGAAAGCTTTGTATGTATGTATGTTTGTAACGAATAAACTCAAAAACTACTGGACCGATTTAAAAAAATCTTTCACCATTAGAATGCTATGGTAATGCCGCTCGCTAGTACAAAATAAATTATGTTTATTCAGATAAAGTACTTCAATTCCCATTCTTCGTGCTGTCTACCAACTACGATGACTACGCGATCGCTTACACCTGCAAGACTTTAAAGAAGAAGCAGCGAACACATTATGGTAATATATATTTTTTTATTTTTTTTCTGAGTAAGCACGGTCTTCATTTTACCTGATATTAAGCAATAACAAGGTCGTAGATGGGAGTCCTCACTTCCGTTGAGGAATTGGCCATCAACTGTCTACAAATGGTGATGTGCGTTTAAGAGCGTTTACGCCGCACACTAGCGCTGCCAATGAAAAAGAAAAACATATCTAGTAATTAGAGATAGAAAATCAAATTATGCTTAACAAACTATCTGAATGAAATAATTTAGCATTTTTACGTCACCTAATGAACACCTGACATGTTATGGTTTAGTTAAATATAGCGTTATAGTTAAAAGTGGCCGTAACGTCTTATTTAACTAAACCATAACATGTCAGGTATTTATTAGGTGACGTAAAAATGCTAAATTACTTCATTCAAATAGTTTGTTGAGCATAATTTGCTTTTCTATCTCTAATTACTAGAAATGTTTTTTTTTCATTAGTGGCGCTAGTGTGCGGCGTAAACGCTCTTAAGGAAAAATAAATTCATCTGTTCCTTATAAAAATAACTTGTTAAATTATAGTTTTTTTTTCTAGTAAAATTTTATCTAAAACTTTATGATTATCATACTAATATTATAAGGGTAGCTTTGTATTTTTGTATGTTTGTGACGAACAAACTCAAAAACTACTGGACCGATTTCAAAAATTCTTTCACCATTAGAATGCTACGTTAGCGTTGAGTAACATAGACTATATTAAAAAAAATGTCCACTCGTGCGAAGCCGGGACGGGCCGCTAGTGGTTATATATAATTTTACGCAAATTGACATGCCAGGTACACTAACAACTATGTTATCGTGGCTCAATCCAACTCACCGAAATTAATTAACACCTGACCCGATATGGCATGAGGTGCGCGTTCGAATCCCACTCGTGGAATTTGTTCAACACTTTTTTCTTTTTTCAAATAAGAACTTATTATTTACCTATAGTTGATTAGCTAGGCAATCCAAACAGTTTATGTCATCAGCATATCGGAACTGTTCCCATGAGCTCACGTTTAGAGGACATCTTTTAATTATAGTTTTAAAATTTACTAAGTAATATTGTTTTCTAAAGTTTTTGTTTCACTACACATTGAAATGAAACAACTTATACGGGTCCAATCGCATTTATTTTACACTTTACGATTTTAGTTTTATCCTTGTTTAAACGTTTTGAACCCTTTATATGATCACGAGGACCAGTGAGACCCAGTGACCATCACGAACCCCGTAAAAGGTTCGAAACGTTTTATTTGAAGCACTTGACCTTCACCTCACCTGGTTAAGTGATGATAAGGCCGAAGGTGGAAGCGCACCCGGAATCCTCAACTACTGAGGCGCTGGCCATCTTATCTCTATAGCTGCCAGAATACAACAATGCTACAAACATTGATGTTATGGCGACATATTCAGATAAGATGGTGGTAGCTAGCCAGACGTGCAAACAAGCCCTACCACCAACCAAATCGACTACTCAAACATATACCCCCCGCTGAGAATCGAACCCCCGCCCTCGAGGTATAAACCGGTGCTCTTAGCCACTAGACTACAGAAGCGATTAAAACGTCAGACATTGACTACGTATATAGAATATGTAAAAAAACCCCTGTCCGATCCCTTAAGAGCGTTTACGCAGCACACTAGCGCCACTAATGAAAAAAAAACATATCTAGTAATTAGAGATAGAAAATCAAATTATGCTCAACAAACTATTTGAATGAAGTAATTTAGCATTATTACGGCACCTAATGAACACCTCACATGTTATGGTTTAGTTAAATAAGACGTTACGGCCACATTTAACTATAACGCCATATTTAACTAAACCATAACATGTCAGGTGTTCATTAGGTGACGTAAAAATGTTAAATTACTTCATTCAGATAGTTTGTTGAGCATAATTTGATTTTCTATCTCTAATTACTAGATATGTTTTTTTTTTCATTGGCGGCGCTAGTGTGCGGCGTAAACGCTCTTAAGGTGTTATTAGGTATCGACATGCAGTTCTATTTACGTAATCATTTTAAAAAAACAAGTGAAAGTGAAGTTTGTAAATGACAAACCTACATGGCAATACTTTTGTTGGCACATCGGTTGGTAGGACTGCCTTTGGCACCGCCGCGCCGCCATTGATGAAAAGTGTGGTCACATTTATAATATTTACGTAGTAAATTTTTAAAATATATATATTTTTTTTTTTCCGGGACTGGTAAATATTAGCTAGATATTGGGGTAATTTAAGCAATTTCAGTACAAAAAACTTGTGTTTTAAATTACGATATCTCTTTTATTTTCATGAAAAGTATTTTTTTATTATTTTTTTTGTTTTTGTTCTTTGTGTTGTGCCTATGTAGGTATATGGTTTTTTTTACATTTTGTATACAAAGTTAATTTGTGAACAGTAGCCAAATTTTCAAGAGCGGCTCAGAATCGGTAATTAAACAACTGTCTCCTAGTAATATAGGTCGAAATATGAGCCAACAATTTTTGAACTCTTCATACAAAGCAGGTTAATTACGCGTTCGCTTTAAGTATGGAGTTCAAAAATTGTTGTCATATTTCAACCCATGTTACTAGGAGAAAGTTGTTCACATAGGTACCGATTCTGAGTCGCTCCTGAAAATTGGGCTACCGTTGTAAAAATAACTTTCCACAGTATAATACTTAATGTTGTCTTTCAAACTTACAGTGTTCACTTGGGTGCTCTCGCGGACCAAGGAGGCTCTAAATGGCGACA
Source organism: Eudonia lacustrata (assembly GCA_947562085.1). NCBI lineage: Eukaryota > Metazoa > Arthropoda > Insecta > Lepidoptera > Crambidae > Eudonia > Eudonia lacustrata. The sequence continues at coordinate 17,010,676 of OX387326.1, read as the reverse complement.
CACTGCAGAAGGTGGAAAACGCTCTCGCCAAATACTCAGAACTGGCTGAGCACAGACAGTCCTTCGTGTTCAAGGACTTCTCGGAGGCCAGCTGCGGACACACCAACAAGTTTGAGAGCGATTTCTTCACCGGAAACTTTTGGTGATGACACCACTTTGTCTGGACTGCGATCTGTTTAGTATTGTAAATAAACTTTAAGACAATAACCATTTATTTATCTGTCACAATGGTCACAATACTTCATCACCAGCTAATTTTACCACCCTATGGATGGATGAGGAGAACGGGCATAAGCCACCACGCACAAACCATCACTATTAGTTAAGTACTGTTACAACCAGCGTGGTTGAACCTTTAATAACGCTCCCGGCGTTTACAATAAAAACGATTCCTACGAAACGATTCCAATCGATTACTTTATATATTGGTATTTCAAGATATTAACAATTATTAAAAGAATAAGAAAAAGAAAGAATTAAGAATAATTTATTTCAACAAGTAACAAGTAACATTACAACAGCATATTTAAAACTATATAACAAAAACAGATAAACTTGTAACTTGGCTATGCAAAAGTAAAGCTAAAAAAGTGAATCCCACACTAGGAAATCCTGAATTGTGGGCTTCCTAAGTCATAAAGCAAGCGGTAAGCGACAAAGCAAAGCAGATAAAAATAAATAATCCTAAACCAGATACTATGGTTAACATAAATAAACTAGAAAAAGTGAGTTGTGTGTGTGTGTGTGTGTTTGTGTGTGTATGTGTGTGTGTGTGTGTGTGTGTGTGTCTGAGTGTGAATACAATAAATAGATGTCGTCGTAGCCGCGGATGACAAGCCAGTCCTCTTCTCTCGTTTCCTTCTATGCGTTAATCGTCAACTACGTTCATACGCAGAACGCGACGGCTGATGCCAGAAAGCTCGCCCAACCAAGTAGTTTTGATCACTACAGGACACAATAAACCTAACAAACCTAATTTTATACGTACATAAAGTGTATAATTTGCGAATAAAAAGAGGCTGTTTAAAATTTTATATAATTTGCTATATAATGTATGAAATATTTTGTTAGTATAAAAACTGCGAAAGAATATAAAATGCTAATAAATCTTATTTTTAGAGGCTGGTTGCCACTGGGCATCTTCAACGTCACCGGATTTTGGCACGTAAACCGCCTCTGTGGTCTAGTGGCTAAGACCACCGGTTTAGACCCAGAGGTCCCGGGTTCGATTCCCAGCGGGGGGTACATGTTTGTGTACTCGGTTTGGTTGGTGTTAGGGCTTGTTTGTCCGCCTGGCTAGCTACCACCATCTTATCTAAATATGTCGCCATAACATCAATGTTTGTAGCATTGTTATGTTCCGGCAGCTAGAAATAAGATAGCCAGTGCCTCACTAGTTGAGGATCCCGGGTGAAGTGCGCTTCCATCATTGGCCTTATCATCACTTAACATCAGGTGAGATCAAGGCACTGTGCTTACCCGTTAATATATACAAAAAAAAACTTAGACGTCAGAGAGTAGAACCTTTGCTACAATTATGTATTCATACGTATTCATTACCTTGGGTTAAATAGTTCTGGCACCTTTAGACTTAGATGTTGATCTAAGTAGTTATAGTGTGTCTCGTGCTGTGTGTATTTGTGTAGATGTTTCTATAAATATGTGGGTACTTGTGTTTTATTTTCTATTCGCGCGATCACCAACTCACCAAAAATTGGTCATCATGAATAAACGCCGCTTTCTGGCACTGTCAGCGTTGAAAGTTATGAACGTTTGCTTAACTTTACAAAAAGTAAGACCATTAGGTTTGTTCCTTAGACAAAATACAGGTAAGTTAAGTAAAAAGCAGTCTTGTAGCAGTGTTGCTACGGTTATGAAAACGAGAAGCGTGTAGCGGCGTATGTAGTCTTGTTGTGTTCACCCGCGTGGTTCCCGTTCCCGTGGGAATATCGGGATAAAAAGTATTATATGTGTTAATCTAGGCTATAAACTATCTGTGTGCCGAATTTCATCCAAATCCATTTAGCAGTTTTTACGTGAAAGAGTAACAAACATCCATCCATACTTACAAACTTTCGCGTTTATAATATTACTTGCGACCGCTCGTGGTTTCACCCGCGTGGTTCCCGTTACCGTGGGAATATCTGGATAAAAAGTATCCTATGTGTTATTCCCAGTTATAAACTATCTGTATGCCGAATTTCATCCAAATCCATTTACTAGTTTTTACGTGAAAGAGTATCAAACATCCATTCATACATACATACTTTCGCGTTTATAATATTAGTAGGAAGTAGGATGGTAAGGGCCCCGGATGTGTTCAACGACTTTCGTTACTTATATTTCAAGCCTTTTTATTTCAAACATCATATTCATCAGCTTATTTTATGTCCCCACTGCTGGAGCACGAGCTTTACCTATGGATGGATAGGGAGAACGGGCCATTCACTACCACGCGGGCCCAGTGCGGTTTGGTTAGATAGAGAATAAAGCCAATAGCTTGAAGCACTCATTTTCAATAGTAAAAACATAAAGAGACAGCAACATTGGCCTGATGATGATGGATTCTACGCAGAATCACCATCAGTAACAGCTCATTTTATATCCCCACTGCTGGGGCACGAGCATTCCATAAGGATGGATAAGGAGAACGGGCCGTAAACCACCACGCGGACCCAGCGCGGATTGGTGGTTATTAACGACTGTTAAGGCAACCCAAAGACCTTATTTTGAAAATACAAACGAATATATAAATAAATAAATAAAGAGTATAATAAAACAACAAACTAACATTCGGAATCTTATAATAGGAACGTTAATAAATTACATGGTACTTACAAAATGTTTCTCCAATTTTTACACATTTTAATAAAAAATAAAAATAGATAAGTTTGTTACATTGCAAGGGTAATGTTATTGTCAGCAAACAAACGTTATTATTGTTCCTCCTCTCGTATGATGAGTTACGGCCGGTTTCAATAATCTATAAATCGATATATTTTTTTTACTAAAAAAATAAGTGCAACATTAACTTAATTCAAAATCATATCTATAGCAAAATAAACAAGAGATATAAATTACTGAAACTGGTCGTTTATCAATTTCTATTAGTTTATTACCTTTAATTGTTACAATTTTTTTGCATTTACAAAATCATCCATTTTTAAATTTTATTTAGGCTCATTTAGTTCCAATCTTGAAAAAAAAGTTGCTTAAATAAACTAATACTGTTTGTAAGTTATTTTCTAATATTCGAGGCATCACCATAAGAGCCTATGGAGAACTGTGATGATTATTAGGACCAGTATGATAAATAACATGTTAAGCTTATGTATTTTTTTTAATATGAAAAGAATGGATGCAGTTACTACTGCAACATTGCGCCTTAAGATGATTTATTAGTATACATTGCTGAAAACCTTATACATCATCACCTAACTTAAAAATGTACTACAAACGCTTTGGAAGCTAAAACGCCTGTGACACCGGACAGCAGTCTTACATAGATTGGAACTAGAAACAAGGGTTCCAGCTCTTCAAGGGTTCAAGTCTTTATGGTTTAGGGCGTTCAGAGACGACACCGGTGCTGGTGAACTTGCACGCCTCTTCCGAGAAGTCGGTGACGACCACTTTGGAAGCATCCAGGTCCTTAGAGTTGTCCTTGAAGAAGGCGTCGACGGCAGCCTTCGCGTCGCCCTCCAAGGTCTTCGTTCGGGACAACACCCAGAGGGAATCTGGAAAGAGAAATGCGTCATTGTATGTTGGCCATGATGAAACGAGTGGATCTGTGTAGGTAAATTTTATCGTTGCAATGTGTTTGACTACTCTAGTACTCAACTCTAGTGGTTAGACCACATATACCACAGGGGCTGTTAATTCAGGTATTAGACTTAGAAGCCCTGGGTAGGATTTCCAATGTTTGTACTCGGTTTGGTGTTAGGCCTTGATTTGAATTGCCTGGATAGCTACCACTATCTTATCTGAATAATATGTCGCCATAACATCAATGCGAATTGGCACATCTTGCCCCAGAGACTCCACCACCACGGTTTTATACAAGACGGAGATACTAGTCTTCAGACACTAGTCTTATGAGTACCGTATGAAGAATGCGCTTAGGCGGATTCTGAACTTACGTTATGATCTGACGTTAGTTCCCTGTGCACGTTTTTCTTGCGCAGGGAAGTCAGGTGCCTTTTCGTATAACCTAACGATTAGTAGATAGTGGGCGCCATTACGACATCTACTTCTACTTATCTTCCAAGACATTGTTCTTCTTGTATTTATAAAGTGTTCGTGTAAGTGTATAAGTGCTCGTTTAACTCGCTAATAGCCAAGACAAGTCATTTGTCTTTAAGTATTATTTTCAGTATAGTTACAAATATTATCAATAGGATTGTGAATGCATTAGAAGACTTCAAAAATTATATGCACACATATGAATACGCAAGTCTTATCGATAATTATAACAATATAGCAACAGTGTCTTCAAGATAGATAAATCGGTGTTAGGCATAATTGGACCACCCATTTAAAAATATTGTTTAAACAAAAACATCGCTATCATAAGTATTTATCGCTTACGAGTATCTAGTATTAGTCGACTCATTTTTATCATTCTTATCAGCTTTACCGGCAAACGTACAAAGTTTTGCATTCTCTCCATTTAGTATCTTATTTTACATGGTTTTAAGGTGCACATGAATGCTTAGGTATTTTGTGAATATCCGCATGTTGAAAAGAGATAACGGAAATATCTGTGCACGGAGTTATCATGCGTCCAAAAATCGATTTCCGCAGTGAAAGTGTTTATAGATCAAAAGCGATATAGTAAGTACTACAAAAACTGTCTCAAGTAGAACTAGAATCCACTATCTTTCTCTATCCAGGCAATGGGTAGCTGAAAGCTTTGATTTTTCCTGCCGAATTTTCTAATTGATTATTTTTGGATGTTTTCTTTAAATGTGGATAGGTGAAGACAATGAACTCCGCTCGAACTGAGATCGAAAAGTAAGGGCATTTGATACAAAGACATTCGAAGTGAGCCAGTTTCCTCTAGTGAATTGGTTCCTGTTGTACAAACTGGACCTGTATTGTTTCTACTCCAAGGATGCGTATCACCGGGCATTTTACATCGAAATATTTTGCTTTTATAAGCGTCAAGAAGCTGTATAAAAACTTCCTATTAGGCGGACGTATACAGATGGCTTTCCATTATGACATAATAAGTATACAAAACAAGATTATTTAAAAGCATTTCCTACCGTCATGTGACTTCTTGCTCTCATCGTATTTGCAGTTGTAAGCGATGGCGTAGTTAGTGTAGTCTGTCGCTACAACACTAAGAGACGTCTCTCTGGTAGCTTCTGTAATTGAAAAAAAAAAAATTAAATTCACCACCTCTGAGGTCTTGTGGTAATTGGTCTTGGGCTGCGATTGTTGAAGTTAAGCAGCTCTCGCTAAGGAATGTCATCGGATTGGTGACCAAATTTATCATCTGCAGCTCTTACGTGCTGTGGAAGGCGCATAAACCGTTGGTTCCAGCTACATTAGCAGTCGTTAACAACTACCAATCTGCGCTGTTGTTTCTGACCTGTTCCAGCCATAGGGAAAGCTCGTTCCCAAGCAGTGGGGACAAATAAGCTGGCGATGAAACAATACTATTTGCTGATGATGATGACACATTACCTCCAAAGTTCAAAGTGACGACCAGCTTGGCGGCGTTGTTGGCATCGTCAGCGAGCTTGGCAGTACCCTCGATGGAGGTCTGGACTCCGTTGACCACATGGGTGTTCTTTAGCTTGACCACTCCATCCTCCAGCTTGTACTCAGCTTGCGCGCATTGGCCGTGCTTCTCGTTGACTGTGTTGTACTTGGAGATTTCATACCAAACTCCTTGGTACTGTAAAAAAATTAAAATTTAAAAAATATTATAAGACAGTCTATCACATATCGTCGGAAATTGTTCAAGGGCGAGTAGGTAGCATTGGTGAATACCGTATAAGTGTCAAACACAATATCAGGAAATGGTAAAAACTGATGATATTTTGTCATTTTATTTAATCAGTGATGTTACGTATCAATATATAGGGTCTAACAATATCAATAAGCGAACGTTTAAGAAGAGCATCTATACATCACACTGAGCATGCTTACCAAATTTGGTCCAAAACTACAGGCTCGTTACCGAGATAATCAACAAAACATTATCATAATTCACCAAAAAATACACCCTTTCCAAACCCGTACAGCTGTACTACACGCACACAAAGATAGCCGTGTGTGTGTATCTGTATCTACACTATCTTTTTATTGACGCTTGCGTGCGTGTTAGTAAAGATACAGCATGTTTCAAGATGTGCATTATTTTAATTGATTTATTGAAATGAAACAACTTTTACGGATCTACTCGTGTTTATTTTACACATTACTTATTTAATGTTTATCCTGACGTTTCGAACCCTTTGCAGGGTCCGTGGTCACAGGGAGACTTAATTGATTTAGTTTGTTAGAAAACATAACTTTGAAAAATCACTATAAAACTGGAGCCCATTTTTTGTCATTGTACTCAGAATGATGTATAGATACCGCCCTTAAACGTTCGCTTATTGACTTTGTTAGACCCTGTACAATATAGCATTTGTTTTGGCTTCTGCATAATATAATAATGAAATTGTTCTCTATAAAAAGTACCTTATTCATAGTATAAAAATGCACTGTGTTTGCTTTGTCCATCTTTAACCTTTGCTTTTAAAAAGGTTGCGCGGTCTTTACCCTGCCTGATAAGACCTGGAAGTAGCCTGCGACTTACACGCTTTTGAACTAAATTCGAACTATAATTAGGGCTATGAAACACTTAAGGCATTTTATGTAGAAATGCGACAGCGGACTACTTTGCGGGAAAGGAAGAATAGTTGAAGCAGTTTCGTTTCAATAAAAAAAATCTAACTTTAGCTTTGCTATCTGTGATTTTTTTACTTTACTTATGACTTACAATTATTATTTGTCAATGTCGGTACAAAGTCTGTCTTTTAATCAGTAAGAGCTGATTTTTAATAGTCAGTTAAAATTTATTCATTGAATAATTTTGACATAATGACAGATTCTTCTTAGAAAATATGTCACAATGAAAATATTATTTGTTGGATAAAACTTATCTGAGGATTGAAAAATCGGACCTAAGTAAAGTAAGTACTTTGCACAACTACTTTCTTGTGTTCCTTGGTTAAAATTTCATTGTTTTATGGTGAACAATAAAGTGTACATAACTTATCTTATTGCAAGTTAACACACATGTACCTAACGAGGACAAAAAATGTAATCACTCTTAGTAAAGCAGATCAAAAAAATCAGATCTACTGATTTCGATAATTTTGAATGATTAAAGAATTGCCTAGTATTTTTATGATTTCGACAAGTACTTTCAACTGGAACAAAGTATTGTAAATATTTAATTATTTCTTTACCAAAAGGCAATGCTAGAATCATTTAATACAGAGACTTAGAAACTTTAGGTCCATGGGGCCCGGGTGCTCACAAACTCTTAAAGATATTTCTAAAAAATTAGTAGAAACCACCCGGGACCCCAGAGCTAGCAGCTACTTGGGCCAGCGTATAAGCATAGCTATCCAACGTGGCAATGCTGCTAGCTTACTGGGCACTCTGCCTGATGGGGATGATTTGGGGCAAATTTTTAATTATAGTTAGTATAGTTTTAAGTTTAATTTTAAGTAGTTTTATTATTATCTTGTTTTTATTGTTGTTTTAAATAAACTATTAAATACATACTCTAAACAATTTTATTAAATTGCAAAAGTCTATTGTGTATATGGCAAAATATTAGGACTTCATTATGGATCCCTATATGACTTCGGATAGCCTATGATCTGTGGTTCTTTTCACTGAACGTGAGTAACAAATCGTAGCCAAAGCAAATACAAAAAAAAATATCGTCTATTTATTCCGACACTCCTTAACACATGACTCAATTTGTCAACGGCCATAAACGGCAAACTATTAGCACGTTGTCACTCACGTTCAGTGAAAAAAACCACAAATCATAATCTGTGGATCTTTTCACTGAACATGAGTGACAAATCGTAGCCAAAGCAAATACAAAAAAATATCGTCTATTTATTCAATTTGTCAACGGCCATAAACGGCAAACTATTAACAGTGCCTCAGTAGATGAGGATTCCGGGTGAAATGGGTGCGATGATGGTCAAGTGCTTCGAAAAAAACGTTTCAAAACCTTTACGGGTTCGTGGTCCTCCCGTGGACTCCCCTTTTTTTTGGAGATAGTTGCTGTTTGCCTCAGAGATTTGTTAGAATTTTTTACCAGTAAGGTTTTGCCCTAATCGCATTTTGCCACGATCGTGTTTTGTCATATATGCTTTATGTAGGACCGTATTTTATCCTATAGGTGATTTGCCTTCAAGCAAGTTGACTTAATCGCTTTTTTGGTCTAAAAAGATTTTGTCTGTGTCACCAGACTTTTTTGCGGGCGGCGAGAAACTTAAAGGGTTCCTCGAGCCACGTGAAACAAAGCTCTGTTTAAGGTTTTCTAGTGGGATGGCATCACGCACCAGGGCGTGTTCCCGTTCCCTATTAGATTCTCCGAGGAGTTTGGACCGGATCGGGATTTCTTATTTGATCGTTTTCACCGAACGGCCCTTTTTTATATTTACGGGTAAGCACAGTGCCTTGATCTCACCTGATGTTAAGTGATGATAAAGGCCAATTGGTGGAAGCGCACTTCACCCGGGAACCTCAACTAGTGAGACACTGGCTATCTTATCTCTAGCTACCGGAACACTATTATGGCGACATTTAGATAAGATGGTGGTAGCTAGCCAGGTGGTCAAACAAGTTCTACCACCAACCAAACCGAGTACACAAACATGAACCCCCCGTTGGGAATCGAACCCGGGACCTCTGGGTCTAAACCTGGGTTTAATTAAGTTTTACGTGACCCTAAGTCATATAATATGACAGTGGTTGTACAACTGTAAACCAACATGACTGAGGACCTCAAACTTAAAGGTCGACGGTCGTCTATAAAAATGGGTATCAGCATTAGGTATGATGTAGGATAGGAGGAACTCGATGGCGTAGTGGTTAATGCGCCCAGCAACTTTCGCAAAGACCGGTCATCGGGTGGGTGTCAAAAAATGTGTCATCTCGAGCTCCTCCGTGCGTCGGAGAGCACGTAAAGTGGTCCCGGCTGCATTAGCAGACGTTAACAAGTACCAATCCGCACTGGGCTCGCGTGGTGCTTTAACCTTTTTACCGCCAACAACTTCTATAGAAGTTCAAGATTTTCGTGCCGTCCACGCCAGCACTTCTATAGAAGTTCTTCTTTGTACCTACTTTATTAAAATACATTTATACGTTGGCGTACAGCGGAACATCGCGTGCAGGATAGTTGGGCGGTGAAAAGGTTAAGTCCCACTCTCCCTATCCATGTATACGGAAGGTTTGTGGTCCAGCAGTGGGGAAATAAAAATGAGCAGGTGATGTGATAGGTATCATTTTCATGTCTTTTAACACTTTCACAGTCAGAGTGATGTATATTCTCACCAAATTTTGAACTTTATTTCATTGTGATAAGATTGAAAACCAACGAAATATTCAAAAATGTTCTGCCTGCTAAAGGGTTAAAGTACCCTGAGTCAATGATTGAGTCAGCCGCACTAGGGTACTGAGGTATCCACAGGGTACTAAAAAGATATGCCTAGGATATACCCCAAATATTTTATTTACTATCGAACGAATTTAGTACAGATATTTTAGACTGAGTCATCCCGTGGATATAGGTATGTTCTAGATATCGGACATGACAACGTGATATGACGTCAATAAGCGCCTGTGGAGGCTTATATTGAATAAACGATAAGTACTAAGCATTTTGATTTTTGTTGTATTATGTACATCAAAATAGTACATTAGATACCCGTCCGCAACTTGTCGAAGGAGCACACAAGTAAAAAAAAAACTTATATAGGTATCTTCTGAATAGGCCCGTTTAACATTGTGATGTCAGACAGTCAGCAACAAAAATCACTAACCAGCTTTTTAATACTTTGTCAAAGTAACTAACTTATGTACCTACTGAACTAATGCCCGCTTAGCAATCTGATATGTACATGTACAGTCAGCAAGAAAAATCATTTACCACTTTTTTAGAACTTTGTCAAGGCAACCAACAACATGCGCTTGTCAATATATAAAGAAGGTATAACTGCATGGTACTAAAGTGGTCAGCGACTTTTATTTCTGACTGTACAGCAGCAAGGCATCGCACAGGAAATATTCGTACAAGGACGAGTGGATAAAAAACTATTTACTAGTACCTCATTGCTAATTGGTCACGGACAAGACGGACTTTTTTTCTAAGTAGAAGTTAGAAACGAAAACACGTAAAAAACGCGGTTAGCAACCGCCGTAAGTACGTGACATGGTTTGTATAACGAGAGCAGCGCCTTCTAGTGGAAAACGAGGAAAGTTAAAATATATCTATACAAATTCTAGAAGTAAAGTAATGCAGTACTCGGGCTTTTCTAGAATGTGTCAGTTATGTAATAATATTGGGTCCTTACCTATGAAATTGACGTTTTGTATGAAGATTTTTTATAAAAAAATATTTTCCATACTAACGTTTTTTTAATTTTCTTAGCATCTATATAAGTTAACACTATAAAAATTGTAGAGTAGTGTGTTTGTTTCACTAGCTAAATATAGCAGCCATTAAAAAGAAAAAAAATCAAGTCCCTTCAAAGCTACAATGAAACAAAAAGACAATTCCGCGAACATAAAAAGTAGTCAATTTAAAAAAAATTGGGTGATAAAGACACAAAATTAATAATCATTGTTATTACTGAAACCTAAGTAACATAGTCCTAATTAAAGGTGTATAATAATATTAACAACCGACTCTTAGAACTTTTAGACCTTTTATTAAGTGAGAAAAAAACGTAAATTTCATAGGAAAGGACCTACTATAATGTCGTCTAATGGACTGCTAGATGTGCTCCACGACTTTCATAACTCCTTTATAGCTTTTCGGAATTATTTGAAGGAAATTGTTTACAAAAATTGTACATAAATTTTTAGTTACCTATTATAAACTTAACTAATTTCATTTAATTTCACTCATAATGGAGCACATAGAACTTAACCAAACATTTATTGTTTCATCTATATATTAATACGTGAAGCAAAAAGTTTGTACCCCTTTTTTATGAAAATAGCGCGGACGGAGGAGTATCAAATTTCGCACACTTATAGTTTATATAGAGAAGGTTATCCGAACGTTAATATTTTTTTTAAATTATGCATAAAAATACATTAAATCAATAAAACAAATATTACACACACTACCATGTATTTGACAAGCACGCATATTACTCTTTTCAAAAATTTCAAAAATGGAAGAGGAGCGGCCGATATCTGTCAATGCCAATCCAAACTCACATTCTATCTTTTTTTTATCATTGCTTAGGATACAATACGTGCAGCCATAATAAAATTACGGTCGAATTTCGACCACTGAGCGACCACTAGTAATATTAAATCTGTTAGCAACTACATGCCAGTGCCATAACGTGTGCAATTAATATGGTACGAGTACGTAGTACCTATTTATTAATCCCATTCATGTGTGTCGATGAATCGAATTTGGAATGAAGGTTAGGTACATTACGAGAACAAAACACGGATTAACTACTCCAAGCTAACACTTTGTTAGTGTTTAGTATACGCTTCGAATAGTTATTTCGTGTTTTGACAAATTTTCTCTTCGATCAATTAATTAGTGACTGGAGCTTTTTCTCTGTAAAATTAAGTTTATGACAGGAACATTATACAACGTTAGTCAGAACGGGGGTACTAAGCCGAAAGGAGGGTAAAGTATACATTATAGTAAATAACTTTTGTCTAACTTTTCCTTAAAAATGGATAATTTTAGATTAACAGCTCTTTTAAGATTTCAAAAGAAATTACGCTGTTTTAGCCCTAACGGTCACAATAAAAAAAAACAAATTAAAAGTTAATATTATTGGATTCATTAGTCCAATTATGGAGAAAAAACTCGACTCTTTACAATGCCTGTACATGACATTAGAGGTAAACCTATTTGCTGAGAACCTACGTCAAAACCGTAGCCTACTAGATTTTTGTAGACCAATCAAATGTAAATAACAAAAAAAAAGTTAAAAAAATAAAAAGTTAAAAAAAATTGAAATTAGATCTTCTTGGCGAGAAAGTAAAGAGTCTGCGGTTTTGTTTTATTTTCTAAAATTTGTGTTATGTCGAATATTAATGTGAAATAATGGTGGATTATTAACCGTTAAGTGTTCGTGAGTGTACATGAGTGTTGGCAAATAAAACAAAACAGTGCAACGTCACTTTTCAAATTCTCTCAAAAAGTACGCCGGAGGACTTAGTAAAGCCCCACATCTTTACTGAGATACTCGAGAGGTTGGGGGGGTATATCATTTCTCACTTCTCATTTCTATTATCTATCATTCATCATCATCATACAGGAAGGAAATATTGTTTATTTATGTATTACTTGTAAGAAAAAATACTTTGACACTGGCTAAATGTGCTAATCGCACGAAGCCATCAACTAAAAGAAAAAAAAATTGAAATAAAAGTTATACTTTACCCTCCTTCCGGCTTAGTACCCCCGTTTCGACTAACGTTGTATAGTTTAAAGACAGGAACAAAACACGGAATTAATAATCTTTTTTAAATTCTTTATAGGCAAGTACTTGATCGCGATCTCACTTCACGGTAAGTGACGATGCGGACTATCTAATAATTAGTTTATTAAAGCCCTAAAATGTTAAAAAGGCTACAGATACAATATTGACATTATTGAATAAGCAGAAGAGACGCATTGTTATTCTTTTGTTATTATTGCTCGGTGTTCTATGAAGCTGGTCGTCTTTTCTTTAAGCAAAGTTAACAAAAAACAAGGAAAAACTTATACATACTTCAACGCTTTGTCGTGTTGTTAGGAAGTAAGTACCTACACTTAATTATTATCTTGTCTTTTAATAGATAAGTGGAACTGTTTTTTACAAAACAATTGAGTAAATATACTTTTTGCGCCAGTAGGTATTTTAATAGTGTTTCAAGTTAATAGTGTTTGAAAAATAATACAAATAATTAGGAATACTCTTCTATTTAAAACAAACTAGTACGGAATCCTTACAAAAGTTGCTTATTCCAAGAACCCTCCTCAGTGCGACTCTATTTTTAATATTCGATCACGTAAACAAAAACTAAAACGTTTATAAAAAAATGAATGGGCGCCTTTGACTTTCAAAGTAAAAAGTAAATAGTGTTGAATAATTTCGGCGGGCTAGTTAGAACCACGATAGCTCAATTGGGAGAGCACCTGACCCGGTATGTCAGAAGGGTGCAGGTTCAAATCCTGCTCGTGGAAATTGTTTTCAACATTTGTGTTTTTGTAATGTTCGCAACAAAATTTGCGTTAAAAATTATATTAACAAAACAAAAATATTTTAAAACGTTTATAGCAAAATTTTAACTCTATTCGTTTGCTACCACGTGGCACTGCTGCTCGGATCCCGTAACAAAAACCGTAAGGATATCGACTATCTAAGTAGTCGAAACTATTTTCGTATTCACAACTGTCAATCGAGCCGATTTTAGATTAGTCGTTGGAAGTTTGTTCGAACGACTTTAAAATGTCAATTAGCTTAGGGATTGCCATTCGATCTTTATCTACTTTTGAAGCAGCCACGTAACTAGCACTTTTGTGACAAATTTTTAATTATGACATTATTATCATGCTTAGTTTGTTGAATTTCAGAGAAGTATCCAAATATATAAAAAACAAAATTGAATGTTTTACGACCTCCTTGGTCGAGTGGTTTGTACACCGGTTTTCATGGTTTCGCCATCTCTGAGGTACCGGGTTCGATCCCCGGTCGGGTCAATTTAGAAATTATTGTTTTTCTAAATTGTCTCGAGTCTGGGTGTTTTCTATGTATAATAAGTATGTATTTAAGTATTTTAAGTATGTTTATCCGTTGTCTAGTAACCATTTAACGAGTTTCATAACGAAGCTTCTCTTGGGCTAGATAATTGGTGAAAGTGTAGGAAAGTTTATTTATTTACCTACCTATATATTTATTAATTATTATTAGTTTTTAGCACCAATCCGCACTGGGCCCGCTGAGTTATTCGTCAACTCGCACACTTTAAACTCGCACAAATGTGCGAGATGGCACCTTTTGATTTTACCTATTATTTGTGTCGTCAACTTACGGCCCATTCTCTTTATCCATCCATAGGAAAAGCTCGTGCCCCAGCAGTGGGGACATAAAAATGAGCTGATGATGAAATTTTTCCTTCTTTTCTTTCTGAAATCGGATGTGAATACGAAAATGGTTTCAACGACTAAGTCACTACGATATCGGTAATTTTTAACAGGAATCGGACTGCTGCTTCATTGCCGTACAAATTCTCATTCTCATTTAACGTGATCCAATGACGAATGAAACTCGCACTAGGCAATCCGTTATCTTTGTCGAAGTACCAAACTATGCTGTTATCAGGCATCGTTAGTCATCTCGAATCACTAAATCGATACCAACTGATACCGTAAGTCTAACCTTGAACATATTTCGATTGCTAATATACAATATTCCTTATAGGTAGGTACTCTAGTTAAAAGATAAAATTTTACTAGAGAATTAACCAGTCCTAGGAAGATTGAGCTCGAGCACTGAAACTTGTCAATTTGTTTGAAGTTCTGGGATAGCTTTCAAATGTCAAATTGAAAAGTTGACGACCTCCTTGGTCGAGTGGTTTGTACACCGGTTTTTATGGTGTCGCCATCTCTGAGGTCCCGGGTTCGATCCCCGGTCGGGTCAACAATTTAGAAATTATTGTTTTTCTAAATTGTCTCGGGTCTGGGTGTTTTCTATGTATAATAAGTATGTATTGTATTTTAAGTATGTTTATCCGTTGTCTATTAACCATTTAACTTGTTTCATAGCGAAGCTTCTCTTGGGCTAGATAATTGGTGTGGGTGTAGGAAAGTTTATTTAGTTATTTATTATTAATATATTTAGTTATTTATTATGTACTTGGTCAGGGAGGTCATCCACAACCTGACCGTACGCGGGGGGAAGTTCCTATGAAGCTACACAGTGTCGACCGCTACTGTGGTCCTTGGTCAAGTATTGCAGACCACCGATCCCGAACTCAGCGAACGCGGGTTCGATTCCTGGCTAGCTACCACCATCTTATCTAAATATTTCGCCATAACATCAATGTTTGTAGCATTATTGTTCCGGCAGCTAGAGACGTGCCTCTGTAGTTGAGGATCCCGGGCGAATTGCGCTTCTACCATTGGCCTTGTCATCACACCACATCAGGTGAAATGAAAGCACTGTGCTTACCAGTGAGATAAAAAAGGACGCGACCATTTCGGTTCTAGCTTCTACTTTATCGCTCCCTTTCTTCTGCTGAGGTGAGGTGAGGATTCATTGTCAATTTTTGTCTGCGGGAAATGCATAAAACTGCGTACCCGCGGATCTTTTTTTTTTGAAAGATATTGCTGATTGCCTCAAACGGCATTTTCAGCGGCACCGGGCTTTTTGGGGGCGGCGAGGTACGTAAAGGGTACCTCAAGCCGTGTTGAAACGAATCACCTTCAGAGGTTTTTTTCACGGCATCGCACACTTAAAACTGCGCGTCCCTCTGCCCTACAAGATTCTCCGAAGGGTTCGGATCGGATCGGGGAGCGGAACCACCCGAGGGCGCCTCTAAAGGCACGGACCTCGGCTCGGGTTGACCGGGCCGTGGAGGAGGAGAGAAGCGCCCAGGTACATGTCTGTACCTGGTATAGAGAGCGTGTGAACCGGTTCTACGTACCCTTGTTCTACGAGTACGGTGTCTTGGGCCTAAACAAGTGTGCATGTTTAATGTATTCTTTAAATGTGTAGTGGCATTTAGAGGATCGGGCGGGACAGACCCGCCGATCTGCTACCCGCATCCTCTCAACTCCAAGAAGTAGCGTGGTTTACCCACTATAGAAATCATAATACTATACCAGCAACCACTTTGGGATGGGGAAGCATAGAACCACGAATCGCCGAGTATCATCCTATGGAATTCCAATTCCCTGCTGAATTGCGACCTATCCTACTCATCCAACCTGCTCGCCTGTGCTCAGGCGCTGATGTTCGCTAACACAAGCTGATCGGTATCTATTGCACCATTATAATATTATTATACTATCTTAGATTAAGCAAAAATGTTACTAAAGTGAATGGACTCATTGCTATCTCTGAGTAATCAACAAATTATTATGTTTAAAGTATATTTTAAAAGATTCCTTATCAAAGTAGCTAACTTGGTCGGCTAGTAATTAATTTAACAATCAACTGATTTTTTTTAACATTACATGAAATATTACCGTATCCCAGAATTTTTTAAGTTGTGCAAGACAATGTCTGTCCTTGTCAATACAACCGTTTATGGTATTATTGTGACATTCATAAAAGATCATTGGATTAATACATGAATTTTAATTTACTCACTAAAGTAAAAAAAATATACTCTTTTTATTTTATTTATATAGGTTAGTATACTGAATTTAAATAAGGTATTATTATTTATCATAATAGATTGTTTCATGTAACCTTAGCACGTTTTACACCAAGATTTCATAAAAACAATTAACCGACTAATATGGCTCATTAATTTTTTTATCTTTATGTATAATATCTTCATGTTTAGCTAATACCTTCCGTGGTTAAAGATTATACAAATTAGTATTAATACTTTAATCTAACACTTCAAGATACAATCGACTTAAGAAATTAATAGATTAAACCCGCAGCCGGCGCGTCTAAATAAAGTAAGAGTATGTCACCACAGTTCTGTCACCAAAGTTTTCAAGGCATACCTGTCGAAAATCGCTGTTGATCGAAATAGAAAGTAATTTATGACACCTAAGGTATTCCTACAGCTATCTCTGTGCGAAACATTACATCAGCTCGTTGTTCCGTTTAGATGTTAATTAAGAAGAATGGAGGAGCTCGATGTCTCAGGGTTAACGCGCCCGGTCTGCGAGTGCTGAGGTTAAGCAACTTTCGCAAAGACCAGTCATTGGATGGGTGACCAAATATTTATCATCTCAAGCTTCTCCTTGCTTCGGAAGGCACGTAAAGCCGTTGTTCCCGGCTGCAGTTGTTAACAACCATTCCGCACTGGGCGCCGTGGGCGCGCGTGGTGGTTTATGGCCCGTTCTCCCTATCCATCCACAGGGAAGGCACGTGCCCCAGCAGTAGGGACATAAAAATGATGATGATTTGAAGAAACAACAAGCATACACCTTTTCGTATTTATTATATAAGCTAGCTGAGCTATGATTAGAGAATCCTTTAATACAATAATATCCGGCCTGAAATCTAGCGTTTCGTTATCTTATAGTTTGGTTAACGATTCTCATGTTATTAGATAATAGCATGACTATAATAATATATATTTTAAGGTACACACGGCGGCAGATCAACCTACCCAAACCTATCAAATTTCTCCAATGAATATTGATCCTTATAACCAAACGATAAAGTTCAAAATTTAATTTAGAAATTTGACAGTTTTGGGAAGGTTGGTAATCAAGTCAGACAAGTTATGACTTGTCATAAATTATTGTAAAATTTCAACATCATCATTAACACAACTAAAATGCAAACTCTGACTGAGTCACTCATTGACACTCAAACTAAGCTCTAGGAACTAGAAACCTGAAATGTTGCTGAAGCTCTTTAAAAGTAAGAAGAGAAATGCTCTTGCTGCGTTTCGTGCCGGTTCCTCTCAGTACCTACAAGACATCCGGACTATGTAGTTACAAGATTTTGTAATTATAATATTCTAAAAAAATATCTTGTAAAACCTTGAAAATATATTTTCAACGTTACATTTAAGCGGTCTTATTGCTATCAAAAATCAAAATCTTTTAAGTGTATAAATGTTGTTACATTTTTTAAAGGAACTTAAAACTTAGTCGCCCTTTGACACGGTAATTTTATAGAGAGATCCCTAATTGTCAATACATATAATACAGCTAAAGTGGGTCGAAAGTCTGTACATGGAAGATATTCGAAAAAAAGTTGGCTGGGGATACTTAGAACCGATAACAGAATATGTTCCAATAGTTTTTAGAATTTTGTCTATCTGTTTATCTGTTTGTCTGTTTATTTGACCGCGCATCACGTGCTAATGGCTGAACGGATTTGGATGAAACTTTGCACATAGACAGACCATGACCCGGACTAGGATATAGGATACTTTGTATCCTGGTAACAGGTTCCTGTGGGATAGTGTAGTCTTCGCGAACGAAGTCGCGGGCGACAACTAGTTTTTATATAAAGCTATTCCAGACAACTAGTCAGATGGAGAGATAGCTAAAAATCTATCATCTATATAATTAACTGATAATTAACCAACTAATTTATTAAGTTGTTTCAATAGCGCGTTTGCAATCGGAACGCGATAGCCGATGCGCTAACGAACGTATCTTCTACAACTTTTATACGACAATGTTTATTGTTTTTAAAAGTTACGTGTACGCAACACATTGAACTAAAACAATATTTACTTGGAGAGGCCTATGTCCAGCAGTGGACGTGTGTAGGCTGATGATTATGATGATGATTAGCAGTCGTTAACAACCACCAATCCGCACTGGGCCCGCGTGGTGGTTTATGGGCCGTTCTCCCTATACATCCATAGGGAAGGCTCGTGCCCCAGCAGTGGGGACAAAAAATGAGCTGATGATGATGATGATGATGATGATCTTCTGTATTTTCTTTAAGTAAAGACAGTTTACAAAAGCTTTAAAGTTTGTATGGAACGCTGAACTTTAAAAAGCTCTTAGAAAATTGTAAGAAGCTAAATGGCGCAGTGGCTTGCACGTCGCGATCTTGAAAGTTAAGCAACTATTGCAGTGCCAGATCAAAGTGGATTAAAGATTACATAATTTTATGCATCTTCAGGACTGTCTACTGAAGTGTATAATCTATCATTATTTCAGTGCCTACTATCTTTATTTTTACCACAGTGGTTGAGTGACAGAACGAGATTATGATATTATCTCTATCTATCTAACTATATTAGACATTGATATTTTAAGATTTCTTTCGGTTTCTAAAACTGCTACTAAGTAGATGCAACTGGAAATGTAAGCTTAGTTATTTTTCAACGGATCTGTATAAAAAAAAATATAAAGAAAAAATAATTGTCACAAAAAAAGTAGTGTGCCGTCGCAAATAAAGTCCCTTAATAGATTAGTAGAAATTTTCAAGTTCTTTTTCAATTTTAGAAAAAAAAAATTTTTTTGCAAATCATACTCACAGCAGACACGTTGAAGTTCTCAACGGGCTTTATGTCAGGACAACCGCCATCATGGATCACGTTGGCCGCCGCCGCCGCAATGAAGCCGACAAAGATAACTCGGAGCATTTCGTCGGAAAAATAAAAATTGTAAAGTATCAAAAAAATTAAGTCGCCAACGCCTGTGTTCACCACGAGAGTCAGTGAGTTACTGGTGTGATGTGATGCTGTGGGTATTATATATACCCGTCAGCAGAGGTCACGGACACACGACAATTTTGTAAGGATTATTTAATTGAGATTATTGAGCTGTGGGCGTTTCTAGATCAGGCTTCTATGCTTCGGTGCAGTTGGATTGTCATCTATTAGTCATCGCCAATCAATATTGAGGAAGGAGTGATTAATGTTTATTTTCGTATAGCATTATTATTGTTATTGTGCGTTAATGATGCTTTTTTATTTCGGATCTTAAAAACACTTGAAAAGGACATGAGGTAGTTTTCTCCATGTGCCTATTTTCAGTTTCACACATACCCCCTTACAAATAAACACTATTTAAGCATTTATTTAGTTAATCATTGTTTTGTCTCTTTTTCTCAAATTGAGAACGACGTTTGTGTGACGTTGACAAAACAATGATTAACTAAATAAATGCTTAAATAGTGTTTATTTGTAAGGGGGTTAGCTACCTAGTTAATAAGTTTTATTTTACATTGACTGTTTCAATCTCTATTAATTTATTTACTATCAGTTACACAGTATTATTATTCATATGCAATTATCAATTAAAGATACACATAAATACAAATTAGGTTTGAAAAAACTATCACAAAAAAATATTAAAACTGGATTGTTCTCAATTCGTCCAAGATTTTATTTACACTCGGGCTGCTTAGGCTTAGAACTATAGTTTTTTCTGTTACTAAGGAGGTTTCCGTTTCTTAATGACGCTGTACACCAAGGGTATTAGGTGTATGTTGCCAACTTTTAAGCTTTAGTTCTTGTTCCCCGTAATTTCACAGGATCTTTAAAAGAGCAGAAACATTCATAGAGATTGTCATTGCCCAGACGTGTTCTGGACAGAATCCTATCACCATGAGAAGTGGTGTTATTAAGATCTGTCAACTACAAAGACAGATCTAAATTGTAGTTTGGTCTACATGGTTAGGCAGAAATGGCAATATAATAGTTTATTAGTTTTTTTGTTTGCGTATCGTGCTGAGGCTGGGACCTAGTTGGCCACACTTTGTCTTCTGTTTTTGTTTTTTATTGTGAATATGCTTTTGTTTTTTCATATATTATATATTTTTTACATGTAATTAATTTTTATTGTGCTGTGTGCCAATAAATGTACTTTCTTTTTATTGTCTTTCTTTTCGGGTCATATTATGAGCTACCAAAATTCCAGATAAGCACTATATTGCCATCTAACGTTGTAAATTAAATTGCAGTTTAGTTCTACATAAACTAGAAAAGCTCATATCTACCAGTTAATAGCTCATAATGGTCCCATAAGGGTTCTTGTAAAGCCAGTAAAATAAATAAAACCTTTTTAAGACTACTGGCTGTTTAAACTTTAGTCTCGGACTAGAAATAAAACATGCAGTAAGTAGTTAGTTGTTTGTTCGAAATTCACTCAATCGTTGTACAATTAAACCTAATTACCCATCACGGTTTGAACGGGACAAAAATATTTGTTCAACATCTAAATTGATGTCATGTAATGTACATTATTTCGGTAATTTGAATGTTTAGAAAAACACATTAGTTATAATATTTTTATTATTTAAAATGATTACCTAGAAAAGCGCTGCTATCATATTAATAGTAGGATAGTGCTTTAAGTATATTTAATTTATAAGAACTATGGAAAAATAACAGAATCAGGACATTAAAATACGATATAAGAGCCCTTTGGTTGACTCGACACATACTTTATGTTACACTAAAGTTGTATTAATTTAGTTCCTGCTTTTTTTAATATGACTTAGTGTATGTGTCGTGTATTACCAATAAATGTTTATTCATTCATTCATTCATTTTAGTCGTTTTGTCGAATTGGAGTAAAACCTAACCAAACCTAACAAAAAGTTTTTCAGAAAGAAAAATAAAATGTTTACTTGAGCCAAAAAGTAGGTCCCTTTTTTTTTATTCAGGATAGGTTTGACTTATGTACCGAATTTAATACAATTTGCGTTGCGATTTTGCGATTGCGATCCGAGCCGTTTTGGTGTAATTGAAAAATCAATCTATATAATATACATCTAATGACTTGTCCTGACTGATTGATTCATCATCGCTGAGCCTAAACCGCTGAAGCTTATGAGATGAAATTTGGACTTTAGGTTAATTGAGTGACGTAACCCGCCACTAAGAAAGGATTTTACGAAAATCACTCCCTAAGGGGGTCAAATAGGGGTTGAAAATTTGTATGAAAGTCCGTCAGGTTTGAAGTAAAATACATGAAAATTGGTTTTTAGGTTCTTGAAAAGAAATAAAAAATGACATGTCTCAGGAATTTAATTTATTTTCCTTTAAAGGAGTAAAAAAGGGAAGAAGGTTTTTGGGGAAATTGTTATTTTTAAAGTAAAAACTATCAAAATGAATATTTTAATCGATCTATTGATTTTTCAACAAAAATAAAGAACGACGTGTTTTAGCATTTTTCGAAAAACCTCCCCTAGAGAGGTGAAATAGGGGTGGAAAGTTTGTATGGAAATCTAACATTTTTAAAGTTTAATCCACGGACTAACTAAAATTAACGTAACTTTAAGGTCGTGTAGCCTACGAAAACGAAGCCGAGAGCAAAAGCTAGTCATCAAAAAAAAAACATCTATTTTTTTGGTAATATTGAATTTATTTTTTTATGTTGTTACACCTAAAACTTGAGACATTCCTTGCGCCTATTATTCTAAACAGCTAAACGACGCCCTAAATGGGTTGGTAATTAGTTAAAAAATCAAAAGATTCAAAAGTGCTTACAAGTTAACCCTTTAATGGGCAGAGCATGTTGAAATTTTTCATTGGTTATTGACTTTATGTTATGGTAATAAAGTTAAAATTATATTATTTCACAATAACATAACTAACTATATTAAAGAAAAAATTAAATAAGATAACTAAAGACAAAATAAAACCTATATATAAAAAATGTCCTCCAGCTGTGGGCTCATGGGAACGGTTCCAAGAATGCTGGCAACATTACCTCTTTGGATTGCCAAGCTAATACGTTGGCAGAGGTAGCTGCCAGCTAAAAAAAATTATGGTGTTAAAATTATGGTGTCCAATATATGGATAGAGCCCTATAAAGGGTTAAATTAAATCTGATTTTAAATGTTCTTATATTGAAATATTCATAGAACATGCGGACGTCACGGGCAACACCTTGTCAACAACATCATGCGATCGAATAAAGATAAATTTAAAAAAATGTGTTAGTCACTTCGACTAGGTAATCTAAAGACATGCGGAAAACAGATGAGAGTAGTAAGTACATGATAAAAAAATTGGATGACTCAATAGGCTCAGATAAATGTTTAAATTTTTTTATCTTAAAAGTTGTCAACAACTAGATCACATAAAATTGTAATGTACTCAGTCAGAATAACATAATTTTGTTATATAACTCAGTAAGCAGCCTATAACTATCCCACTGCTGGGCAAAGGCCTCCATCATCGAAATCAAGTCATCGCTACAATTGCTGGGCAATGGCTTAATCACCACGCTTGCCAAATGCGGGTTGGTGATCACAAACCCGGGCTATGCATCGAATAATCCGAAACACACTTTGCCCGACCTGGGAAGTGATCCCGGCACCTTCGGGTATCGGGCCGAACGCTCTGCCACTCGGCCGCCGAGGCGGTTGTTATTTAATTTTTTGCATTCACAACGCTTTATGTAGTAACGAGATAACCAGTATCAGAAAGTTTGAGTGGGAATCGAACCCGACTAACGACCCTTGTATTACCGGTCCAATACTCTGACCACTGAGCTATCGAGACCCTAGAAGACTCGTAGAACTTTTCTAGTACCTACTTTGTGATTTACACTGCAAGCCAGCAAGTAACGTCACTGGTAATTACGCAGATCTTAGAGCATTAAATGCTCTAAGCAGATAGTTGATTTTTTTTGTAGTATAACACTTTTGCTTGTAAAATAACAGATTTAAAATTTGCTGATATCACAATTAGTATCACCACGAAAGTTATCTCATAAAGTGAGGGTCACAAAACGCTTGCAATATGGCTACAAAAGTGTAAATATGCTACGAGACGCCTACTGTTTTTAACCGACTTCAAAAAAGGAGAAGGTTTCTCAATTGGATCGTTTATATATTTTTTTTTTTATGTATGTATGTTCGCGAATAACTTCGTCATTAATTAACCAATTTTATGATTCTTTTTGTTGCAAAGGAGATATCCCAAGGGTGGTACCATGATAAGGAAACCAGGATCTGATGATGGCATCCCAGAGAAATCGAGGGGAACCTTCGAAAGTCTTGGTGGCGACTAGTGCGTTTGTAAATTTTTTCGTTAAGTACTTTAAAGTACTACTACTTAATGAAGGTCTGGAGTCGGTCTGATGATGGATCCGAAAGACAGTCGAGGGAACTCCTCAACGATTTACAGCAGCTACCTTTTGTTGGGCTTACTTCCGGTTCAAAATGCCAAAATGTTCAGTTCGTACAAAAATAATAACTTAATAAGATTGAAGTTTTACATAGGAATACCACTACCTCCTAGGCCGTCGTTTCCTCATCCGAGAAGCATCCTTGTTAGGTATACCCATCACTAAAAATCGTAAAATAAAATATTTTTTAACAAAAATAATCGTTCGATGCGTCTGAGCAAGCTGATCGGATAGCTAAGGATGCAATAACGCATGGTGTACCGATTAATGTCTTACCAAGTTATTCTGAAGTGCTGCCTCAGTTTAGAAACAGTAATTTTAGTGGTTGGAAGGAGCACTTCGACATTGGATCTAGAGAGAAAGACATATGGTACAAAACTACTCAGTGCGAGCCCCCACGAGTTCCCTGGTTTGCCAATCATAATTTGAAAAGAAACACAGTCATATTAGCTCATAGACTAAGATCTGGTCACTTTCCCTCAAAAAAAATCGCCTTTTTTAATGAAAAAAGTAGACTCACCCAATTGTGATGCATGTGGCGCGTTAGATGATATACAACGCATTCTCTTGGAATGTAAAAACTTTGAAACTGAAAGAGTTGCACTGCGTAATGAACTACGACAAAACCTTCTAGATGTTGGCATATTACAGAGCATCCTGGCGAAACCATCTTCGAGTTCCGCTATGGTGCTCTATGATCTCGCCTCTAAATATAAATAGGATTAAGGTTAATATTGTTATTATTCTAATTATTAGTAAGGTTCATGTTATTCTAGTTAATAAGGTTCGATGGAACTGACATGTTGTCTTAACAAAAGTTCCTAAATGAAATAAAGAGAAAAAAAAACCAACTTCAAAAAACAGCAAACAAATACAAAATACAGTGAAAAAAATTAAACGCCTACCCGACCCAGCCAGGAATCGAACCTGGGTCTTCCGCAATCCGGGCGGCTGCACTGCTCAGCGTCTACGTCAGCCTTCCCGGTAGCATAACGGTCAGTGCGTTTAATTTTTTCACTGTATTTTTGTAAATTTTATAAATATTTAATTTAGCTTCAGTGCAGCAATTAGCACTTGAAAATAAAAAGTAAAAATTTAAATACATTTAACTTTATGTAAGCAATATTTATAACTGCTGCTATGAATATGACGAGAATACAAAATCAACACCTTACATATTATTATGTTGTCACTGTCACTGTAATTTGGTACTTATTAGTATGTACCTATGATGTAAATGTAGTATGATTGTTATAAATAATTGTTCAGATAACATACTGAAAATAAACAAGCTCACTTAAATTTTTCCTCGACTCACTTATGTAAATATTTATTTTTGCATTTTTTGTAAGCAACTAGACTCTTCAATGAATGCGCTTCTGCCAGTGGCACCACAGAGTGATGTGTTTGCTGGAAGATTGACTGATGTACTTATGGATTGAGTTCTGTAAGCGAGATGATTGAATGGTCGGTCCTTTGTTAAATGTTTTTCATTGTTTATTGGTGTATGTTACATATTCTTCAGTCCATTAGTGTATACTGTAATGCTGGCAATGTTTGTTGAATGAATAAATAAAATAAATGTGTTAAATGTGTTCATCATCATCATCATCATCATCATCTCAGCCAAAAGACGTCCACTGCTGGACAAAGGTCTCCCCCAAGGATCTCCACAACGACCGAAATCCAAATGTGTTCAACACCTTTTAAAATGAAATGTTCTTAACTAGATGTTGCTTCAGTTGTATGCGAGAAATCGTGTGTGTTCGAACAATAATGTATAGTCGACAATGAAATTGCTTTACCACCTTAGAAGTGAATTTTGTTTGCATACAATAAAACAACAAGTTCTATTTTTTGTTTAAAAGACCAAATGACAGATATTTTGTCATTATTGACAGTGAGCCTTATCGAAGTTTTATTGTAATGGAAGTTTTTGTCAAAGGTGCTAAAGCAATTTCATGGTCGACTATACTACATCCCCGATGAGCGTTTGAAAACGGTAGGCGATTTTGGGGCCACGGAGCCACAATTACGTTTGTGGCGAATGACAGTAAATATTAAATACAAGTACTTTGTAACCTTAATTAATGTTTATGGTCAAGATTTAAGGTTCACAGTAAGCTGAAGTTGTTGTGGCTATACAACGTTGTTTCAGATGTGGTTATTCGAAATTTAAATGTATATGTTCGAATTTGTTCCGGATCATGTAGGTATCCGATAGCTCCGATAGACTTGCGATAGGTTAGTGTTTATCGAGACGTAATCACAAGCGTTTAATATCTGTATCTGAAAGTTGCAAACTTAATCATCACCTATCTAATTCATAAAACTGTCAAAGTGAACCTCACTACATAATAGCTATTTAGACATGTGACCAGTAAGTGAAGAACTTACTATGTGATGACCCCGACGATCCCATAACAGTTGCGAACCCTTTAAATGCCACTTCACATTTACAGAATACACTAAACATGCACACTAGTTTAGGCCCAAGACACCGTACTCGTAGAACAAGGGTACGAAGAACCGGTTCACACGCGCTCTATACCAGGTACAGACATGTACCTGGGCGCTTCTCTCCTCCACCAAGGCCCGGTCAACCCGAGTCGAGGTCCGAGCCTTTAGAGACGCCCTCGGGTTGTTCCGCTCCCCGATCCGATCCGAACCCTTCACAGAATCTAGTAAGGCACGGGGGCACGCACTTAAGTGCGTGATGCCGTCCCCTTTAGAAAACCTCCAAAGGCGATTCGTTTGACACGGCTTGAGGGTCGCCGCCCCCAAACAAGCCCGGTAAAGCTGAAAATGCCGTTTGAGGCAATCAGCAATCTCTCTCCAAAAAAACTTCATTTAATTTTGTTTAACAGAAATAAAAAAAAACAAATGACAAATTAAACATTTGTTAGTTGGAATGAGAATCTATCTTTTTTTTGTCCCTTCAAGTATGTAGGTACTTTAAGTGATGATGGTTTACTTTTTACCTCGAGCCAACAATTTTTTTTTAATTCAATGGATTAAAATACAATAAATAACAATATCCACGAGCAGGATTTGAACCTGCAACCTTCTGACATACCGGGTCAGGTGCTCTCCCAATTGAGCTATCGTGGTTCTATCTAACCAGCCCGCCGAAATTATTCAACACTATTAACTTTTTACTTTGAAAACCAAAAAAAAATATTTTTCAACGTTTGTGTTTTTGTAATTTGTTCGCAACAAAATTTGCGTTAAAAATTATAAAATATTTTATAAAAATAAAACATTTTTTTTTACAAATCAATCACGTTAAATAAAATTGGCATCTGTATAGTTGTGTTATTGTGTGTTATTAAGAGCGAGTCAATGCGCAGGCGCAGCGCGCGACACGCTAGGATCCTAGTCGATCCTTTTTGTCAATTTAGGTAATAAACTAATGGGGAAGTATTACGAAACACATTAGATAAAGTTGAAAGGGCTAAACAAATTATTGTAAGATGATAATTATCCGTATACTTACTATCTTATCTTATCTTATCTTAGTGGGGCCTGCCGAGCTTTCCCTCTCGCAGTAACACTTCGACCCATCGGGATCTTTTGTGCAACCCCATCGTTTCACTCTTCCTCCTCTGTAAAGATAGATGCCATAAGCTTGGCAACGTCCTTAAGACCGAAGAGCCTAAAGTCATCCGGTTTCAGATAGGCCGACCCCAGGAGTCCCATTCTTTTCCTAGCCAGAGAGTGGCAGTCACACAGTAGGTGCTGCATTGACTCCGTTTCCTCTCCACGTGCCCTACACAAGCTATTTGTTGATAGACATCCTTATACTAAAGAAATACAGAATTTTAACAGCAATTTTAATAGCATTGTTGTGTTCCGACAGATAGAGATAAGATAGCCAGATCCTCGGTGATGGAGGACTCCGGGTGAAGAGCACTTTAATCAATAGCCATATCTGGCGAAGAACCGACAACCGCTGGGGTAAACGTGTTCTTGTGTGGAGACCACGACTCGGTAAACGTAGTGTAGGGCGCCCTCCGGCCAGGTGGGATGATGACCTGCGAAAGACTGCAGGCAGATGCTGGATGCGTCAAGCCGAGGACAGGGCGCTATGGCGCTCATTAGGGGAGGCCTATGTCCAGCAGTGGACTAAGATAGGACTGATGATGATCATCATTATGATGTTGATGCCTGATGTTAAAGCCAAAAAATAATGTTCTTTGGCATTAACATCTGGTGAGACGAAGGCCAAGTAAGGAAAGAACAAAAATCCGGCCAAGTGCGAGTCGAACTCGTGCACGAAGGGTTCCGTACCATTATCTATAAAAACGGCAAAAAAATCATGTCTGTTGTACGGGAGCCGCCTTAAATATTTATTTTATTCTATTTTTTAGTATTTGATGTTATAGCGGCAACAAAAGTTCATCATCTGTGAAAATTTCAACTAACTAACTATCACGGTTCATGAGGTACAGCCTGGTGACAGACGGACAGACGGACGGACAGCAGATTCTTAGTAATAGGGTTCCCGTTTTACTGTTTGGGTACAGAACCCTAAAAGGAACAAAATTAAAAAAAATTGCGTACCATAAGCGAACCAATATCTGTTCTTGTAGGATCAACAGTAGCCTATTAATAAACTTATTTTCTGAACGTAAAAAAACACCGGAAACACCGGAGACACAGAAAAAGTAACTAATTATCTAAAGTAAAGGTTACGTTTTTTTAAATAAAACACGGCAAATGACTCCACCTCCAAAAAATAACTTACTTATACAAAGGCTTTCATTGGCTACCATTGCTTGCGAATAAGCAGCATGTCTGAAAAATGTGAAGAGTTCGATGGCGCAGCGGTTGTCTGCGATCGCTAAGGGTTATGCAACTCTCCCAACGGCCGGTCATCGGATGGGTAACCCAAAAATTATAATCTCGAGCTCCGTCGTGCTTAAGCCGTTGGTCCCGGCTGCATTAGCAGTCCTTAACATCTGCCAATCTGCACTGGGCCCGCGTGGTGGTTTATGGCCCGTTCTCCCTATACATCCATAGGGAAGGCTCGTGCCCCAGCAGTAGGGACGTATATAAGCTGGTGATGATGATGATGAAAAAATTCATGAGAGTAGATGATGCGAAAGAAGTATGTAAGAATCGTAGCAAGTGGCAGGAAAAAATTCCTTAAAACCTTCCTCTACAACTTAAGTTTTTATATAATAAACTTAATTTGTTTGTTTGTTTAAATTATAAATTATAACTTATAGCACATCTTTATACTTAGTCTAGATATTTAAGTCATGATGTATGCACACATTATTGGATTGTAGTTTAGCAAAATACTTTATATATACTTTATATAATCTGTGTTGTTTACCATAAATAAATTAATAAATAAAAGGTCTCTGCCTACCCCTTTGGTAGACAGGTGTGAGTGTATGTATTGTAAAATCTGTAAACATTAGAAAAACCGTTGTAAGCTTTTCTGTGTAAGTAGTTACAATTACCCTGACGAGTTCCATTCAATGTTTCGTGTTGCGTAATAGAACTACTACGAAGGGCAGGCAGTACCTGTCCATCCATGGCTATAATTGGTGCAAGTAGACCGTGAAGCGACAATGGCAAATCCAATCAGCAGTGAATGATCGATCCGTATGCGTAATTGCATAGACTATTAGGCTTATTGAGGAGCTCGATGACGCAGTGGCAAACGCTCTCGGTCCGCAATTGCTGATGTTAAGCAACTTTCACAAAGGCCAGTCATCGGATGGGTGACCTAATTTTTTTTTCATGTTCCTTCATGCTTTGGAAGGCACGTAAAGCCGTTAGCTCTTGCTGTCATAACCACTAATCCGAACTGTGCCTGCGTGGTGGTTTATGGCCCGTTCTATGTGGTGCTTCCATACATAGTAAATACTTATTCCGCAGCAGTTGTGACTTAAAGTTGAGCTGGAGATAATATTGAATTGTCTTGAAATTGTTGATTTGCCGGATTACTAAAATGCACGCATCCAGAGCTTTGAACGCCCTCGTATCTATTACACATTTCAACTCGAAGGTGATTGAACCGCAATGCTGTTAAGATGTTATGCGAGATTTCTTTGAAAAGTTGCGGCATGGCATCAACGGCATAACTTTTTCACATCAAATTAGTTAATTATTTTGTCACTAGCGGCCACTCGCGGTTTCACCCGCGTGGTTCCCGTTTCCGTGGGAATATCTAGATAAAAAGTATTCTATTTAATCCAGGTTATAAACTATTGCTGAATTTCATCCAAATCCATCCATCCGTTACAGCGTGAAGAAGCAACAAATATACGAACATACATACACACAAACTTTCGCATTTATAATATTAGTGTGATTACGTTCATCTTTTTATTTTTTCTCATAGCATACAAGTAAGTAGGTTTTTAGCAAAGCTTTTTAACGGGGCTGAAAACGTACTTTGGGTACGTTTGGCATACATACCTTTATACCGACGATCCGTTTCGAACCTTTCATAGAATCTAGTAGGGCACAGGGACGCGCAATTTTAAGTGTGCGATGCCGTTCCCTCTAGAAAACCTCCGAATCGATTCGTTTCAACACGGCTTAAGGTACCATTTACGTACCTCGCCGCCCCCAAAAAAGCCCGGTGACGCTGAAAATGCCGTTTGAGCAATCTCTCTTAAAAAAAAACCTTTATACCGCATAGCCCGTGACGATTTTCTCGTGTTGAGATAAATATTTAATAATATTTAATCATATTTATTAAAAAAATATTTATATATATCACAGGAGTATTTATTTACAAACAAAGACAAAAACAAGATAATAATAAAACTATTTAAAATTAAACTTACAAAAAACTATAAACTATATCTACTATTAACTAAAAAATTTGCGCCAAATCATCCCCACCAGGCAGAGTGCCCAGTAAGCTAGCAGCATTGCCACCTTGGATAGCTATGCTTATACGCTCGCTGGCCCAAGTAGCTGCTAGCTCTGGGATCCCGGGTGGCTTCTATTAGTTTAATAGAAATATCTTTAAAGAGTTTGTGAGCACCCGGGCCCCATGGACCTAAAGTCTCTACCCCAAACGGCTCAAATATGAGATCCCTAGTCAGATTCTCATACTTTCGCCGTTTGAGGTTCTCTGCATGATTTGCAGCCGCGCCAGCGCTAACAGAAGTGCTTGGAATGTGGGACGGTGCAAGCGTATCGATACAAGTTGCATCACAGTGTTTTGTCAAATGCGCCCATTTTCCTTATGACGACATTGCTTGGCGTCTTGTTTATGATAAACAGAAGATGGTAACACCCCGACCTTGATAGCTGCCACTGGACCATAAAATCCACAAAGGCAGAACCAATCATCAACAAATGAAAAATAGATAATGGTAATTTGTTGTGAAGGTTAAATACATACTTCACCAGTACAACCCTACGCACTTGCGCCGTTTTAACTCTCGAAGTCTCGAACAACAAGTATTCCCCCTGATTCGATATTAAAGGAGTTTCTTCTAGGTGTGCCTTGGGTCCGGAATGAAATTATTTTGGAAGTACATATACATCGTACGTGGATCGTGCTCGGTGGCGTGCACTTGGAGAGGCAGTCCAGCAGTCCAGGAGTCCAGCAGTTGTCCAGCAGTGGGCTAGTATAGGCCGATGATGATGACGATGATGATGACGATGATGATGATACATCACACTATCTGTCAAAGGGATAGTATTTTCCACATTCAAGGTTGATACGACTCTGCTTTCAGGTCGAGTGCGTGATACAACAAAATAAAAAATAGCGGCATGGCGTGCCTTCTTATGAAGGGACAGCTTAGGTGTTCCTCCATAAGAAGGCACGAAAGGTCGAAAGCTGTTTTCTATTCCAAGCTAAGTTTTGTGGAAACGTAAAGCAGGTGGTCAATACCTTCGGTATAAAGATGTGTTGAAGCATCACTTAGACTCAACCAATATAATCTGTGGACACGTGGGAGGGCTTTGCACAACAAAGACCAGAATGGCGGAAATCAATCACCACAAGCACTACTGCCTTTGAACAAATGCGTCTTCACGATCTTGACGCCAAACGCCAGATTCGGAAAACTCGTCCTAAGCCCTCCTACTCAAACGGTCAACTTTATTGCGCCTACGCCGCGGAGAGTTACGAAGAAAGGCATAATATAACATCGCCTGCCTAAAACTAGACACAGCTTAATCATAGCGAGCCAACAAACTCATTAATATTTTTAATATCAATTTTTTTTCTATTGGTTTAGTTTAGCTTGTTTTATCATCATAATTACTCAAATATGAATAACATAATTGGCCTAATTAACTTTAGCTCTAACATCATTTGTAATAGCATTAGGTTGGCTATTATTAATCTTTTACAATAAAATAAATGAAAATAAATAAACAAGAAATTGAATTTAAACTTGACATAGCTTGAGTGTGGCATGCTCTCTTTATTGTCTCTGCGGTGGTGGCATGTGCGTCGGGTCGTTACATTCCCTAAGATATGGTTGAGTGCAGCGATGGCTGATTCATATGTCATACTCGTGAACGGGTGCCGCCTGTGGAGACTGGTCTGCTCTTGCATACTATTATTTTTATCATTATTGACTATAGTTTAATTTTGTTTTTTTTTCTTTCTTAGACAATTTTTGACCTTTATTAGTGCTGTCTGACATTGTTAAAAAATTTAACTGGTAACTGATGTATATTTGCAAACTTAGATACCTATTATTATATTTTCTCTTTTGTTTTTTTTTAACATGTGTGATTGTCCTTTAGATTTTGTGTTTTTATTTGTGATGGAAAGTATTCTTTTATGATAGGGCATTTTCCAATATTTTTTGACGCTGTAAGGGAGAAAAGAGCTGGACACTTGCTGAGTTTCTTGCCGGTTCTTCTCAGTACAAGATCTCCCGCCCAGAGTAGACTTACGAACCGATGGCATAACGACGTTCATAAGAGCTATTTGTAGCCTAAACTTTAAAAAATTCAAATTCAAAATCATTTATTTATTATTTTAGTTAAATAGTTATTTGCTGAGAACCTACGTCAAAACCGTAGCCTACTAGATTTTTGTAGACCAATCAAATGTGCAAAAACACAAATGTTGAAAAAATTTCCACGAGCAGGATTTGAACCTGCACCCTTCTGACATACCGGGTCAGGTGCTCTCCCAATTGAGCTATCGTGGTTCTAACCAGCCCGCCGAAATTATTCAACACTATTTACTTTTTACTTTGAAAGCCAAAGGCGCCCATTCAATGTCAACAACTACCGTCATTAACATCCGATCATAGTATTTTTACAAATACTAAAGATCAGTTAAGAAGTAGGCAAGCTATTTATAAAATGTTTTTGTTTTGTTTATTTAATTTTTAATGCAAATTTTGTTGCGAACAAATTACAAAAACACAAATGTTGAAAAAATTTCCACGAGCAGGATTTCAACCTGCACCCTGCATTTGTTCGCAACAAAATTTGCGTTAAAAATTACATAAACAAAACAAAAACATTTCAATCAAATGTGAATAAAAATAAAAAAAAACAAAAATAAAAGTTAAAAAAATTTAAAATAAATAAATAAAAGTCATTCACTATCATGTATACTTTACCCTCCTTTCGGCTTAGTACCCCCGTTCCGACTTACGTTGTATAGAAGGCGAGTGGAAAGATGTTATAGGTAGGTACATAAAAAATCCCCTGTGTAGTGCCGGGGATAAAGAATTGCACCACCCCCTCTCTTCCCGTGGGTGTCGTAAAAGCCGACTAAGGGACTATTCCAGAGGATGGGCAGCAGCATCTCTCTGAGGTTACCCTCAACCTACTGCGATCGCCAACCCGCCTGCCAAGCGTGGCGATTATGGCAAATACCCCTCATATCCTTGGGGGAGGCTTTTGTCCAGCAGTGGACGTCTTTTGGCTGAGATGATGATGATGATGATGATGACATAAAAAAAAGCGTTTGTTTAAAGCATACTTTCTGCAGTCTTCTTATTTTGTACACATACTTTTAAGAAGTGACACGTACCTATAATCTTTTTCCGGTTTTCTTAAGTACACGAACACTAGAATGAAACATAGTGTACAGTCACGAGATTAACATGTAAACAATGAAACTCTTAATACAATGGAATAAGAATCAAAACTAGTCAAAAGTTTATACAAGTTAATGCTCGTCGGTAGTAAGTAGCTCGGTGATCATTGAATCCGGCTGGAAAGATCAATGATCACCGAGCTACTACCGACGAGGTTCTTTTCAATAAAACACCGATTAAATTAGATAAATCTGTATTAAAAAGTTACTTTTAAAATTCTCACAAGAAGTCCGCATGAAATCTTAGTAAAACCCCACATCTTTACTGAGATACTCAAGGAATCACTTTTCATTTCTATTGTCATTCATCATATTTAATATTTCTTTGTTAGTTTCTTTCTCACTTTCACACTGGCTAAATGTGCTAATCGCACGAAGCCAACA
Organism: Eudonia lacustrata; assembly: GCA_947562085.1. Lineage (NCBI taxonomy): Eukaryota > Metazoa > Arthropoda > Insecta > Lepidoptera > Crambidae > Eudonia > Eudonia lacustrata. The sequence goes on along the minus strand of OX387326.1, from coordinate 16,976,225 downwards.
ACTAAACGCAACGCTTACAATATCTACTCATTCATATACTTTACCTACATCATTGATAACAAATATGATAAACAAATGAAAAGCATCAAATCAATAAACATTCCTGTGTATAAATAAATTATTGAATGAGTAATTATGACTCTGACTGACTTATGGTATTCGGAAGGATAATCCTTTTATCAGGGAATGTTAAAAACTTTCTACAATCTCGAGATAAAAAGCTTTGCACTAATTTCAGAACAGTCGAAGATATTTAATGCAAGATGCCTAACGCGACTCATTTGCCCCCCGATCCTCTAAATGCCATTTGACATTTACATGATACACCTAAACATGCACACTTGCTTAAGCCCGAGACCAATTCCTTGAGATTTCCATCATCAGAACTGGGCCAAATTAAAAAGGGACCACACAGGAAGCACCAGCTTTCAAATAAAGAAAGAATCATCAAAATCGGTTTACCCAGTCGAAAGTTCAGAGGTAACAAACATAAAAAAAAATACAGTCGAATTGAGAAGGATTGCACAGACGACGGACTTTCTTGTCCATCAAAATAGATCGCTTATAACTTCATCGACTAACTCCCACCAGGAAGTGATAAGGTTCATTTTACTCTAGTTTCTTTTTTGCCACTCCTCAAGCAGTAGCATCTCAATCCTATATCAACAAATGATTTGTATACAAAGGTATGTTGTGTACTTGTGTACCTACTTATTCAAGGTTCTAAAATCAACACAGAAAGTGATATAAACAAGACGTAGGCAGCATAGTTTGACGTAAATATCAGTTGTACTTATTCTGCGATTACGAACTCCATTAATCTACATTAAGTTATTAAGGGTGCGCCGACAAAAAAATGCCAAAAATGCAGTTACGGTTAAGTAGATATAATTGAAAATACTATCGTATTAAATGAACAAAATATATATTTAGTATCATAGGAAACGTGTTTACAATTTGTCAGAACCATAAATTCATAACACGCTATAGTTTTTTCTACAATATCATTTAAAGTTGGGCAAAAATCATGAAAACGAGTGGCGGCGTTTAGTAGATTTCTTATAGTTTATCTAAATTATTGTACCTCTGAATTTGTCTAAACAATCATCAATGGATAAACTACAAATTGCTAGACTACATTTTCGATTCATCAAGTGGTTATTTAAATAATTATTTTTTATTAAGCACCTTAAATTCCCCATACAAAATTAGTATGGCCGCGCGGCATCAAATAAATATGGACGACGACATTTCAAATAAAACATATGACACTTGTCACTTATGGACGGCGCACCCTTAACCAACATCAAAAAAGGGGGAGTTTCTCAATTCGACTGTATTTTTTAAACTTTGTTCTGTTTGACTAATACTATAAAATCCTATAAAAAAGAATGAGTTTTTTTTATATTAGAAGGAGGCAAACGAGCAGGCGGGTCACCTGATGAAAAGCAATCACCGCCGCCCATGGACACCCGCAAAACCAGAGGAATCACAGATGCGTTGCCGGCCTTTAAGGAAGGAATAGGCTCGTTTCTTGAAGATTCCTAAGTCGTATTGGTCCGGAAATACCGCCGCTGAGAGCTGGTTCCACAGCACTGTAGTTCGTGGTAAAAAAATTACGTGAGAAACGCACAGTAGTAGATCGCCATCCATCAAGATGGTGTGGATGGAAAGACAGTCGATTGCGTGTAGTGCGGTGAAGGAAATCAGCGGCAGGGATCAAACCGAACAATTCTTCAGAGCACTCCCCATGATGAAGGCGATAGAATATACAGAGAGACGCAACGTCTCTCCGAAGGGCCAGTGGATCGAGCCGACCAGAGGTTACCACGTCGTCGACAACTCGAGCAGCTCTGCGTTGAATGAGTGCGTGAGATCTCATCTTTCATGATTCTCAAGGGAATTGGGAATATCATTTATCATTCATTTTAAAATTTGGTTTCACCCACACACTGATATATTATAATCAAATAAAAAAAATGTTTTATATCATACAATAATTGATATTGAAAAACATATAGCTCAATAACTTAGTCATTAACCTTTTCACCGCCCAACTATCCTGCACGCGATGTCCCGCTGTACGCCAACGTATAAATGTATTTTAATAAAGTAGGTACAAAAAAGAACTTCTATAGAAGTGCTGGCGTGGGCGGCACGAAAATCTCGAACTTCTATAGAAGATGTTGGCGGTAAAAAGGTTAACTAACTAAATGTGCAAAATCACCAAGCTATTAATTTAGAGAACAAAAAACATTAGGGCTGGAGATGCGGCCCTTATAGGGTAAAGCCATCAAAAAGTACCTACGTATTGTATTAAACAACATCACATACATTGCGATAGATCAGCTCTAGATGATTAATTTTAGTCACCCATCCGATGACCGGCCTTTGCGAAAGTTGCTTAACCTCAGCAATCGCAAACCGGGCGCGTCAACCACTGCGCCATCGAACTCCTCAGATTTAATAGTATACAATTAGTAGCACTGCAGTAGTGCGTGTTCTTTGGTAGCTTTACCCTATAGCAACAAGATCGCGGAAAATTTTGAGGAAGCCAATGATTCAAAGATTGGCTTTAGCGAGCCGGTCAATTGAGTAATGCGCCGGGGAGTCTGCCGATGTTCAAGTCATTAAAGGCCCCGAAGCGTCTCGGACGCACCGGAATATGTTTATCATATTGAATTACTCTTTCCATTCACTATCACAGTGTTACTTATAAAGTAAGTGGAGTGGTTTAAGATATGGAGAACAAGAGATAAGCCTCCTGAATTTCTTGCCAGCTCTGCTCAGTCGAAGGTTCTCCCAAAATCCGATCTGGTGGGAGATTCAGTAGTCTAGTTAAACAAAATTTTAGTATATTATTATTTGAATTTTTATGCTTAGTTTTGACGTCACAAGTGCTGTAAAGGCTTGTATCGAATAAACGATTTGACTTTGACTTTAAATAATCTACCAGCACGTGTTATACCACATTCCTATAATATAGGGTTGCATATATCAGGTTCAGGAGGTAATTATAAATTCTTAATAAAGTCCACTTTTTTTGCAAATCGCGAACAAATTTACTTTTGTGATTACGATTCATCTGTTAGATCTAACCATTTTTTAAATTATTACCTGATAAGGGTTTTTTTTATACTTAGCTCAGCAAATGACTCCACCCCACCTGATGTTCAGTGGAAATGGAGTCCGCGAAGACAACTGGTGCAGAGTGAGAACATCGCAGCATCAGTCACCCTCACCGTGCCGGCCGACAAGGTGCTTCTTTACGCCTCGTTCGGATTCGGTTCGTCTCGGAATCGGACACTCTGCTTATTATTTTGTGAGCAAGGACCACAATTGTCTAATTTATTTGTACAAGTACCTATGAAGAAATCATCATATCGTTACTTCTGCAAAAGTTATGCAGTTCTTCTCTTTAGCCTCCCATTCAAAATTGTTAGGACGATTAAATAGAAAAAGAAATAGAAAAAAAATATTCATACTTTTACATTTATTCATATAAATAAATAAATAAAAGGTAGGTGACATCACTGCACGCCATTCAAAAGTATATTTTTTTTTAAATACTTTACTTTGACATTATTGCAAAAATGTTACTCTTTATTGTTACTTGTTGTTATGTTACTGTTTGTTGTCTCGGAATACCACATTGTTAGACCCTAGGACCTAGAACTACGTACAGTCCCGCGGACCATTATTTCTCTCACTGGCTATCAGTGGTACGCGGACCACAGGTTCGGAACCACTGACTAGATGAGAGATCGCCAATCTTACCCAGAAACCCTGGTGTTATTGGTAGTAAGAAAAATTCTAAGTCCGTCTAAAACATAAATATTTACTGCGATAGTCCTTGAATGAATCATGAATTGGTGTGGCTTTAAGATACGCCATCCGCCGTAAGTGATAATTTTCGATACAAAATGAAGTATTGTATGCAATACTTCATTTTGTATCGAAAATTATCACTTTAAAGATTACTTTTGAACGACCGTGTAGATAAATGAAATAGACTTCCTGTTTTGATTTCCTGTATGTATATACGAGTACATAATATGTATTACAATATTAAGCAAAAATTAAGGGGTACCTGTTAACTTATCTACTCCTTCTTCATAAGACTCCTTAAATGCTATGTAAACTTAAACAGACTAAGCGTTGCCGCCGTTGGTCAGACAAGAACGGGCCATCGAGCTTCTGTTATTTCGAAGAAAGTGCATAGTGCGTAGAAACGATGGAGTGAAAGTTTCTAGTGGCTTTTAGATTTGACGTCCATAAAATACTTTGTATAAAATTAATTTTAATTTTTGATTTATTTTATTTTTAATACGAGTTTGGGCTTGATGGCGCTGTCCACTGTTAACGTGCCCGGTCTATAATTGCTGACATTAAGCAAGTTTTACCTGTGCAAAACTTGCTTAATGTCAGCAATTATAGCCGGTCATTGGATGGGTGACATTTGACATTGATATTTTCATTTACATTTATATTGAACCTTTACGTTTTAATGAACATCTGCGTTCACTTTTACAACATTTCATTGGATCTCTGATCGTTCTGATGTTATAAAGTAAGGAAACACTTAGTCATAAAAGCACCTTATCCACATAGGTGAGGAAGGCCGTTCGCCTCTTGGAATGATTAGAGTCTGAAGAAAGGTACCCGTGCCTCATTCGGATCCGGGGACGCTCTGCCCGTTGAAACTAAAAAGTCAGCTCGCAGAGCCGCCACGGTTCGGGATAGTCTGGCCAGGTAACATGATGGTCTTCGTAGAATTTCACCAGGTCAGTGTTCTTCGCGATGGTCTTATTAATTTAGTAAATTCACTTTAGAGTTTTATTCCACAATTTGGGATTGGTTTAATCACAAACGCGAACTCGGTTAGCGACCCTGAGTTTAATAGTCTTTTGCCTAACATTTTTTGATAATTTAAATTGGTACTGGTTCTCCGCTAAAGATTACTGTCGTATGACATGCTCATATGTATTAGGATAGATCTAAATTTTAAGAAATATCCAAGATTCAATGTAAGCTATGTACCATAGAATTTAAGAGAAATAATTCCTTGTTGTACTGAAATTATATAGGTAATAATATTTTATTATTGAATAAAACAAATCTGGCTTTGAGATCACTTCAATCTTTGATTTATTTCCTTAGCAGTATTATTTAGCAGTTTGGAATTTGTAACCATTATTATTTAACACCAGTAAGTATTTAATAACAAAGAACATGTTTTCAATCTGAATAATATATAAAAAACACATGTTTTCAATGGCTTTCAAATTTATCATCTCGAGCTCATCCTTGACCCGGAAGCACTTAAAGCAGCTGGTCCCGGCTGCATTGGCGGTCGTTAACAACCACCAATCCGCACAGAGCCCGCGTGGTGGCTATCCCCTATCCATCCATAGGGAAGGCTCGTGCCCCAGCAGTGAGGACATAAATGAGCTGGTGATGATGATACGGTAAGCCTGAGCCGAACTTTTTGTTTTTAAAGGCTTCACTTTTGCCAGATTTTATGTTTCGGTACATGCAACAAGCCCTAGCTAGAGGAAATGGAGTCCCCCTGACAAATGTGTTAAGGGGACTCTTGCTATTTCCTCTTAGTTCTAGGACAGACACCACATGTCCGGTAATGACCGGACATGTGATGTCTGTCCTAGAACGGTTACTCAATTATTGTCTTGATCATAAGTGTGATAAATAGTAAAACTTTAACAAATTGTGGAAAGTAATCTCACACACAATCCAGATAGACAAATTGAGTGCTCGCCTTATTGAAGCCTCCGGTAATAAGAAGGCTGGCAGCTACCTCTGCCAACGTATTAGCTTGGCAATCCAAAGAGGTAATGTTGCCAGCATTCTTGGGACCGTTCCCATGAGCCCACAGCTGGAGGAGACATTTTTTATTTATTTTGTCTTTATTTAATCTTTAATGTAGTTAGTTATGTTATGTTTCTATACTGTGTATAAATGCTATTGTTTATTAATCACACTAATATTATAAATGCGAAAGTTTGTGTGTATTTATGTGTGTATATTTTTTTGCTTGTTCACGCTACAACGGATAGATAGATTTGGATAAAACTCGGCATACAGATAGTTTATAACCTGGATTAAAACATAGGATACTTTTTATCCCGATATTCCCACGGGAACGGGAGCCACGCTTTATTAGCTTAGGAAAACCAAGGTCTACAAAATTTTAATCAGGTTACAAAATATTACACATAAAACCACTAATAGATTCTCACTGATAGAAGTTATATATTATTTAAAACTAGAAGCACTAAGCAACACAACTTTACAACTTGACAACTTTACAGGGCTATGTGTATAGTCGACCATGTAATTGCTTTATCACTTTTGACAAAAACCTCCATTACCTACAATAAAATTTCGCTAAGGCTCATTGTCAATAATGACAACGTATCTGTCACTTGGTTTTTTAAACAAAAATAGAACTTGTTGTTTTATTAAATGCAAACAAAATTCACTTCTAAGGTGGTAAAGCAATTTCATTATCGACTATACGTTGCTAAGGCTGGTATGTATTGGGTCCTCACCTATGAAATTGATGTTTTTTTTCTCACTTATTAATAGGTGTATTACTTGCTAAAAGTCAAATCATCATCTCAGCCAAAAAGGCGTCCACTGCTGGACAAAGGCCTCCCTCAAGGATAAATCATTTTGAGGGGAATTTGCCATAATCGCCACGCTTGGCAGGCGGGTTGGCGATCGCAGTAAGGTGAGAATAATCACAGAGAGACGCTGCTGCCTATCCTCTGGAATGGTCTCATGGTCGCCTTCTACGACACCCACGGAAAGAGATGGGGTGGTGCAATTCTTTATCCCCGGCACCACACGGGGGCACCACACAAAAGTCAAATACCGGTTGTTAATATTATTATATACCTTTAATTAGGACTATGTTACTTAGGCTTCAGTAATAATAATGATTATTCATTTTGTATCTTTGTCGCCCAATTTTTTTTCAAATTTCTATTTTTTTTTTGCGGAATTGAATTGCTTTGAAGGGATTTATTTTCTTTTTCTTTTTAATGTCTGCTATATTTAGCTAATAAAACAAGCACACTACTCTACATTATTTATAGTGTTAACATAAATAGATGCTATGAAAATTAAAAAAACGTTAGTATGAAAAATAAAATTTTATAAAAAATCTTCATACAAAACGTCAATTTCATAGGTAAGGACCATTAGGTCATGACTAAAATACCTGATTTTTAAAAATTTATCTTCCTATCCTGAATTTTAACCTGATTAAAATAAATTGACCCAAAAGGTAAGCTTAATTAATATTAAGGTTAATGGAACCGCTACAGCAATTGTGTTAATCACTATGCATTCGCAGTGAAGGGGAAGCAGTGTCATGGCCGTTGTTAATGAAAAAAAAATCGTCCTAAGAAGACTAAAAGGAACACGGTAAGCATAATGTCATTATCGTTATACTAGCGGCCGCTCGCGGTTTCATCCGCGTGGTTCCCGTTCCCGTGGGAATATCTGGATAAAAAGTATCCTATGTGTTATTCCAGATTATAAACTATGTGTATGCCGAATTTCATCTAAATCCATTGAGTAGTTTTTACGTGAAAAAGCAACAAACATCCATCCATACTTACAAACTTTCGCGTTTATAATATTAGTAGGATAGTAGGATTAATTTAATTGAGTCATTAAATCATATTCGTTATTAACGGAAATGGCAAGGAAAGATATCTTTACTATCATATTTCTTTATCAACGCTGATAAACTGTTGATTGATAATTGGAAATCAGAATAAGATATAGGAGGTGATTATTGATTATTATTTATTCTACATGTTTTACGTTCTGCTTACCTCCTAGTTTTGTGGTTCATCATCATCATCATCATTATCATCATTATCATTATCATCATCATCATCATCATCATCATCATCATCATCATCATCATCAGCTCAATGACCGGCCTTTGCGAAAGTTGCTTAATATCAGCACTCGCAGACCGTTTTGTCGTTGTGTGGTTATTTTGTTCTAATTTTCCCGGTCGAATAGGTATTTTAATTAGCTAGTAAAGTAGGAAGAATAGAAGTATGAATTAAAAAACAGTAGTAAGAATAGTTGACTAAATAGGAAAAAGATGAAATTTGAAAATTTCAGATCCAGTGTTTAACGTTGAACAAAATTGCATAATAAGTAATTTTTCTATAACAAAACATATTGTGTCGAACATTTGTAATAGTGCCATTTCACGTTCCAATACCATACATTCAAACTACTTAGGCCTTTTTGAAGAGACCGGACGCCACAAACCGGACGCGACTATCGTCCGTACAGATAATAAAAAATCGATATCACACCATTGTCATATTACCTATATGTATATTTTAAGTGGCAGCATACGCTAAGTACGCCTATATCTTTCCATTAAATACAATATATATGATAGGCAGGCCATTTGAATAGCTCTCGTCACAGTGACAACATCTCTTTATTATTCCTTGAGACAAAATCAATTGCATACATACAAATGATACAGTATTGATACTGGTACATAGTACACAAACATACCGTACAATTCCTAATTAGTATATGAAAGTAACAACTCTCAAAAAGGGATTCCAGCTCCGATCTGATTAGGATATTAGCGAATGCGACCGCTACTGATAAGAAAAAATCAATTGATAAAATTCTTTATACTATATATATTTACAGCATAATTCCCCAAGTTATTAGTTGGGCTACTGTGCTGTGAGTTAAGCTATAATATAGTGTTCACAATGTTGGTATTAATTTTTTGCCTTGTTGGATTGGTGCAAAGTGGTGTTGGACAAATTATACAAAATAGATTGTGTCCGGAAGTCAAAGTTATGGAGGATTTCAAAGCAACTGAAGTAAGTTCCTTTAGTTTAAACCTTAGGGAAGTGAAATAGTATGGTGGCACAAGAGGATAAGTACAAGAGCTTTTAGTGGGAACTCCTTCCTTCTTGGAGGAGTTGGGAGGGAGTACCACATGACCATCAGCGTCTTCACACGAACAGGGGGACTGGTGAATTTTCTACTGTAAGTAGAAATGCAGCCAAAATGTCGAATGATTTGCTTGTCGCCATTCGTGAGAAGAGTCCATCGGTAGCAACATTCAAACTGAAAGATCAACTTGCTAAACGAGGCGCCCGCCGCTGACGCGCGCACTTCGCACTCTCAACTAGCTAAGTAGGTTGATCTATTCTGATTCTGATGTGCTCTGAGCGAATTCACAAGAATTACTTTGTTTACGGTCTCGTATGAAATGTAAAGTATATTGTTATGTTTTTTAGTCATATTACAGCTGCACTAATGTATTAAGTATCAAAAAAAGCCTGTAAAAATAGTTGTAAGTAAAAATAAATAAATAAAACACTAGCACTCCACCGGTTGTCATCAGTTACGTTATATATAAATCGGGCTGTTCGATTAAACTTCAGGGCAGGGGCTGTATACCGGTATGAATATGAGTATATTATTTTTCTGTATGACGTCATACATTTAAATTTGGGTAGGTAGCATTAAATTCTAGTACAAATACTTTTTCTGTATAGAGAAAGTAAAATTTTAATACATATATGTTTCATACAGTTACTTATTGCAGTACTGTTACGAAACTTTGACCTTGGGTGTGTTTTTTTTTTTTTTTTTTTCTAATACTTAGCTCGGCAAATGACTCCATCCCACCTGATGTTAAGTGGAAATGAAGTCCAGACGCGAAGACAACTGGTGCAGCGTGGAAACAAACGTAGCATCAGTTAACTTCACTCTGCCGGCCCACAAGGTGCTTCTTCACGCCTCTCTTGATGGACCCCATATCATAGGAAGGAGGGAAAACGTGTGCTGGTAGACTATTCCATCTTTTGGAGGTGCGCCAAAGAAACGAGTCACTAAATTTCTTTGTGCGTGATGGGATACTTGAGACAGTGAATCGGTGACTCCGAAGAGCAGCACGTGTACTCCTATGAAGAAAGGGAGAAGGTGGGATGAGGTCAAAGAGCTCTTCAGAGCACTCGCCATGGTATAAGCGGTAAAACACGCTGAGTGACGCAACGTCTCTACGCAATTGCAGAGATTCGAGAGTATTTACCACTTCTGCATTGCCGATAATGCGTTCAGCGCGACGCTGCAATCTGTCCAAGGCATCGAGAAGGTACTTAGCGGAACCGTCCCAGATGTGCGAGCAATACTCCACGCAAGACCGTACCTGTGTCTTGTACAAAAGGCACAACTGGTCCGGCGTAAAGAATCGCCGCACTCTGTTCAGAATTCCGAGTTTTCGTGAGGCTGTTTCGATCACGGCTTCGATGTAGTCCCTTTGGTTCAGATCGCAGCGTATCGTCATACCGTGCATGTTGATACTGCTCTGCAGGCGTAGAGATGTACCCTGAAGAGATGGAAGGGGAAGGAATGGTGACTTTTTTGCCGTGAACGCGAACCTGTGTTTTCTTGGCATTGAACTCAACCAGATTATTGGTGCCCCAATTAGATATGAGGTCCAATACCCGATTGAGCTCAATGACAAGATTAACTCGATTCACTTCGGTTTCGACCCGCCCAGCCGCTGGGTGACCGTTATATCCTCCATGGACCGTACTATCATCTGCATAGCAATGAATATTTCCAAGTGGAAGCATATCATTGATATGCAGAAGAAACAGCGTGGGGGATAGAACGGACCCCTGAGGGACACCAGCGTTCACTGACATGAGCCGCGAAGCGCATCCATCAGATATAACACGAATTTTGCGCTCATGCAGGAAGCCAGCGACCCAGTTGCAGAACTGAGCAGGCAGACCGTATGCCGGGAGCTTGGAGAGAAGAGCTTTGTGCCAGACCCGATCAAAAGCCTTGGCTATGTCAAGGCTAACAGCCACCGACTCACCACGCTTGTCAATAGCCTCACCCCAAAGATGTGCAACGTACGCTAGAAGATCACCCGTTGACCGTTTCGGCCGAAACCCGTATTGGCGATCGTGAATTATGGAGTGTTCTTCTAGGTAGTGGACAAGTTGTTTATTTAAAATGCGCTCCATTACTTTGCACAAAACTGAAGTTACGGCTATGGGGCGGTAATTCGATGGATCTGACCGATCTCCTTTTTTGGGGACCGGTTGCACATTAGCTTCTCTCCAAGATTCATTGAGTTGATTGAGATGTATTGAGTTTGTTTTATGAAACAGATCGTAAACCCACGCCATTTTCATTTCAGTGCTTCCTTGCTTGTTGTGATGTGAAGTGGCGAGTGATGTATGAAATAAAAAAATCATAGTATGATTAATTTGTACCTTGCGACCCGCACTCACGCACCGTCATAATATCAGAACAGAAATTTGATAAAATATTTAAATAACTGTAAAAAAGAGAAATATGAGAACAAAAATTCGACCGGTACCGAATTTATGTAATCATATTATTACTAGTACTATACGGATATTTTATACCGATATGCAGGGCCTGCTTCAGGGTAAAATAATAATTAAAATTTGCATATTGTTAATATAGCACATGTCACAGTATCACTTTCACATAATACATAAGGTTTACGTCATATGTGATGGCCATTATTTTGTAAGGTAGTAGCAATTAACTTATCCTATGAATTTTACAATTTACCATTTAGAATAGAAAATAATAAAATACTTTATTGTACATATAAAAAAACACATATTACCTACATGTTAACAAAGAATTTAAAATTAAAATTGGAGTACAAAGTGCGGCCTTATCACTAAAAGCGATATCTTCCAGGCAACCTAGGCATTTATAACAAGTTACAATAATATTATTATGAGAGGAAGCTTTGCGACGATTGTCTGTTACATTTATTTTATCGAATTTGTCCGTAAAAAGGTTTTCATTACATATAAGTTTAGTTTCGTCCACTGCTGGGAGAATTATGGCAAATGGCCGCGTTAATAAGGCATATCTTTTTTTATATAAAAAATAGGCTTGCTCTTGACCTTATTCGAACGTCAAGCAAACGCCTACTGTCGCAAGATGGCCGGTCAGTGTGACGTGACAAGTTGATAATAGCATGGTTTTGGACCCGATCTGATCCAAAATAAAAAATATAAAAAAATAAAATAAAATACTTTTATTTCAGACCATGATCCATATCGTCGGCTAAGTATTCTAAGCTGCTAACTCCATTTTTGCCTAAACTGACTTTTTGGTATCAAATGAAAAAGAAAAAAATCACGCTTAATCGTCAAAGATGCTAATGCCACAAACTAACCTCAAACTACAGATAACGTGCCGCAATATTTTATGCTAACTCCGGTCCTGTAAAACTACGCGCGCAATTGTGACAACTCCCGCCATTCGACCCCATTTTGTTCGAGCGTAAGGTTCATTGCAAGTGATCTGCGGAGTTTTATATCTCTGACTGAAGTTTTTTTGAGATAAGCGTACAGACTGATGTTTTTAACAAAGGTAAACTACTCCTCTATTATATTTTGGTAGTATTGAGACCTGTATCTAAGTTTGATCGATTCAAAAATGTATGCAAAATGTGCTGATGCACTTATTGGGAGTTAGCAGAATTTCATTTATACTTAACGTTAATGTTTGGGGAGTTGGCTACTTTTATATTTAAATAAATATTTTATTTTAATTTCCCCCGCTTCGTTAGTACAAAGTGTATTGCTATATGCATGCAATGGTTCGGGTTTTTATTCCTGACAATGTCTTCTGTTCTTGTTCTTCTGTCTTCGGTTCTGCGGCTAATATGGCCGGCCCACTACCACTTCAGCTTGCTAATCCTGTGGGCTATGTCAACGACTTTGGTTCTCTGTCGGATCACCTCGTTCCGGAACCGGTCCCTCAGAGAATCTCCAAGCATAGCCCTTTCCATAGCTCGCTGAGCGACTTTAAATTTGTTGACCAGGCCTACCGTGAGTCCACGTTTCGGCTCCGTATGTCATGCGGGTAGGAGGACTGATTGAAGACTTTCGTCTTTAGACTGTGGAAAAGGCGACGTAAAGACCCGACGTAATTTCCCATATGCTGCCCAGCCTAGCTGTATCCTTCTGTTGGTCACTTTCTCGAAGTTGTTTCTACCCAACTGCAGAGTTTGCCCGAGGTAGACATACTCCTTAACAACTTTGAGAGTACTGTCTTGAACTGCAATCGGTCCTGGAATGGCATGTTCGTTAAACATAATCTTGGTTTTGTCCAAGTTCATCCGGAGACCAAATAGAGAAGAATCAGCTAGGCCGTTCAGCATGTATTGTAAATCCTGCAACGTTTCGGCCACGATGACGATGTCGTCCGCAAATCGCAAATGTGAGATGCATTCACCGTTGATGTTAATCTCACGTCCTTTCCAGTCCAGCGTCTTAAACATATGTTCCAAAGCATTTGTGAACAATTTATGGGATATAGCATCCCCTTGTCTCACACCACGATGCAAGGGGATATGCTTAGTCTGCTGGTTCTGTACTTGGACGGCCATGGAAGCGGCATTGAAAAGAGACCTCAACACTTGAATATATCGCCAGTCGACTTGGCATCGTTGCAGAGATTCAAGAACAGCCCAGGTTTCGATAGAGTCAAATGCCTTCACATAGTCCACAATTATACTCCTCGGTCTTCTGTATAATCTGCCTCAATGTAAAGATGTGGTCTATGGTGCCATATCCGGCCTGCTCCGGGGGTTGAAATTCGTCGAGTCTTCGCGCCAGACGGTTTGTGATGACTCTTGAAAACAGCTTGTAGACATGGCTTAGGTGCGAAATGGGTCGGTAGTTTTTCAATAGGGTCTTGTCTCCTTTTTTGAAAAACAGCACGACGACACTCCTACTCCACGCCTCCGGAGTTTTCGAAGGGAGACTCAAAATAAAAGCTAAAAAATACAATGACCTACAGCAAATTAAACAAGTCCTGCCAGCAGATTTTCGTGAATTTTACGATAATTTACCGCATGACTAAATGTTGCGATTTTATGTCTTATTATTCTTTTATTAATAAACGAAATTATTATGTAATTTTTGTTTTAATAGAACACCATAAATAATAAAATTTGCTAACTCCAAACCGATTGCAGTAAAAAAAAATATTGTAGGTATAAAAAATGCTAACTCCAATTTTTGACCCTAAAGTGTATTATCAATAATAAAATTATACAAAAAATGGTGTAATATTGGGTAATGGTAAAATATCTATCAACTGGAGTTTAGATATTGCAGTCGTTTAGTAATTTTAATTTTAAATTATATTTTTATTATTTCTCATAAGTAGTACGTTTGGGAGTTAGCAATTTAGCTTATTTAGCCGACGATATTCACAATTACCAAATTAAAATACAATAAAATTTAAAATAAAAAAAATAAAAATTACATTAGATTATTAAATTAAACCAGAATCACATTATAATTAAAATCCATTACATAAATTAAATAAAGTAGAGTATGTTAGTAACAAAAGACTTGCAACTATGTTAGTAACTAAAATAACAAACAGAACGTAAACATCCCGAAGACTCACTGGCTTACATGTAAAACATGCAATTCAGTGAACCTCCGGAAGACAGCTGCATCCATCCTGTCAGCTATCAAAAAAAACAAACCCCTCGAAGAATATTTGTAGGTAACGGGGACACGCGGACACTAGTACGTTATGCCGTTCCCTCTAGAAAATCTCTGACGGTGTTTCGTTACACACGGCTTGAGGAACCCTTTAAGTTTCTCGCCGCCCCAAAAAAACCCGGTGACGGTAAAAATGCCCAGAGACTATCAGCAAACTCTCTTGAATAAAAAAATAGTTTTGGTCTACCCTTATGAACAATTACACCATGGCACTGGGCCCGCGTGGTGGTTTATGGCCTGTTCTCCCTATCCATCCATAGGGAAGGCTCGTGTCCCTGCAGTGGGGACATAAAATGAGCTGATGATGATGATGAAAGTCAGACCATACCTACCACGCTGGCACAGCGGATAGGTGAAACGGATTGGGTTAGGGATACAATAAGAAAAACAATAACCTACCATTTTGATTTCGAGAACTCGATAGTAAACTCCATTACGAAATTGGTCATTGAAAACCAAGACTACAATTAATAGTGGCAATGAACTTGACATAATAACGCCAATAATAACAAGAGAAAATTTTACTTGCAAAAATCAACATGATCTTTGGATAACCGACCGTCCAACGCTCTGACCCCAGGAGACTCGTTGAATTTTTCTATAGTAGTTTGTGATTTACTCTGCAAGCCAGCAGCGATATTACGTCACTGTGAAGTTACTACACTCACGCTTTTGCAAGTATTTAACAATCGATAAAGACGTAATTCCTTTAAATATTTTTATATAAATTTTATTGTGAATTGTGAATGCAAAATTCAAAATAATAAAAATGCCATTAATGTTACAGATGATTTAAACGGAAAACGTAAAAGCGTCGATATAATCATATTTCGATGGAGAATCAAAGCATTGTTATCGAGTGCCGGCAGAAATCGAATCATTTAAATTTATATTTTATTATCTCATCTAATTATCTACGACTTCCTCTATCTCCTTGTTGGGGTTTTAAAACAAAGGATGTTTGGACGAGATCGCTTGTGGCGACAAAACCGCCTTCGCTGTGATCAAAAGATCTGTCTATCTTTATTTTTGAGTTTCCTGTCGAATTGGTAAAGATGATATTCAAACGCACTCGCTGACCCAAACTCGCAATTAAAACTTTCGACCAGCGTACCTCTAAATAGTGCATAGTGTGACTTTTCGTCGCTAATTTTCGAGTTAATGTTAACTACATGGAATGGTATTGGCTTGATACCGTTACCAAATTTCCTCTATAAGTACCGTTATGTAACGTTATTTCAAAAAGTTAAATTGCTACCATGGCCTTTGTTACCTTTGCTTTTAACGGTATCTTGGTTTGACAGAAGTATCGTTACCTAATTTATAACGGCATTCGGAACCCTGATTGTATCAAAGCAGCGCCCCTTAGTGTCGAGTAGGTTTATCAAGTTTGTGGCCAGGTAGCGCTATTTTATTTTAATTTAAAATGGCATAGCAAATTAAAGTTTTAAAGATCCAGATTGGTTATACTTTGGATCATTTCATTTTGCCACATTTTTCTGTTACACGTTTTAAACTCGCTTCTCGTTTCCACAATTGCAACAGTATCAACAACAATAGCTCATGGTCTTAGAGCATTAATAATTCCAAGAATTTCCGTAATCGTAATTTTGCTATACATTTACAGTATTTGGGTCGCTGGCGATTACATCAATACACCGCAACAGCTCCGCAAACTGGAGTTTGCCTTCAAACGACGTATTTTCAAGGCGCCGCTGACAGTGAATTCAAAATGTTGAGCACCAAGGTTGAAGACAATCTTTTAGTCACTAGTGAATCAACGGCAGTAATTAGCGAAGATGGATCAGGACAAATTGTAATCACATCGCCTGATTGTAAGTCAAATTTTTCTTAATTAGCATAAAGTGAATCACTAAGTTGCACAAGCATTTCTACATTACAAGGATGTGATCAAATTATTTTTCTATTTTTTTAAGTTAATGGTGAATCTCAGGCAAACAGTATCATCGTTATTAGCATAAAATGTCTCGTCGTAGGCTCAGGTCTCCTCTGTTGAACAATATCATACGAGGGGGGAATGGGCGATAACCCACCGCTATGGGCCTTTGTCAGTTGGTAGCTTATGACTGCCATCTTACTACAGCAACCAGGATCATCATGCTTAACATGCCTTCCGAAGCACGGAGAAACTGATGATGTTTCAATTAAAGTTGTTTATTTGCAATATCGCAAACCGAAATCACAACCGCCCCGGCCGTCGAGCTTCTTGATAAACCAAACTAGTCATGTTATTGTTAAATACCGCCATTGTGGTCTTTTGTTTAAGACCAATTTTTCAGACCCAGAGATCCTGGGTTTGATTCCTGGGGTTGCTATTGGGCTTGTTTTAAGTCCGCCTGGCTAGCTATCACCACCACGTACGGTGGCATTATCATCACATAATGCGTTAAAAATTTAATTAAAATTATTTATTGATAGTAAATTAAAAAAAATATGGATGCCGAAAAGTAAAGTGGCTCTTTAAGAATTAGTTGGCAGAATATACCGATGTGCTAATGTACTCTTTAAAAGCACAGCTAATGGCTAATGGCATTTTATTTCTTCTAGATCCAGAACCTACAACATTTTTGATTCTTGGTACCGACTACGAGTCATATTCCTTGGTCTACAGATGCACAGATCTAACAGATGAGCGAAGTCAAGGTAAAGCTAACACACGTTATTATTTCATTAGTATACTTACAATATTTATCAGCAATAAAAACAGAAGGATTTTAACCACCTCTGTGGTCTAGTGGTAAAGACCACCTATCGAAAACCCAGAGGTCCCGGGTTCGATTTCCAGTGGTACTCAGTTTAGTTGGTGGTTGGGCTTGTTTGGCCGCCTACCACCTTCTTGTTATCAATGTTTATAACACTGTTGTGTTCCGGCAGCTAGAGATAAAATAGCCCGTGCCTCAGGTGATGAGGATTCCGGGTTAAGTGCGCTTCAACCTTCGGCCTTCTCATCACTTAACGTCTGTGATCTTAACATCGGTAATATGAAGCCCAAATGCAATTTTTTGGGATCATTGACCTCATCCAATTTCTTGACATTAACCTTTTCAGAGGTATTATAAGGGTGAGTAATCTTCTGTGGATGCGAGCAGCACAAACCGGTCATTATGGAGATCATTTTGGGAGGCATTTCTCCAGCAATAACCGCCTTTAGATGGTGTTAAATCTTCTGTGGAGTTCAGATAAAAAACTGTCTCAATACTTTAGTGAAGTAAACAAGCCTTCCGGTGATCGGAGTTTGGAACTGGAATCTTACCATGAGCTCATCGAGCAGTAGTATCATCATCTACATCAGCCTATACTAGTCCACCGCTGGACATAGGCCTCTCCAAGTGCACGCCACTGAGCACGATCCGCGGCTACTCTCATCCAGCTCTTGCCAGCCACTTTGCGAAGATCGTAACTCCACCTAGCAGTATACTGCAATGTTATTGAAGTTATGAAAACGAGATGCATCTACTGACTGCTACAAGAAGATTCTGTTTTACGATAATAATCTTAATTAACTTATTGTTTTTTAGTTTGGTCTTGGATACTGAGTCGTGACAGCGAACTCTCGGAGGATGCTTACAATGAAGTTGACACAATACTCAAAGAGAACAATATCGATCACGAGTTTCTAGTCGATAAGCAAGACAATTGGTCCTGTTTCTATTACCCTCCGCCCACGGGCCGACCAGTCGTCTTTAGAGGACGTTGTGATGAGAACAATGCCGTGATTGAAAACTTCGATGCTACTAGGGTAAGTTTGATTTTATAGTGTTTTTTGATCATGATTTTGCTGCATTCCGTCCACAAAATTTTAGGACCAGTGATTGTAAGGCAATAAGGCAACCTACTACCCTTTGCTATTGGGCTACGTTTTATCTTACTAAGTCGGCAACACCTAATCTGTAAATCTCCCAGCAAAATTGTGACGACGTCTTTATTACCGAGCTAGGTACTTACTTTTTTGAATTTATTATGATTTATACTTCTAATAATTCTTCTGATAATGCTAAATGGTTCTTTATGTACTTGTTTTTTGTTCGACTGAGGCAGTTTGTTCACAAACAAAAGCTGCTTTCAGCGCCTATGCATGTACGTGAGTTGCTCTCAATGTCCTATCATACTGCCCGACCTGGTCAAAAGGGTACATATAACTGGAACATAGCAATATAGGGTTCTGCGATTTCAAAGCGTGTACAATCATTGTCTCAATGGCTTGATTTTAACATTTGTACTACGGGAAAATATCAGAATCACGCCAATTGGTCGTTCCAAAAAAGCAGAATCGAATAAAGTTACCCAGGAAATTGTTGCTTAGCGGCAGAAATAGTTAGTGGCAGCTATCCCGACGGGCTCTGAATGGGAACACTACCACTAGTTAAAAAGACTAGTATGACTATGTGTCTTTTTTGCAGTACTTGGGTCTCTGGCGAGAAATTGAGAGTTATCCTTCAAACTACCAAGGAGGATCTTGCAGCCAAGCCACGTATTTACCGGGACCTATAAGCGTAGTTGTCTACAACACCATGGTCATAGACGAAACTCTGAACACCATCATAGGATCAGCTACAGCCAGCGTTGATGGAACCGGGAAACTGACAGTGACGTTCCCCACTGGTAAGTGTATGTGGGTGAAACACACTCCATACATGCAAGCAAATAAAAACAGGCATTACAAAAACCAAAGTCGGATTTTAATACTATTTCAAGAGACCCACTTATCAAAGGTACCCAATCTTTTAATTTATTTTTAAAGGTAAAACACGCTTGCACATCAGAATATCAAATTTTCTCAATAGATTATGGTTATATACAACTAGCTGACCCGACAGACGTTGTCCTGTCTGAACCAAATATAGAGAAATGGTATGAGTTATATTCCCATGGGAATATCGGGATAAAAACTATCCTATGTGTTAATCCAGGTTATAAACTATCTGTATGCCGAATTTCATCCTTTCCATCCACCCGTGGCAGCGTGAAGAAGCAACAAATATACACACGTACACACAAACTTTTACAAGATTTTACGCAAATTTTGTTGCGAACGAATTACAATATTTGAAGAAAGACGAAGAGTCAAAAGAATTCCACGAGCGGGATTTGAGCCCGCACCCCATGACATGCCGGGTCAGGTGCACTACCAACTATGCTATCGTGGCTCAATCCAACTCGCCGAAATCTAATTTCTCAATGGACTTATGTGTTGGGCATATGCTCGAACATTTATTGCAGAAATTTGACAGTTTTATGGTTACATTGGTCCTAAATGTCCAAGTTATTAATTTGGAGCACCAGATAACCCGCGAGTTCTACTTCCATCATCATTCAAACGTCCAGGTACACTTTAGTGTCTCAAAACTTTTTTGCCTTAAACGTCCGGGTACACTATAGTGTCCTCTATGGGCAGTGATGAAAAAACGTTCTAAGTGGTTCTAAAAAGCACTGTGGCGCCTTTGTCGTTCGTATTTAGGACAGGGTACAAAATGTAGATGGCGTTAAACAGCATCAAACGTACATATTTTTTTGTAAACTGCATCTCTACCTCAGTTTGACGTCAGTGAGTGTGTTTTTAGTGTCAGTCTCCCTGTGACGTGACCACGGACCCTGCAAAGGGTTTCGAAACGTCAGGATAAACATCAAACGTAATGTGTAAAATAAACGCGAGTAGATAAATAAACAAATAAACTAGGCTACACTCACACCAATTTATTATCTAGCCCAAGAGAAGCTTCGTTATGATACTCGTTATATGGTTACTAGACAACGGATAAACATACTTAAAATACTTAAATACATACTTATTATACATAGAAAACACCCAGACCCGAGACTATTTAGAAAAACAATAATTTCTAAATTGACCCGACCGGGGATCGAAACCGGGACCTCAGAGATGGGTGTACAAACCACTCGACCAAGGAGGTCGTCAAAGTAGTAGTAAAATAGTAGTAGTGTAGATCCATAAAAGTTGTTTCATTTCAATGTGTAGTGTTCGCGTTATCTTTAGAAAACAATATGTGTGCACTGGGTTCTTCAAAATGTTTACGAACTGCAGTTCTTAAGCTTATGATTTTAGGTTATAATAAACGGATTTCTGTATTTCTGAGTTCACAAATCTAATCTGAGTCGCCATCTTGTCATTCGCTAATTCAAATCTTTACCTGATCATTCATATTTTTGGTTTAATTAGCTTAACCATTCTATTATTATGATTTGAACACTGTATTAGTCTTCTATGGATGCAACGACTATATACTCCTTAAATAGTGGATGGGTGTGCAGTATTTTATATGATTGCCTTAAAGAAAACGGCCCCTATTGACCTGGATTGTTAAGTTCAATCATTCATTCAAACCATATCAATAAAAATAAAACTAAAAACCCGACTGCTAAAACAACTATATAAAAAACAATTATATACTCGTATTACTAGGCTAACACAAAAAATAACAGCAAAAAGAAAGAAAAAAATAAGCTCTACGATCCCAGAATTAAATTTGAGCAATGTTGAATGTAACGTGAAATATTTCCTTGTCCGATACCTATACTTAAATAATAAAATCTATAACAAATGAGTATTTATAAATACATTGAATATTGATAGTTTTTGTCGCAGACGGGGACAATCACCAACCAAAGGGAGTGCGGATTTAATTGAGCTAGCCACGGCCACTTGTCCACACATATAATTGTTTTTTATATAGTTGTTTTAGCAGTCGGGTTTTTTGGTTTTTTTTATTAAGTATAATTTACATTTTACTTTTTTTTTTATTAAGTATAATTCCGGATTTTTTTATAGCCTATGTCACTTCCACAGTCAAAACAAATCTAACCACACCTCATATGTTAAAATCCACCATGCCGTTTTGGCTGTAGGGCGTGCGTGCCAAAGAAATAGACATACATACATACATACATACATACACTCGAAAAACATAACCCTCTGACGCAGTCGGGTAAAAAGAACAGATAGGATACCTACCAATATTTGTTTTTTTGTGTTCAGCTGCCGAACCAACGATCTACTCAATCTTTGCCACCGATTACGATTCATACTCTTTGGTCTACAACTGCAAACAAATTGGTCCCGAACAGAAACAAGGTAATTTGACATTTATTTAGTACTACCGCTTCGCCTGACACTTCGTCCCCGTGAATCATAATCATCAGCTCATTTTATGTCCCCACTGCTGGGGTACGAGACTTCCTGATAGATGGATAGGGAGAACGGGCCATAAACCACCACGCGGGCCCAGCACGGGTTGGTGGTTGTTAACGACTGCTAATGCAGCCGGGACCAACGGCTTTATGTGCCTTCCGAAGGATGGAGGAGGTCGAGATGATACATTTTTGGTCACCCGCCTGATGACCGGCCTTTGCGAAAGTTGCTTAACCTCAGCACTCGCCAAACCGGGCTCGTTAACCACTGCGCCATCGAGTTCCTCTTGAATACTGGTATCCTTCTTTTTGGAGATAGATGTTAGGCTCATACGCCTTTACAGCATTACCGGACTCACCCGTATCCCGTGTCCCGTATGAGTCATAACTACCATCTCTGAACCATCTACGAGCCTGCGCACAAAAGCTTTCAAAAGATTCTTGGCAATCGGATGAAGGGCATACGGGACA
This sequence comes from Eudonia lacustrata, assembly GCA_947562085.1. Classification (NCBI taxonomy): domain Eukaryota; kingdom Metazoa; phylum Arthropoda; class Insecta; order Lepidoptera; family Crambidae; genus Eudonia; species Eudonia lacustrata. The sequence continues at coordinate 16,953,969 of OX387326.1, read as the reverse complement.
AACAAAGACACTTTTTTTTTAACACACATAGTTGTGATGTAAAAAAGGCACCAAGTTTTTTTTTGTACTATGTTTGTACCAATTGTGCGCTCAATGTGCTCAACATTGCTCACCCATACGAGTGAGAGATTTGGCATATAATAGGTAAAGTTAAGAAGAAAGAGTGCATAAACATAACATTTATGCATGATTAGATTTATTATGCATAAATTTTATACATATGTGTGTATAAAGTGTATTTTAGATTTTGTGAAGTACGGTCGAATTTCGCATGCATTGAACGCATGCATGCCCGCATATACTGTAGGTTTTTTTTGTTGTGTTTTTATACATAGGGAAGGCTCCTGCCTCAGCAGTGGTGGTACCCCCGATCCGATCCGAGCCCTTCGGAGAATTTAGTAGGGCACTTAAGTGCGTGATGCCGTTCCCTCTAGAAAATCTCCAAAGGTGATTCATTTCACTCGGCTTGAGGAACCCTTTAAGTTTCTTGCCGCCCCCCAAACAAACCCGGTAAAGCTGAAAATGCCGTCTGAGGTAATCAACAATCTCTCTCCAAAATAAAAAATGTGGTGTCATAAAAATGAACTAGTAATGGTGATGCCTCATATGAGATCACCAACCTGCATTTGGCAAACTTGGTAAATAGTGTTGATTAAGTCATTGGCCCATCAATTGTGGTTATGATTTCAATAGTAGAGGTCTTTGAGAGACAACATCGAATAGACTAAGTACATTGAACCGCATCTGTGGTCTAGTGGTTGACCACCGATCTCAAGTAAGGTGAGACGAAGACCATCGCTTACTACCAAGAAACAAAAACATAATTGCATCACCTAAATTTCTCGGCAGTGACCAGTTGGAAGCTTAGCAGGACCGCATCCCTCACTGACGAGGCAGCTAATGCAATCGACGCTATCGTCTCCAACACACAAGATCTCCACCAGCAGTACTATGAGCCCACAAGTCAGTCCATCGAGGACTGCTTCTATGTGCCTGAGTATACGGCAGACCAGGCCATTCAGTTTAGAGGACGCTGCGAGAATTTCATCACCCCCCTTGAGCAGTTCGAGACACAACGGGTGAGTTAACAAAAGTCTTTGATGGATGTGATTTTCTTGTCACTATATTATGCTGAGGCCCTGTCAAAATAACAGCGCTTCTGGATCATTCTGAACATTCATGAATGAGGCAAAGCATAAGCTAGCTTCACGCTCTTTCCTTTTGTTCCATGTATTGTTTGCTTTATTTGTAGGTATTGTTTGTATAAATAAGTTTTCTTTCGTTTTTGTTTTTCTGATAGAAATTTAAGACAATCGCAAAGTGCAGCGTAGCGATTGTCTTTAATTTCGAGGTTATTTTTTTTTATTAGACTACAGAAATCTAGCTCCATACAAAAATATATTTTTTTATAGGTCTTATACTTTGTGATTTTTAATTTTGTGTGAATTAATATTTAGTAATTGCAAACTTTAGGGATTACGAATTGTTCCGCCAAATGTCGCATTTGGTAAATAACAATATGGCGATAAAAAGTTAGGCAAAGTCATATTAGACCAAACACGATTATGAAGAGTGAAATTATGCGAAAAAAATTTAGGCTAACCGTTTGTGTGCCTTTGCCAATTAGAAATACAAAAAATTAGGCGACCCGATACATACCCGGTAGTATTATATGCAAGAGTGTGCACATCGGGGAGTACGTTTACAGGGTCGATGACTTAGTTGGTGACATATACCTGTGTTTTAAATTTATGTGTGATGTATCGTACCATATAAAGAATTTTGCTATTTCTATTTCCACATGGAATAAGACTCAGTTCGGCTTACACAGTAAGATAGTGTTGTTAAAGCAAGGATCGCATATACTCGTAGCCATGATAGCATTGACCCAGATTTCCCAGAAGGGGCGGATTCAAGTCCCCTTCGTGGATAACTTTTGTCGTGGCAGTTTCCATTGCGTTAAAGAATTGTTTTGTATTACTTTACTGTGGTTATAGATAGTAATAAATAGTATATAATTTGGTTTTTTGTATTAATAAATAAAGAAATAAGACTGACCCGTATGCTCTGTTACCAATGATTAAATTGTTTTAGTTTCTGCAAGGCGTTTGGCACGAGATCGAAAGATACCCAAGTGACTTGTACGGTGGGGCCTGCGCAAGCACCGCTTACCAGTGGACCAGTCAGCAAGTAACTTATGTGGACACCAGCGTGTTCGATATCGAGGATGGCAGAGAGGCGAGTGGCTTCGCTACAGCTGGTAACGACGGACGTCTAGTAAAGACTGGACTCAATGGAACTACACAAAGTAATTTGAATTCTACACATGTTTGACATAAATGTATACAAAATGTTTATATAATTTTTAACGCAAATTTTGTTGCGAATAAATTACATAAACTGAACTAACTGTTAGTGGTAGTTAACTGATTTTAGTATTTGTAAAAATATTATGATCAGATGTTAATGACGGTAGTTGTTGACATTGAATGAGCGCCTTTGGCTTTCAAAGTAAAAAGTAAATAGTGTTGAATAATTTCGGCGGGCTGGCTAGAACCACTATAGCTCAATTGGGAGAGCACCTGACCAGGTAATCGATCGATATTGATCTTTATACCCAAGCACTAAGGTTCAAAATTTATTAAAGAAATTTGACATTTTGTGGTAGGTTGATCTGCTGCCGTCTGTACATAAAGAAATAAGCCTCCTAAGTTTCTTAATATAATTTTTTTAATGTTTCAGCACTCTTCGTTTTGGGTACCGATTACGACTCGTATGCACTGCTGCTTTCGTGTGAGAACGGCGATGATGGTTACATGAAAGGTAAGCACTGTAACAATCTATTATTATAATATTGACGTAATCATGAGAAGCTTTTGCGATTACTAAGGTTAAGCAACTTTCGCAAAGGCCGGCCATCGGATTGGTGACCAAAAATGTATCATCTCGAGGTCCTCCGTGCTTCGGAAGGAACGTAAAGCCGTTGATCCCGGCTGCATCGGCAGTCGTTAACAACCACCAATCCGCAGTGGCCCGCGTGGTGGTTTATGGCCCGTCCTCCTTATCCATCCATAGGGAAGGCTCGTGCCCCAGCAGTGGGGACATAAAATAATCTGGTGATAGTGATGACGTAATCATGACATTTAGAACCTTTGGCAAACCCTTTAGATCTACATACCCGCATTGAATTTTTCATGATATTATTTTATCATAAATTTTTGACCAAGGACCCTATAAAGGCTCCTATTATATATATAGGCTATATTATAGTGCGTAGTGATTGCGTAAACTCTAGATAACAACAATTTTAGAGGTTCAACGAAAGCTTACTAGTACTAGGTATTCTAGGCATACCTGATATCACAGCCCGTGACCACGCCCCCAGCAGCTCGATCGAATGAAGCGTCGGTAGTGTTAGTATATACTAAGGTTGAATACGAGAAATCATGGTTCAATCCCCATATCCCCGTTAGGCTACTGACGAGAACCCATGCGTAACACAAGCTTATTAGCTATACAGGATGTCCCAAAAATGGCACGCCAGGCTGACACTGGAGATAGCTTAGCTATAAACCTATCAGACAAAAATAACATTACTCTAGTAAAAGTCTCATAGTTTTGGAAAAAATGACACTTTTTTATGTTCTAAAAACTCCACTTTTAGTTCGTTTTAAACCTATCAGATAAAAATAACATGACTCTTGTAAAAGTCTCTTAGTTTTGGAGAAAATGACACTTTTTTCTTTTCTAAAAACTCCACTTTTAGTTTGTTTTTATTTTAATTTTTTTTTTTTTTGTTTTTTTTTTATCTGATAGGTTTATAGCTAAGCTATCTCCAGTATCAGCCTGGCGTGCCATTTTTGGGACACCCTGTATAAGACGTCGGTACCTACCCCGTTGTTTAGAAAATATTATATAAAATAGAGAAGATTTGTTTTATATCCCTAATTGTAAAACATCCTACTGTAAAAACATGTTCATAAATCGTGCCTGCAAACTTTATAACGATAATGACAAGTTATCTGATGTAGATATATTTTGCTGTACTGTAAATTCGATAAAAAAAAGCTTACTATCACTGATCTGTCTAACAGTGATTTCAAAAGGTTCAAATGGTTAAAATTATAAATGTCATTGCTGAATAATTGGTGATCAGTGACCAGACTTTGATTGTTAATACTTATTTGTCCTTGTATTATTAGTAACACCTTTTTACATATTATATTTTTGTTTCCCATTCAGTTTTAAGCATTAAGTAGCACTATTAGCACTAACTTAGATAATAGGATCTTAGAATAGAATAGAATAGAAACAGTTCTTGTAAAAATTAAGGAAACTATAGGTCTGTTTATTAACATTTTATATTTATTCTATAATGAAAACTGTATGACCGTTTGTTATTTAATAAAAAAATAAAAATTAAAAAATAATGGTATGAAAAAGTTGAAATGTGTAAATACTCTTTGCAGTCTGGAGCGCTAAGCACAGCAGGTCTCGTGAACTGACACAGGAGGCACAGAGTTCTTTAGCTGCAGTTGTTGCAAGCAACAAGTTGCTTCGAGAGGAATTTTACCAGACTGTTAGCCAGAACGATGCGGCTTGCTTCTTCTACCCCGAACAAAATGATGAAACGGTTGTGATACCTGGACAGTGTGACGAGAATATACCGACCAAGGAAGACCTCGATATCGGTGAAGTAAGTGTTTAAAATAACATCCTTTTTTATGGATATGGATGGCGGCTTGTTGGCCGCCGTTGGCAAGAAACTGAATGTTCCTCAAGCCGTGGTGATCGAACCTCCTCAGAGAGTTTATAGAGGGGATGGTATCATGCAAGCATGTCCCTGTCCCTTCTGCTGTATTCTCTGACGTGTTCGAATCGGAATCAAGAGCGGAACAACCCGAAGGCGACTCTAAAGGCTATAGGACTTCGGCTAGGGTTGACCAAGAAGTTGGGGTAGGGAAAGGCGCCCAGGCATTATTGTGAACCGGGTCTCGTACTCTTGTTCTATTAGTACGGACTACGGCGTCTTGGGCCTATACTATATAGTGTGTATTTGATGTGTATCTGAGTGTGTAGTGATTAGCATACAGTTTTTATGTATACAACGCCGAATTTATTAACTTTTACTGGACCACAAAAGGAGGAATAAAAAATATGGTAATGTAATTGCATTACCTAACTAATTATGCGAAAACTGTTTCCATATTATGATAATCTTACTTTGTGCATCAAATTTATGAAAATATGTCTATTTTTAACGCATATAAGCATAATATTCAATTTACTGTAAAAAACAGTTGACCGTGATCAAAAATAGCATACTATAATCATGGTTAAAATATATACATTAGCAAGCTTCCTTTGCGAATTAGTATGCCTAACGCATTTACTCCTGAATGAGAAATGTCATCGAGGGCATCTACAAGCACCAAAAGCTTTTAACATACTCATTAGTTCCTTTCTATTGCAGTTCTTAGGCACTTGGTACCAGGTCGAAAGGTACCCTTACCCTGAAGTAAAGTACAATGCCACCTGTATCGGTACCAGGTTCAGGCAGAGGGATGTAGATGAGCTCAACGTCCTGAACTGGGAATATACTGATGAGGAGTTGGAGACTATTGAGGGTGTCGCCTCTGTGGTCAATGGTACGCTTACTGTTCACCTGCAGACTGATCCTACCAATTCGAGTGGTAAGTTCCTTTCATTATGATTATCTTTATATCTAAGTATATATATAAAAATCAATTGCTGTTCGTTTGAGTGGCTAAAACTCGAGAATGGCTAGACCGATTTGGCTAATTTTGATTTTGAAATATTTGTGGAAGTTCAGGGAAGGTTTAAACAGTGAGAAACATAAATATTAAGTAACGGAAAAAGGTAAAAACGTTTTAATTTTCCAATACAAAATGATTTGTTTGTTTTGTTGTCATGGAAACCATTGATATATTAGTTTAACTCAATGATGGAAATTGTGAAAGCGGACGAAGTCTGCCGGGTCAGCCGTGTGTATGTCCATCATGGGACACGGATGTTCTTAAGCGAACGAATAATTTGTTTCTTTTGTTGCCATGGAAACTGTCAAAGCGGTACGAAGGATGTAAATGATGATAGCGATGTGATGATCCCTGTGACTACCGACTATTTAAATTCACCTTTTATCTTTTGTTTCAGTCACTACCGAAGCTGTGCTTCGTGTGTTGATCACTGACTACGAAACGTACACCCTTGCATACACCTGTGTCAACGTTAGTCCTTATCACCGAATTGGTAAGTCGCACTGGTTTATTTAATGGAGCCGTGTCCCAAATCCTTGTCATCATCATCATCATCATTATCATCATCATCAGCCTACACACGTCCACTGCTGGACATAGGCCTCTCCAAGTGCACGCCACTGAGCACGATCCGCGGCTATTCTCATCCAGCTCTTGCCAGTCACCTTGCGAAGATCGTCGTTCCACCTAGTCTGAGGGCGTCCTACACTACGTTTGGCGATACGCGGTCTCCACTCAAGAACTCGTTTACCCCATCGGTTATCGGTTATGAGGCTAATATGGCCGGCCCACCCAAATCCTTGTTGCTTATTTTTATTTTTCCCTGGGTCCCAGTTCCAACCGAAGGGCCCAGCTTCGATTCCCAGGTTCAGGTTGGGCAAAGTGTCCGATTCTTTCGGATTTTTCGATGTATTGCCCGGGTTTGTGATCACCAACCCGCATTTGGCATGCAAGGTGATTAATTAATACCCGTCAATTGTAGCGATGACTTGATTTCAATGATGACCTTTGACCAACAGTGGGACAGTGTGTAGGCTATTTACATTATCTCACCAGATGTTATGTGAAGATAAAGCCGTAGGTACTAGGGTGAAGCCACTTCACCCGGAATTCTCAACTACAGAGGAACTGGCTATCTTATCTCAAACGTACAAGGTTTGGTCGCGCTAACCATAACCAAGTCTCTTACAGACCACTGATTGGGGACCGCTGCTTAAATAAAGGGCAAAAAAATTCAATTTAAAATTTAAAAAAAAATCATGGATCTGCTCTTTAGTTATGAGATGAGGCAACCGATACCTTAGTCTCCCTGTGACCACAGACCCTGCAAAAAATGTTAACAAAATAAACGCGAGTAGATCCGAAAAATTGTCTAATTTCAATGTCACAAATAAATAACGACCTCCGTAGTCGAGTGGCTTGCACGCCGGACTTTGGGCGGCGCTATCACTGTGACCCCGGGTTCGATTCCCGGTCGGGTCAATGTCGAAAACAAACTTTTCGAAATTGTGTCGGGTCTGGGTGGTTGCGGTACCGTCGTTGTTTCTGATTTCCATGAAACGAGTGCTTTAGCTACTTACCTTGGAATCAGAACTTAAAGAACAATAAAAAAAAATAAAAAAAGGAGACTGCAGAAGGCAAGCTTTATACAAACGCGTTCAAGCAACGCACACATAGACCACCTCACACGGACACGAAATCTCCCCGATCCGAACCCTTCGGAGAATCTAGTAAGGCACGGGGACACGCACTAGTGTGTGATGCCGCTCCCTATAGAAAACCTCTGAAGGTGATTCGTTTCACACGGCTTGAGGAACCCTTTAAGTTTCTCGCCGCCCCTAAACGAGCCCGGTGGAACTGTAAATGCCGTTTGAGGCAATCAGCAAACTCTCTCCAAATAAAAACCGAGCGAGCCTTACAGCAGTCGCATGATGTGTAACATTTGACATCTCACCTTTCGAAATCAATATTACAATAGAAAATAGAATATAGAATTTACAATGACGAATATTTTTTTACAAATCATTTGACATATCAAAATTACCTTTAATAGTCAGATGACACAATAAGTCACATATAATAATAATATGTCATGTTCATAATATCGATTACTGAATAATTAAAAACGGCGCGCGCTTGCGCGCTTCCCCGACTTCCTGCTACACTGTTACACATACTTCCGTCCCATTTCACGAAATCACTCCCACGAATTGATATAGAAAGCGAGCGGAAAGATGTTACACATCAAAAAACAACACGGAATCTTGCAACAACTGCGCTCGGGGTTGTTGTACCTTCGCCACAAAGTTAGTTTGCCACGTTTTTGTAACTCCATACATTGAAAGTTAGTTCGCCACAGGTAGGTAAGAGTTATTGTTACTTCGCCACAAGTCTTCATAGTACATCATTTTTGCATAAAGTACCAGTAGCAAGGAAAGTTCGTTTTGAGCGCTCGAAATGAAAGGTAGTTATTTTATTCTAAAATTATTGATGTATATAGATATCCTACGAAAAAAATTTAAAACAAAGTAACCATAAATCTCTCTTTTTAAAAATTTATAAATAACGTTTTTACTTTACTTAGTTATGAAAACTGCGCTTTTATTCCTGTAAGATACACATTCGGCTTGGATGAAAATGAAAAAAAAATAAAAATATTATTAGTGCACTAGATTCAATATTTCCAACATAAACTACCAGGCTACTATAACTATGCAGGAGATTGCTTATAATATAAAAGAATAATATAGTCTTGTAAATACATATACATATAGCAAAGATTATAATAATATTCTTTTATATTAATAAGCAATCTCCTGCATAGTTATGGTAGCCTGGTACTTAATGTTAGAAATATTAAATCTAGTACAACATGTAGGTATATAAAAGATTGTTTGTGCCTGTAGTTCATACATACAAATTATTTATCTCCAGCAATTATTTTATACACAACAGTACCTAATAGTGTATCTAAGAGGACAAATTGGTAGTCTGAATTATTTTATTTGCTGTAATTATGAAAAATTAATAAATAACGTTTTTACTTCACTTATTGTTTGATTTTTCTGCTGTCTGTATCGAAAATAAAAGTGTGGCGAATTTACTTTATAAAAATAGAACTGTGGCGAACTTACACATACTTTTTTCTGTGGCAAACTAACTTTGTGGCAAAGGTACAACAACCCTGCGCTCGGACTGTTCCGGTCTATGTGTGCTCGAGCGTGGCATGTATACTCAGATACTGCGACGGGGCTTTTAAAAGGCCCGAAAAGTATTATATAGATATACTTTTAGAGTTTCATTTACAACAACACAAACGCCTGGCCGGACTATTTGGGTTAAGCCTTCCTTCTGGGTCTCTTATTTTGTGTGTCAATATGTAGTTCGCGTAAACTTTAAAAAACAAATATTAACTATGGCGGCCACATACGCTTTACCAGTCTAAAGGCGAAAATGCTTTGCACCGCATCGCTCGCTTTTAACCACAGCGGCGGCGCCGGCGGAGCGATGCGCGTACACGCGATTTGTTCTTCAAACCGATAAAGCCTTCGAGACCCCCATCATAGTACGTAGGACTCCTTGGTGGGAAAGTGAAGGGTCATGTCTGCGGTTTTGTTTTGTTTTCTAAAATTTGTGTTATGTCCAATATTAATGTGAAATAATGGTGGATCCTTGTTGGAGGCCTGCGCTTTCCGGTACGCGGTCGCCACTCAAGGACTATTACGCCCCCAGCGGCCATCAGTCCTGCGAGCAATGTGCCCTGCCCACTGCCACTTGAGCTAGCTAGGTCCCTATCTACTGACCCTGATAGGTAGGGTATGGCAGCTGGAACTACGAGTCCGGCTGTCTTTTCAAGGGTACCACGGGAATTCCGGATTTTAGGCACCCTGCCGGTTATGCCTTCGCGGGCGTCTCTGGCAGGCCCCGAACATGGGTTGGACTCGTGGTGGCATGTGGTTTGCTATAGAAGTGGGAATGTTCGTCTGTCTGGTTGGTCTGGCCAGGCTTCCATTTCGTGCATAGCGAACGGGTCTTAGTAGCGGTCCGGTGGGGGCCTGAAGCGAAAAGATCTGCGGGGACGTGAGTTACCCTTAGTTGGTGTGGTGCTCGGTGGTTTTCACTGAGTAGTTAGTTAGCCCGCTAGATGCAAAGGCCTCCGGTTTAATCAGCCGCGTAGGAATTTGGAATTGATCAGGTGCCTGGATGGGTACCGAAAAGTGAGTGTGCTTACAACTCCGCCACCAAAGAGGACATTTGGTAGTTGGCTTTAGAGCTGACGGCCCAAGCAGTGGAATACTGCGAGTTGTGCTCTTAGTGCAACGAGAAGTGAGTGAGCTTACAGCTCCGGTGACTTATCTGGATATTACGTAGTGGACTATACGTGTCCACGCGGCGACTAGCTTGAGACACTAGTCTTAAAAGTACTGGATGAAGGATGCGTACCGGCGTGTTCTGATCTGGCGTTATGACCTGACGTAAAAGGTCCCTTGTGCTTGCGCAAGGTTATCCTGACACCTACTTTGTAACCGGAAGGTTGGTAGGGGGTGTCAGTATAAACTTTAAAGTAGTGTATAGCGGATTGCCACTTGAGCTTAGCAACTCTTCGGGCTATGTCGGTTACCTTAGTTCTTCTTCTTAGTGAACCGACGATCTGGTGAAGGTCGCGGAAAGCCGCTGGATGCGAGCAGCGCAAAACCAGTCGTTGTGGATATCCTTGGGATTATCAAAGGCTTCCCTTTGTCAGCAGTAGACGTCTTTTGGCTGAGATGATGATGATGATGATGAATGGTGGATCGTTAACCGTTAAGTGTTCGTGAGTGTGCATGAGTATTGGCATATGAAACAAAACAGTGCAACGTCACTTTTCAAATTCTCTCAAGAAGTCCGCGTGAAGTCTTAGTAAAGCCTCACATCTCTACTAAGTTACTCGAGGGGTTGGGGGTATGTCATTTGTCACTTCTCATTTCTATTATTATCATTCATCATCATCATACAGGAAGGAAATATTGTTTATTTATATGTTTAACTTTGTAAGAAAAATTACTTTGACACTGGCTAAATGTGCGAATCGCACGAAGCCATCAACTAAAAGACAAAAAAAAATGTAGGTAACTAATTAAAAAAACAATTTGCAGTGGTCGCGCTAAAGCTGAGCCGCACACGCTCTTTGCCAGCAACGGCGAATACAGCTATCAACAACTACATGAATGGAAGATATGAGCTGGACCAACGGTACTTCCTGCAAGTGGAACACTCAGACGACTGCAAGGACCCCAGCTCCTCGTACCTAGTGAAGAGCAGCATTATAATCACAATAGTTTGCGTCTTCATACAGACTTGGATGTAGAAATAAATTTCAAATTTTTATTTTTTTTATAGCTTCGCACACATCGTGCATCAAGACAAATATAAAAAAATAAGAATAAAAATCTATTTTTTTTTACATTTATAAGAGTATTTATGTGTCAGTGTAAAAGCTAGTCCCGCCAAAGAGGTCTCAGATTCAGTAAATGTTGTACGAGTAATATATTGATATATGTTGGAAGTGTTGAGTATTACTGAGGGAGTGCAATGGAATAAAGTTTTCTATTTATTAATTATTTTGCGGTTTTATTTGTATTGCCCAATGAAGTCCGTTTAGAATGCCAACTGGTATGCATATAGAAGACATTTTAGGACGCTGTACATAATACGGGGTCCCTGACGACGCTGACGCTGCCATCAGTCACTAACGCCCCTTCAGCTTGCTGGAATCTCCATACTCCCATCACATGAGAGGCACCACAGTATTGGTTCGATACCATTGCCACTGCTGACTGGGAGTCTGGTAGGCGAGGGGATTAACCGGCGCGGCGCACAATCTCTCTGTTCAAAACGTTATTTCCATAACCCTTGACAAGATTTTAGTAGTATAACGCGCAATGAACTAGAAAGTACATTGGCGGATCGCAAGACCCTCGTGCCAAGGCCAAGGCCTGATGACTGACGAACGATTTTTTTGTATTGTTGGAGTTTACTATTGACCTGACGCTTACAGCGTTGAATTTAGACGAATAATGCACGCATTGATGGCTACATCCTGTTTAATGAACATCCCATTTTTCCGATCATTATAAACACTATTTAAAAATGCGTTCATAAAATAAATTTTAAATGTCATAAATGGGACGTTTATCAAACGGGACGTAGCGTGGCCGCGACGACTATGGCATGTTCTTTTAGGAAACGCTAGCTGCTACGCTGCCATCGAGAAGAGCTCCATAAAAATCTATGAATTTAAATGTCATTTAAATGACGTCAAGAATTTCGTTTTTACGCCAATTGGTGTATGCGCTATGACTTTGCTATTTAAAAGAGTAAGGCGTTTTAATATAAGATTTTTTGAAATCTGACCAGTAATTTCAGAGATTACACTCCTCAAACAAACAAACGAACTGGACATTCTGCGAATTGGACATTCTGAGAATTGGGCATTCTGCGAACTGGACATTTTGCGACCGTTGGACATTTTGCGAATTGGACATTCTGCGCTTAAACGACAAACTTTATCTTTTTTTTAATAGTATATTAGAAGAAAATGTAGAGTCTGTAGGGCTTTGTGCTGGTCATGTTGCTTCACCGAGACGTTAAAGAGTTTTTTTTTAGGAAAACGCCAAAAAAGATTAGCTAGTTTTTTTTGCCTTTTTAAAATAACACTGGATAGAAGAGGAGTTTGATCACACCTAGAGGATTACTCCCGTTCTTAATTCAGCAAACATGATAAAGATGGAAGGTCGTAGAAGACTTCATCTTGCTACATTGTTGTTTGGTTTGATCGGATCGGGAAGGCCACCTTATCTTTTTAACAAGTTGGTGTGGACGAAACATAGCAAGAAATATCCCTCAAGAGCATGTACTCACGTTTTTGTTACCCTTCAAACACCGTACAGTAATGTTTCGCGGATCCTTCAGGTTCGCGGCCTCGCGGTGCTGGAATGACCTTCCCCCTCCGGTGCGTGACCTAAAAACAATTCACACATTTAGACAGAGCCTTAAAAAATACTTACTAAATGAACAAAAATCTGCAACTCACCTTCAGTATATTCACGTCATGCACTTGCCGGGGACGGCTCGTCCTGGCACCGCTGCGGCCGACTCATGCGCCTAAAATGGTCTCAATTGTGTCCCTTTCGTTTTCACCAAATATACGCACAAACCATAATCGAATTGTTGTTAATTGTGCTCTGTTTTAATCATAATTAAGTTTGTTTTTTTTTTTGTTTTTGTTTTGTGCTGTCATCTTGTTATCGAAATGTTTTTTATATATAAGTATGTTAGTTCTAAATGTTATGTATGTCATATTGATAAATTATTGTTTTTTGTTATTATTATTTGTTACAGTTGTAGTATGTTTATTGTCCTGTGTTTCTTGTGCCAAGTTGGGTCCCACTAGAATACCAGCGCTGTAGCGGCTTGTATGTCGTTGCAGCACAAGCTGTTGGCCACATGCACGTTGTCTAATGTAACTTTTTTTTTGTTTTTTTTTTTATGGTAAATGAAGGCAAACGAGCAAGCGGGTCACCTGATGGAAAGCAATCACCGCCGCCCATGGACACCCGCAAAACCAAAGTTATCGCAGATGCGTTGCCAGCCTTGAGGAAGGAGTTGGATCTTGAGGAGGGAGTAGGAATTGGGAGGGGGGAGGGGTGAGAGATGGGCCTCCGGTACTTTCACTCACCGGACGAAACACAACAGCAACGAGTGCCGTTGTTTCACGCCGATAAATAAGATAAATAAGAAAAACTGAGAAATTAATTAAGAAAAACAACTGTTTTTACAAAAACATTGCTCTTCGTAAGGAACGTATAAGCCTTATTGATTCTTTAGAAATATATAATAGTAAATTGATAGAAAGTAGGCAAATGTATGACCGGGACACTAAGCAATTACAGACTGATATTCAACGGTTACATGAGTCACTTGACATAATTAATAAAAAATACTCAACTTCACAAAAACAGATTGAGGAACATATTCGATCAGCCACAGAATTGGTTGATATGTGCAAGTACAATGCTGATCGGTATGACTCATTAATAAATAATGGAATTAACAGTAATGAAAAGTCATTTATCAATAATTTGCAGGTAAATTCCAATAACTTGTCTGTCTTCTATCCCAGTACATCAGCCTGTCCAGAAACATATAAATGTAATAATAAGATTAATCCAGCCCCAATACAAAAAAACAATGTCAATAAATTATTTAGTAAAACAGTTATGTTCTCTGATAAAGTGGGTCAGGGATTAGGGTTGCTTATAAATGGAAGTAAAAATCAACTAGTTACAAATATTTGTACCCCAGGTAAATCAATGAATACTATAGTACGTAACTTAACACAGCACACGCTAAATAGTACATCTCATGTTATTTTATTATGTGGTGACAGTTCACAAGTAAAAAAACGTGACATAATAAATAATATTAATATTTTGTTAAACCTGCAATCTGAAACAAATTGCAGGCTAATAATTAGCGCTTTTCCCTATTGTACAAATTTAACCTGGGAACAAAATAAACGTATTTTTGACTTAAATTTATTATTATATAATTTGATTTGTCGTCATAGTGACACTATTTTATTTTTTGATATTAATAAATTTATTAATAATTTTAGTTTGACTTCAGATACTATGTATCTTTCTAAGAAGTCTAGGACTCAAATAGCTAATTTGTTAGCTTATAATTTACAGGATACAGTTATAGCGGCTATAACTAAGTCTATACATAATAACATAACCATTAGTAGTTCTACTAATGAAACTTTTAAAACTAGTAGTAAGGTAACAACCTCTGGTTTAAACTAAGGTCTAAGACAAAAGCCAAGTCCACATTCATTAATATTGTCCATCAGAACATTCAGGGCTTGGCTGGCAAGGACTTAGAATTAGAACTGTTTGCAAAAAGTCAGACTATTCATATATATTGTATAACTGAGCATTGGCTAAGAAGTCATGACTCGTCATTCCATGTTAACAATTTTCAAAGAGCAAGCGCGTACGTGCGAAGCACAGCCATACACGGCGGTTCCCTAATACTAGTAAGAAGTAATATTAAATACAAAAATCGCAACGATATTGTAAACCTTTCAGTGGAGCGTAACATTGAACTATCGTGTGTGGAGTTCAATAGTTTCGTAATAGTGTGTGTATACCGACCCCCATCGGGCAACTTCAGTATTTTCGAATCAGTAATGGAGGATGTACTTAGAAAATTAAAATTAAAAAAGAAATTTGTTTTAGTGTGTGGAGATTTTAATATAAATATTCTAGAAATTACCTCAATGAGTGTTCGTCTTGTTGCGTTATTTAAATGCTTTAATCTTATGAATCTATTTCTCGAACCTACTAGAATAACTTCACATTCTGCCACTTGTCTTGATAATGTTTTTTCAGACTATGACCCTGTTTCTAAGTCAGTATTTGATAATCTTACGTCTGACCATTGTGGTTTAAAAGTGACCTATGATTTTGATATTAAGGATGAGCCAAAAATAGTAAAATGTAAACCAGTAACAAAGAAACGAATGGAGTGTTTCAAAAATAATGTAGTTTGTAAAATTGATGCGTTACCCTTTGTACATGATGACCCAGATGTACTATATAGTAATCTTTTTGATTTTATAAAAACAGAATACAACCAAGTTTTTACTACTAGAACAATTAAAAATTTCCAAAAACTTAAGTTCTGTGATTGGGCTACAGCAGGTATTTATATCAGTAGAAATAGACTGTATGAGTTATATAATTTGAGGCAATGTAACCATAGCCTTAGTTTTACAGAATATGTAAAAAATTATTCTAAAATGTTTAAGAAAGTGTGCATATTAGCAAAATCTAATTTCATTAAAGACAAAATTAAAAACTCTAACAATAAAATTAAAGCCACTTGGGAAATAATAAACCGTGAAACAGGTAAATTTAAACCACGGGACAATACTTTCACTCTGAAAGTTGATAACACCCTTGTCAATTCGGATTTAAATATTGCTAATATTTTTGATGACTATTTTGTAAATATACCAGTAGTAACAACTTCAAATTTAGATTCATCACCAGAAGCTGCACAATCTTTACTCAAAAAACATGTACCAAAATCTAATCTGTCTTTTCAATTTGAATACATTGATTCTATGAATATTATAAAAACATTCAAATCACTCAAAATGAAAAACACTAGTAATTTGTGGGGCATAAGTATAAAGGTAATTAAGAATATTATATTTTCTATTGCGCCCTATCTTGCAGACATTTTTAATTACTGTATCAATAAGGGTATCTTTCCAGAACTTATGAAATTCAGTAAGGTTATACCTTTATTTAAATCAGGAAACAAAGAAGACCCTAGTAACTATAGGCCAATTTCAATATTACCAGTACTAAGTAAAATTTATGAAAAACTTATACTCGAACAATTAATGGCATACTTTAACTCAAACAAGCTTCTACATAAGAAACAATATGGTTTACAAAGGGTCGTTCCACTACTGACGCAGGTGTTGCTTTAATAAAACATATATTCGATGCCTGGGAGAAGTCTCAGAACGCTCTTGGAGTTTTTTGCGACTTATCCAAGGCTTTCGATTGCGTTGAGCACAGGACTCTGGTGATGAAGTTGCACTACTATGGTCTTAATGATTTTGCACTTAAATTGATAGAGTCGTATCTCAGTTCTAGGACACAAACTGTCGATATCAATGGAACTAAATCATCTGGATCTCTTGTAAAAATGGGAGTTCCGCAAGGGTCAATCCTCGGGCCCTTCCTGTTTTTAATTTATATTAACGACTTGCCATTCTTTGTGGAGAACTTCTGTGAAATTGTTTTATTTGCAGATGATACTTCACTCATTTTTAATGTTAATAGGTGTAAGAATAATTATGATGATGTAAATAATGCTCTAGCAAAAGTACTCAGTTGGTTTATTGTTAATAATCTACAGCTTAATGCAAAAAAAAACAAAATGTATTAAATTTACACTACCTAATGTTAAAACTGAACCAACTGATATTAGAATAAACGGTGATAAATTAGATTTGGTAGACTCAACAGTCTTCTTAGGTATAACACTTGACTCAAAACTTCAATGGAATCCTCATATATCGAAATTGTCCGGTAAACTCAGTTCTGCTGCTTATGCTATCAGAAAAATTAGACAATTAACAGACGTTGAAACTGCTAGAACAGTTTACTTTAGCTATTTTCATAGTGTCATGTCGTATGGTGTCTTACTGTGGGCTACAGCAGCTGATGTTGAATCTATATTTATTTTGCAGAAACGAGCAATAAGAACCATTTATAGACTAGGTTCCCGAACTACTTTAAGAAATATTTTTAAAGAAATTGGTGTTCTTACAGTTGCATCTCAGTTTATTTATAATTGCATAGTTTTTGTGCGTTGCAACATCAACTCTTTTACTAAACACGGTGATGTACACAATTTCAATACTAGAAATAAGAAAAAACTTGTAATGCCACTGTTCAGGTTGCAAAAGGTTCTTGGCTCTTTCTTGGGGCAAGGTATACACTACTATAATAAAATACCTAGTACTGTACAAGATTTACCTTTAGATAAGTTTAAAAAACATGTAAAAACTTCTTTACTTAAGAAAGGTTATTATACAGTCAAAGAATATTTAGATGACAAAACAGCTTGGTTATAATAAAAAATAAAACTCTCTTTATTTTATTTTATTGGGATCAATAATTACTTTAAAAATATCTTAGCGCTGATATGATAGCCTTTATCAGCAATGTCCTACAGTTTACAAATAATATTTATGTTACGTTAAACTTTTCATTAGGTTTTTATTTAGAGTATCTTGAGTGTGTCATGCTCTCTTTAGTGTCTCTGCGGTGGTGACGTGTGCGTCGGGTCGTTACATTCCCTAAGACATGGTTGAGTGAAGCGATGGCTGATTCATATGTCATACTCGTGAACGGGTGCCGCCTGTGGAGGCTGGTCTGCTCTTGCATACTATTATTTTTATTATTATTAACTATAGTTTAATTTTGTTTTCTTTTTTGTTTTTTTCTTAGACAATTTTTGACCTTTATTAGTGCTGTATGACATTGTGAAAATTTTAACTGGTAACTGATGTTTTGCAAATGTAGATATTATTATATCTTCTCTTTTGTTTTTTTTTTTATATGTTTGATTGTCCTTTATATTTTGTGTTTTTATTTGTGATGGAAAGTGTCTTTTTATGATAGGGCATTTTCCAATATTTTTGACGCTGTAAGGGAGAAAAGAGCTGGACACTTGCTGAGTTTCTTGCCGGTTCTTCTCAGTACAAGATCTCCCGCCCAGAGTAGACTTACGAACCGATAATGACGTTCATAAGAGCTATTTGTAGCCTAAACTGAATAAATGATTTTGAATTTTGAATTTTTTTGAATTTTGATATTCTGTGAGAGGGTGGTATTACGCCGGGCGAGCCGGCCCATTTCGTGCTGCAACGCAGCGTGGCTCTACCACTCAGACAGTGTTGCTCATTTAGCACCACCCAGGGGTCACGTGTAGGGTCTCAAGGGTAAACCTACGGACGCGAGCAACTTTAACCCCCACACTTCATTTGTTTTCATTTGTTTTCGCCTTATCTTTTTTTTTCTGTCATGTGTATCTTCTGTGTTATATAAAATTGGTGCTTGTGGTCAATAAATGTTTGTTTCTGTTTTTGTTTCTGTTTCTGATTGTGTAGGTAATTTGTAACATCTGATCACTAGATGTGAATACACTCTTCTTAATAAAAACTAACCGCTACTGTGGTCTAGTGGTTAAGACCACCGGTTTAGACCTAGAGGTCCCGGGTTCGACGCCTTAGCGGGGAGTACATGTTTGTGTACTCGGTTTGGTTGGTGGTAGTACTTGTTTGTCAACCTGGCTAGATACCACCGTCTCATCTAAATATGTCGCCATAAATAAAAAACTAAACTTCAAGCCTACTGTTTAACTGAGACGTCTTCTAAGGTAGCTGCGTGGGGCGTCGTCTTGCGATGCGGCGAGCGATTAACGTTTTATTGCGATCTTTCCATCACCGTTGACAATGACTTCCATAATATAACACGCAATGAACTAGAAACCGTTCGCCGCGTCGCAATACACTCGTGCTAGTGGCAGAGGCCGTAGGGTCTCTCTTATCTCTGGCGGGATCAGAGGGGTGACAGTTTACGTAGGTAAACTGTCACCCCTCTGATCCCGTCAAAAAAAAAAAAAAATTGTACCCCTACCGTGCCCCCAAGGAGACCCATCTCGTCTGAAGTCGACTGTGATGAGATCCCGGGTAAAGAGATAACATCTCGCAACCCGAACCGGCCCCAAAGCAGGGGCCGAAGACTACATCATACATACATACCTCAGGACCCGTCTGGGTTAAACGGTGGGCCTCATAGTACAACAATAACAAAATCAACTTCATATTTAAATAATTCATCATCATCATAATCATCATCATCATCATCATCATCATCATCATCATCATCATCATCATCATCATCATCATCATCATCAGCTCATTATTATATGTCCCCACTGCTGGTGCACAAAACTTCAGGGAGAATGGGCCATAATCCACCACGCGGGCCCAGTGCGGATTGGTGGATGTTAACGACTGCTAATGCAGCCGCGACCAACGGCTTAACGTGTCTTCCGAAGCTCGGAGGAGCTCGAGATGATAAATGGGTCACCCATCCGATGGCCGGCTTTGTGTAAGTTGCTTAACATCAGCAATCGCAGACCGAGTTCGCTAACCGCTGCGCCATCGAGCTCCTCCCAGCGCCATCAAGCTAATTTTTAAATGGGGGACCATTTAAAAATTAACCTACTTAATTTACCCCTTTCCTGAGTCTTCACATAGTTTACCGATTTGTCACGAAGTTGTTGTGAACACAAAATTATCACGCGATCATCAGATTAACAATGCCTAGCTAGATCATAATATATAATGAATCAAATCAAATGGAAAAACAATGTTAATGTAGATAGCACGTAGGTACTTATCGTTAAACTTGATAAGTTTTAATTTTGAATGAAATAATTTATGATTACCACTGAAACGAGGCGAGACGAAAGCGTCGACAAAATTTTCGTCGCCAAAAAACAACAGATTTTCGCGGCCTTCGTAGTAGAGTGGCTCGCACGCCGTTTTCTGGTGTTGCCATCTCCGAGGTCCCGGTTCGTTTCCCGGTCGGATCAATGTAGAAAACAAACTTTTTCTATATTTTCTATTTCCTCGAGTCTGGGTGATTGGTGGTGGTTGCGGTACCGTCGTTAATTTTTTTTTTTTTTTTTTTATGTTAAAAGGAGGCAAACGAGCAGGCGGGTCACCTGATTGAAAGTAATCACCGCCGCCCATAGACACCCGCAAAACCAAAGTTATCGCAGATGCGTTGCCAACCTTGGAAAGGAGTTGGATCTTGAGGAGGGAGTAGGAATTGGGAGGGGGGAGGGGTGAGAGATGGGCCTCCGGTACTTTCACTCACCGGACGAAACACAACAGCAACGTCGTTGTTTCACGCCGATATTCTGTGAGAGGGTGGTGTTACGCCGGGCGAGCCGGCCCATTTCGTGCTGCAACGCAGCGTGGCTCTACCACTCAGACAGTGTCACTCATTTAGCACCACCCAGGGGTCACGTGTAGGGTCTCAAGGGTAAACCTACGGACGCGAGTAACTTTAACCCCCAAAAATGTTTCTGATTTTGACTTTGGATCCAGAGCAAAGTATGTGGATGTTGTCTAATAACTACCCATTCACCGAGTAGATAACAAAGTCGATCAATTTGTATTCGTCCATGAAACTAGCACTCATCATATAAACGACCTCTCGACCAAGGAGGTCGAGAGGTTTGTACACCGGTTTTCATGGAGTCGCCATCTCTGAGGTCCCTGGTTCGATCCCCAGTCGGGTCAATTTAGAAATTATTGTTTTTCTAAATTGTCTCGGGTCTGGGTGTTTTCTATGTATAATAAGTATGTATTTAAGTATTTTAAGTATGTTTATCCGTTGTCTAGTAACCATTTAACGAGTTTCATAACGAAGCTTCTCTTGGGCTAGATAATTGGTGTGAGTGTAGGAAAGTTTATTTATTATTTATTCTGACTTGACCTAGTGCAGCTTTTAGTGCCATTCGCTCACGTTAACAAAACTGAGAACTTATATGGCATTGGAACAACACCTTCGGGTGAATAATGAGGAGAGTTAAAATTTTGACATATAAATCTTCGTTTTCGTTAACAACAATAATAATAACTACTGGGATCGATCTATCATCACCGACAGGACTATTGTAGCCAATAAGCCTGACATTGTGGTGATAGATCGAAAAGCGCGCCGCACGATGATTGTCGATATCACCATTCCCCAAGACGAGAACCTCGTGAAAGCTGAGAAAGAGAAATAAATCAAATATCTCGACTTAGCACATGAGGTTGTCGACATGTGGAATGTGGACTCGGCTGTCATCGTGCCGATTGTTGTTACGGCCAACGGCCTGATGGCCAAGAGCCTCTATCAACATCTCATGAGGCTCTCGTTAGGCGGCTGGATCAAGGAAGGCAGTTCTCCTCGATACGTCACGCATTGTGAGGAGGTTCCTTTCTCTGGAGCCCTAATCACCGGTAGTTTGAACCCTAGTCTCCATGCCGGCGGACCCCTATTTTTTATATTTTTAAATGTTTGTTTTGTTTTTAGAAAATATTTAAAAATGTAAATTAATATGTAAAAAAATAAAGAAAGATAATAATAATAATAATTCTTTATTTCAGACAACAAACATTGTAAAAGATGGTAAAAATACAGAGCGGCCCATATAATAAATATCTTACAAACTAACAGACATACAAAATAAACACAATTTTTGTTAGTATATAAATAAAAATAACGTGATATTAACGTTAACGTGATCGAATGGTACAATGCACAGTACAAACTCTCATGGTAAGTGACGACAAGACCGAGCACTTCAAGAAGCAGAACCAGCGGGTCTGGGAAGCCCGCTGGTTATGTGGTGACTCTCCCCCCAGCTCCCGTCGCCCTGTCCAGTTCTGAAGACCTCGATAGGCATTCGGGAGAAGAATTCCGAATTCCACCCTGCGACGGTCCGCCATCGTGCGCAATGTGACTACGGGGTTCCCAATTTCCAACCCCACCAACCGCCAACGAGGACTTGGCTTTTACCACGTCAGTAAAAGCGCCATTCTGCTTTTTTTTATGATAAAAGGAGGCAAACGAGCAGGCGGGTCACCTGATGGAAAGCAATCACCGCCGCCCATGGACACCCGCAAAACCAAAGTAATCGCGGATGCGTTGCCGACCTTGAGGAAGGAGTTGGATCTTGAGGAGGGAGTAGGAATTGGGAGGGGGGAGGAAGTGAGAGTTGGGCCTTCTTAATCTACCTAAATAACTTAATCCAAATTAACAAAATAATGCTAATATAACTTGACTTAGATAAGCTGGCGATAGATTAACAGGCGGACTTTGAACTTTTAAAAAGCCTGCCACGATTGGTTCAACTAACAGTCACTGTAAGCCGAGTAATCTAATTCTTTCTAGAAAATTTAATTCGATAATTATTTAGTTAGTTAAGATTTAGGCGATGATGTAAAACCCCTTTATATTTTTAACTTTATCGACGTTTTTATTGATCTGATTAATATTTGCTTTAACACAAAACAACAAAAAAAATTAATTGCATTCAGTTGTAGCATCTTATCAGTTTTGGGGGAATTACATTTAAGTTTACATATTAACCCGTGTTAGGTGAGACTTGCTCTTTCTGTTTTACACAAACTAATGCTGCATAAACAAACAACGTAAAGTAACTTAACCAAACTATAAACCCAAAATTCACTAAACTACAACTTAAAGAACCTAAATATTGGAAGCAATACTGACCTAGCTCCCAGCCGCTTCTTCAGTGTCATGGATACAACTCGATGGGAAATAAAACTCGCGAACCACGACAAGTTTTCATTAACGACAACAATGACGCCTATGAATTCAGTAGATCTAACATTGCGAATACAAAATACAAAAAAAATATTTCTCTCCACAAAGACAACATTCTTATTGCTAATTACAGTTTGTAAATATTATAGGTGCAAGTTAACAGCTCTGTAAGAGACTGGTGCCTAAGCTACGCAAGAAATGCCTGTACATCAGGACACCAGTGGCGGTAGCCAAAGTAACATTATGAAAACGATAGCAAAGTTCGAAAAGAATAAAATGTATGGGACTGACATAAGATTGACCACGTGATTTAGCGCGGCTTATGTCAATCCCATACATTTTATTCTTTTCGAACTTCGCTATCGTTTTCTTAATGTTACTTTGGCTAAGCCTACAGGTTCCCACCTCCCAGACAAACAAGTTATATCACACTAATATTATAAATGCGTAAGTTTGTGTGTATGTATGTGTCTATATTTGTTGCTTCTTCACGCTGCAACGGATGGATGGATTTGGATGAAATTCGGCATACAGATAGTTTAAAACCTGGATTAAAACATAGAATACTTTTTATCCCTATATTTCCACGGGAACGGGAACTGCGCGGGTGAAACCGCAAGCGGCCGCAAGTAATATATAAATCTAAGTATATTAGCTTAGATTTTTTAATGTTAAAAGTTGACGAGTTGACCACTTTTTTGCCGGACTGATATGAGGTGGCCGATGATAGAGAAGAGTGGAGCCGCAGAGGGGAGGCCTTTGCCCAGCAGTGGGACACAAAATAGGCTAATAAAAAAATACAAAATAAAAGTAACATAGTTTGCCTTTCGTGAGTTTAAGTTTCTTTACGCAAACCAAGTAAAACGCGGAAGGGCCCGGTGGTTGCTACACAGATTAAAGAGTTGTATTACGTAACATGTATTGATTATGGTCAGTTCAATATATTTTATTAACTCCACGCAGACCAGACGTAGTTACCAATTTGACAAAATAATAACTCACGCCGCCGATGTCAGCTAAGAAAGAAGTGGCAAGGACTTGGACGTACACCAGACCGAAGGACGAGGTGGTTTGGGAAGCAAACAAGAGACTTGGGGGAGATTGTTGCCCAGCAGTGGCACAGCATAAGCTAGGAAAAAAGACGCCAAAAATTTTCTGAAAATCATGGTATATTTTCATTCGATGCATAACGGGTAGCGTGTTGGGGTTGCGTTCGAGATGGTGATCAGCGGATGGGTTATAATTTTTTATATATTAAACTCCCGAGTGTTAGTATAGGATTGCTTTTAACCGCTTATGGCTTTTACTAAAGGGAATACTAGTGATCGGTTATGACTTTTCAACATCATCATTTTCAGCCCATATCGACCCACTGCTAGGCATAGACCTCTCCCATGGTAACATGGGAGAGGTCTATGCCTGGTGGCAACCATTCCCATAAGTTTTGAGCTGATCGCAATGTACATGTATGGTATGACGTTTACTACGGATTTTAGGGGCGGCAAGAAGCTTAAGATACCTTCTGAAAGCCTGAAGCCGTAGTGAAAGGACAATCCCGAAGAGTTAGTGAAGGGGATGGCATCCAGCAAGCGTGTGTGAGAGGTTCGAGTCGGTTGACGAGAGCAGAAAACCCGAGGGCACCTCCAAGGGCCAAAAGCTCGGCTCAAGTTCACCGTGTCGACGAAATGAGATGCTTCGAAAAACATGTTTAACGTAAACGGCTGCTGATCCCCGTTGTTAGTGTAATATGGATTATATTATACCCAACCCAATCAACCATGTGCTACTCTTCTTGCGCGAGAAGTTCCACTTACAAGTTTGATGAATATAGTCTAGTGATGATGATTGTTCTAAGGTTCTAGGCTGCTGGGGAACTCCAGTGATTGTTTATGGTGGTCACAAATCACCCTGGTCGAAAAGTATAAGGAGTACATGAATGATTAAGGAAGGGGGAGGGGAGGAGATTAGTGTAATAAGATAAGACATTCTTTGGCATACCGCAGAATTTGCCGACTACTATAATATTGTCCGGCTCTGGAACTAATAAAACTGTTTCAAAATGGCGCTCCTTAAACATTTAAGTCAACATTGACAGACAAACAAACAAACAATAAGTAACTACTAATGTTATTCACTGACCTATTACACCTATAAAACCACCAAACCGATCCGTTCAGCATTAGCGAATATGATCATCGATAATAAAAATGATAAGATCTTACGTATATATATGATAATTCTTTGATAATTCAACACTTCATTATTTAGGTTAATGCTTTGTGAACGGTGTTTCAAATAATGATCACATAATGTACAAAGTGTTTTTATTAGTGTTAGGCCTCCTTGGACTATTACATAGTGCTGTTGGGCATATAATACAAAATGGACAGTGCGAACCGGACTCTCAATTAGCTAACAATTTCGAATACGAAGAGGTAATAAGTGTTGAATTTTTAAGTGTTATTTGGAAAGATTAGGCTTAAACAAGTATTTATAGAGATTCTCTTAACGACTCAGAATTTTTGAATAAATTTAGGGGTAAATGAAACTAACTTGAAACAAAGATTATTACACTGCCTTGGAACGGGGTTACTATTAAGTCAAGGGGTGCTTTAACTACAGCTATAGATCCTTGAGTTATCCTAGAGTTCTAGACATGACTACCTTCAGAAGAATCTTGTAGGTTTTTAAGAACAAACTCTTTGAACAAACTTAAATTCAAACTTTACTTTACTTTACCCTTCTTTGTATATATGGAAAGCTTTGAACAACAGAAGTTGTAGTTAATTGTGCATCTGTTTCAAATGTAACTCTGTTCGATTATCTATATACCTGCTAGACTATATAAATATTATAAAATTTGGGGGTTCTCTCAATGTCCGCTTGAGTTCTAAGTAACTAAAAATTTCATAGACAAAAAGAAAACCAAGGAAAATTTGAACTAAGTAAATACAGTAATTATATTGATATATAACGTAAACCATTACATCAATGAAATTGATTCTACGTTGTCTTATTATTAGATGTCGTATTCTAAATCGATGGTCGGAATACTTAATAAAAAAATCAGGAGGATCATAAACTACATAGAAATTAACAGCGAATGACCAGGCAGTGCTGTTCTGTAATGGTGACTGGATATTATTATATAATACCTGATTACATTATCTAATATGCTGACTAATTATTAAAAATGTGAAAAATGTAGAACCTAAAATAGGTGTTCTTCACACACTGTATTGTTCATGTTTATTGAGTCTGTAGATGCGATCAGTATTAAAGTCCTAGAATGATACCTCACATAACAGAAAGCCTGTACGCAGTCACAAAAAATGTGAAATCTGTCATATTTTTTTTATCTATTATTAAAATTATCATCATTGCTATCTATTTAACATCCAGAAACCATTTTTTTTTATTGCGAAGTTATGGGAGAAACACATACATTTTCTATTCAAATTTAATCATTTTATTCGTCTATAAAACTTACAATGTTTGTATTTAATGTTTATTACATTTTGCATTACAATTTTTTATACGTTGTAATGTATAAAAAATAGTAATGAAAAATGTAATAAAATTAGCTGTAGCTAATAGGATTAATGCTATCCAATTGCAATATCAAAATCACATCTTTATAATATTTATCAAGATAATATTGTTATTAATGCCATAAAGGAATTAATAAAAAAAAGTAAAGAAAAGTTCACAATGGTTTACAAATACAGTAAACTTTTCCGACGAAAATTGCTTTAATGATAAAGGAGTTTTGCTAGGTAACTGATTATTTACACAGAGCCAAACACATATGTATAGTTCATATCTTGATATGGCTAAGTCTATTGACGTGAATATGTTCACGAAAGGCACTGGCAAGGCAAGCCAGGGTTTTCAATACCGTTAAAACTGGTATCGATACTTCTGTCAAACGATGATCGTGAAATTTTTTCAACATTTTGTCTTTTTTCAAACTAAGATACCGGTAAGCTTGGTATTGTTACCTGGGTGGCATTAACACCGGTAAAATAACTAACCCCTGTTCGTGGATTGGCTAAAGTAACGAAAAAGTTGCGAAACTTTTGTATTTAACGTTACCTGCATTACTGGTACCTTAGTACTTTTAAAGAAATAACGTAACTTACCGGTACTTATAGCGGAAATTTTGGACCGGTATCAGACTCTATAAATTATCGTGTTTATCGCATTTTTAGTTTCTTGTTTTTTTTTTTGCTTGATAATGTTTGCAATTATTAACTACAGCATTTGCATTAAGATTTAACAGCTGTGTTCAAATAAGCTATTAAATATATTTACCTTATAACTTCACAATTTGTGACTTGGATTAACGAATGGTTTATAAAAAATGTAATAAAATTTATTGCGCGAGATAGTATGTCGGCCAGCTTAATGAAAAATCCTCCCTATCAACAATAGTTATTCTACTTATCACCGCTATCGTGAGTGATTCATTGATTATGTTTAGAATGGGCTAGGCCGCGTTTTTTTTTTTGCTTCCACTATCATTACTGATCCAGTTGTTGTTGAAACATTTTTGATAAAATATGCATTATTGCACCCTTTTTGTCAGTTCTCCTCAGAACATAAGACTCGAAAACAGAAAAAATATGGATCTCTTATGACCAAGTTGTATTTGAATTAAACTTATTTTTAATACTGATTCGTGATCGTGACCTATATTTAAATAAGAATCGTTCGTTCCCACTGCAAAGTTTTTGAGGTTTTGTAGGAGTTTGAGACCTTGATCCCACATAAGTATTATGATACCTGAAATTATTGTTATGCTTTCATTGACAAGCGTTTTAAAGCTTCTGCTTCTTCTTGGTATTTTATTATTATAGTCCTTTCTAGATTTTCGTTATTATTTAGCAATCTCCCGCAGAGTTAGATATTGTAAGATGCATTTCTCTTTTTATTTACTGCAATTTTTTTACCTAAATTATGAGAAAATTATACCTAAAGGAGAAAACTAAAATACAGAGAAGTGAGCTTTTCTACTCTTGGCGATGCTGCCTCTCCATAAGATTTTGTGGGGCTCGTTATAAAAAATAGCAACTAATTATACTCAGTCACCCAGTTAGTTAAAGAAACCTACGTGGTTAGAATTTGGTTTATAAAGAAAAGTTTCTCATTTGAATCTGTCCTCGTACAAATCTGACCTACTACGAATAAACTCGCTAACCTACTGAAAATCTGACGTCCTCAAAAAAAGACCATGTAAGAATTTGGTGCATATATCCAGAGACTGACCAACTCCGAATCCAACCCAATAAAAACCTGATCTGCCCAGAAGCTGACTTAATAAGAAACTGGAAAATTTAGTAATGAACCTAATCCGAATTTGGCAAAGAACAAGTGATTTCTCAAGTATTCCAACGCCTTGGAGGTCGAGAGGTAAAACGCTCGGCCCGATACCCGAAGGTCCCGGGTTCAGTTCCCAGGTCGGCCAAAGTGTGTTTCGGATTTTTCGGATTTAAGCCATTAGCCATCAATTGTAGCGATGACTTGATTTCAATTATGAAGGCCTTTGCCCAGCAGTGGGACAGTTTTAGGCTACGTACTGATTTCAGGTTCACTTGCTCTTTTGCATGGCATTGCCTTTATAAATTATTATTGCACAATTATTTTCCATAAATACTCTAGACTATTTTTATGAAACCAAAAATGCGAGCCTAAGCACTTTGTAGCAATTTTTATTTTCACCAATTTATTAGTTCAACTTAACGACTGATTATTAGAATAGAAGAATAACATTACTCACTAGATAAATCCTTATCAAAATTAATAGAATCATTATCTTTACAAGGAAATGTTACATTGGCCTCTAAATTCATTCCTTTTTTTATGAACAATATCAAAGTGTAGGATTAACCTTTATCAAGGTAACCACGTAAGCACTTGACATGAACATGTGTTTTATCATTAAATATTGCCTTTAGCTGGGCAGAGTATGTTGTAATAATTTACACGTTCCCAATGTTATTAGTGATCAACGGTTTGCACATCGTCACTCAGTAACTGACTAAGTCAAAGGACAAAATCTCAATACTAGAGAAAGACTCTTGTAAAATGTTTACTATACTACAACCTCCCCCGATCCGATCCCCTCGGAGAATCTAGTATTGCACGGGGAAAAATCTTCCGAAGATGCTTACAATAAAAAATATACATCCTTGTTTAATCCATTCTGTGTCACGCAGAATGAATACCACAACAAGGTGGTGTACTGAGACGTGTGCTTTTTATATCCAATACATAAATGATGCACTAAAATCATTCATCAATCAATGAACACATACTACCAGTAATATTTGCGGACGAAGTAACCTTTACACTAAGGAAATTTGAAAATGACACTTAAAATAACCTGAAATTATACCGACTATCAAATATTGGATAACAAACACATAGGTACCTAAAATGCGCGCTTGGAATCAATGGAGCTCGTACAAGATAAACATAACAATATGTAAAATGTTTTTGTTTTGTTTATATAATTTTTTACGCAAATTTTTTTGAGAACAAATTAAACAAATTACAAAAACACAAATGTTGAACATTTGTGTTTTTGTAATTTGTTCGCAACAAAAATTTTATAAATAGCTAGCCTACTTCTTAACTGATCTTTAGTATTTGTAAAAATATTATGATCGGATGTTAATAACGGTAGTTGTTGACATGGAATGGGCCTTTGGCTTTCAAAGTAAAAAATATAAATAGTGTTGAATAATTTCGGCGGGCTGGTTAGACCACGATAGCTCAATTGGGAGAGCACCTGACCCGGTATGTCAGAAGGGTGCAGGTTCAAATCCTGCTCGTGGAAATTTTTTCAACATTTGTGTTTTTTTATATATAACAATATGTACTTTCCTTCACAGTTCCTGGGCACATGGTATGAGCTCCATGTCTCGGACTCTGAGAGCGGTGACTGCTCTTATTATGAGTTCGAAAGAGTCGGCAGCGACAATCTTTCCTACGCCGTGAGACGTAATAGTGTAAACGAAAACTTTGAAAGGGTTCTTAATGGCACTGGCTTCGTTGAGAACGGTACTGCCAAGCTGACACTCGATTGGGAAGGATCGTCGATACGTGAGTGTTATCCTCTCCCGCGACATGGTCGACCCGAGCCTTTGATCAAAATCGGTACTAGACTCCCGATGAATGTTTCAAAACCGGAACAAATACAATGTTTTTCATTTGTTTATATAATTTTTAACGCAAATTTTGTTGCGAACAAATTACAAAAACACAAATGTTGAAAAAAAATATAGATGTTATTGACGATAGTTGTTGACATTGAATGGGCGCCTTTGAGTTTCAAAGTTAAAAAAAAAGTAAATAGTGTTGAATAATTTCGGCGGGTTGGTTAGAACCACGATAGCTCAATTGGGAGAGCACCTGACCCGGTATGTCAGAAGGGTGCAGGTTCAAAGCCTGCTCGTGGAAATTTTTTCAACATTTGTGTTTTCGGAACAAATAGGTACGTTTGTGGCGATATTTCAATTTGTTGCTGTTGCCTTTTCTGCGATGACAGTAAATATTAAGAGCTAATATTTTTTAATCTTAATCAAACCTTATGTTTAAGTTTTAAAGTTCATAACAAGCTAAAATTGTTGATGCTATACCTACAACTCTTTTCACATTTTGTAATTTTGCTTTCGGGATGCATTTTGTTTTCCGGGTCCCTTATCTAGTACTATTATTGATCGAAGACCTAGCCGAGGTCTAAATCATTACTTACTTACTCCGATGGCTCAGCGACCCAAAGCACAGAAGAAAGACACTAGCCCAAAGTGAGTCTTGGCCTCCGACACAATAGGTGACGTCACTGATACCCCCTGACTATGAGCTAATTATTATTTTTGACGACCGACCTCCGTAGCCGAATGACTTGCACGCCGGAGCGGTCCCGGGTTCGAATCCCGGTCGGGTCAATGTCGAAAACGATCTTTTCGATATTGTGTCGGTTCTGGGTGGTTGTGGTTACGTCGTTGTTTCTGATTTCCATGAAACGAGTGCTTTAGCTACTTACCTTGGGATCAGAACGATGTATGTGATGTTGTCAGCAGTATTATAGCAGTTATGTGGTAAAGAGACGATTCGTCGCTACACACCTCTTGTTTTCACCACTGCTATAATACTGCTATAATACTGCTATAAGCGCTCGTGGTCACCCCCCTTATCGCCAATACGGGGTTTTGCGCGATCTCTTGCCAGTCGCTGGTTTTCAGGGACTCATGTAGGTCAAAATCTTTAGAGACGAGTATATTCGATATTTAACTCGAACTCCTTAAAGAAAGATAGTCATAAAAATAAATAAGTAAGTACCTAAGTAGCTAAGCGATTTTAAAAATATGTATGGAAATCGCTGTCCTCCTACAATATTGTTTTCATATTGTGTTATAAAATAAATATAGACCTTAAATAGAATAGAAAAGGGCACTATTCCAGTAACTTTTATTATTTTAATTGTCGTAAAACCCAATTCTTAAGGTTCTAATTATTGATTTATGATCTTTTAGCTGAGGACTTCTGGGTATCCTACGTTTTAACTTATGTGACACCGGGTATTGCTGTCACTTACAAATGTGTCGACATCTCTGCAGAGGAGCGAAGCAGTAAGTATAAGCCCTACAGCCAGCCTACATTAAAACACTGACATTCAATTTAGGGATCTTCAAGAAACGAGCATATTCTTTCCTTAAAGGCCGGCAACGCATCTGCGATTCCTCTGGTTTTGCGGGTGTCCATGGGCGGCGATGATTGCTTCCCATCAGGTGACCCGCTTGCTCGTTTGTCTCCTTCAAATATAAAAAAAACCTTATCAATGTCAGTATCACTTTTTAAGCTTTACTGTTCATCATCATCATCATCTTAACCATCACCACCATCATCAGCCTATAAAACTACCACTGCTAGGCTCTAGCCTTCCCACATAAACATTAGCACATGAGTAGATAGGACTATGTTCCAAGCTCTCACTTTATGCTACTTGGCAAAGGAACACACACGACTATGTACAGTCGAGTTCAATAATATGTATACACTTTTGACAGATGTTGATTCTTATTACAAGGTACATAAAGGTTACTAACTGTCAAAAGTGTATACATATTATTGAGCTGTCCATGTAGATACTATAGTGTATTACTCGTATAGTGCAGCCATATGTAAGACACAATGAGGGTCGATGTATTTTAACGATCTTACGAAGACAATGAAGACAACTGCGACATCGAGGAGCTCGATGGCGCAGTGGTTAATGCGCCCGGTCTGAGAGTGCTGAGGTTAAGCAACTTCCGAAAAAGCCGGTTATCAGATGGGTGACCAAAATTTTATCATCTCCAAGCTTTTCCGGGCTTCGGAAAGTACGTAGAGCCGTCGGTCCTGGCTGCATTAGCAGTCGTTAACAACCGCCAATCCGCAGTGGGTCTGGCGCACTGGGAAGGCTCGTGCCCCAGCAGTGGGGACATAAAATGAGCTGATCATGATGACAACGACCACCGAACCGAGCGACGCCTTCCAAAGCAAGGATGAGCTTTTTCAATTTGATCGCCTATCCGGTGACCTAGCATTACGGAAATTACATAACTAGCAAGATTGCATCTCAACGTGCTGAATCTGAATTTAAAATTTCACACAAGTTAACATCTTTTGAGGAGCTCGATGGCGCATTGGTTAAAGCGGTCTGCGATTGCTAAGGATAAGCTACTTTCGCATAGGCCGGTCATCGGATCAGTGATCAAATATTTATCATCTCGAGCTCCTCCGTGCTTCGGAAGATACATAAAGCCGTTAGTCCCGGTTGCTTTAGCAGTCTTTAATAACCACCAATCCGCACTGGGCCCGCGTGGTGGTTTATGGCCCGTTCTCCCTATCCATCCATAGGGAAGGCTCCAGCAGTGGGGATATAAATGAGCTGATGGAGTGAGTGAATGTGACAGAATGATGCATGAACGAGAAAGAATGAGGAGAAAAGAACACGTACGACGACGACGGTTAAGACGGGACGGGTGCAGCTCATTTATGTCAAACATATTTTCGTGAGTTTGCAAGAACAACGCGTTTGTGCCACTGTCTCTAGATACTCATATATCTTATCGTTTTGTTTTCAGTTTCCCTTTGGGTTTTGAGTAGAAGCACGGCTCCTCTCACGCAAATCTTTGTTGACTTTATAAACACGCATCTGATATCCACTTTTAACGTGCAACTCAATAGTCTGCGTGATGTATCGCACAGTGAAAGCGCCTGCTACCGTCTGCCGAATATAGCAGCAGGGAACCCAATCGTCTTGCCAGGACAGTGCGAGTCTCTCAGCGTTGTACAAAACTTTGATGTTACCAACGTAAGTAAAATTTGGGTTAAAAGGAATTACGCCTTTATCGATTGTTAAATTTTTTAACCACCTCTGTGGTCTAGTGGTTAGGGCCACCGGTTTTGATCCAGAGGTCCCGGGTTCGATTCCCAGCAGGGGTACACGTTTGTGTACTCAGTTTGGTTGGTCCACCACCATCTTATCTAAATATGTCGCCATAACATCAATGTTTGTAGCATTGTTGTGTTCCGGCAGCTAGAGATAAGATAGCCAGTGCCTCAGTAGTTGA
This sequence comes from Eudonia lacustrata, assembly GCA_947562085.1. Classification (NCBI taxonomy): domain Eukaryota; kingdom Metazoa; phylum Arthropoda; class Insecta; order Lepidoptera; family Crambidae; genus Eudonia; species Eudonia lacustrata. Next base: position 16,920,585 of record OX387326.1, on the reverse strand, counting down.
GGATCCCGGGTGAAGTGCGCTTCCATCATTGGCCTTATCATTACTTTACATCAGGTGAGATTAAGGCACTGTGTTTACACGTAAAAAATTTTTTTTTTTAAATCATTGAAAATCTGTTTTTTTTTTTTTTTATTGTGGCACGCCAAATTGGCCTCACCCTGCTTGATGAAAAGCAGCCAGTGAAGCCCAAGAAGTGAAAGCGTTTATCACAGCGCTACCACGTTATGCCGAACGCTCACACTATGGCGGCCTGCATAAATGCTTTTTCACGCCCCGCTTATATAAATTGTTGTTAATTGTTATTTTTTGGCGACGAAAATGTTGTCGGACACTGGCCTTAAATTGTTGAATACTGGTGCTCTAATTACCTGGTTACCCTATATATGTACTATAATAATATATCCACTTCTTTTCAGTTCACCGGTGTTTGGCACGAGGTAGCCAGTTACTACTCAGAGTATTCAGAGAACCGATGCTCGAGAGCGCAGTATACTCTGGATGGAAGCGTTGTTAACATCGTGAACAGCCAAGTGCTCAACCAGGAGCTAGCTACCATCACTGGCATAGCGGTAGTAGCCAGCACTGACGGCAGCGCTAGGCTAAACGTCACCCTGAACGTTGAAAGCGGTGAGTGGAGGAACTTTTTATAAAATTCAAAATTCAATATTCAAAATCATTTATTTAGTTTAGGCTACATGTAGTCACTATGAATGTCACTATGCCATCGGTTCGTAAGTCTACTCTGGGCGGGCGATCTTGTACTGAAAAGAACCGGCAAGAAACTCAGCAAGTGTCCAGCTCTTTTCTCCCTTACAGCGTCAAACATATAGGATAATGACTTATCATAGCGTGACACTTATAATGTCCCATTACCTATTATGGGTCACTATACACTAGCGACCCGCACCGGATTCGCTCGTGTTATTTTGTGTACGTAAACCACCCTCGAAATACGCTCTATCTATTAGAAACGACCGCATCGTAATCCGTCTAACGGTTCCTGAGATAAGCTCGTCCTTACAAACAGACGCGTTCCAGGGACTTTCTTTTACTATTTATAGATCAAGCACTACCTACCACCAACCATACTGAGTAGTAACTAATAACAGGTAAGCCCCGCTTTGGGAATCGAACCTGGGGCGTCTCTGTATGCGACCGGTAGTGCGTATTGAGCTAACTTGCACGATCACGTATCTCCGCTAGAACTGGCTTCCTTTTTAGAGTTCCGTAGTCAACAAGGAACCCTTATAGTTTCGCCATGTCCGTCTGTCTGTATGTCTGTCTATCTGTCCCCAGCCTAGCTCATTGACTCTTAGTACTAAAAAGCTGTAATTTGGCATGGATATACATATTAATCACGCCGACAAAGTGTAAAACTTTGAAAAATATTTTTTTGAGGTTACCTCCCCTACACGTGAAGTGGGGATGTAATTTCTTTTTCTTGTCTACCGCATAGTGTGGGGTGTCGTTGGATAGCCATTTCAAAAATGAAACAGTTTTTTGATTGAGGCATAAGTGCAAAATTTTGTTAGACAAGCCCCCCCCCCCCCCCCTTGCCAATCAAATTCTTGTTTTTGGATACGTGAAAAAAATTCAGGGTAGTTGTTACATGACGAAGTTAAAAGGAAAACTATCACAGCTAAGTAGGCTTTACAAGTTTACGAGTAACAGTCGACCAACTTATAAAATGTACTTGGCGCAGTAAAAATTCCTCATTGGGAACTACTAAAATAACTTTGTCAGCTGTGTGAAACCGGTAGTATCTACATCTCTCTCTTCTCAGAGTCCGCATTATTGAGATGGGCTACGGAACTCTACACTGCGTGTGGCCCGACTCGCACTTGGCCGGTTTTTTATTTACAGTTTTAGTTTTCTTCCCACTAGACCGTGTAAATAATACCATGTGCATTTTCCAATATGGTGACGCTGTAAGGGAGAAAAGAGTTTGACGCTTGCTGAGTTTCTTGCCGTTTCTTTTCAGTACAAGGTCTTCCGCCCAGAGTAGACTTACGAACCGATGGCATAATGACGTTCATAAGAGCTATTTATAGCCTAAACTGAATAAATGATTTTGAATTTTGAATAACTAACTGTGTAAAACCGCTAGGAAGGGATCAGACGCGTAAAGCAGCACGACACGGACTACTGTGCCCACTACAACGTATCAATAGCGTATCATAGCTCAACAATTTGTTGGCGAGATACGCTCTTTGCATGGCAGGCGCCAACACGAGACGGTGTTGGTCAGTGACGGAGCGGTCTAGTGGGCATAGTCTCATACTTCTCAATACAAAGATTTGTTTTTTGCCTGACACGTTCCTAGCACGCTCTTCGTATGACCCGGTCTAATGGGCAGAATCTTGTAAGAACATGACTTTCGACTTTTCAGGCCATATAACATTTTGTGAAATTATGACATGACGCATCTTCGAGGTGTGTTTATACATACTTTTCGTTGTACGATAACGCGATAAGTATTCTTTTGATATTTTAATAGGCCGAGCAGACTTTTTAGAATTTTATAATTTCTTATCGTATTTTGTTAAACATTAAAAAACATCAATATACGGTTTTTCCTACAAGAGGTAGATATTGAACGTAAGAGACACTTCCTCTTGCCTAACTTTAGCTTCAAGGCTACTTTAACTACGATCATTTTACAGTTATTTAAAAGTCACATCTGTGGTACTGTGGTTAAACCAACGGTACATATCAGGTCTACAGATTCAGTTCAATTCCCAGCTGACACCTTAAAAGTTTAATTCACATTTATTTTTCTTGATTAGTCTCCCCGTGACTACAGGAAAGGAAGGATCCCCTGTTAAGGAAAAAATAAGATAAAATATTTTGCAATAAAATTTCCACTCGGGAGTCACATCACTAGGCCGTGTTTCTGACATGTAAATTAGATACTATACCTATTTCCCTTTTAATAAAATAATTGACGTGATAACCTAGTTATTTATGAGGCTCGATATCAAGGATTAATATTTGAATCGCTTTCATCATCATGATTAAAAATGATTCATAAACATAATGCTTAGTGCTGATTTTTGTGTTCTGTTAAGTTATTTTGAATGTACGAGTATTCACTTTAAATTGTTAATCACTTATACTGATGATGATGATGATGATGATGATGATGATGATGATGATGGCATCGGCTTTATTACTACGCTTGCCAAGAGCGGGTTGGTGATCACAATACCGGGTAATCGTTGAAAAATCGAAACACCTTTGTTCGACCTGGGAATTGAACCTTCAGATATCGGGTCGAGCGCTTTGCTGCTCGGTCACCGAGGCGTCTATTAATCATCATCAACATCATCAACGTCATAATCAGCCCAATTCAGTCCACTACTGGAGACTACCTCTGCATGCCACTAGCCTGATCTTTTAATACTTATTATTAACGATAAATGAAACTGTTGTGTTCTATTCTGTCACAGGAGTCGCGGAACAAGATCTGTGGATCCTCGCAACGGACTATAGCAGTTACGCAATATCTTACACGTGCATCAACCTCTCGAACGACACTCGTCGAGGTAAGCTTTATAACACCCAGCTTGTAAGAATTTAGCGTACAGACAGAGTGAACGAAAGTGCGGCAACTTCATACAAAAGCTCCGAAACGCACGCACACAAGCTTGTAGTTCACCTACATCAGCACACAGAAAAAAGCACGGGAAAGGGGTACGCGATGACGCGGGCTGTCCCCGCAAACGCGGATCGGGCAGCGTATGTTGCTGTAGTAACGGAGAATAACAAGTATGTCACTGAGCGCTGCCGATCAGTATACACGTATTTTTCTTGATTTGGGTGTCGCGATTGCGAGTTTTGTTGCATATAGGTGGGTGCCTATTAAAAATGTCTGGGAAAAAATGTGTATGAGGATGTCTCAACACACAACCAAAATCCCAGTTTGTCCTTTTTTACTTTGCCGATATATAACAAGGCAAGTTTACAATATAAAAGACACACAAATTCACACAATAATAAATTAACTACTTATGTGTGACTCAACCCTAGCCGGTAGGTACAGCTCGGTACGTCCATTCAAGGTCACGGCACTGTTGCTGCACTCTCGTACAGACGCCTGCAAATCAACCTATCCAAAACTGTCAAATCTTTTCAATACATTTTCAACCATATGCTTTTGGGATAAAGTTCAAAGTCTATTGACGAAATTTGACAGTTGGTGGTAGGTTGATACGCAAGCGTGTGTAGGTACAAAAATCTTATAGAGTAATTTATCAAATTTAATTTTAGTGTACAGCTGGATCCTCAGCAGAACCCGCCAGCTTACTGCGTCCGCGCAAGCAGCTGTGGACGAGAGGGTGGCCTCAGAGGTCGTGCTCAACACCCTATACTACCAGAACGCCGACCAATCAGATGACGCATGCTTCTTCTACCCTGAACCAGTTCCTGGTGTGCCCGTCGTCTTCCGTGGTTCATGCAACGAGAGCATTCCTGTTGTCCAAAACTTCAACGCTACGCTTGTAAGTTTTGTTCTTTAAACGCTCCAATTAAATGTGGCAAACGCTACAACAGATAACAAATCAAAAGATTACTTAAAAAAATCGGTAGTTCAATTAAGAAGTTCTTACCCTATTCCTATTTATTAATTTATCTTTGGCACAGTTACAAGATACAAATCATATAATACAAAAAATACAACTATACGATTACACAAGTGTATAAATGTGTACCTCTATTACAACTGCGCACAACATCGAAATAAAATATTACATATAAAAACGGCTAAATAAAAATACTAAAAAATAAATTAAGTAGATAGATAGTAGATATATATAATATAAATAAATAAAAAATAAAAATAAATAGCCATTAAATCGAATGTCCTCTTCAGTACATACTTTTAATTGTCTTAACAAACATATTAAGGCTCTGATGGAATATAATATCTAGCTCTTTGTTTACTTTATTATATTGCCTGCAAAAGCGCGCGAGAGGGCTTTGATGTGATACATTATTTTTAGCTATATACTGCTGGACAAACGTCTAACTCATTGTAATCAAGTCATCACTAATATTGATACAATCCATTGTTCTGATCCTAGCTACTTACCTTAGGATCAAAACAATGTATATGATGTTGTCTAATATTTCTATTGATGGTTTTGGCTAAAACTACGCTTGAGAAATGCGGGTTGAATATCATAGTAACAGGCTATGCATCAAAAATACAAAACTCACTGTTCCCGGCCTGGGAGACCCATGACCTGTTTATGACCTTGCAAATTGTGGTCTATTTGCAAGGTCATTAACAGGTCCTGGGTTATTAACAGCCTCGGTGGTCCGAGGCTGTTAATAACTTGACTACTAACACCGCATACTACCTAACCCTTAAAGTTCGGCGACGCTAAAAGTGAGACAATTAGCAAACTCTCCAAAAAATCTACCTAACCTTCAAAGATGGTTATAAAACATTTACAGACAGACAGACATTTAACAAAACAAACAATAAATACATTTTAAATTCTTTTACTCCTATTTAATATTTGCAGTACATGGGAACATGGTACGACATCGAGTCATATCCATCGATCTTCCAAACGGGCAGTTGCAAGAACGCCAACTACGCCCTCGGGGATGTGGTAGACGTTTTCAACACCCAAGTGATCAACCAGACCCTCGACACAATGAGAGGCGTCGCGATTCCAGTTGCAGATGACGGATCAGCCAAGCTGGAAGTCAGTTTCCCTATTGCTGGCTCGAACGGTGAGAATATTCCTGTGCCTATAATACAGTAAAGTAAAGAGAACAATTGAGGGGCACTGACTTAATCACCACGCTTAGCCCAAAAATGGGAACATTATAGTTATTAAAAAGTAGTCATAAGAAACAATATGTAAAATTAACCTGTGGTAGGGACACATCATAAATAAAAACTGTGTACTGAAATATTTAATTCCCCAAGTACAAATACCAGTAGTTAGAAAGTAGCTAGTTAAATTATTAAGATTTTTTTTTAAAAAGCAGAACCTTCACTGCGTAGAATGAAAAGTGATGGATGAATGTGTGAAATGTGGAATGTAAGTACGAGAGGCATAAATGATAGAACTTGAATGAAAGAGAACTAACGAGTTCTCTTTCATTCAAGTTCTATCATTTACGATTTTTTTATCACGTTTAATAAAAAAGGCTCCGATCCTGTTGGAGGTAGTAGAAGAAAATCACCACGCTTGCCAAATATACCCATTTTCCTTAATCACCAACCCGGGCTATGCATCGAAAAATCCAAATCACACTTTGCTCGTCCTGGAAATTCAAATAAGGACCTTCAGGTATCGGGCCGAGCGATTTGCCACTCATTCACCTAGGCTTTACCGATGTGCATAGTGCAAGTTTTTTACCCCATTCAATGTAAGCTTCTTTAGCGAAGTCTTAGACGAGGTGTGCGGCAAATATTGCCATACAAAATTCTCGTTTACTCTTAGGCGTTTTAATTCATGGTCGTTTTAATTCGTTTTGTGTCTGTAATAAGATAGAATATATTTATTTCAACAGCCAACACCACCACCAATTACTGGGTGTTAGACACTGATTACACATCCTATGCCCTTGTGTACACCTGTGCTGAAGTGCCTACTACTGAGGAAAGACAAAGTAAGTGTTATTATTACTGCGTAAGTTTTATTATTAATAAATGCAACACACAAAATTTTATCTTTCTGCACTCCCCTACTCCATTATATGAACTTTAACACCTTAAACGCCATGTCCGACAAACAATTGAATTTCTATTGTGTCTGGGCCTGTCGGCGGTCAACATGTTAAATATGCCCAATTTCACAAGTCTCCTACCTCGCTATGTGCTTGAAAAGGTGCACATACTTGTTTTTCACGGATTATAATATACTAGAATACATAACAAAACTTTGAAATTCACCAATTGTTTCAAGTGAGATTTGGAGTCATCTCTCGAATTCCGATTATCTCAAACTTTTAAGGCAGTTTCTTCAATTTGTATTTAATTAATTTATTAGTAAGAATATCATACTGCCCGACCAAAAGATACGATGAGATAATATCAGAAATGAAAATATTTTGTATTTTGAATATTTTTGTAAAACGGGACGCACCCGATTTAAACAAAAGGACGCTATGCAACTTACTAGGTCATTATTATTGATGCGGAAACCCACAACACACACTATGCTACTGTTTAAAATTAGGTTACACCTTAAAATCTACAAAATCCACTCACAGTTCCATGCCGCTCCCGCCGTCCAGAACGGGATCCATATGGTCTGATGGGGCCTGAATTCGAGTCCGGGTCTTCTCGGGCTCCCTAATCACACCCAAACTACCCCAAGTGCACTTTTCCCCCGAGGAAATACCTGTTTTCTCCAGCAGCAAAGACGCCGACATCCAATCCTGGGATGGCGAATTGTACTCCCGATGCGATTCGCTTACGACGTACACACACACAAAACACAGGTTGCACAATACACTTAATTAGAGTAATACGGCTCCAAATGCCCTTATTACTGCTTAAAATCTATTTAATTATCAACACACGATAACCTATAAACCAGCCATAGTTGCCTTCCCGAGACAAGTGTACCAACAAAGAAAAAAGAACAATTAGTGATGGGGCCATTATGCCACTAAATAAATTGAATCTCGATAATCGATTCCCAAATCGATCCGTCCATAATACAAATCAAAGTTTTATTTCCAACAAAAATAAATGCCTGTTTATTTGCAACATCATATTATATATTCTGTATAAATATATATATATATATGCATTATGATTTACTCCCACTTCATCATTTTCTCACTTCATCATGTACTCATTTGATCATTTTAAATTTATTCCATTTCTTATTTACACATTTCATCACGCTTCATCATCATCATCATCATCAGCCTACACACGTCCTCTGCTGGACACAGGCCTCTCCAAGTGCACGCCACTGAGCACGATCCGCGGTTACTCTCATCCAGCTCACACATTTACTTTGAAAAAAAACACAAAGAAAAAATAAAAAAAAATTATTTTTATTTTATTACTAAAAATTGTGTAATAAAAATTAAAAATAACTATATTAAAATAATTTCTTTCAATAACATTAGTTAACTTTTGAAAAAAATTGCAACAAATATATAAAAAAACATATATATTTACATATAATGAACCTGTTAATTATATTTACAGTATGGTCTTGGAAGCTGAGTCGAACCAAGCAGTTGACACCGGCGGCTGAGAGTGCTATAAACAATACCATAGAGAATATTCCGGTGTTGGATCAACGCTACTTCGAGCCTGTGGACCAGAGTCCTACTGGTTGCTTCTACTACCCGGAGCCGCAGCCGGGCGTGCCCGTGCTATTCCCAGGACGATGTGACGACAGTGTGGTTGATGTCGTTCAGAACTTCGACTTGAATAGGGTAAGTTACAAGAATGTAGTATTTCGAGAGCAGTTTCGAGTGTGTAGGGTTTTTTACACTAAGTCATTAGTGTAAAAAACCTAACACTTTACTGACTTTTACGACCCTTCTGTCGTGGATGTGCATACTTATCAGCAAATTATGTTATCTATACTAATATTATAAAGCTGAAGAGTTTGTTTGTTTGTTTGTTTGTTTGTTTGTTTGTTTGAACGCGCTAATCTCAGGAACTACTGGTTCGAATTGAATAATTCTTTTTGTGTTGGATAGTCCATTTATCGAGGAAGGCTTTAGGCTATATAACATCACGCTGCGACCAATAGGAGCGAAGCATCAGTGAAAAATGTTGCAAAAACGGGAAAAGAGCCTAAAAAATTAAAAATGCTGCCGAAAGTCACTATTCCACGCGGACGAAGTCGCGAGCACAGCTAGTTAGAGTATATACATTTTCTACTTGATTTATTTTTCTAAGGCCAATAGTTTTGACAAAAATTATATTTTTTATATAAATTAAAAATATGTTTTTATTAGGTAGGTACATTTCGTCTTTGCTTTTTGCTTGTTGTTTATCAAGAAACGTATTTCTCGAAACAGTTTGATGGCGTTTGGTATGAGATAGAGGCCTACCCGAAGGACCAGCAACAGGGCCAATGTGTCAGCCACCAGTACACCAACAATAGTGACACGTTGTCTCTGCAGTCCTCGCAAGTCGTTGAACAATACCTCAGAGTCTCCAACAGTACACTGGGTTTCTCCAATTCCTCTGACACCTCTGCACGACTGACCATAACTCTTGACTCAGGTTTGTTTATCTTCCTTTTCACTTCTTGCTCACAGGGCCTCAAGTCTGCTAATTCAATAACGTCTTTACAATGTGTCGGTAGCCTGATTATGACATTTGAACTATCGTAGGTAACCCAGCGTTCGTCACCTGTTTTCGTCTCCAGAATTTCATTGATATTTTAATGGGTGAAAGCTAGGTAGCAAATGTTCTGTATTCAATCGTTGCTCAAGTCAAAAATCATTTGCTGACCTCTATTTTTAATTATTAAAGGAAAAAAGTATCGATCAATATTCTCTGAAGAACACTAGTGCCTTCTACCGCATGGAAAACATAACAAAATGAATAGTACGAGTATAACAGCAACGAGGCCCTGTACAACAGTATCTATATCTTGTTGCATTTGGATAAGAAGAGAATAATTTTTTTTTATTTATTACGACAACCAACAAAACATACACCAGTTAAATTAAAAAATAAACACAAATAAGTCTTAATCTAAGTCTTACTTACAGATTGCCAAGGCATGCAAATGAGGCTAGCCAAAAAAACCTTACTTTTTTTAAACCTTAAATTAACCTAAGCATACATTAAAACGAAATACCTAATTGTGAGACATTAAAATAATTCACATAAATTATTAACATAGTAAAACGTGGCTTGGCTATTCTGAATGGCTTTACGGCATGTAGAAATTAATATAATTTGTTTTAATTCGTATGCGTTTTAATTACCTATGCTAAAATTGTTATTTATTAGTTTTAACTTAATGTTATTCGATTTTATTAATTTAATTTGGATGTTAATTGTTGTAATTATTGAATTATCTGCCTATAATTAAGTTACCTACCACAATTACAATGCCTTAGAAAGGTGAATTTGTAACTAACAAAACGATTAATACCAACATTATGTACCTATTACCTGTTACCTCTTGCTACGAATTTAAGTTGAAAGAATGAATATTGTTTCTGCAAGGGTTACCACGTTACCACCCTCATAATCCGTCTTCAATTATTGTTATTGTTTGATTTTATGTCCACAGGTATTGAAATTCCTTTCTGGATATTGAGTGTCAACTACGATGACTACGCTTTGGCCTACAGCTGTGTAGATCGCGGCGATGACTTCAAAGCTGGTAAGTTAGTTAGTAGTAGGTAATTATTTAATATTATGTGTGTCTTAAATTTCTCAAAGGGCAAAATTAAAACATCATTCGGGATTTTATTATAATAAGTGACACCTTGTCCCATGAATGATCCATAGAGTTTCTGCGTTCGAAGTTTAGGTATTAGGTACAAGTTTATTTTTATTTCTAGTATTAAGATTGTGTATATCGCAATGGTTTCTGTAAAAAGAAATGTTTTGGCACTCATATAGAACACGTTCTAAATAAACTGTGACGCAACCGTTAGAATATTAATTTCAACACCTTAAACTACTCCTTATGAGACACGCGTGCTCCTATGCGTCTTCGTGACCTACTTAATCCCTAATCAACTTTCTTTAAGTTGAGTTGATTAAGAGGAGAAGAAAGAACGTACTAGAACGACACCACAGATGTAATAAACAATTATTTTTAAACAACTTTAATAATCATATTGCTTTCTAAAATTACACGAATCTTGGACCCCCTAAGGGTTCAAAACGTCAGAACAAAATATTATGGAAAGTGTTTCATTTCATTTTTATAAGAATGTTACCCAATACTCATTATGTAATATTTGATTGCAGTTTACAGTTGGAAACTCAGTAGGACGAAACAGCTGTCTCCAAATGCAGTTACGGCGATAAACGGCGCCATATCAACTGTCCAAGTGCTTGGTCAAAATTATTATGAGCCGGTGGCCCAATCAGAAGCAGCATGCTTCTACTTGCCAGAGTTGGCAGAAGATGAACCCGTCATATTGGTCGGGCAGTGTAACCCTAATATCTCAGTGGTTGCAAACTTTAACGCAGCTAGGGTAAGTCTTTAATGTTGAAACATTTGATGCAATTTCTTGAAACATTCCTTGAAATCCACCTAAATCTCTTTACAAATGTAATTGAGTACACTCCCTTTCTCTGCGTGATCGAATCAGAATTAAGGAGATCCGCAGAATAACAAAGGTTACCGACGTAGCCCGATGAGTTGCTTAGCTCAAATGGCAGTGGGCAGGGCACATCGCTTGCGGAATTGATGGCCACTGGGGTGGAACAGTCCTCGAGTGGCGACCGCGTACCGGAAAGCGCAGTGTGGGCAGGCCTCCAACAAGGTGGACCGACGATCTGGCAAAGGTCGAGGGAAGCCGCTGGATGCGAGCAGCACAAATCCGGTCGTTGTGGAGATCCGTGGGGAAGGTCTTTGTCCAGCTGTGGACGTCTTTTGACTGAGTTGATGATGACACCCCCCTTTCACACATACCCAATCATGTCTTTGAAAGTCAAGAGCTTGTTAGATACAAGATAAAATCTTACTAGAAAAAATCAACCAGCGTAAATCACAATAAAGTACGAAGTTCTGAATTCAAATTATTGTACATGATAAATGGACATGAAAATAATATTCTATCGCATTCGGAAATGCGACGATTACCAAGAGACATTAAGAAAATAGAAGCGCTCTACGTTAACAGAATTCTGGCTAATAAAGCTATAAGAATGTGAATTTAAAACCATTCCTACTACTAATCTAAACAATCAATTTTATCTTTCAGTACTTGGGTCGTTGGCGTTTAATAGAAAGCTATGCATCGGAGTTCCAAAGTGGATCCTGCAATGAAGCCACTTATAGCCTTAACAACGATTCAAACGTCGACGTTTTCAATACACAAGTTGTCAACCAGACTCTTTACACTATAAACGGATACGCTACAGTAGAAGACAACGCTAAACTATTAGTCTATTTCCCAGAAGGTAAGAAATCATCAATCAATTAAAACCCTTAATTGGTTATATGTGTTCTTCCCATAACATCTATGTTAGGAGCATTGTAGTGTTCCGACAGATATCGTCGACCTTCTTGGTCGAGTGGTTTTCATGGTGTCGCCATGTCTGAGGTCCCGGGTTCGATCCCCGGTCGGGTCAATTTAGAAATTATTGTTTTTCTAAATTGTCTCGGGTCTGGGTGTTTTCTATGTATAATAAGTATGTATTTTAAGTGTGTTTATCCGTTGTCTAGTAACCATTTTAACGAGTTTCATAACGAAGCTTCTCTTGGGCTAGATAATTGGTGTGAGTGTAGGAAAGTTTATTTTATTAATTTATTTATAATAGTTTTTTTTTTTAGATATAGATAATAAAATTAAATGATATGAAATTAATCTTTATTCAAGTAAAGTTATTAAGCACTAGTAAAAAATAAGCTTTCCTACACTCACACTAATGCTCTAAGACTCACACCAATTATCTAGCCCAAGAGAAGCTTCGTCATGAAACTCGCTAAATGGTTACTAGACATATACACTAGACCACTGGGCGACCAACAGTTATATAGATACAAGTTTACAATTACACAATCCTCCCTTTAAAAAATAGTACTAAAATGTTTATTTATTTATTTATTTAACAATTATAACACCGTTACAGTACAAACCATGGTGTAACCAGGTTTTTTAATTAGAAATACCTGCTGGATCATTTGGAGCATTTCAAACCCATGCGAAGATAAGTTTTTTTCTAAAGCTTATCTTTAATGGTGGTTTTAAATTTAAAGTATGAAAGCCAGTTCCTCGGCAGTTGACGATTCCGCGTGAAGTTCACCATCTGCTTTATCATCAACTGACATTAGATGAGATGAAGGCCGAGTACTCACCTGTAATAAATAAACATAAATAAAGGCGGAACTAGATAAGACTAGGCACAAGCACAATTTAATGCTAACTAATCAACTTAAAACAAATGGTTTTAAAAAAATAGGTCAATAGTGTCTCTTGCAAACGACAAATTATTTAGAACTCTTCATACATTTAAAATGTTTATATAATTTTTAACGCAAATTTTGTTGCGAACAAATTACAAAAACACAAATGTTGAAAAAATTTCCACGAGCAGGATTTGAACCCGCACCCTTCTGACATACCGGGTCAGGTGCTCTCCCAATTGAGCTATCGGTTTTTTTTTCTACATACATTTGCTAATAAAATATCTATAATTTTTTTTAACTTTATTCTACTTATAATTAATTTCTTATAAAAACACTTAATAGACATTTAAAAAAAATCTCTAAGACTTCTAAAAACAGAAAATCTCTATCTGCCTGCATAGCTGCGGTCAATAACCTCATACTATTTTTTTTCAGCTGATTCACCTTCTGAGTATTGGATCCTGGATACCGACTATGATTCTTACGCATTAGTGTACTCTTGTAGAGACCTTAACACTGAAACAAAACAAGGTAATATTTTTTAAATATACACTTTATACGAAAACTATTCTATTCTTTATTTTAATTATAATGATGATTAACAGTAGTCAATAAATGATAAAAAAGATACCAAATGTCATTGTATATTTCGCTATACAAGTGTCATGTAGGTAATCTTGATCCGATACGAGCTCCTCGGAGAATCTAGTATGGGACGAGGGCCTACTTGGACGTATATTGTGAGTCTTCTGCTTCTTCAGCCTGCGGCCACCCAATGCTGAGTGTAGGCCCTTTGCACGCCATCTCTCTCCGTTGGAAGCCATTCCAAACTAGTTTTTTCTAGCGACTTTATCGATATCGTCTTTCCATCCAGTTCTTCGTCGCCATGTTAAGACCTTGTGTGAAAATTATAAGTGCTAATTAATAAATGTTTACAACACTACAAAACGCTGTTCATCTTCCAGTCTGGAGTTGGAAGATGAGCCGATCAAAGAGTTTAACCCCACAAGCGGTGACGGCAATCAACCAGATAATGGGCACCATCAATGAACTCTTCCAACCATACTACAAGGAGGTAGACCACTCGGACGAAGGGTGCTTCTTCTTCCCTGAACCAGACCTTACCACCCCGGTCAGGTTCCGAGGAACATGCGACCAGAGCATCGCTGCAGTGGCTAACTTTAACGTAACCAGGGTATGTTTATTTATTTTTAGCTGTTAACACATTAATTGTTACTGTCCACTGTCCGCAGTGTCACAAGACGAAACATTCTTTGCATGAACAATTCTCTGCGTGATCGTCAGAAATGAGGAGATCCGCAGAAAACACAAAGTTTACCGTCATAGCCCGAAGAGTTGCTAAGCTCAAGTGGTCAGTGGGTAGGGCACATCGCTCGTAGGACTAATGGCCACTGGGGTGGAACAGTTCTTGAGTAGCGACCGCGTACCGGAAAGCGCAGTGTGGGCAGGCCTCCAACAAGGTGGACCGACGTCTAGTGAAGGTCGCGGAAAGCCGCTGGATGCGGGCAGCACAAAACCGGTCGTTGTGGAGTCTTTTGGCTGAGATGATGAACCGTATCTGTGGTCCAGTGGTTAAGACCACCTGTCTAAGATCCAGATATCGCGGGTTCCATTCCCAGCCAAATGGTACATGTTTGTGTACTCGGTTTGGTTATACGTGGGGCTTATTTTGAGTATGCCTGGCTAGCTGACTATCCTACTTTAATGTTTGTAGCATTGTTCTGTACAGCAGCTAGGGATGGATAGCCAGTGCCTCAGTAGTTGAGGACTCCGGGTGAAGTGTGCTCTCACCTTTAGCCTTATCATAATCTAACATCAGATAATCCAAATGGCTTAGCGAAGTGGTTACCCGTAAGGAATTAAAAAAACCTTAAAAAGCTACTGTGTTCCAAATGGGTTCACGACAGTATTCTAACGATAGGGATTGAAATACAGTTTCAAAAGGAATAATATATTTTTCTGGCGGTGTAAAATGGAGGAATCCTATTGGTGTATTTTTTACTTGCGTACCGCTTAGCTACCTCACACAGCCTAAACAATATGTACTCCCGCTGGAATTCGATCACAGGACCTCTGAGTTTGTTACCGATGTTCTTATCGCTAGATCACTGAAGCATATAGCGAGAGCGAGCTTTCTTTTTAAACAGCTATTTAAAGATTTGTATCTACGAGTATTATTAAAAAGTATTCCCCATTTTTGCGATATAAAAAATAGTATACCTAATAAAGTAATAGTATACCAGTCAAACCTCCTTGGTCGAGTGGTTTGTACACCGGTTTTCATGGTGTCGCCATCTCTGAGGTCCCGGGTTCCATCCCCGTTCGGGTCAATTTTAGAAATTATTGTTTTTTTAAATTGTCTCGGGTCTGGGTGTTTTCTATGTATAATAAGTATGTATTTAAGTATTTTAAGTATGTTTATCCGTTGTCTAGTAGCCATTTAACGAGTTTCATAACGAAGCTTCTCTTGGGCTAGGTAATTGGTGTGAGTGTAAGAAAGTTTATTTATTTATTTATTTATTTATTTAAATAAATGAACGAGACGATCCGTATGGAGATTTTTTTTTCAATCAGTTTTCTGCTTTCCCTCCAGTACTCAGGTTTGTGGCACAACATCGAGTTGTACCCGTCAGTGTTCCAAGGAGGTTCCTGTAACAACGCGTTCTACTCACTGGCCGCTGATGGCGTGGACGTGTTCAACACGCAAGTCGTCGACCAGTTCTTGGACACCATGACTGGCCTCGCTGTCCTCGCCTCTAATGATGGAAGTGCCAAACTCAATGTCACCTTCCCCATAGCAGGCACTAATTGTTAGTATTAACATTTAATTTTATTTCTTTAGAAATAATATTTGCACTTACAGTACTTACTGGCTGAAAATAAAGCATAATTACCGTAGCTAAAGCACGCATCTTGCACTCCGTCATACCTACCGCGATAAGCACCTACAGCGCGCGACAACTTAAAGTTGTAAATAAGTCAGGGCCCCAGCGCGCTTTCGAGCACACGCACAGGCATAGTATGAAGTGGTCTTGGATCGCAATTTCGAGTTGTTTAAAAATAACTACCTCTCCGATATCAGTAAATCTACAAGCTCCGTAATAATGGTGAAACACAACAGTAATAATTGTTGTGTGGAAGGCTGTCGAAAATAAACAGAATGATTCGAAGTTATCTTTTTTACGTCATCGAAAGATTCTGGCAGGTAAGATTATATTTAATTTGTTTACAGAACAAATAGGTAATACGAAAGTAAAGGTAGGTAGGTATTTACTTATTTATATTTCGCCGTGCGATCGTGAGCCTGTGACTGTTGTGATGTAGAAGGTAGGCACCTAACCTACCTACGTAACTTACTATTTATAGTGAGTTCGTAAGAATTAAAATCGCCAGTAGGTACTTAACATGATTTAGGTATTAGGTATATTACGTAATAAAATGTGGTTTACGTTTTGTTTTTGTTATATCTTCAACTCTTCATTTCGTGCAGTGTTTATTTGTTTCTAAGAATTTGAGTGCTTGTTTGTTAGATAGGTGAATAGGTAGGTAACTAAGTAACTTACAGAACTACATTTTACTTAGGTGTGCAATCACAGAATAGATTACTTACTAAGGTAGGTATTGCGTAGGTATGTATATTTTTAATCATTGGTTAGTAGGTATGTAGGTATTTACCTATATTAAGTGCGTATATTAATTAGGCCATTAATTTTATCTTGTGATAAATATAAATCGATGAAGAAATGTTGGTACACAAAGCCAGGTTATAGAGTAGGTATATATCACTACCTATCTACCGTAGTCAAAATTTAGCTTTGCTGGCATCCCTAACACACGACTGACGGCGCGTAGGTACGTTCGGTACAAAACGCATCACAAAGTAATAATTACTCCGTGTATAGCGATAAGGTGCTATTTTGAATGCACATAATGCCTATCTAATATTGTAGGTTATTAAAACGGCGGCTTTCTTCAATATCAAAAGAGTGCAACTTCTGTACGTAGTACTATTATTTATTCTGTGGCTAAAGTTCTAATGCGGCGTATGTAAAAATTGGTAGTTTTGAGTAAGATTATGTTATTGAATAGAAAATCGCAAAATGCACATTGTGACCAATCAAAAACGATGTTTAGCGTCCATTGCGACGCTTTATTTCGTCCACAAAGTCACAGAGTAGTCACAGCGTAACGCTAAGAAGCCAACAGTTTTTTGTCTCCTAAAAAGTTAACCATTTTGAGTTGCGTGGTGTTAGAACTTAAGCGACGATATTATGCAACATTTTAAAAAAGGAAGCGTGATAGTTAAATATTCCAAAACAAATGAACAGAGGAATATTTAAATTGAGAAATTGGTCACACTAACTGACGTAACTAAGAATATTGTTCGAGTAGAATGTACTCGTTTAGCACCTAATAAGTACTTTACATTCCAAAACAGGTTTAGTTCATCATAATACGAAATTTAACTATTTAACCTTTCAAGGATTCAAACAAAACTAATGAAAGCACTGGCGCCGATGACGTAAGTCGAAAATGGCGAAAAAAAAAATATTCAAAAAATGGAAAAAGCATAGAGAATAAAGTTGTTAGGGGTTTTGAGTGTAGCAAATTTATCCTAGTTTGTTTATAGCTAAACTTCTTCATACAGAAGTATGCTCTAAATAGACGATATTTAGACTAATGTTGTTGTTGTTGTTTTTTTCTTAGACAATTTTTGACCTTTATTAGTGCTGTATGACATTGTGAAAATTTTAACTGGTAACTGATGTTTTGCAAATGTAGATATTATTATATCTTCTCTTTTGTTTTTTTTTTTATATGTGTGATTGTCCTTTATATTTTGTGTTTTTATTTGTGATGGAAAGTGTCCTTTTATGATAGGGCATTTTCCAATATTTTTGACGCTGTAAGGAAGAAAAGAGCTGGACACTTGCTGAGTTTCTTGCCGGTTCTTCTCAGTACAAGATCTCCCGCCCAGAGTAGACTTACGAACCGATGGCATAATGACGTTCATAAGAGCTATTTGTAGCCTAAACTGAATAAAAGATTTTAAATTTTGAATTTTGAATTTTGAATGTCGAGTGGAGGAGCGCGAGCATATGGGCTCGCTCACTACTCTTGAATAAAAGTGGCAATCTTTGGAAAGAACTTGCGTACGGTAAAATTCAATCCAGCGATTTGTGCCTCGTTCAAGTAGATGTTCTGCAATCACTGATTTATTAGACTGCCTGAACTAATTAGTTTGCGTTAATCCCCGTTTAAATTTCTTTGTTTACAATGGAACGCGAAGTTTAAAAGTATATGTTAACAAAGTTTGTTTTATTTTCTTACAGTAAATATTACAACGAACTACTGGGTTTTGGACACCGACTACGACTCATACTCCTTCGTTTACACCTGCGAAGATTTGGAAGACGAACAAAGGCTTGGTAAGTGGAAAATTCAATTAACAAGACGCCATTGACAGACCACTTTTATCATAGTAAAATACACATCAGCTCATCGTCACCTAGTATTTTGTGTAGACGCTCGTCTAAGCTCATTGCCCTCGTTTGACAGACTGACATTTGCTATGATACTTGGGCATAATATGGTCACGATATGATAGATAGCTAATATAACATTTATTTCAAAAACCACAGACACACACACGCCCATAAACAATGTAGGTACAAAAGCAAAAAAAAAATTTTTATGGACATATATGATATACAATGGACAAATTCATATATACTCGTAGATAGAGGAACA
Organism: Eudonia lacustrata; assembly: GCA_947562085.1. NCBI lineage: Eukaryota > Metazoa > Arthropoda > Insecta > Lepidoptera > Crambidae > Eudonia > Eudonia lacustrata. The sequence continues at coordinate 16,901,767 of OX387326.1, read as the reverse complement.
CTACAATCATTATCATATTATACACGGTGTGTTTGAAGTCATTGTTTCGCTAGACCAACTCTAACTGCCGTACTCAGAGACGTCAATTAAGTTTTAATGACAATTAAATGTCTATTTAGCACTATACATAAGAAAGTGACAGCAAGAGACTTAATTGTCACTAAAACTTAATTGACGTCTCTGAGTACGGCAGTTAAACCTTTAAAGACATCTGCTGTACTTAAGAGCGTTTACGCCGCACACTAGCGCCGCCAATGGAAAAAAAACATATCTAGTAATAAGAGATAGAAAATCAAATTATGCTCAACGAACTATATGAAGTAATTTAGCATTTTTACGTCACCTACCCGTTCCGTTCCCGTTCCCTACCTAGCCCGTTCTCCCTATCCATCCATAGGGAAGGCTCGTGCCCCAGCAGTAGGGACTTTATGAGCTGATGATGATGATGATTATGACGTCACCTATGAACATCTGACATGTTATGGTTTATTTAAATAACACGTTACGGCCACTTTTAACTATAACGCCGTATTTAACTAAACCATAACATGTCAGGTGTTCATTAGGTGATGTAAAAATGCTAAATTACTTCATTCAAATAGTTTGTTGAGCATAATTTGATTTTCTATCTCTAATTACTAGATATGTTTTTTTTTTCATTAGTGGCGCTAGTGTGCGGCGTAAACGCTCTTAACGATAATGCAACGCAATAAGTATTCACCCAAAATGTTTAGAACAAAAAAAAAGATATTTTATAGAATTCAGAGTTAGTCCTGTACAATAACTTGTTCCTATTCATGAGTACTATCACATGTTTAAAGTAAAACTACGACTTAATACTTACATACACAGTTTAAGGCAAATCCCCTTTACAGTTTACAGCTGGAAGCTGAGCAGAACCAAGGAGCTGACAACACCTGCGGTGATAGCTATTAACAACAGAATAAGCGACATTCAAGTGCTGGACGACCGCTACTACAGAACAGTGGACCAGAGTCCTATTGGTTGCTTCTTCTACCCGGAGCCAGAGCCCGGACGCCCAGTCGTATTCTCAGGACAATGTGACAACACAATCAACGCTACGTCAAACTTCAACCTGACACGGGTATTTATTTATTTATTTATTTATATAAAAAGACAATACAAACTTACAGCTATAAATACAGCCTACACGCTTATATGCTAAGATATTACATCAAATAAACAAACAAAGAATAAGGTCCGAATAGTTGTTCCGAGCTTTGTCTCTTTTAAATCTAATTTGAAATAACGTAACAAAACACGGAATAACTATCCGGACCTTATTTTTTGTTTATTTGTATGGCACTAAATACATAACACATTAAAGATAAATGTTGTGTTTCCTTAGTAAGATGAGCATAGGATCTACATATCCGCATCTGCGAGTACTGAGGTAAAGCAACTTTTGCAAAGGCCAGTCATCGGATGGGTGACCAAAAATTTATCATCTCGAGCAGCGCCGGCTTTAGGGGGGGGCGACCCGGGCTGCCGCCCGGGGCGCCGGGGTCCAGAGGGCGCCGCGTGCGCTAGCGTGTGGCCCTAACTTCACCACTTAATTTTATATCATCGATCTAAAGAAAAGCTAAATTCATAAATAAACATTGTTCTGTATTGCAAGAAAAGTTAACGGTCAACTTTAAATCAGATATTGATGGAGATTTGTTGTGCGATAAAGTTTAGGTCTGCAACACTATCTCGAAGACAGTCAGGTAACACCTATCGAAACATTAAACATAATCAAAAAGCACAATCTTCAAGAGTTATATCCCAACACCTGGATATCGTAAAGGCAAAAAGTCAAAGTTTTCGGAACGTCCGAACAACGGGTTATTAGAAGATTGGCAAACTGGTACGCTACGACCTCTGACGCTCCAATACACGCTTGATTGAACGAGCAATTGAGTAAAATCGGGGGTCGAAAGTGTTTGTCCGGTCTCTTGGGAGAAGCCACTTGTCGAAGTTGACTACAACCAGTGGAGTAGTCGTTGCTTAGAAACCAGAGGTTCTTTCGGAAATTGAAAACTTTTACAGCCACCTATACGCTTCGCATGCATCTCAACCTGATCCCGAAAATGAGGACACCACAGAGCCACATTGAACCGCCACTTTACCGAAGACTTGCCTGAAGTCAGCCTGAGCGAAATGGAGACGGCTCTTAAACAGCTTGAAAACGGAAAAGCCCCTGGCGAAGACGGTGTTATATCTGAGCTCCTTAAAGCAGGCGGTAAACAGGTGATAGGAGCTCCAAAACATCTTTAACAGCGTTCTCTTCGATGGGAGAATTCCGGAGGCGTGGAGTAGGAGTGTCGTCGTGCTGTTTTTCAAAAAAGGAGACAATATTGAAAAACTACCGACCCATTTCGCTCCTAAGCCATGTCTACAAAGTGTTTTCAAGAGTCATCCCAAACTGTCTGGCGCGAAGACTCGACGAATTTCAACCCCCGGAGCAGGCCGGATTTTGAGGAGGATATGGCACCATAGACCACATCTTCACAGTGAGGCAGATTATACAGAAGACCGAGGAGTATAATCGGCCCCTGTGCTTAGCATTTGTGGACTATGAGAAGGCATTTGACTCTATCGAAACCTGGGCTGTTCCAGAATCTCTGCAACGATGCCAAGTCGACTGGCGATATATCCAAGTGTTGAGGTCTCTTTACAATGCCGCCTCCATGGCCGTCTAAGTACAGAACCAGCAGACTAAGCAAATCCCCTTGCATCGTGGTGTAAGACAATGGGATGTTATATCCCCTAAATTGTTCACAAATGCTTTGGAAGATATGTTTAAGATGCTGGACTGGAAAGGACGTGGGATTAACATCAACGGTGAATGCATCTCACACTTGCAATTTGCGGACGACATCGTCATCGTGGCCGAAACGTTGCAGGATTTACAATACATGCTGAACGGCCTAGCTGATTCGTCTCTATGCATCGGTCTCCGGATGAACTTTGACAAAACCAAGATTATGTTTAACGAACATGCCATTCTAGGACCGATTGCAGTTCAAGGTAGTACTCTCGAAGTTGTTAAGGAGTATGTCTACCTTGGGCAAACTCTGCAGTTGGGTAGAGACAACTTCGAGGAAGTGGCCAACAGAAGGATACAGCTAGGCTGGGCAGAATATGGGAAATTACGTCGGGTCTTTACGTCGCTTATTCCACAGAGTCTAAAGACGAAAGTCTTCAATCAGTGCATCCTACCCGTCATGACATACGGAGCCGAAACGTGGACACTCACGGTAGGCCTGGTCTACTAATTTATAGCCGCTCAGCGAGCTATGGAAAGGGCTATGCTTGGAGTTTCTCTGAGGGACCGGATCCGGAACGAGGTGATCCGACAGAGAACCAAAGTCGTCGACATAGCCCACAGGATTAGCTAGCTGAAGTGGCAGTGGGCCGGCCATATTAGCCGCAGAACCGATAACCGATGGGGTAAACGAGTTCTTGAGTGGAGACCGCGTATCGGCAAACGTAGTGTAGGACGCCCTCAGACTAGGTGGAACGACGATCTTCGCAAGGTGGCTGGCAAGAGCTGGATGAGAGTAGCCGCGGATCGTGCTCAGTGGCGTGCACTTGGAGAGGCCTATGGCCAGCAGTGGACGTGTGTAGGCTGATGATGATGATGACCTGGATATCGCTACGTATTCTATTAACAATACCCGTGACTGTTGCAAGTGGCGAACGCAGTTTTTCCAAACTAAAATTGATAAAAACGTATTTGCAGTCTACAATGTCTCAAACAAGACTAACTAGTTTGGCCTCGCTGTCTATTGAAAATTTCGGAAAACTTAGATTTTGCCAGTCTTATCAAAGAGTTTGCTGACAGAAAAGCTAGTAAAATAATATTTTAGACAAGTAAGTATTTGTTTGTTTTTGTTTTTCATTAAATGTTTCGTGAATGAACAATACAACACAACATAATGACAATATAATATGTATATTGTTTTTAGAGAATGAATCGGTAAAATAATAATAAATACATGTTTCTTGTTTTCTATTATATTCGAATTAATTAAAAATATGATTTTACTTTTTTATTTTTTAAGTGAAGCTAAATTAAATATTTATAAAATACAGTGAAAAAATTAAACGCCCACCCGACCCAGCAGGAATCGAACCTGGGTCTTTCGCAATCTGGGCGGCTGCACTGACCATTATGCTACTGGGAAGCTGCCCGGATTACGGAAGACCCAGGTTCGATTCCTGCGGCTGGGTCGGGTGGGCGTTTAAATTGTTCACTGTGTTTTATTAATATTTAAAAAATATAATATCAAATTCAAAATAAGTTGTTTTTTAAGTTTAGTATAAAAGGGCGCCAAATTAATGATTCGCCCGGAGCGCCTAGATGGTTAAGGCCGGCCCTGATCTCGAGCTCCTCCGTGCTTCGAAGGCACGTAAAGCCGTTGGTCCCGCTGTATTAGCAGTCGTTAACAACCACCAATCAGCACTGAGCCCGTGTGGTGGTTTATGGCCTGTCCTCCCTATCCATCCATAGGGAAGGCTCGTGCCCCAGCAGTGGGGACATAAAATGAGCTGATGATGATGATGATGACAATATGGGGTCCTCTAAAGGAGGTGACCCCCTGTGTGGTGCCGGGGATAAAGAATTGCACCACCCCATCTCTTCCCGTGGGTGTCGTAAAAGCCGACTAAAGGATCATTCCAGAGGATGGGTAGCAGCATCTCTCTGAGGTTACCCTCAACCTACTGCGATCGCCAACCCACCTGCCAAGCGTGGCGATTACGGCAAATACCCCTCATATCCTTGGGGGAGGCCTTTGTCCAGCAGTGGACGTCTTTTGGCTGAGATGATGAAAGGAGGTGATCGGCAAGGCGAAGACGGCTAGTGAGGCACGATCCCGCTCCACCAGCTTTCTCCGCAAACGGACTCCGCTTCTGCTTAACATCACAGAGAGAGCGCAGTATTTGTCAACTTTTCAATAAATTAAAAATCCAAAGACAATATTGATTATTTACGTGCACTCGTAAGTTGCAATATTTGCAATAAATACTGCTAAAATTGTATTAGATTAGAATATTTATAAAATACGATGAAAACATCAAATGCCTACCGGACCCAGCCAGAAATCGAACCAGGGTCTTCCGCAATCCGGGCGTCTGCACTGACCATTATGCTACCGGGAAGACTGACGCAAGCACTGAATTTTTTCACTGCTTTTTGATTTTGACTGCTTTTTAGCGGCAGAGTGCCATCTATCCGGCGACTGCACTGACCATTATGCTACCGGGAAGACTGACGCAAGCACTGAACTTTTTCAATGCTTTTTGATTTTTGACTGTTTTTTTTGCGGCAGAGTGCCTATCCAACGGCAGTTGGATTTCTGGTTGGGTCGGTTAAAAAGCAGTCAAAAAATCAAAAAGCAGTGAAAATATTCAGTGCTTACGTCAGCCTTCCCGGTAGCATAATGGTCAGTGCAGCCGCCCGGATTGCAAAAGTCCCAGGTTCGATTCCTGGCTGGGTCAAGTAGAAATTTATTGTTTTCACTGTATTTTATAAATATTTAATTCAGCTTCAGTGCAGCAAATAGCACTTAAAAATAAAAAGTAAATTGTATTAGAATTTGAATTTGTATTACAATGAATTTAATTCGAGCCCTTTATAGGATTTGAAAGTGTAACTTCTCATAAACTTAATATGGATTACGAATTAATAAATTTAACTTTATAATATAACTGCTATTGGGAAATGCTAACGATATCTCGCCATAAGAAACAACCAACCCGAAAACCTTGAAATAGCAATAAATATTCTCTGTTACAGTTCCAAGGCGTCTGGTATGAGGTCCAGGCATATCCCAAGGCACAAGTGCAGGGAGACTGTTTAAGCCATGAGTACTCAGCGAACAACGCCAACAGTTTGACCCTGCAATCCTCGCAGGTCTACAGTCAGTCTTTGATAGTGTCTTCAGGCCTTTTGAGATTGACCTCCGGGGACAACAGCGGAAAATTGACAATTGACATCAATGTTAGCGGCACAGGTAGATAATTTGTACCATTGTGTAGATAAAAGAAGCTCCGTAATCTCAAAAACATCCCATATTTTAATAGTCGTCGAAATTAAATAAAAAATACTTTATTAAAGTGGTTCTTGTCAAGTTGTTGTTAATTAATGGAACGACTTGGTGTGCATGTTCGCTTGCATCCATTGATTCTTCTGCATGTGCATATTTTTTGCGGGCGGGACCGCCCTCATGCGTACTGTGTCCAAGCTGGATAAACGTGTGATTTAGCGGAATTAACACTACATATTATTTCAATGACATTGTTGTGTAAGTTGTTGTTCTTATCAAGCCAAGAGTTGTTTACAAAAGTGTACTGAATGCAATATGACACAGCAAGTGCATATTGCATTAGACTATGCACAGACTATGACGAAGGAAGGAATATATTGATATATGGATTAAGTGTAGTTACACTTAATCCATATATCAATATATTCCTTAAATCAACTGCAACTCCATCAGTATAGTGGCAATATCCGTTATTATATCTAAAAAGCCTATGAATTTCTCGCATACATACAGCCAGCGATATCGAAAATATAGAAATATATTTGATAGAAATTATAATAATATGGTCTTTTGATGTTACAGATATCACCATTCCCTTCTGGATCTTGAGCACAGACTACGATGACTATGCTCTGGCCTACAGCTGCGTCGACAATCCTGATGAGACGAGAGCTGGTAATTCTTAAATTCTTGATTTCTTCATAGTTCTTCATAGTATTAGAGAAATTAGATAGACTGTGGTATTAGTGATAAAGGTAGTTTACTTATGTTTAGAAGAATTACAAACAACATTTTTATCAGTTTAATTCTAAAATAATAATATTAATAATTTAAGAGGGTAGAAAGGCCTTTGCCCTGCAGTAATACACTACAGGCTTACAGTTTACACTGCAGGATTATAATGATATTAATAATAATAATTACATGTGGACATGTGGAATGTGGACTCGGCTGTCATCGTGCCGATTGTTGTTACGGCCAACGGCCTGATGGCCAAGAGCCTCGATCAACATCTCATGAGGCTCTCGTTAGGCGGCTGGATCAAGGGCCTGATTCAGAAGGCAGTTCTCCTCGATACGGCACGCATTGTGAGGAGGTTCCTGTCTCTGGAACCCTAATCACCGGTAGTTTGGACCCTGGTCCGATGCCGGTGGACCCCTATTTTTTATATTTTTAAATGTTTGTTTAATTTTTTAGAAAATATTTAAAAATGTAAATTAATATGTAAAAAAATAAATAAAGAGATAATAATTCTAATAATATTCTGTCGCTGAAAGGTTGGGTCAAAGGTCAAATGCAAAAGGCAGTACTCCTTGATACGGCACGTATTGTCAGGAGGTTCCTCACTCTGCAGCCCTAACCACCGATAGTTTGGGTCTATCCCCGCTGCCGGTGGCAACCTAGGTTAAGTTTTTTGTAATATTTTATATTGTAAATATATTTTTATATAAAATGTTGTAAAAAAAAATTCTTAAGATGTATATTTAATAAAGAAAATCATTTGGAGAATGTTAATTATAATGCCTTTGTAAGGAAGACAGTAGTTCAGTAGTTGAGGATTTTGTGTGATGTGCAGTCTGCAGTTTCATCTTTGGTCTATCATAATTTGTCATCAGGCGATTTGATGGCTTTACCGATGAAAAAACAAATGCATAAAGCCAGTTATTTAAGGATTTCAAGGATTTAGGTGCAAGCCCTTCCTATGCGAACTTTAATATCTATGTGGTATCTCCATACTGGTCGGTTGATGTTGCTTCATCATCGTCATTTAGTTACTGTCATCTTCTTAATGAAGTTAGGAGATCCGACACCCAGTACACAAAACTTCCTGCAGTCCCATGTAGCATCTTTTATCTGACGATAGCTAAGTCCAGTCAATTGTTTGATGTCGTCCAGCCATTTGCGTCTCGGACGGATACTTTATTCACCTTTTATCCATCAGTTTACAGCTGGAAGCTCAGCCGGTCAAAACAACTGTCACCTAACGCAGAAACGGCAATCAACGAAGCAATACCGGCGGTCGACGTTTTACAACAACGTTACTTTGAAAACATCGATCAATCTGACTTGGCATGCTTCTACTTGCCTGATTTGGCCCCTGGAGAACCGGTTGTGTTCCCTGGACAGTGCGATACCAACATCACCGTCGTACAGAACTTTAGCGCAGCAGATGTAAGTATTGAAAAACAGTTGGAATTAATCAAAGCTGCATATTTAGTTACATTTACAGCTGAATAAATAGGCATACAGAGAGCTGAAGTCCCATCTGTGGTCGCTTTTATTGATTTTTTTTAAATAAAGAAATGTTTGTAAACTTGCAACTTGGCCGTTACTCTATAAAACGTCCCGCTGGGCTCAGGCCTTCTTCAGACTTCAGGTGATTGTTTATATGGCGGTCCCTGATCGTCCTGGCCACACGTGACGGAAAGTGCAAGAGTTTTTAGTGGGCATGTCCTTCCTCCATAAGGGGGACGGAGGAGAATCTTACATAACCATCTGCCTTATCTTAATGCCTTTTCTTCTGTTTAAAAAAAGAAAAAGAAAATCCTTCTTCAAACATTATCTAACATTGAGTCAGCTTTGTGGGTTGTTATAACCTGATCTCATTAAGCATGTGGAAAGCCCCACTCAGCAGGCAGTGAGACGTTTAGACTGATGATGATCCTAAGAGCGTCAAAAAGTGTTTGATTTCTACATTTGGCAAATCTTAAATTAATAAAAATTATTAAATTACAGTATCTGGGTCGATGGCGCTTAATTGAGAGCTACCAATCAGACTTCCAAAATGGTTTATGTAACCAGGCGACATATACTCTCAAACCGAATGGAGCAGTGGACGTTTTCAACACCCAAGTCATAAATGAAACCCTTTACACTATTACGGGAGAGGCCATAGTTGCCAGTGATGACGGAAGTGGGAAACTGCTGGTAACGTTCCCTGATTGTAAGTACCCTTTGTTAACAATCAGATCAGAAAATAACAATTTAAAGTTATTCATAATATTTATGTAAGAGATTGCCAACCTGAACTAGTGAGTATCGTCAGTATCGTGAATAATCATTTGAATAATCATTATTATCAGCTCATTATATATCCCCACTGCTGGGGCACGAGCCTTCCGGATGGATAGGGAGAATGGGCCATAAACCACCACGCGGGCCCAGTGCGGATTGGTTGTTAACGTCTGCTAATGCAGCCGGGACCAACGGCTTAACGTGCTTTCCGAAGCATGGAGGAGCTCGAGATGCTACATTTTTGGTCACTCATCCGATGATCGGCCTTTTCGAAAGTTGCTTAACTTCAACAATCGCAAACCGAGCGTGTTAACCGCTGCGCCATCGAGCTCCTCTTTGAATAATACTGCTAAGTAAGGTGCAGCTGATTTGAATTAGGATTTGTCAAGAATACTAGTTTAATTAAGGTTCTATAAATAAATATGTATATTTTTAGCTTCATCACCCACTGAATACTGGATTTTGGCTACTGACTACACTTCATACGCATTGGTGTACTCCTGTGAGAGTCTAGTAGATAACCAGAGAAGAGGTTAGTTTATACTGTTTACTCAAAATAGTTTTTATTTATATATGTAACAAACAGTCATAACATGTGAACAATTACATGAGGCAATTATAAGACCAGTTAAACTTGTAGTACCATAAAACAATTCAAAAAAATACTAAAGCGTGTAAATGAAACATGACGGTTACAAAAATTTGCACTTTAACAAATTAAAAATGCAAAATCAAACAATTTTATTTGTTATGATCAACTAAGAATCTGATTGATGTGTTTTAGTATGGAGCTGGAAATTGAGTCGCAACGAAACATTAACAGAAACAGCTAACGATCAAATCAATCAGAAAATTGATAGCATCGAAGTGCTAAACAACCGCTTCTATGAAGCGATTGCCCAATCAGATGAAGCATGTTTCTACTTCCCTGATCCTGAACCAAACACCCCAGTCAAATTACGGGGACGATGTGATCAGGACATAGAGGTTGTAAGAGATTTCCAACCTGAACTGGTGAGTACCGTTAATAATAAATTGAACAATACTGCTAAGTAAGATGCAACTGATTTGTAAGTAAGTAAGTAAGTAAGTAAGTATTTATTTATTTGCCAAAAAAATAAAACATAGACAAAAAGGTCTATGGCTCAGTGTTTGCAGGAGACCCACAAACCCTGTTATTCTGCCATAGCCATAAATTAATACTATAATAAACTTAATAAATATATAATAAATAATATATATAATATATATAATAAATTTGAATTGGGATTTGTCAAGAAAAATAGTTGACGACCACGATCTCTTAAAGCAGCATTATTGTACTAGTTGTTAATACGAGGCGCGTTCACAACTGCAATAATACGACTTTAAGAGCTTTTGCTGCCCTGGCTGATTCTAACCCATCCTCTGATCTATCCTTATTTTTTTAGTACCTGGGATTGTGGCACAACATCGAGCTATACCCCTCAGTGTTTCAAGGAGGTTCCTGTAACAACGCGTTCTACTCACTGGCCGCTGATGGCGTGGACGTGTTCAACACGCAGGTACTCGACCAGACCCTGGACACCATGACTGGCCTCGCCGTCCTTGCCTCCAATGGAACTGGCAAACTCATCGTCACGTTCCCCGTAGCAGGCACTAACTGTTAGTATTATAATTTAAATTACCTTATATAATCTAAATGTGAATTACTTTTGCAACGATATTACTGCAAAACTCAATAAAATTATGCGTTACTTAGTGTTTGTCATCTCTTATTTTCAGTGAACGTTTCTTTGGACTACTGGATAATCGACACAGACTACGATTCCTATTCCCTGGTGTACACCTGCGATGAAATTGACGATGAATATAAACTTGGTAATAATAACTTCACCAACCTAAAGGTTATACACACCATATCAACTCGGGAACGGATCGTCTTTGCCTCGCCGTCTACCAGGAATCAAGTGAGCGCTGCGGTTCCGGACGAGGCGACGATGTTACGATGCTAATTAGTGTGTAGTATGGAATTTTATACAAAGGTACCAAACGGCTCGAGTTAAGGCGGTGATGATCCGTTTCCTAGTCGATATGTGCGCAACAACCTTTTATCAATCGACTTCTATTTTGAAAGTGAATGGTTGTACTAACATTATTTCGGTCACAGTGTACAGTTGGAAGTTGAGCAGAACGAAGCAGTTGACAGCGAACGCAACAGAGGCCATCAACAACAAGATTAGCACCATCAAGGAGTTGGACCAGCGGTACTACAACGCCGTTGACCAGAGCGCTGATGGTTGCTTCTACTTCCCGGAGCCCCAGCCCGGTGTGCCCGTTTTATTCCCCGGATCTTGCGACAACAACATTGCCGTTGTTCAAAACTTCAGCTTAAGTGCGGTGCGTAGAAAGTTCTTAACTTTACTGATCGATTCAACTCACTCTTCAGCCTATTGCCGTCCAATGCTGAACGTAAGCCAAGCCAAGCCTGCGCAGTCCGCATCCATCCACCACCCGCTATATTTTTCAAGTCGTCGGTCTAACGCGCATCAGGGCGTTCTATACTGCGTTTGCCTAAACGCGGTCTCCACTCTAGGACATGTCTGTTTCAACGATCATCGGTCCTTCTGCAGACATGACCGGCCCACTTTCACTTCAAGGTGCCGATTCTGCGAGCCATGTCGGTGGCCTTAGTCTTCTGTCGAATAACTTCGTTGCGGATTCTATCCGCCAGAGAAACCCCAAGCTTCGCCCGCTCCATCGCACGCTAAGCGACTTTGAACTGGTGGACCAGCCCTATCGTGAGCGTCCACGTTTTTCTATATGTACTTTTTGCAATGTAGAGTAGGGGCACCAGTTTCGACAAAAACCAGTGATCAACATTTTTTTTTCTTTAATCAACATAAGACTCGGCAACTGTACTCGTATTTGATCTTCAACAACAATTGAATACAGACTTCTTGCTTCCTTGCTGTCATTTATATTACCGTAATCTATATCTATATTATTATTATGAGCCTGTAGTGTCCCACTGCAGGGCAAAAGCCTCACTACCCTCTTTCCATTTTGTTCTATTTGAAGCAACAAGTGACCAATCTTTTAGATAGGAGTCAAGGTCGTCCCGCCATCTCATTTTTGGTCTGCCGCGACGTCGTTTTCGGTTTTGTGGGACCCATTCGGTAGTTACCTTGGCCCACCGTTCCTCCGACATGCGACAGACATGTCCAGCCCAGTCCCACTTTAGCATGGCAGCTTTTTGTGTGACATCAGCAATTTTTGTTTTTGAGCGCAGTGTAGTGCTTCTGACGTGATCCGTAAGTTTCACGCCAAGTATACTGCGCTCTATATCCTCTATATCTATACTACTATATAAATTTGTAAGCTCTGTCTGTACATGCAATTATTCTGATAAATTTTGGGATAAATATTCGTTTTATGACTTACTGGCACCAATTCTACGATTTTTGAAATTTTTGTCTGTCAGTCTGTATGTCTTCTTATAACTCAAGAACGGCTTGACAAATCTTGATGAAAATTTGTATATAGTAAGAACATGAGATTGTGCAAATATAAAACTATAAAAAAATCCAAAAAAACACAAATTTTCGCACAACGAAACGGGCGGGTGACGGCTAGTTCTTATATTATAAATTTTCTGAATTGAGTACCATCATCATCAAATCATAACCAGCTCATATTATGCCTCCACTGTTGCGGCACGAGCTTTCCCTACGCGGCCCAGTGCGTATTGGTGGTTGTGCTAATGAAGCTGGGACCAATGGCATCACGTGCCTTCCGAAGTATAATATAATTATTATTTCTTTATGCATTTAACAGTTCGAAGGCATCTGGTACGAAATTCAAGCATACCCGAAAGAACAACAACAGGGACAATGTATCAACCATGAGTACACCACGGGATCTGGAAACTTGTTGCTTCAGTCCTCGCAAGTCTACGACCAAGCTCTAAGCATCAACTATGGTACCCTTAACTTTACGTCAGATGACAATAGCGCAAGATTGGAAATCACTATTACAGTCAATGGAACAGGTAATAATAATAAAGAAATTTAAAAATATCTGCAAAAAAATAACCATCAAGTTTCATCATTAACTTTATGGGCTATATATATAACATAGAGTATTTTTCTTTTTTAGCTGTAAACATTCCTTTCTGGATCCTGGACACTGATTACGAAGGCTACGCCTTGGCGTACAGTTGCGTTAACCAAGAAAACGACTTTAGATCAGGTAATCTTTCCTAAAAACAATTCTTAGAGTTTTTTTGTTAATTATGGGTAAGCACTCATTGTCCTTATCTTACCTGATAAGTGTGTTGACAAGGTCAAAAGCACATTAATGTTTCAACCGGAATCCCCAACAACTGAGAAACTAGCTATCTTATCTCTAACTGATGCTATCAACACTGAACAGAGGTGGTTCATTGAAACTATGACTTCTATCTTACCTATTTGTGTATATTTTGTTACTGAGCCCAAGAAAATTTTATCATCACTACTACTTTAACAGAAACCAATAAATAACACAGTGAACAATATTTTTCTATGGGAAAATGGTGTGTCAATTGTTAAATTAAAAATAGTGGTACTGTTTTATAATAATATATAAATATATTCTATGGTATTTGCGCACTTCCTCTATCTCTTCCTTAGGCTCTTAAACCTAAAGTTGACTAGAAGAGATCGCTTCTAGCGTTAGAGCTGTTAGTCGTCTGTCCAGTTTTTTATCTTTTTTAACCGAATACCATTTACAGTGTACAGTTGGAAACTCAGCCGCAACACTACCCTTTCTACCGCTGCTGATTCCAACATCAATGCCGTCATCTCCTCCGTCAATGTGCTGGGCGAACGGTACTACGAACCCATTGATCAGACCGACGAAGCCTGCTTCTACTTGCCCGACCTGGCCCCTGGTGCACCCGTTGTCTTTCCAGGACAGTGTGATGAAACTATTCCTGCCGTTGCCAATTTTGATGCTGCAAGGGTAAGTTTATATCACTAATTTACTTAGTTGACAACTTAGATTGACCTTAGACTACGCTACGTTTAAGGTTTATTAATGCTTTCGCGCTTACAACTTGGAACAGACGATTCCATTGTCGAAATTCACAAAGCGATTAGAGCACAAAGTCGGTTTATAAGCGGGACTTTTGGGAACTCTCTATTATTCTGCTTATAAAAACTTAAATTCAACTTACCTTTTCCAGTATCTTGGACGTTGGCGAACCATACAGACATATCAGTCAGAGTTCCAAGGAGGCGCATGCGGACAAGCTGAGTACACCTTGACTAACGATGGCACGATAAACGTGTACAATACTCAAGTCCTCAACCAGACCTTGGACACAATGACAGGAACCGCAGAAGTGGACTCTACTGACGGAACTGGGAAGCTACTGGTAGACTTCCCAACCAGTAAGTTGTTTTACAAAGTGCTCTCATGATGAATGCAAAGCAACTTTCACGATACTCCAAAATATTTAATATAAAAAAATAAAAAATCTTATTTTGAACATAAAATATAGGTAACATTACATACCTAGTGCTCGTAAATGTCTGCTTTAGTATTATGGTATTATAATAGTGCGTTCCAAAATTTTAGAAGCAACAGGTTTTTTCAACTTATGTATAGTCGACAATTAAATTGCTTTACCACCTTAGAAGTGAATTTTGTTTTCATAGAATAAAACAACAAGTTCTATTTTTAAATATAAGACCAAGTGACAGACACGTTGTCATTATTGACAATGAGCCTTAGCGAAATTTTATTGTAATGGAAGTTTTTGTCAAAAGTGTTAAGGCGACGCACCGCTAAACAATAAATCTCATACGGAGCGTTTGCGCCCCGTGCCATAAGAGAAACTGTTTTTTTCCTCCAAATTAAAACTAAATTATTTTTTTTTAAAATGAACTACAATATTGAAGTGTCTGTTAAGACTACTAAGAAAATTTAGATGCTTAAATCAGTCTGGTTAGCCTGTAAAATGCAAATCTATGTTTTTAAAGAGGTAACTTTGATATATTTTTCTCTGTTATAAAAGTTGACTAATCGTGTTTCTGCAACAAGCAAAATTAAGTCAACTAAATGAAAAATCGTGTCATCAAATATCATTTTCATATGTTTTGTAATTGTTGGGAAAAATCAAGATCCCCGCCACGTAAATTTCCAATGCGTCGCCTTAAAGCATTTTCATGGTCGACTATTCTTCTAAGGGTCGACTACACTAACTTACATTAATTAATTAATGTGTGTGGTGTGTGTGTGCTTGTATCTATAGACAATATCTAGTAACGAGTTGTAAAATATTTCTTCGAAAATATTAATTCGACTTATTAGTTAGGATAGCTACATTTCTCTTACAATACTATATTAGCTATTTTAGAATTTGAATTTAGCTGTGTTTGATTGAGAAACAGATCGACTATTCAGTTGTACTGAACAAAGTAGAATTTATCTGTTGCTAGGGTGATTGGCTATTATATTAAAATGTAGTGTGTATATTTATGTGATGTTAACTAATTATGACTAAAATATTCTTCCAGCACCCGAAAAAGCAACATATTGGATCCTTGCCACTGATTACGATTCATACTCCTTGGTATACAGTTGTAGAAACATCAACAGGGAACAGAGACAAGGTAAATCTTTTTTTTTTAATAGTAGTCTTTATAACTTTGATAATTACCTATTGCTACGGGTGTGATTGGTATGAATACAAATAGTTTAAATGAAAGCTTTGAATCATCAATTTATACAATAGTTTTATCTACAATACAATTACATTGTAACAGAATAGGTTCTTTCGCAGAGCACATTAGACAAGTATGGGAACTAAAGCAGTATTATTGCAGTTGTGTAAAGCAGACGCAAGTATATTCGCCGCTACACGCGTCTTATTTTCACAACTGCAATAATACTGATATAAGAGCTCGTATAAGAGCCCTGATTAATGTTTTTTTTTTTAATAACTATTATTATTTGGATTTTGTTACTTTGCTTAGTTTGCTTGATGACTCACTAGCTCAACATTAAACATAAAGCTTTATTGATACACACATTTATTGATTTATTTACAGTCTGGGCTTGGAAATTGAGCCGCGAAAGGGAGTTATCGCCAAACGCGACTAGCGAAATCAATGCTGTGATTGACAATGTCAATGTTCTCAATGATCGCTTCTTCGAGGTTGTCCCACAGAGCCAAGACGCGTGCTTCTACTACCCAGAACCCAATGGGCAGCCGGTCCGTTTTAGAGGACAGTGTAATGAGAATGTTGCTGTAGTACAAGACTTTGATCCTGTGAATGTACGTATTTTTGCATGACTTAGGTACTTAGGACATATTACCGGACCGATTTATTCGCCGAGGTTTTAGTGCCGATTTTGTGGCCGACTTTTTGTAGAACGCGCGTACATAGAGACCCGTACGTTCCATTTTCACCGACTAAAAATTAGGCACCGATTATCAGAGGTGGACGGGGGCACTCAAGTTCAAAAGTAAACTTTACTCATAGTCATGCCTGAAGACATGTCTAAAGACACGTCTGCAGTTAAATAAATAAATAAATAATTTTTCCTACACTCACACTAACTATCTAGCACAAGAGAAGCTTCGTTATGAAACTCGTTATATGGTTACTAGACAACGGATAAACATACTTAAAATACTTAAACACATACTTATTATACATAGAAAACACCCAGACCCGAGACAATTTAGAAAAACAATAATTTCTAAATTGACCCGACCGGGGATCGAATTCGGGACCTCAGAGATGGCGACACCATGAAAACCGGTGTACAAACCACTCGACCAAGGAGGTCGTCGAAGTTATGCTTGAATTCATGTCTGAAGATATAATTAATGGAATCAGGCGTTACTTTGCGGAAATCTATGGTACACCAAAATGCAATTTGAAATAATATGGTAGTGTTAAGGTACACAAGGTAACTTAGTCGAGAGCTACAGTCGGCGCGCAGCTCTCGACCTGTCAATAATTCCTGGGTGCCTAGTTAGTGAGAGTTTACTATACGTAGGTATTCATTCAATTACGTTTACGAAAACGAAAATTAGGATGGCAATGAAACGTGATCGAATAGCCAAAGAAATTCGCACTTGGCACCCTGACGATGCCTCGTGGAGGGGTCGTGGACGTGTCGGGTATTGGTTTTGGTATGCATGTTCGCTTGCATCCATTGATTCTTCTGAATGTGCACTACTTAGGTACATATTATTTCAATTGCATTTTTGCCTGAAGTTATGCTTGAAGCATGCCTGATGTCATGCCTAAAGTTAAAAGTTATTTATTTTTGTTACTGTACTTACAAGAAGTAATAATCTTTTGAAATTATTTACAAAACGTGTTATAAAAAATTTATTTAGTCTTAAGAGACAAGTAAAAATAGTAATAAGTAATAAATAAAACAGTCAGTTTTTTAGCAAAACAGTTGATTTAAAGGAAGAATCGATTCTTCCTTTAAATCAACTGTTTTGCTAAAAAACTGACTGTTTTATTTATTACTTATTACTATTTTTACTTATTACTATTTTGACGACCTCCGTAGCCGAGTGGCTTGCACGCCGAACTTTGGTCCCGGGTTCGATTCCCGGTCGGGTTATTGTCGAAAACCAACTTTTCGATAATGTGTCGGGTCTGGGTGGTTGTTTGAACCGTCGTTGTTTCTGATTTCCATAAAACGAGTGCAAAACTACTTATCTTGGGATCAAAATAATGTAGGTATGTGGTGTTGTCTATTTTTTTTTTACATAATAATCCATGTATAGTCATCGCCTTATTATTCCGACCAGTATCCAGTAACAGTCATTATCTTCCACAGTACTCTGGTACCTGGTACGACATCGAGAGCTACCCACAAACCTTTCAAGGTGGTACATGCCCCACGGCCGAATACAGCATCACTGGAGGTGTGGTAGACGTCTTCAACACGCAAGTGGTAAACCAGCAGCTGGATACCATCTATGCCACCGCTGTTCCAAGCAGCAACGATGGATCGGGCAAGCTCAACGTCACCTTCCCAATCGCTGGAACTGATCGTAAGTAATAGCACAGAGTAAGACCAGGGGCCCGACCGCCTAACCGATCGCTTTGACTTCGTGTGTGGTTTATGACGTCATCTTGTCGTTTCGTGCCGCCTATGAAAGCATATCGAAAGCTATAGCTTTTAGTTTTTGATATCGCTTTCATAGGTGATGCGAGGTGGCAAGATGACGTCATAAACTATACGCGTAGTCAAAGCGATCGCTTAGGCGGTCGGGGGGCAGATAGGTCACTCCGCAAAAACATTTATCAAAATAGCGATTCTAGCCGCGACAAAATAAAGTTGTGAATATATTCAGGTCGCAGTTACAAGGCGCTAGGCGTGGCTAAGAGACGGCTGCGACAACGATGAACTGTCTCTTTCTATCGTGTAGCTCTTATATCCTGTCGGCCTGTATATACAGGCCCGCCGATGTACAGACCCGAGGAGTGAATCTTCCATACATTGAATAATTACAAAAATGTCATATACGGCAGCGCCATCTTCCGTAAGAGGAACCTCAAGTTTAACTGGTTATCCATATAATGTCACTAGATGGCGGTAGTATAGATAGCATTTTAAATTAATAAGATACTTTTAGTTATTTTCTAGTAACTTTCTTATAGCCATAACTTTCGTCATCTCCTCAAAGATCTTGTTAACCGAGCGTCAGCGATGACGCATCGTCCTATAATAATGATAGAGAGGTCCTAGGTTCGATCCTTCGGAAATAACTTACACCTCTTTTTGATTTTTATGTTCATTTATAAGTTTTTAATAAGTTTATACCAATCTTACAATTAATATTATATACAAAAAAATGTTAACTAGTTTTTTGTAAATATTATATATTTTTTCAGCGCCATCTATCGGGAAGAAGCGTAAACGCGCACGCAAACTTCTACTACCGCCATCTATTGTACAGGGAAACTAGTTTTCCATCTTTTTTTCTATGAAAGGCACATCTATACCCAATATTATACATGGTACAGACGCCTGCACATCAACCTATCCAAAACTGTTAAAATTCTTCAATAAATGTTTAACCTTATGTCATTTACTTATAATAAAAATCACATATTATATTTGAATCAATTTATTAAAATTATTTTTTATACTTTTTATACTGATATGACAGCCTTTATCAGCATTGTCCTACAGATAACAAACAGCGTTGCGTTAAATAGATCATTAAGTTTTTATTTAGAGTATCTTGAGTGTGTCATGCTCTCTTTACTGTCTCTGCGGTGGTGGCGTGTGCGTCGGGTCGTTACGTTCCCTAAAATATGGTTGAGCGAAGCGATGGCTGATTCATACGTCATGCTCGTGAACGGGTGCCGCCTGTGGAGGCTGGTCTGCTCTTGCATACTTATCTTATTTTTAGTATTATTAATTATAGTTTGACTTTGTTTTACCTAAACAATTTTTGACTTTTACTAGAGTACTGTAGTGGTGCTGTATGACATTGTGGAAATTGAAACTTTTACATAATTATCTGATGTAAATTTGTTAACTTACATTTTTTATTTTAACAGCATTGTCCTACAGATAACAAACAGCGTTGCGTTAAATACATCATTAAGTTTTTATTTAGAGTATCTTGAGTGTGTCATGCTCTCTTTACTGTCTCTGCGGTGGTGGCATGTGCGTCGGGTCGTTACGTTCCCTAAAATATGGTTGAGCGAAGCGATGGCTGATTCATATGTCATGCTCGTGAACGGGTGCCGCCTGTGGAGGCTGGTCTGCTCTTGCATACTTATCTTATTTTTAGTATTATTAATTATAGTTTGACTTTGTTTTACCTAAACAATTTTTGACTTTTACTAGAGTACTGTAGTGGTGCTGTATGACATTGTGGAAATTGAAACCTTTACATATTTATCTGATGTAAATTTGTTAACTTACATTTTTTATTTTGTTTTTTTTACATGTTGTAATTGTCTTATATATATTTTTTGTGTTTATTTGTAATGGAAAGTGTTCTGCTATGATAGGGCATTTTCCAATATTTTTGACGCTGTAAGGGAGAAAAGAGCTGGACACTTGCTGAGTTTCTTGCCGGTTCTTCTCAGTACAAGATCTCCCGCCCAGAGTAGATTTACGAACCGATGGCATAATGACATTCACAAGAGCTACTTGTAGCCTAAACTGAATAAATGATTTTGAATTTGAATTTGAATTTGAATTTAAAGTTCAAAATCTATTGAGGAAATTTGGCAGCTTGTGGTAATTCAATGTTCAGGCATGTGTACCTGTAGCGTTATACCTCAAATGAGAGTGTACGTGTAGCGTTATACCTCGAGTGAGACAGGCCTAGTAAATGGTTAGCCTATATTATGTCTTATTGTTGGGTATAGGCCTCTATATACTATTGAAATTATGTCATCGCTACAATTGCTAGGCCTATGCTGCCAAATCTAAAAATAGTGAGTTGGTTAATTTAAAAAAAAGCATTGTCGCTATGACTTTGATCATTGAAAGCCAATAAATAGATAAGAGTAATTATTAACGGGATAAACATGGTAAGACATGTTTATTTCGATGTGATGATGACGTCACAATAGAAATATACAACGTTAGTTGGAACAGGGGTACTAAGCCGAAAGGAGGGTAAAGTATACATGATACTAAATAACTTTTTTTTATTTTTTTGTAATTTTTTTTTTTACTTTTTTGTTTTTTTTTTGTTATTTACATTTGATTGGTCTACAAAAATCTAGTAGGCTACGGTTTTGACGTAGGTTCTCAGCAAATAGGTTTACCTCTGTACGGGCATTGTAAAGTGTTGAGTTTTCTCTCCATTGGATACATTAGTCCAATTATTATCAACTTTTATTTTGTTTTTTTTTTGTGACCGCCAGGGCTACCACAGCGTAATTTCTTTTGAAATCTTAAAAAAGCTGTTAATCCAAAATTACCCATTTTTAAGGAAAAGTTCTTAGACAAAAGTTATTCAATATCTTGTATACTTTACCCTCCTATCGGCTTAGTACCCCGTTCCGACTAACGTTGTATAATTAAAAATTGCATTACAAAGTTAATAATTTTAACTTAGTTCCTCTGCATACAAGATCTAGATCGGATAGACTTTGGATCTTTTCATTTTAACCACACCTTTACGTTACACGTTGTATACCTAGTATACTCAAGTGATCACAATAGTTTGAAAAGTTATATCAGAGACTTCTTGGCGGGAAAGTGAAGAGTCATGTCTGCGGTTTTGTTTTATTTTCTAAAATTTGTGTTATGTCGAATATTTTAAGTGTTCGTGAGTGTGCATGAGTGTTGGCAAATGAAACAAAACAGTGCACCGTCACTTTTTAAATTCTCTCAAGAAGTCTGCGTGAGGAATTAGTAAAGCCCCACATCTTTACTGAGATACTCTAGGGGTTGGGGGGGTATATAATTTCTCACTTCTCATTTCTATTATCATTCATCATCATCATACAGGAAGGAAAATTCTTTATTTATGTATTACTTGTAAGAAAAATTACTTTGACACTGGCTAAATGCGCTAATCGCACGAAGCCATCAACTAAAAAAAAAAGAAAGTTATATCAATAAATAGCAACCACAAAAACAAAAATTCTTCAATTGTATTAGAGTGATTAAGATACTGTCCTTGTATGTTTTTTGTGCTTAATACTTACTTCAAACGTTTTCCATACCAACAGTGACTGTAACGACACCGTACTGGGTCCTGGCTACTAATTACACAGACTTCTCGCTGGTGTATTCCTGTGTGAACCTCGACGACGAATACTATAGAGGTAAGTCATAGATAAAGATAGTTACAATGAAAGAAACATCTTCAAATTATATTATTTTTTCATTATATAATCCTAATTGAGTGTAAGACTGGAGTTCGACAGACAATACATTGGACAGTGTGAACTGCGACAAAACTTATCGTGAAAATAACCGGAGCGATCATCGTAACCACCTCTGTGGTGTAGTGGTTAAAGCAAGAGGTCCCGGGTTTGATTCCCAGCGGGGGGTACAATGGGTGTCTCGAAGGCTTTACCGGTTTGAAGAACAAATCGCGTGCACGCGCATCGCCGCCGCCGCTGTGGCTTATATTAAAAGCGAGCGACGCGGTGCAAAAGATTTTCGCCTTTAGACTGGTAAAGCGTATGTGGCCGCCATAGCACATGTGTGTTCTTGGTTTGGTTGGTGGTAGGGCTTGCCCGCCTGACTAGCTACCACCATCTTATCTAAATATGTCGCCATACAGAGTTGGCATGATAAAAACAAGTTGTTTTGTGTCACGTGTTTAAAACAGTTTAAAATAAAACTATGTTTTTTATTAAGTGTTTCAAAACACAGTTTAAAACAAGTTTTAAACAATGTTTAAACATGAAGAAAAGAACAAGGTTTAAAACTACCTTTATTTGCAAATGAATGGAAATAAATCCAAACGAATAAATATGTAGGACTCTAAATAGCTTAAAATAAATTTACAAGTGGTTTTGTATTGATTAATAATAAAATAATAATATTTTTTAATAATTAGATTAGAGATACGCAACAAAAAGTAAATATTTATCGTTTTGTTAATTTTTACTAATGTGAATTAGGAAATAGTTTAGAAATGGATTATTATTCGCTATAATTGATTTGAAATTGATGCCTAAAGGTAAAAAGTTAAAAAAACAATGAAAAACAAAAGACACTAGTTTTAAACATTTTGAACTGTTTGTTTTATAAAATATTTTTAAAAAACTGTTTTTTTTCATCCCTGTCGCCATAACTGAGCTGAGCTCAAAATGCTCCGATCAGTTTTATTTGACATTCGATCACGTTAACGAGAACGAGAGTTAGTATGGCGAAAAGCTAACTCTTCTCGTTTTTCGCCAGGAGGTGCTGCTTCAATGTTTACGAAAACGAGAATTAGTATGGCATTGTAGCAGCGCCTCCTGGCGACATACGAGAAGAGTTACAATTTTGCCATACCAATTCTCGTTTTCGTTAAGGGTGCGCCAACAAAAAAATGCCAAAAATGCAGTTACGGTTAAGTAGATATAATTGAAAATACTATCGTATTAAATGAACAAAATACATATTTAGTATCATAGGGAACGTGTTTACAATTTGTCAGAACCATAATGTCATAACACGCTATAGTTTTTTCTACAATATAATTTAAAGTTGGGCAAAAATCATGAAAACGAGTGGCGGCGTTTAGTAGATTTCTTATAGTTTACCTAAATTATTGTACCTCTGATTTTGTCTAAACAATCATCAATGAATAAACTACAAATTGCTAGACTACATTTCATCAAGTGGTTATTTAAATAATTATTTTTTATTAAGCACCTTAAATTCCCCATACAAAATTAGTATGGCCGCGCGGCATCAAATAAATATGGACGACGACATTTCAAATAAAACATATGACACTTGTCACTTATGGACGGCGCACCCTTAACGTGATCGAATGGCGATGAAACTCTCACTTACTTACTTACGTTACTTACGTTTCTCACTCACTTACGTTACTTTGGCAGGATGTTACTGTGACAGGGGCATTTTCTCTTTGTCTCTTCGCTCCCCACAACTTCCACTGGCACCTACAGCTTGCATATTATACGAAATGTTTATTGAATGATATGCTTATAAGCTGCGCAAGCGAGTGTGGATGCCTGAGTTGTCGCAGTTCCTTCCTGTCGAGTAAACATCCTGTCCTTGCGACAGCCGATGTAGTAAATGTCGAACTAAAGCCTGACTCTCGTTCTAGTCATTTGTGTGTAAAAAATTTAATCTTTATTTAAATATACAAGAAGTATACGCAAAGAACAATGGCGAAACCTTTGTTAGTAGATTTTTGTAAGTTTCTTGAAATGTATTACACATTGACATGGTATTAATTTTCATTTCATTTTTCGTGCAACCACCTTTATTTTTTATTTTTTTTTCTTTATATAATAGCCAATATGACCTTTTTAGACCCACTTATGTACTTTATTGCCGTTCCTTGCATATTTGTTCAACACTGTTCTCTGCAATTCCTGATAAATATTACCGACAATTTCTTCAGTGACCAGTTGGAAACTGAGTAGAACGCTGGAACTCTCAAGTGGATCAATAGAGGCATTCGAAAATGTTAAAAGCGTGGTACCCGAACTACGCGACCAGTATTATAAACGGAATAGTCACAGCGAAGAAGACTGCTTCTTCTATCCTGATAACAACGGAGGCCCAGTCTACCTGGACGGTCAATGTGACCAACCCAACGATGTTGAAGTGATAACCAATTTCGATGCTTCAAGAGTGAGTTTATTTTATTTATTTTTTTTTTTTTGCTGGATGCGAGCAGCACAAAACCGGTCGTTGTGGAGATCCTTGGGGGAGGCCTTTGTCCAGCAGTGGACGTCTTTTGGCTGAGATGATGATGATGATGATGATTTGGACAACAAAGAATATAATACTGACATTCAAACATATTGTTACATTTACTTTTGTACTGTGACAGCATAATAATTGTAATGTTGTCACATCATTTTATGGTAAACGACCCGGTGCTGACACAAGGTCGCCCGAGAAGATGCCCGGGAAAGGAATCTTTTACCGCCGCCCGAAAGGACCCACATTTCTGATTTAAAAAGCAATATAAATCACCAGTTAGCCATCCAAAAGCTCTGTTGACAAACACAAACTTTAGAAAACAAAATAAAACTGCATTTATGTCTCGTCTCTATCCCGCTAAGTTCAAGTTTGTTAATGGTTCATCACATCATCGTCATCACCAGCTCATAAATTATGTCTTCACTGCTGGGGCATGAGCCTTCTTTATGAATGGATAGAGAGAACAGGCCATAAACCACTACGCAGTCCTATTGCGGATTGGTGGTAGCGATCTCTAATGCAGCCGGGAACAACGGCTTTATACGCCTTCCATACCACGGAGGAGCTTGAAATGAAACCTAGATTTTTGTGAAAGTTGCTTAAGCAAGTTTAAACTTACCAATCGCAATTGCCGAGACATCCAGCTCCTTTTTCGTTGCTTATTAGTGGTTGCTCGTGTTACGTATTTTATTTATTTGTGTTCTTCGCTTACAGTTCAGTGGCACTTGGTACGAGATCAATCGCTTCCCATCTGACCTGCAAAATGGCGAATGTGCCGCCACCCAATATAATTTCAACCAGGGCGCCTTCGACATTACCAATACGATTGTTAATAACGAAAAAATCTCCACCTTCACCGGCCGGGGTACCCTTGCTGATAGCACTAAAGGAGTGTTGGACGTCAATCTCAACGATGGTAAGTTAATATAAATCTCTAGATATCTGCAGCTTATTTGTATGTCCTTACTGCTGGGGCACGAACTTTCCTTAACCATTTTCCATCCGAAACACCACATGAAGAACGAGCCATGAACCACCAAGCGGCCCCAGTGCGGATTGGTTGCTAACGACTGCTGACGCAACCGGGACCAACGGCTTTACGTGCTTTCGGAAGCAAGGCACATTTTTTGGTCCGATGACCGGCCTTTGCGAAATATACTTAACTGTAGCAATCGCAGAAGATTGAACGCGTTTTCTAACTGCGCTCTCGACCTCCTCATAAAGGTAGATATAACTTTTATATAACCATATGGTTACTTCATCTATATTAATATTATAAAGCTGAAGAGTTTGTTTGTTTGAACGCGCTAATCTCCGGAACTACTGGTTCGAATTAAAAAGTTCTTTTTGTGTTGAATAGTCCATTTATCAAGGAGGGCTTTAGGCTATACAACATCACGCTGGGACCAATATGAGCGAACAAGAGCCTAAAAAATTAAAAATGCTGCTGAAAGTCACTATTCCACGCGGACGAAGTCGCGAGCACAGCTAGTTAATAATGTTAGACTGTATTAATATTACCCTGTTTTTGTTGGTGTGATTATCCGATATTTTGGTGTACCAAAACATGGCGTATGCCATGTTCAGATCGCAGATTAACTGTTAGGTAAAAATAAAGCATTGCGTAAAACCATTATTGCTTAATTTAATTCTCTCACTTTGTCAACAGGTGTTTACCGCGATGTCGTTTTCATTCTGGATACTAATTATGATGAATACGCTCTTCTGTACAGCTGCAGAAATGCTGGCGCCCAAAGAAAACAAGGTATTCAAGTTGTTCTGTTTAGGAAGGTGTAGAGTTTTCTACACATGGTTTACCGCGTCCGTATAAGGGTTGATAGTTCCCTAATGTGCCGTGTGAAATATTTATTCAGAATCTCTGATGAGCTTCCTGATTAACCGTTTTGTGTATTTGCTTTAGGCTTTTTCCAATAGAACATCACGAACATCACGATTTTCAATTTCGCCATACAATTCTACGAAATTTTTGAACGGAATATTTTTGTATGATGTTGTTTTATCAAAGCCTAATCCCTCCGCAGTGTTCAGTTGGAAGTTGAGCCGCAACCAAGCTGGGCTGTCGCCAGCCGCCATCAGCAGCATCGACAGCGTCGTCACCAACCGCACCTACCTCTTCGAGAACTACTACGAGCCTACTAGGCAAGACAGCAACTCCTGCTTTCACTACCCTGAGTTCGATGGCACCCAAAGCTCCATCATACTGCCAGGCGTTTGTGACCAGAGCATTCGGGGTGTCGAGAACTTCAGAGCTGAGAATGTAAGTCGACATAGCACTCTTATCCTCCTCCTTGGTCGAGTGGCTTGCACACCGGTTTTCATGGTGTCGCCATTTCTGAGGTCCCGGGTTCGATGCCCGGTCGGATCAATTTAGAAATACCTGTTTTTTCTAAATTGTTTTGGGTCTGGGTGTTTCCTATGTATGTATTTAAGTATATTAAGTATGTTTATCGGTTGTCTAGTTAACCATTTCTCGAGTTTCTTAAGGAAGCTTTTCTTGGGGCTAGAATTATTGGTGTGAGTGTGGGAAACATTTATTTATTTATCGTTTGGCGAAGAATTGGCGCGACCGACCGCGGGCGCGTCTTCTTTTTGAAAGAGCTTGCAGTTGGCCTTTTTGGTGGCGGACGGCAAAAAACTTAAAAGGTTCCTCAAACCGTGTCATCGAAACACCGTCAGAGGGTTTCTAGAGGGAATAGCATCATGTGAGCGTGTCCTCGTTCTCTACTAGATTCTCCGAGGGGTTCGGTTCGGATCGGGAGTGGAACAACCCGAGGGCGGGTTAGAAAGGTTAGAACCTCGACTCGGGTTGACCACGGTCGGGGGTGGAGAGAAGTGCCCAGATACATGTCTGTACCTGGTATAGAGAGCGTGTGAACTGGTTCTTCTTACACTTGCTCTACGAGTACGGTGACTTGGGTTTATATTAGTTGGCATTTGAAGTGTATTTGAGGAATTTTGAGGATCAGGCGGGGCACAATAATTGTGATCCACTAACTGTCTTCGCATCTTGTTTCCGCTTCTGTTTAACATTTGGTGGAGAGAAGTCATTCGCCTGCTGATATAAAAATGAAACCATCAAGTGAGATTGAGTTCAATCAAACACAGGCAAAATTAATAAAACAAACAACTGTTCCTTTCAGTATCTCGGCCAATGGTATGAGATCTACTCATATCCGGATCCGAACCAATTCGGCCAGTGCGCCCGCGCACACTACGCGGTCGGCAGTGACGTAGCCATCACCAACACCCAAGTGGTGAACAGAACGCTGCTGACGCAAGAGGGCAGTGCAGTGGCAGCCGCTGACGGCAGCGGTCAACTGCTTGTAACATTCGTCGTTAACGGCGGTAAATACTTTTTTTTCCTTAATTATTTGGCTTCGTGCGGTCAGCACTTTTAGCAAGTGTCAAAATTGTATTTCAATAGGTATTAATTTTCTTTGATTTTAATAAATTAATAGAAATTATGGGTGATAAATGGTAGTCCCCCCAAACCCCTTGAGTATCAGCGAAGAGGACTTTACTGAGATCTCAGGCGGACTTCTTGAAAATAATTTAAAAAGTGATGTTGCGCTGTTTTGTTTTATATGCCAACACTCACGTTCAATAGTCCACCATTATTTTACAATAACTTTCGATAAAACATTTATTTTTGATAATGAAAACAATATAACTCCCATAACTCTTCACTTTCCCGCCAAAAAGTCATGCATGTTATTAATTTTTGATATTTCTGTTCTTCTTTTTATGTTTTTATTTATTTTTATACTGTTCTTATTCTATATATATCATATATTCTTCTTTATGTTTTAGTAACTGTAACGGCTAATTACTACGTCATTTCCACGGACTACGATAACTACGCACTTGTCTATAGCTGCCGCGACGTCAATGATAATTCTAGAGAAGGTAAATAATTATTCATTAATTTAGTTTCATAGTTATTTTAAACTAGCACACAAACATCATATACAGGTTGTGTACAGTTTAACCGCTTTCACAGGACCTTTGTATCGCTGTTCTAACACATATTTACGACCGTTATAGCGCAACCGTAAAGCTGATGGCTGTCTATGGATCCGAATACCATATTTAAAAACTTCTATCTACGGTTGCCACCGTTTCGCTCGTTATAGAGCATTTATAGAGCTTATGTGTTAGTTCGACATGTGTCTGCGGTCAGCGCTTGAAGCAGTGATATTAAAGTGACCTTGTTTTTACCATTTGAAATTCTGTGTAATATTTATTTGTATAAATATTTGTATATTTATAGTATATGTATATAGCTTGCCTATTTTAATATGTACCTTAATATTTAAAGATGTATTAAAATTGGATGCCGTTGACGTAGTTATTGACATAGAATAATAGGCTTGCGAAGTAAGTAAATAGTATTGACTACATTTAATTTTGAATGCCACAAAAGCCTGACCTAGAATAGTCAGAGAGTGTGGTTTTAATAAGTAATATAATACCTAATGTTACTAAAATCTTTATTAAAATACGTTTATTAACATAATTATTATATTGTTAGGTTTTAGATCCAGCTCGTGGCTTTTTATTTTATTAAACTTAATAAATCAAAGCTAATGGCGGGCGTACGTCAGTAAGGTCTTGACCTTACCCACACCGAGGCTTGCCTTATGCATGAGTATATTCATACTTATATTATTAATTTTTATTTATTTTACTTGTTTTTTTTTAAATAAATAAAAATTATAAAAAAATTAAAAAAATTAAAATTCAAAATGATTTATTCAGTTAAGTCTACAAATAGCTCTTGTGAACGTCATTATGCCCTTAATGATGATATAATGATGATAATGATGATACATTAAAGTTTTTTTTAATACTAGTTGAATGAGTCTCGCCGTATTAACGTATACCGTTTTGTTATCCCCTAGTATTCAGCTGGAAGCTGAGTAGAAGCAGCACACTCAGCAACGCGGCCAATACCGCCATGGACCAAGCCATTGCCACCACTCAGGGTCTCCTCAATGACTACTACAGGCCGATAAGCCAAAGTCCTACAGACTGCTTCTACGTGCCTGAATTTTCACTGGACGAGTCGCCACTCTTCAGAGGGCGTTGTGGCACCCTCGCGCCTGCCATCGAAAGCTTTGAACCGCAAAGAGTGAGTTTGGAGTTAAAAAACATTTTTTAAACTTTCTAAATTGTAAAAGAATATATATAATTTCTTTATTTTATTGAATCAAACTAATTTGTAAAAGTAATTTAGGCATACCTTTATTATACTTTCATCATCATACCTTACACTTTACTAAAAACGATGAGGTAATACAAACAATATTCTTTTAAGAAGATCTTTGAAGATAAGGGAATGTAAAATGGCACTTTAGCATAGAATTTTTTTTTAATAAATTTGTCGTGAAACATTAAAACTTCCAAGTTTATATGGGAGATAAATAAAGGCTCGCAAGTAAAATGCTTTGACAATTCCAGTACCTGAACAAATGGTGGCATGAAATCGAGCGGTACCCAACGGACACCGATGGCGGCGAATGCGTCAGCACACGGTACCAGGCTACAGGCAACACCTTTGAGGACACCAGGATCTTCGGCGTCAACGATGGAAGGGTGGCCACGGGCACTGTCACCGCAGCAGCCAACGGCCAAATCGTCAAGACCTTCTCAGATGGAAGTACAGAAAGTAAGCACATCAATATTGCATAAAAATATTCTTTCACTTCAAAATAATAAATACGCTCTGGTCAGTCGCCACCATTACAATGTGATTTAAATAAACAAGCATACTTATTAATTTTTATCTACACGCAACTTGTATATATTTCTGATAGAGAATGACAGTTTAACTGAAATTAAAATAATTGAAAATATATTTGAAAATATATGGCATATTATTGCACATGTTAAATAGTTCTTCTAGAATAAAGATTTGTTGTATGCCTAACAAATTTACCTTTTTTTTCGCCGCTGTGACAAGTACCGCTTTCTAATACAATATTATGTACTTAACCTTTTCAGCTCTGTGGGTTGTGGCAACTGATTACGATACATACGCACTTCTGCTGTCATGCGAAGATGTCGGCGATGAATACATAAGAGGTAAGTAGGAGATTTATATGCAAATAATTTTTAGAAATACACATTCAATAATATATCTTTCGTGAATCTAGCACGGCAACCTTACTCACAACCTTTCACCACAGTTTGAGAGGTCTACAGCATCCCTAAACCGCCGATACAAAACTTTAAAATGTCCTGCGACACTAAAAATTTACCTTTGTTACGATATTAATTTCATTGTATCTATTAATTTTTCAGTTTGGAGTACCAAGCACAGCAGCACTCGAAATCTCACTACGGCAGCTGAAAATGCCTTCGCCTCAGTCATAGAAGGCAACGACTTGCTTTACCAGGAGTTCTACCTGACTGTCACTCAAAGCGATGCCTCCTGCTTCTACTACCCTGAACAAGATGGACAGCGAATCATACTGCCGGGACAATGCAATGAGGATATACCGGCTCAGCAGAACTTTGATCTGACTTCAGTAAGTAGCTTGTTGTTGATTATTAAATGTTTGGTGATTGTGAATATTACTCAAGCGCATGGAGCTTTATCCACCTACAAAAGTTATGAGCATTAATAATTTTAAATTGAAAGTTATTTTAATAATTAAGTTCATTTTGACCAAGATTGCCTAAAGTCGTAGTGGTTCAATCCTCAGAGCGTTTTTAGAGGATATGGCATCACGCAATTGTGTTCCCAGTCACCATACTAAATTTTCTGAAACGTTCGGATTGGAATCCAGAGCGGAAAAACCAGAGGGCGACTCCATTTGTTTATTGGGATTTATTTTATTTTATTTTGCATGTACCTACATTATAGCTCAAATTTATAATATTCAAAGTATACCACATAACCCTTTCGAACAGGGTCAGTAAGTTTTCTACGAAAAATAAAGGATAAATTAATTGTAAGAAATGAATACGATTATTAGAACTATAAAAATCTTCAATGCCACAGCAGCGCCTAACCGGGTAAGCTAGTACAGTATAATATTGAGCATTTTTAAATTTATGTTCACAGTACATCGGCACTTGGTACCAGATTGAAAGGTACCCTTACCCTGAAGTGCGAGCAAACAGCACCTGCATCGGTACCAGATACACCATGAGAGACGGCGATAATGTCGTCAATGTACTCAACTGGGAGACGAATGGTGATGGCTTGGAAACCATCACTGGTGTTGGCACCTGGACTAATGGGAGCGCTATCATCACCGTTGCCCTGCAAACGAACCCTGAGGATGAAGAAGGTCAGTTTGGTAATCAATTATTTTGTTAGGTTAAGGGGTTTGTTCTATTTGCACGGAGTCGCTTTGCAAGTCGTACATTACAGTTTGGGGAAAATATCTTATCTCCTACTTAGAGATTTGCCTTAAGCGTAGTAAAGTAAGATCAAAAGTGTTTGATTAAAATGAAATCTTTATGTTTGAATTTGGGATTAACTCAAATGATTTATTTCGAAATCCAACGATCTATATCTGAGATAAGTGACACGGAGGCGTCGCCACGACAGTGGAAGGGAGGCTCACTTACTCACTCAGACGTGTTTAAGATTCCTGGGCCTCAACTCTGCTTAGTTATTATGGTATCAATTTATCTGATCCGATCCGATCCGCGATTGTTAACTTTGTAAATATAAAAATCTAGGCCCTAGTCAAGTTCCATTACATAGTATGCGTAGGAACTCCTCTAAGAATAATGTAACTAATAGAAAAAAGGAGGACTTTGTTATTACGATTAGGAAGAATGCCGTTCACTCAATTTTAAATTAACGTTGGAAGCCTCTTGGACTTCTGAGACATAGCATTATTTTATAGTTTTCAATGAACATAATTGGATACTAAGAGTTTAATATTGGAAAGTGAACTGTAAATACCTATAATAAAATATATTTTTTTCAGCAATCGTCACCACTGATCTATATATCCTGCTGACTGACTACGTGTCATACTCTCTGGCGTACACTTGTACAAACATAGACGCATACAATAGAGTTGGTAAGTTTTACGAAGATAATTATTAATTACGAACATAACAGAGTTCCATTACAATTATTATTCTGGGCTGTTACCCGTGCGGGACCCTTGCTGAATGAGAGTTGATTCTTACGATATCAACCGGGAACTTGCTTATTTCTAAAAGCACTATAAGACAGTAAATAAAATAAAAAAGATAATAATGTGGTGGACCAGACATTACAGAAGTTCATTACCATTATCTTACACTATTGTTATTGTACTCAATGTATTTGAACAAATAAAGCTTTATTACCCGAACGCACAAGCCGCTACTCACTGTGCTCTTCTAACTATATGGAGATGTAAAATAAAATATAACTATTAACTGATATTTAAAGTCCGGTGACGCTGAAAATGCTCAGTGGCAATCAGGTAACTCTCTCCAAAAATAAATACATTCTGACATACATTTTGCATTGAATTAACTTATAAAAGCAAAATAAATAAGCAACAATGTCAAAATCATGGCTTTTTAAACTTTACGGTGACCTGACCGCAGAGTTTAAAAAGCCCTGATTTTGAAGAATTTCTTTTTTTTATTTACTTTTGATTGGTTATTAAAAGTGCTGGATGTGTCTTTTCCCAAGTTGTCGCGCTGAAACTGAGCCGCACCCGCGGCATGCCGGCAGCGGCAACGACCTCCATCAACAACTACATGGGGACACGACAGGAGCTAAACCAAGCGTACTTCCTGCAAGTGACTCACGAAGAGGAGTGCGAGGACCCCAGCTCTTCATTCTTAGTCAAGAGCAGTGTTATTGTCACATTCATCTGCCTTATCATACAGACTTTGATGTAGGCTTGTTTTGTTTTAAGTATCTACACACTCCTGCATACCAGACTACCATAAACTGCCTTTCCTCAATAAACTTTCATTTTTGTTTCTAAAAATAAAATAAAAAATTAAATTTATTAAATAAATTTTACTGGATAGTCCGATGTACACATGTGTGTGTGCTCTATCGAAGGAGGCTGAGTGTTCTTAGGTGCTTCGTGCTCTCACATCGAATATTTTAAAGTAAAATCACTGATGAAAAAGGTGCATTTTAAGATGTAAAATGATTGGCAATAAATTTATGTACCTTAATTTAATGATAATGATGCTAGGCCCAAATGTATATAATGAGCTCTAAAAGAACTCTTAAAGCTTGCAGTAGTAATTGCTTTTGTTACTGAGTTCGATGCCCGTCAGCATCTTCTATGTATTTGATTAATTCAAATGCAACAGTTTTATTAGATGTAACTGTAATTTTGTATGTTGTTAGATTATAGAGATTAAAGTACTTTTGTTATTATAATTTTGTATTATTGGGTGCCTACCGAAGCTTAACATTCGTTTATTAAGCAACTTCAAAAAACGAGGAAGTTTTCAATTCGTTTTAGGAGTATGTTTTTTTTTTTGTATGTTCGTGCATATCTCCGAAATCGATGCACTGATTTGGATGATTAATTTTTAGATCGGAAGGAGTTTTTTCTCTATTGATGACGGTCCTATGGTCCTATATAAAATTAAATTTATTTAAAATATTTACGACTATTTACTTCTGATTTAGGGTTTTTTTACTATGAAGGTAGTATCCTCGAAAGTGGACGGTGGAGTCAGAAAATGCGGCGAATTTGGTAACTTTGACTCCTTCACCAATAGAATCACGCACTACGACCAGCAGGTTGGATAGCAGTAAGGCAGCGCAGAGCTCGAGATGTGCAAGATCAACATTTTTAAGCGGAGCAACGCGAGACTTGGCACACAAAAGCGTTACATGACCAGCGTCAAACTTAGTATTGCTCGTGTGTAAATATATGTATACCAGCGCCATAGCAGCGTTCACTTGCGTCTGCGTATCCTAACAGCGTTACATAGCGCTGCTGGTAGAGAAGATAGCCACGCGGTATTTTTAATGTGCCTAGCAAATGAAGTTCGTTTTGAAACTGCGTCCATCGATCATTTATTTAACTGGATACGTCGTCGTCCCGTCCTAAATTCTGTTTCCAGCACTCCTGGACAAGTAACTTTAATAAAGCGGTCACGGGACCGACGAGTGAAAGTGGGTCAATTAAGCGCGCGGCTACAGACAAAATATTGCGTTTAGTACCTTTTGTGTTATCTTTATTAATATTAAAGAAGAAATTATCTTCTTTGGGTTTCCATTTTAAACCTATAATGTTTGCGTGTTTATCATCCTCGAACTCGATAATATCACTCGCGCGGTGATGAGGGGATACGTTGCATGAGCTCCGGACTGTTTGAAATCCATTTGACGAGTTTTGCCGACTCAACGGAGGGCAGTGATGATACGATAAAAATGGCGTACCGCGGCCCCGGCTGCTTCAGGCCAGCAGCGTTCGCGTTCGTCCTCTGGCAAATGCCTAACAACACGCATTGCTAGGAATGGGGAAGCCGAAACACCGAAAGACACAATTAAACTAGTAAGTAGAAACCGGTGCGTTAGCGTTAAATCTAAATAATATTCTTAGAAATTTATGATGGTCTGGAATTAATATAGTTACGTTAAAATACATCTTTTGTATATCTGCGGTAAGTGCGTTCGAAAAAAGTCTAAGGTTTAATATAAGATCGAATATATCGATACCTCTGGGCAAGTCGTAAAGGACAAAAGGCTACTTTACAGGAGAAGCAAAAACCATTTTTTAAAACTTCTTTTGAGTATAACTTTTTTGTTTCTTGAGCTACGTTTTCGATAACAAGGAACAAAGTTCTTAGAATTTCATGTATTTTCCGAAGGTGTGTCCCACAATTGGCCTGCTGCTATAATTAAGGAGATAAATTTCCTTTACGCCCTTGAAATTAACATAAAATGTCCTTTACACCCCTTGAATTTTTGTTTTTTTTTTTACTTGAAATGTAAGTCTATTTTCACCTACGTATCTGTATAAAATTAGGGCATTAAAGGACAAACTTTACATACTTTAGGTGGTAAAGAATAAATTCAGTATGGAATAAATAATGAATTTTGATATTTTTAGTGTATTATTCAGTTTAACTTTTTTATTAAGTGTTATGACTTTATTTCCAAGAAATTAAAAAGTAAAAAAAAATTTTTAACATAACACACAGGTTCAAATTTACGTGGACTGTTGATAGTTGAACTAGTATACATTAATAAATAGATATTACAATTTATTTACTAAACAAACACGTATGTGTGTCTGTGTGTGTGTGTGTGTGTGTGTGTGTGTGTATTTGCGTATGTATGTGTGTGTGCGTGTGCGAATCAAGTATTTATTATCTAATAAAACAACTATTATTGTAATCATTATTTATTAAGATCTTCAATATGAAAGCTGACATTTAAATTAAGTGTTTCAAGATATGTTTAACTAAATAAAAATAAGGACACCTCCTTGTCATATGATTTTTGTTTTCTTTTTAAAACTAATGTACAATATTTGTTGTTCATAATTAATATGTATTTGTTATTTATTTAGCTACTTAGAACTACTGGTGTTATTTTTGTCTTTCTTAGTACGTTTAGTATTAAATTATTATATTGTAAAATGATTATTTAATAAAGATTTTATTATTATACTCTATATTTATTTTCTTTCTTAAAACTAGATTTTTACAATATTTTAATATAAAAACAATAAAACATTATAAAAACCTAATCCTAGACACAATATGTGTATTGTGTCCTAGAGTACCGCCAGCAACGAGCCAGGGCCCAAGCTACCGGTGGTCAGGGCTGCAAAGTGAAGAACCTCCTGACAATACGTGCCGTGTCAAGGAGTACTGCCTTTTGCATCTGACCCTTGACCCAACCTTTCAGCAAGAGCCTCTCTAGGTGTTGATCGAGGCTCTTAACTAAAAGACCGTTTGCCGAAACGACTATCGGTACAATAATGGTTGAATCCTCATCCCACATGGCGGTAACCTCGTGAGCCAAGTCAAGGTGCTTACTTATTATTATTATTATTATAACAAAAGTAGTTCTAAGTAATATAATATAATTAGTATATATATTATATAGATATTATTATTTTTATATTTTTTTTATTTTTATTATTTATTATTAGTACTATAATTTTTTATATTAATTTTTTAGCATCTTTTATAAAATTATTATTATTATTATTATTATTATTATTATTTATTATTATTTTATTTTTCTCTTTTTTCTTTTATCTTTTTTATCTTTTTTATTTTTTTTATCTTTTTTTTTAAAGGACAGTAATCTTATTTTATACCATTTTTATGGTTTACCAACATCATATATTAGCCTATCATTTGCACTTGTTCTGAGATTTGCAAAATCGCATGTTCTTACTACATACAAATTTTCATCAAGTTATAAGAGGACATACAGACAAACAGACAGACAGACTGACAGAGAAAAAATTCAAAAATCGTAGAATTGGTGTCAGTGCGTCATAAAACGAATAATTATCCCAAAATTTGTCAGAAAAATTGCATGTACAGACAGAGCGTACTGATTTAGATTTTTTTATAGGTAGTAGTATAGATAGATATAGATAGATAGATAGATTGTCAGAAAAATTGCATGTACAGACAGAGCCTACAGATTTATTTATTAGTATAGATCGCACATGGGCAAGATTTGACCATATTTTTCACAAATCGGCCATAATACAAACGTATGGAATGAAACAAATGACTAGGTATTCTACTTACGCAATTCAAAAATTGTGATTACCGAAAGGTTTACCAACATCATAATAGCCTATCATTTGAACAATCACATGTTTTTAGAACATACTTTTAAGCGTAAACTTTTTTTTCTTTTTTTTCTTTTTTTATAGCCTATCATTTGCAGAATCGCATGTTCTTACTACATACAAATTACATCAAGAGCTGTCAAACCGTTCTTGAGTTAAAAGTGGACATACAGACAAACAGACAGACAGACAAAAATTTCAAAAATCGTAAAATTGATGTCAGTGAGTCATAAAATGAATATTTATCCCAAAATTTGTCAGAAAAATTGCAAGTACACACAGGGTCTACAGATTTATATATTAGTATAAATATAGATATAAATCTGTAGGCTCTGTCTGTACATGCAATTTTTCTGACAATCTATCTATCTATCTATACTACTACCTATAAAAAAAATCTAAATCAGTACGCTCTATCTGTACATGCAATTTTTCTGACAAATTTTGGGATAAATATTCGTTTTATTTTATGACCCACTGACACCAATTCTACCATTTTTGAAAATTTAGTCTGTTTGTCTGTATGTCCTCATAAAACTCAAGGAACGGCTTGACCGATCTTGATGAAAATTTGTATGTAGTAAGAACATGAGATTGCGCAAAATGATAGGCTATAAAAAAAAAATCTTCACGGTGACGGCTAAAATACCTACTATAAAAGAAGACTATAATAAAATATGCACCATTACATTCTATACATAAAATCTAAGACCATTGCAGATAAAATATTTTAATTGGATTGCTTAGACGACACTCTATATCCATGATAACACTATATATTTATAGTTAGGTTTGCTTAAACTTAGGAATTTAAAATTGTATTTTATTTATAAAGCGATAAAGTTTTTAAATTATATTGGTTTCCTTGCATCATCATTTTATTAGGTCCATGTTTAAACGTGAATCGCTAAAAAAAATCAATAAAATCGATTGATTTAAAAAGATGAATATGTGTGTAGTATGGTGTATAGACAGCTTTATATCTGTAAATTATTTTTGTAATGGCAGCATTGAAGCCATGTATTTCATTCTGGAGGTCAATTCTATTATAAAACTGCAACTGCACGTTTACGCCTGTCATTTGTCGCGTGTAGGAGCAGTGCCGTGGAAATAGACGTATTCTATTAAAAGTCTCTGCACCACAATTACACTACAACTGCGCGACTACCACACTGCAGCTGCACGAATCCTGCAATAAAACTAAAAGAACTAATGTTACAATACGCTAAATACGTAAAATGCTTATAATACGCTATGCAAAAGTTGCTCACGATCTACTTCAATAAACCTGCACAAAAACTGCACCAATACTGCTGTCATTACTACACAAATGTCAAAATATTATAATGGAATACGATTATTTTGCAGTAAACTTGCAGGTGTAGTGCAGTTTTGTCAGTGGAATACCTATTTGCGTTACTTCTCCGTCCATGCAACACTACGGCAGCAGCGCTGCATAACAGAATACCGAAACGTCAAAATTTGCTCATTTTGACACACGTGGCGCTGCAGTATAGTTGCAGTTATTTAGTGGAATCGGCCTACAGGACTTCTTGGCGGGAAAGTGAAGAGTCATGTCTGCGGTTTTGTTTTATTTTCTAAAATTTGTGTTATGTCGAATATTAATGTGAAATAATGGTGGATTATTAACCGTTAAGTGTTCGTGAGTGTGCATGAGTGTTGACAAATGAAACAAAACAGTGCAACGGCACTTTTCAAATTCTCTCAAGAAGTCGCGTGAGGACTTAGTAAAGCCCCACATCTTTACTGAGATACTGGAGGGGTTGGGGGTATATCATTTCTCACTTCTCATTTCTATTATCCTCCCGTCCGCCGAAGGCCCGTGTTGCTCTATGATTATCATTCATGATCATCCTCTAAAGAGTATAAACATTATAAATTAAGTTTTCGACTGAAGGACTAGTATCCATGGTCATGCATGAACAAATTTAAAAAAAAAGTATTTCATTCATTCGTTTCATTCTAACCAACCAAAAG
This sequence comes from Eudonia lacustrata, assembly GCA_947562085.1. Taxonomy (NCBI): domain Eukaryota; kingdom Metazoa; phylum Arthropoda; class Insecta; order Lepidoptera; family Crambidae; genus Eudonia; species Eudonia lacustrata. The sequence goes on along the minus strand of OX387326.1, from coordinate 16,862,535 downwards.
GAATACAAGAGTCATTCACCCTTCACGTTCACGTATCACGTTATTGTAGGTATTGTAGTTTTATAAAATTCATTCATCTATCATCATCAGCCAGCCAGCCACAGGCAAGGCAGTCTTTTTAATGTAATTTGCGGTTTTTGAATGGACGTAGAAAGATCGCGATTCCTATGATTAGAAATTATTTCGATTCAGAACTATTGTATTGTGTTGTTGTTACGCGTTAAACGATGGCAAGTGATCCTGAAATTACCGGCCCTCCCTCACAAGAGGACTTAGAGGCTGCGGAGAAGTTCAAAAATGAAGCCAATGAATACTTTAAAAGTAAGTTAATCAATTAATTTGATCGTAATATCAGCATTTGTTAATGTAAAGCTTAATTTTTATTCAATAAATAACATATTGATTGTGTTGAAAATAAAAATTTGACATTCATAACCTCAAAACTTTTCAGAGAAAAATTATGACAGTGCTATAGAATATTACTCGAAGGCGATAGAGAAGAACCCCAATAATGCTGTTTTCTACGCAAATAGGAGTATAGCCAACCTCCGGCTGGAGAGTTTTGGCTACGCCTTGACTGATGCCTCTAAAGCCATAGAGCTAGATAAGTCCTACACAAAGGCGTACTACAGAAGGGCTGCGGCACACATGTCCTTAGGGAAGTACAAATTAGCCCTTAAAGATTTTGAATTTGTAAGTATTTCTAGTATTGGTTTGTTCTTCACTTGTTTAGAAAAAGACTTGGGCTTCAGCCCTGAGTATGTCTGTCTAAGGTTCACCTTTAAGACACTGTTCAGTCTGCAAATAATAATAATTGTTAAACAGACAACAACAACAGAATGACAGTGGAAGAAGAAAAGAAGCCCATGCCACTGAAATGCAACAAACATTCCGTTCAAGCAAGCAAGTAGCTCTGCCTTGCAATCTTTCCATAATCACAGACTTAAATAATGACCTTTCTTGTCCTAATTAGTTTTAAACAGTAACCCTAATATTTTAACATCTAACATGTTTTAATTACACCTCTAGGTAACCAAGGTTAGGCCAAATGATCAAGATGCTAAAATGAAATACAATGAATGCAACAAAATTGTAAAGAAAATAGCCTTTGAAAAAGCCATCTCGGTTGACCAAAAGGTAGTTAACATTGCAGATTCCATCAACTTGGATGCTATGAGTAAGTACCTATATCAATGAACAATTCGCACATATTTAAATAATATTTATTTTGCTGAAAACTAATTTAGTACTTACAATGCGAATTAAATAATGTGTGTGTAAAATAAAATAACTAAAAAGGTGCAATTTCAACTTCTTTTTATATCTGGTTTCATTTATCTTGAACCTTTATTTGTAATTCAATGATACATTTTGGTAGAAAAGTACAAAACCTTTATAAATAGTGTATTACTCAATATTTATAAAATTTTTTATGAAATTCAATATAGTATTGAGTATAATTATTACACAATAAAATAGGGCCAACAAGGGCATCAATTTTATAGACCACAAGCTTCTTAGAATAGAATCTCACTTTTTAATCCAAGTTTGTAAGGTTGTAGTTGAATCAGAAGGAGTTCTATGTATTTGTTCGAGTTACTTGAAACATATAACATATTTCTATAATTTTGAAAGAGGTACCTAAACTATGAGCAAAGTGATCAATCACACTATTCATTAGCAAGTCTCATAAAATACAAAAACTGGAAGTCAAATTTACTATGTCAACACTTTAGGTGGTTATTCAATGTCACATCTGCTTAATAGCAGTTGCCTTCATTTTTTAACACACTTCTAAAAAAATATAATTGTCAAACTCTATCTCTATGAATAATATTTATTGTAACTGTTTGTATTTGTATTAATTACATGCAATTGACTCAATTAATAATGATGTAATAAATCAATAATAATTCATTATCATTATAAATGTTTATCAATTTCGTGATTGACTATCTGATAATAATCTTACCTAGCATATATCTAAGAGCTCATTTTCATTGTAACAATTTTCTGTAGTCAGTCAGTATCTGTGCTGTGTATCTGTATCAAATGTGTTTGTTTGGATTGTACCGCCTGAAATATGCCAAAGCTAAATGTATGTATAATTATTTGAAACGAGAAATATATAAAAAATTGATATTGATATAAACTAATTACTGAATTAATACAAGTAATTACTTTTTGCTATTTGCTATTGATATAAAGATAGATTTTAAAAAAATGAATATTTTTATAATATAGTATGTGCATATTTTTAACTATTAAATGTATTTATGAGAAAATAAATTTACTGAAATAATATTTGATGGTGTATTATACAAAAAGTGCTGCCATTATAATCCAATGCAATATCTGTTTGTGATATAATAATATTACTGATTAATTTTCATGTTTATATTCTTTGTCTTTACTTTATGGTCAGCTGTTTACTTATGTTTTTGGGTTGACCCTTTATCAGGAAATGATGAAAAATACACCAAATTTAATTGACTTGAATTTATTTGCAATGTTATTTGTCATAAGTCATAAATATATATTTTTTCTATACATATACTAACTAGATATAAACATATATTTTCAAAAGAATATAGAGTGCCTCCAATCTTTTTCTGTAGTTATTTTGCACAATACTGAACAATAGCACAATACACATTGGGGCTTATTAATAAACAAAGTGTAAGCTTGGAGTAGTTACTCCGTGTTTTGTCTCTTTTACTCTAATATGAAATGAAGTTTACATGACGGGAACAAAACACGGAGTATTATTATTATTATTTCTCTTGGGGACGTCGCCAGCCGAACGGACGATCAGCCTGCGTTGTTGCGGGCCATTTCATCCTATTCCCCGTTCTCCCTTTTCTAGGGAGTTAAGGTTAGTCCAGCTTTCACGGCGCCCCGTCGAATCTTTTGGTCTCTTTGGTAAATCTTACAATCTGCTCCACCTTCAGATCCTTTAGGTCCTCTATGTGTAGTGTGTCCGACCCCCAGATTTCCCATCTTATCGGTGAGTACATCGGGCATTCAGCTAGTAGGTGGAGGCTGGTCTCCTCGCTTTCCATACACTCCGGGCATATGGGGTCGGTTTTCACTCCTATCACTGTCAGATGTCTGTTCAGCCGACAATGTCCTGTTATGATTTCTATGACTAGCCTCATGTTCCCTCTTGAGAGTCCCATTAGTTTGCTGGTCTTTTTCTTATCCATGCCCTTGATGAAGATCTTCGACTGTCTCATACCATTCGAGGACCTCCATCTTTAGTTGGTTTCTGATGTGATACTGTGGCTGATTACTCCCTTGGTGATGTTGTGCGCTATTGGCAGCCGGGGTTCCGGTCCCACCAAGTTTTCCTCTGCTCCCATTCTGGCTAGTTCGTCGGCCTGTTCATTTCCCGTGTTTCCCTCATGTCCCGGGACCCACGCTAACGTCAGGTCCGTTCTTTCGGCCAGTCTCTTTAGTGATTCCTTGCATTCTTTGACGATTGCTGATGTCGTCTCTTCTCTACCTAGTGCTTTCAGCGCCGCCTGGCTGTCGCTATAGATAGCTGTCCTTCCTGTAATAGTGAGGTGTTCGGCCATCTCAGCGCATGCCATTATTGCGTATATTTCCGCCTGGAAGACACTGGCGAATCTTCCTAACGGTATCGACTTGTTCAGCTCCGTCCCGTCTGCACATTTAATGTGCACGCCGGATCCAGAGAGCTTTGTCGACTCCTTTCTGGAGCCGTCTGTGTAGCAGGTGGTGCCATCTGTTTCAAACACGGAGTAACTACTTGGAGTAGTTACTCCGTGTTTTGTTTCTTTTACTCTAATATGAAATGAAGTTTACATGACGGGAACAAAACACGGAGTAACTACTTGGAGTAGTTACTCCGTGTTTTGTCTTTTTTACTCTAATATGAAATGAAGTTTACATGACGGGAACAAAACACGGAGTAACTACTCCAAGCTTACACTTTGTTTATTAAAACAGGGAAATTGTGTATTGTGACAATAGTGATACCCTATGTAGTAGGTATAGGTAGTGATAACTATATCTTTACCTATATATCTAAAAGTTAACTGTTTCAACAGCCATTGAAGATGAATATGAAGGTCCTGCGCTGGAAGATGGCCAGGTGACCCTCAAGTTTGTCAAAGAATTAATGGAATTCTACAAGGAACAGAAAAAGCTCCATAAGAAGTTTGCCTACAAGGTTCGTACAGTAATTTTTTATGAGTCATTATAAAAGCCATTTAAAGATAATAAGTGCTATTGCATTTATGATAATTAATGCTAACAAAATATGTTAACAAAAATATAACAAAAAAAGTAATTACTTCTTCCAGGGTCCTGGGTCATATTCCCAGGTTGGGCAATATGTCTTTCGGATTTTACTATGTATACATAGCTCGGCAGGCTTATTACCGATCTGTGACCGTCGTAATAGCGACAATTTACAATTATTTATCGGTACCAATACATATTCGTATTACGGAAGAAAAGCTGCGGGTTTGTGATCACCCATCAATTGTAGTTTCAGTGATGGAGGCCTTTGCCTGGCAATGGACATGGACACTACTAATACACTTTTAAGCTATTACGTTTTATTATTAACAGAGTTTAACTGGATTTAACGTAAATTTATTAGTAAAGGTATTATCAGCTCGTACCCACTGCCGGGAACTCGGTCGAAACACAAGACGACGACGGCTACAAAAAGATATGTCTATAGTACCGATACTTTACTAAGCGTTTAACCCCATTAAATATCACAAAGTACCTAATTACTTATTGAAATCGCAAATACTTATCACAATGACAATATTGAAATTGTATCTTATTTATCATGTTATCTTAAAGTTGCAGGAAAATTTGTTAAGTAAAGTTTGTCTGGGGCCTCGGTAGCTCAGCGGTCAGAGCGTTTGACCGGTTATCCAAAGGTCGTGGGTTCGATTCCCACTCGCGCTTCCCGAGACTGGTTGATTTTTCTAGTAAAATTTTATCTTGTAAATTTGTTAAAGTCGGTGACCTTTGCTATCCTGTTATTTTTTGCTGTCTATTGTTGTCTATGACAATTTAGAACTTAAATAAACCACCCGAAAATTTTAATTTAAATAATAACCTCACCATTGTTTGTAAACTGTTCTCTGTATGTTTGTTTTGTGCAATAAATAATATATATAAAATACTTTTGAAACACAAAATTGTAAATTTAGTTTTTATTTTGTAATAGTCGTCCGAAATATAATTTCTTAATTTGTTAAAAAAAAATGTAACAATAGTATTACTGACTATCAGATAACTGGTCGATAGTGTGTTATTATCTCTATAATTTCCAACCCTGGTTAACAAGATTGTTATTAACGTGATAATTATGTAAAAAACACTCTTTTTTTTTCTAACAGCAAAATTGTATCTTTCCAGATCTTAATAGACGTGAAGTCGTACCTACAAAAGCAACCTTCTCTCGTTGACATTAAGGTGCCAGATGATGCGAAGTTCACAGTATGCGGAGATATACACGGCCAATACTATGACCTAATGAATATCTTCAAGCTGAACGGTCTACCTTCAGAGACTAACCCTTACCTGTTCAATGGCGACTTCGTTGACCGAGGATCGTTCAGTGTTGAGTGTATATTCACACTGTTCAGTTTCAAACTCCTGTTTCCGAACCATTTTTATATGTCTAGGGGTGAGTGATATATAACCTTTTTATTGGTATTTTTTTACACTTTTTACGCATACCACGTCAAACGGTTTTGGATTTGCGAAGCCAGAGTACCGAAATTGTGTTTATTTTTCATCATTGCCATGTTATGCCGGCCGCACTTTAAAAGTTTTCGTACTAATTTGACTCGTTTGAATACGCAAGACAGATCCCGATCCTCCGACTAATATGTATGGTACCTCGCATACTAGATACACGCACGAATAGCTCGCCCTCCACTATTTCTCCACGACTCAAATGCGTATGAAAATCCAAACGCAAACCCACGCAACCAAGTGTGGCTGGCCTTAGCCAAAATAATAATACGCCCGACCCGTTATGTCAGAAGATGAAGAGTCCTAGACACGCTCGCAAAAAAACAACACTTTCCGAATTATATTATTCATTGTTTGCAACAATATTGTACAAACATTTGAACTCTTTCCTAGCTACTTTCCTTTGGAATAAACTTCCGTCTGATATCCATACCTTTTCCTTACCGCTTTTAAGTCTAAACTGCACAGGCATCCATTAAATCTGTCATGTACGCACAGACCAAATAATAGGTCTGAGCATGTACTAGTAACATATTATAGGTTTTTATTGTTTGTTTTATGTATATGTAGGTATATGTATTCATGTATGTATATAGGAATATATATTTATATCTATTTATGTACTGGTATATTATGGTTTGATTGTTTTCGTTAGTATTTGCGCACTGCTTTCTATCTCCTTGGGTTCCTAAACCAAAGGTTGTCTGGAAGAGAGCTTGTAGCGATAAGACTGCCTTTGCCTATACTAGCTTAAGGATTATAATAACTGTTTTTTTGTTATCATTTGTGTGAGCAATAAAGTATGTCTATCTGTCTCTTTTCTGTTAAAGGTAACCACGAGACCCTCGACATGAACCGCGTGTACGGCTTCAGAGGCGAGGTGACCTCCAAATACACGTCTCAAATGGCTGATCTCTTCACCGAGGTCTACAACTGGCTACCGTTGGCCCACTGCATTAACAACCGGGTGCTGGTGATGCACGGTGGCCTGTTCTCAAAGGATGACATCACTTTGGAGCACATCAAAATGACTGATAGGAATAAACAGCCCCCAGAGGATGGTGAGTCGCTCTTCCAGTGGTATTGTAGGCGCATACATACATACTTGATAGCGCAGTTATTAATGATTGCATTTGCTAAGGCTGGTTATCGGATGGGTGACCAAATGTTTATCATATCGAGTTTCGTGTTGCGGAAGGCACATAAAGCCGTTGGTCCCGGCTGCATTAGTAGTCGTTAATAACTACCAATCCGCCCTGCGCACGAGTGGTGGTTTACGGCCCGTTCTCCCTAGCATTGATCAATTGTAACGTTGCCATGATTTCAATGATGGAGATATGCTGCAATAATAATAAAACGTACATGTCAGCGTTCCATTTTAATTTTTTTTGGTCTTGGAAGTAAAGTTAATAACTATGAATATTAAAATCATGGTCATCCTACTCAGTCCTCCTTGTTACAAATAAAACCTCTTTATGTACAGGTACAACGATGATAACAAACCTCATTGAAGATTAAGGGTCTTACAAATAAACAAAGAATAAGGTCCGAATAGCTATTCCGTGTTTTGTTCCTGTCATGTAAATGTCATTTCAAATTAGAGTAAGGGCTGATTTTTCAATCGTCAGTTAAGGTTTATTCATTGAATAATTTTGACATAATGACAGATTCTCTTTAGAAAATATGTCAAATTGACAATGTTATTCGCTGGATAAAACTTACCTGAGGATTGAGAAATCGGGCCTAAAAGAGACAAAACACGGAATAACTATTCGGACCTTATTCTTTGTTTATTTGTAAGGGGGTTAAAGTTTTTCATGTTATTAGTAGTAAACTGTCAAATGGCAGACAACGTGAAAAAAAACACTTTTATCTTCACTTCATAAAAATGTAGGAATTTTGGTTACCTAAATAAAAATACAAAATTAAATTTATAAGCTATTTACTTAATGCTTAATTCATTGTATGAACAGGTATAATGTGCGAGATCCTATGGTCGGATCCGCAACCGATGGCTGGTAGGGCCCCGTCCCGCCGCGGCGTCGGCTGTCAGTTCGGGCCGGACGTGACGGCGGCCTTCCTGGAACGCAACGGGCTTGACTACATCATACGCAGTCACGAGGTCAAGAATGACGGTTATGAAGTAGCGCATGACGGGAAGTGCATCACTGTGTTCTCCGCACCCAACTATTGGTGAGTTTTTTATTTTGTGGTCTGGTTTCTTCCTCTTTTGGCCGTTTGAAAGAGGTTGGTAAGCGAGATCCTATGGTCACACTCGCAACCGATGGCAGGTAGGTCCGGTTCGGGTCCAGTTCGGACTACGTTATACATAGTCATGAGGTCAAGAATGACGGGAAGTGCATCACTGTGTTCTCCGCACCCAACTATTGGTGAGTTTTTTATATTGTGGTCTGGTTTCTTCCTCTTTTGGCCGTATGAAAGAGGTTGGTAAGCGAGATCCTATGGTCACACTCGCAACCGATGGCAGGTAGGTCCGGTTCGGGTCCAGTTCGGACTACGTTATACATAGTCATGAGGTCAAGAATGACGGGAAGTGCATCACTGTGTTCTCCGCGCCCAACTATTGGTGAGTTTTTTTTTTTGTGATCTGGATTCTTCCTCTTTTGGCTGTTTGAAAGAGGTTGTTAAGCGAGATCCTATGGTCGGACCCTCAATCGATGGCAGGTAAGGCCAGTTTAAGCCGGATGTGACGGCGGCTTTCCTGGAACGCAACTTTTTTTTTTTGCGAGAGATTGCCGATTGCCTCAAACGGCATTTTCAGCGTCACCGGGCTTTTTTGGGGGCGGCGAGGTACGTAAAGGGTACCTCAAGCCGTGTTGAAACGAATCCCCTTCAGCACGGCATCGCACACTTAAAAGTGCGCGTCCCCGTGCCCTAGTAGATTCTCGGATCGGGGGCGGAACCACCCGAGGGCGCCTCTAAAGGCTCGGGTCTCGGCGCGGGTAGACCGAGCCGTGGAGGAGGAGAGAAGCGCCCAGGTAAATGTCTGTACCTGGTATGGAACGCAACTGTCTTGACTACATCATACGCAGTCACGAGGTCAAGAATGAAGGCTATGAGGTAGCGCATGACGGAAAATGTGTCACCGTTTTTTTGCTGATTGCCTCGGACGGCATTTAGCTTCACTGGGCTTTTTTGGGGGCGGCTAAAAATTTACAGGGTTCCTCAAGCCGTGTGAAACGAAGCATCTTCGGAGGTTTTCTAAAGGGAACGGCATCACGCACTAGTGCGTGTCCCCGTGCCCTACTAGATTCCCCGAGGGGTGCGGATCGGATCGGAATGTATCACCGTGTTCTCCGCACCCAACTATTGGTGTGGGATTCAGATTCTTTTTTACAATTGTATTATGTCAATACAAATATAGCAAAGGTTCTATTTATATGTAACTTTCATTAGGTTTGCAAATATGCGTAACTAAAAAACAATTAGATATTTTAAAAAAAATGTAGACAATTTCATAATGACAATTTAAATGTGGAATTGACAACTAGAAATATCAAATCTGTAAATTGTATTTTTTAGTTATCTAATATATAAGTACATAGTTAGATTGTTGTATATACATATTTCTTCGCTTTCAGTGATACCATGGGCAACTTAGGTTCCTTCATAACAATGAAAGGCAACGATTTGACGCCCAAATTCACCACTTACGAGGCTGTGGTAAGTCTGATAAGAAATGTTTAAATGCTTTAAAAAATCATAAAAAGACTGCTAACCATACCTAACCATCCAGGGGCCCGACCGCCTAACCGATCGCTTTGACTTCGTGTGTGGTTTATGACATCATCTTGTCGTTTCGTGCCGCCTATGAAAGCAATATCGAAAGCTATAGCCTTTAACTTTTCATATTGCTTTCATAGGCGGTTCGAGGTGGCAAGATGACGTCATAAACTATACGCAAAGTCAAAGCGATCGGTTAGGCGGTCGGGGGGCAGCTGTGAAGTAAATACTGGCTGAAACTGTGAGAGAGATGAAGCGATCGTGCGGCCAGTAGTTGTCTCTTTCTAGACATCGAATAACCACGTGACAGGCTAACGTATTCGATCTGTACTTGTTTTAAGAGTTTCGTTAAATTAATCAAAAAACATCTTCTTTATTAGCCATGATTAGCGATTTAGGTTACCGATTTTTCTTCACACTCTAAAATAGACAAATGAATAAATAACTGTATGGATGTGTTGAATGCAATTTTGTACCCAAGTTTTGTATCAACTAGAGCTCACGTTGCCTACTGTGATTTTTGTTAACTATCCATATTCGTTCGATTACGTTTACGAAAACGAAAATTAGTATGGCATTGAAGCAGCGCCTCTTGGCGGCATACGAGAAGAGTTAACATTTTGCCATACCAATTGTCGTTAACGTGATCGAATTGCGAATGAAACCCGCACTTGGCACCCAGAACGCGTATTGTTCATACTGTGTTTTCTACAACGCGTCATGGCTGATTTTATAAGAGCCATAACATGGATATCGAGTTGTAGCTGTTTTGCAGTGACCACGACACGTTGTGAGCTGTTTTTTCACCTAATTAGCGATTTCGTTCTGTGAGCTTAACATAATTACGTCAATATATTGTTATCTAAAGTTTACGCGAACACTATACATTTAAATAAAACAACTTCTCTCCCTGTGACCATTGATCCAGCAAAGGATTCGAAACGTCAGGATAAATTAATATTAATCAATGTGTTCGGCTGTTTTCTGCTCGAGATCATAGATGGCGCTCCGCTCCTAAGACGTCATGCAATGTTAAAACAAACTGTACTACAGTTTAGCAGAATGTTAGGTTGAATATGTTTTGTAAAATTTCTAACAAATAATAAGTAAAGTAAATAGCCTATAACTGTCCCACTGCTGGGCAAAGGCCTCCGTCATTGAAATAAAATAATTCATCACTATAATTGATGGGATAGAAAAATCTTTATTTGGTATAATCACACATAATGTTAATATAGCTTAATCACCACGCTTGCCAAATGCGGGTTGGTGATCAAAAACTCGGGCTATGCATCGAAAAATCCGAAACACATTGCCCGACCTGGGAATTGAACCCGGGAGCTTCGAGTATCGGGCCACCGAGACCTATAAATAAAATAAAAATTACATATTGTTGAAGTTGAGTGATTAATTTCGTTAAATCGATATTTTATTAAAAATAAACGCGTAACAAATCCGTAAAAGTAGTTTAATTTAATGTTATGTACACACCGGGACAAGTTATTGGCCGCAGAATCGTTTTGTCTCTATCTAGCTAGACAGTAGGTTATTTTGTATGGGTATTACGCAGTCTATCTCTATCACTCTAACTATTGAACGTGGACAATATCACCCAGTTCAAAATTGTTGTTGTCTCATTTCTGTTGCTAAATGCAGATAGAGACAACATCAGTTTTATTGTCTAACTTAGCCACGCTTATTAATAACAAAATCAATTTCTATGATTTCTATACCAAGTATGTCGCCATAACAAATGTTTGTAGCATTACTATCCATCAGATAAAAGCGAGGTAAGTTTGCCTGATTTTGCGTTAAAAAAAATCGTGTTACGGCAATACAGACATACTTGGTTAGATAAATAATTTTTCATCAATAATACTACTAATAAAGGGGTAAATCTTGTGGGTTTGTTTCTTTGTTTGTTTGAGGAGTTTTCAATTCCGATAATTATTTCATTGATAGAGAATGATACAGCATACAAAGCTATATAAAGAAATTAAATATTATTTTTGTACGGAAAAATACAAAATCGACGGTGACGAAGTCTCGTGCAAACTGCTAGTCAATAATATTTACTTATATTTACTTCTACAACTATCCAATTCTTTCTCTTCAAGCCTCACCCAGACATCAAAGCCATGGCCTACGTTTCACCGATATTCAACATGCTGTGTCAAAATCCTTAAAGAAGACAATTCTACAATTATTAAATTTTATTTTATTCAAGCCTCACCCAGACGTCAAACCTATGGCCTACGCTTCCTCGTTCTTCAACCTGCTGTGTCAATGATGCCGCCGCGCCGACCGTAAGCGGAAGCGTAACAGTACGGTCCTCCGATTGGTTGTCAAACGAGTGTTCCGGTTGCACAGTGGATAGTGAGGTGGAGATTGGTAACCAATTAAGGTTACGGTGACCTGCCCCCCGACCGCCTAACCGATCGCTTTGACTACGCGTATAGTTTATGACGTCATCTTGCCACTTCGCACCGCCTATGAAAGCAATATCAAAAGCTAAAGGCTATAGCTTTCGATATTGCTTTCATAGGCGGCACGAAACGTCAAGATGACGTCATAAACCACACACAAAGTCAAAGCGATCGGTTAGGCGGTCGGGCCCCTGTTTGTGCACTGTTTTTTTTTATGTGATCAAAAATATGTGGACAGAAAACACTTAACCCTTTAGCTGTTAATGGAATCATATGGATTAGTGGTCGAAATTCGACCGTAATTCACAAAATATACAATTTAAAGTAACGCATATTAAAAATTAAGTGCCTTACAAATAAACAAGGAGTAATGTCCGAATAGTAATTCCGTGTTTTGTCTCTTTTACTCTAATTTGAAATGACGTTTACATGAAAGGAACAAAACACGGAACAACTATTCGGAGCGTATTCTTTATTTATTTGTAAGGTGCAAAGTGTATCATTCTCCAATCCTTCTCTATATGAACTTTAACTATGCCAAATATCAAACAGACTATGCATGCAAAGTGCTTAAAAAAAGTTTCCAAATTAAAAAACTGTGTAGGTTTCTATTAGCGTTTACAGGGTGACTCTGTGAAGGGTCTTAAACGTCAGTATAAAATAATATGTAAAATAAATTGGACCTTACGTCATTATTGCTATGAGATTGAAAACCAGTTACCTAATGATATATCACGATGTAAGTCTTACGGTTAATAGATTTTATCACTATAAAATATTATTGTTTAACAGATGAAAATAGACTAGCTTTCCTGTAATAAGATATGTTTGTTTTAAATGTCTATATTTTTGGTCACTGTATGCTCGTAACAAACATGTGAGTAAAAATCAAATCACTAGCACTCACGTGTTCTTATACATTTCCTACATGACATGAGTAGATCCAGGGTTCAAAATTATCAAGATAATTATGCAGCTTGATAATTATCCGATAGTTGTACAGTTAACTGTACAACTATCGGATAATTATCAAGCAGACCAATGTTAACATGTTAACATTAGCAGGGGTTTATTTTTATTTTATTTATTTTTTTATGTAAAGTAAGGTTTACAGCCAATATTGGGAATTATACAACTAATAAGCTTCTACAAGCTAATAACAAACCTCCACATATAGACTAAAATACATCCTTATTATTACGATTTATCGTTTCCATCTAAATTAAAAACCTGTAGAATTACTCGACTTTCCAAAAGTGCTCGAATAGTTTTTTCGAATATTTTTTGTTTAATAACAATTCAATTGATAATCATCCAACTGTTACTGTCGTGATAATTATCATGATAATATGATCCTTTTGAACCCTGGATAGAACTGTGTACAAACATTACTAACCCACTTATTCTTATTATTGTGAGTGCAGACCGGCTGCACGTCAAGCTACCACAAAAACTGACGAATTTCTTCAACAAATATTCAACCATAAGCCATAGACATAAAATTCAAAGTCTACTGAGGAAATATAACGGCCTGTGGTAGTCTGTTTGATGTGCAGGCGGTGTGTACATTGTCTAATCATTTGTAGTTCACCACGATTTTCACCTTACTATTCACGATTAACATTTAGAAACTACTTAATGAATCTTGTGTAAGTTTTACGAAGCGCAATAAAGTTTTCTCATACAAAATGCTCAACACTGAAACGTTAGGGTTAGTGCAATCATTACGGAGAGTACTGATACCAAAAGGATGAGCTTCCGTACTGTACGGATATTTTTCTAAGACAATATGAATGAGCAGGATGATGAATTTGAGGGAAAAAACTAATCGCACAAACTGAATAGTCAATCTAAGTTATATGCTTGTTTGGTTTAGACCCAGAGGTCCCGGGTTCGATTCCCAGCATGTTTGTAAACTCGGTTTGGTTGGTAGTAGGGCTTATAAGCTAGCCTGGCTAGCTACCACCATCTTATCTAAATATGTCGCCATAATATCAATGTTTGTGCCATTGTTGTGTTCCGGCAGCTAGAGATAAGATAGCCAGTGCCTCAGTAGTTAAGGATTCCGGGAGAAGTGCGCTACCACCTGTGGCCTTATCATCACTTAACACCAGGTGAGCTAAAGGTGAAGTGCTTACTCGTAAAATAAAATAAAATAAAAACACTTGTACTTATTTTACATTAAAACAATAAAAAATTACTTTGAACTGTTGCACTGCTAGCTGAAGGCCTCCTATCACCATTGATACCAAGTCATCGCTACAATTGATGGGTATTGGGTTTAGCACCACGCTTGCCAATTGTGGGTTGGTGATTACGAACCCGGGATAATATTTTTAAACCTTATACCTTATTAGGTAACATGTCGTTTTGTTGTGACAACGCCCTATAGCTTCATTGCACTCAGAGGATTGTGTTGATTCCGTGTCATAATAACTGGACGCTCAATATTTTCCGCTACACGCAGTAAATAATAAAAGTAAAGCAGACCTTCATAACAAAAAACGTAGTTTAAACTAGATATATCTTGTAACGTGGACACTAGATTGTAGGCGCCTCCTTCGATCATATTATCTCTGTGTGTGGTAAAGGAAGGCTAAATGCTTCGCTGTAGTGGAATTAAAAATAGGTTAAATCTCGCTAAAGACGTTTTTGTTCATAAAAATAACTACCAATTGCTATAGATGCGTCTAACTCCAATTTTTATTTATTTGGTGTTTTTCCCTCAAATGCATTGATGGTTAAAGCGGGAAGCAATTTATAGCAACTGCTGACTTTATTGTACATTCTAGCTTTAAGTCTTAGGTATAATGTAATTGTCATTATTGTTTACAATGTTGCAAAGCGCAAGGCTTTTTGTTCCTCTGCTGGCAACACGGACCGTGAAAGCGCCAAATTAATTATTTCAAAACTCAAATCTACGGTACGATATTTTTACGAGCCGTTCAGTGTTTCTGTTTTATTTGTTGCTGTATTTTGCGACAGATTTAGCTTACAACACTGTGATTATACGACGTATTATGAATTTGGTGTCTTTATTAATTTCTACCAAAATGGTAGAATTGCGGTTCGTCGTAGCTGGCAACAAATCGGGAGCTTTACGTAAAGCATTTTAATAATTATGTAACAGCTCCCCGGTGGAGAGCTTATTGCAATTAAGCCATAAATAATTAATTATTTTGTTTTATTTCTTTTTATTTGTATTGTATTAGAACAAATTTTAATTTTGCCACTTTATACATCACGCGATGATGTCAAAGATTCTTTTTAAGATATTAAACTGTATATATCTGATGCGTTTATTTATAAATCTGAACAATCTGTTTGTAAGTCACTGCATTTATTCTGCATTAGTGGGGGTAAGGAGTTACCACGTCTAAGAGATGCCTAACTCAATCTCGTCATACTTATATGTTTTGCGAAGTAACATAGTTGTGTGAGACTTGTGTGGGAAGGCAATACTAGAATTTTTACTATCATAAATTGGCGGTTTTTTGCCTGTAGCGTTTTCACTGTTGTTTACCGATATCGTATGACGTAATAATGTCACCAGTAAAAAAACCAATACAACGATGTTGCATTATTTTCTCTTTTTCTAAGACCATCTTTCATACACGTTCTTGATCAAACGCGCTGTTTCAGTTGACGATTTAGTATAATTAAGGGTATAATATAAGGTTATGAACCATAAGGCATACTTGCATAAGGATTTGCTTTGACTTTAGTCAATTAAAAAGGGTCTTCTGAATATAAGTTGATATTAGTTAAGGCCAGCCTATACATACATAACCTTTGTCTCTTATCATACGATATGGATAGAGACGGCACTTATGGATAAGCTATCTGACACATATTAGGAAGTGATACTGAACCCGCAATATGCATAATTTGCAATTAAATTAAATAAGTACATCAATTTTAAGATTTGTGTATGGATCTATGAAATATTGTTTAGGGTAGTTAGCGAGCATAACCGTATTTAATAGACTATGACCAAATGAATATATTTATAGCCTCTTACCAATACATTGAACAATCACAGTGCAGTAAAAGCGGAACCGGTGGCAACTTATCATTAATAACTATTATGTAAGTTTTGCTAATACTAACAAATATCTTGTGGGTAGTTGGAAAAATAATATTACTTTAAATGAAGATTCTACCTCGCAAACGCAGGCGTAACACCGCGACAGCAGTCGGCATGTGACCACGGCCTGTGCAACTAGGCCGCATTATTAAAAATATATACCTATCTTAAGCAGCTAGCGTAAAATCCGGTTTAACCTTTTTTAAAGTATATCAGATGCTAACAGTGCGTTAAGCGCTCCTTGTGGAAATCATCGAAGGAGGCCTATTGTCCAGACTCCACCTGTGTATATTATAGAGACAATAACACAAATGTGTTTACAGTACTGGTCAGAAGTTGACGCCAGCTTTCTTGAGACTGAGTACCGACGGCTGTAACGTCCGCACCTCAGATTAAGTCACATTTTACAAACTGTTTCGTCACCGGTTCGTTAATTTTTCGTCTAGTTCACCAAAATTATATAACTGAAAGTATCGCACACATTTAAAAAGTCTGGGCTCACGTCAGATCGATTCTGGTGATCACTGACATTACCCTGATTTCATTTATACATCCATTTGTGAATAACAAACGCCGAAGTTTAAAGTAAGTGCCAATATGATCCCCGTTATGGCTGTTACTGAAGTCAGTACTGACGACAGCAAACAACAGACTAGCTAGTAGGTACAGTCTGTTGTTTGCTGTCGTCAGCACTGGCTTCTAAAGATACTCGATGTCTACGCGATGGCAGTCGACCAGGCGACGTTCTATTGTCATTGGCCAGTAATTGTCGTTATGTAAAGAGACCATTAGAACCCCCTCTCCCTAAGTTATGGTAGACTTCTTGGCGGGAAAGTGAAGAGTCATGTATGCGGTTTTGTGTTATTTTCAAAAATTTGTGTTGTGTCGAATATTAATGTGAAATAATGGTGGATTATTAACCGTTAAGTGTTCGTGAGTGTGCATGAGTGTTGGCAAATGAAACAAAACAGTGCTACGTCACTTTTCAATTTCTTTCAAGAAGTACGCCCGAGGACTTAGTAAAGCCCCACATCTTTACTGAGATATTCGAGGGGTTGGGGTTTGAGGTATATCATTTCTCACTTCTCATTTCTATTATCATTCATCATCATCATCATACAGGAAGGAAATATTGTTTATTTATGTATTACTTGTAAGAAAAATTACTTGACACTGGCTAAATGTGCTTATCGCACGAAGCCATCAACTAAAATAAAAAAAAGCTATGGTCACGAAGCAGAGTGTCAAAAATGCACCACTAGAACTGCTCCATAGAGCAGCTTACTTATTGATCAATAAAATGTAGTGGAAAAGCGCCATTGGAAACGTGCACTAAGTCATTATAATATATGTGCGCCCGCGCTTCCGGTGTGAATATATCTAATCACCTGTGGTTAAGACCATCGGTTTAGACCCAGAGGTCCCGGGTTCGATTGCCAGCAGGGGAAACATGTTTGTGAACTCGGTTTGATTGGTGGTAGGGCTTGTTTGCCCACCTGGCTAGCTACCACCATCTTATCTAAATAAGACATAACATCAATGTTTGTAGCATTGTTGTGTACCGGCAGATAGAGATAAGATAGCCAGTGCCTCGGTAGATGAGGACAGATTCGGCTTTATCATCACTTAACATCCTAGGCCAAGTATACCTACCCGTAAGATATAAAAAACAGAGTTTTATTATAAGTATGACTAGGTTCAGTATTACCTAAGGCTTCAGAGTCTACAGAATGAGCAACGCTCGAGTTACCACACATGCGGTAACCCTTACGTACTATCAAGCGGACTTTCTTGGGTACTCAAGTCAAATAAAATATAATACTTACTAAGCATTTGCAAAAACGTCTACTCATATAGTACGAGTTAAATCGAAACTCTGTTTTCTTACATAATATTTCGGATATGAAATGTTTAATACAATATCTATTTTGTGACCATTTAATGGTAAGTTTTTTGGAAGCAATAAAAAACTATTTCTAAGACTGTTAATGCATTATGCCTTTATCCAAATTAGGTGCTTTTGTGGATATTGTATTTATAACGGATCTTATAACAGAGAGCGCATTGAAATGCGGTTGTGCCCTTCGAACCCTTACTGTCAATTGGAAATAGATATGCGATAATGTTTGGTAGGTACTCATCTATTTTGTAACTTAATATTTAGACAATATATCTATCGATATCTTTAAATGGTCAGTGAACACCAGAATAATAAGCGAATTTGTATAAAACGTTTAACGCATTTTTATATAGGTAATAGTTATATTAAGGACTAGGAAGAAATCGTAATAAAATTCGTTTAGCGTACTAAGAGGTCATGCCGCGCCTGTGGTTCGCCCGCGACTACAGATAAAGGACCTTCAAGACGGATCTACAGCTGAAATGACCTTGGACAGCCGTTTTGAGGTGCTTGCCATCTGCTAACCTTTGAATCTATCAGCTATCTTCATTTTTGAAAAGGAGTAAAGCGAAGGGGTTAATTTTTTTCTATTGCAATTTCGTTAAACGCATAAACTTTAAACAAAAGAAAGATTTTGTTCTTTTGTCTATGTCAAGAACAGAACAGATTGAAAAAATTCTCCGTTTTTTTTTTAAATTATTACACTTACTGCCGTACTCAGAGACGTCAAATTAGTTTTAATGACAATTAAGTCTCTTGCTGTCACTTTCTTATGTATAGGGTGCGTTCCGAGTCACGATTATATCGATATTAGCGCGATAACAGTCGTTCCGAATTGCCGTGAGCGCGTTCACGAAATCTATCGTGATGTCACTCATGACGTCATTGTCTGCGCCATCTTGCGCTCACAGCGATCATGCCTCGGAGCGAAATCACTGTGAGCGTCCTGTCAGTTAGCTGTCAATGTCAAAAGTAGCCGCCGCCGGCACCGGCGCCGCGCGCCGTCTGGACGCGTGAGCCGTGTGTTTTACCTTTTAAATTATTAAACATGGATTTTGTCAGCCTTCTTGTAAGTGACGAAGAAAAAGAAAAAAAAACAAACAAAGTTCGAGGTTAGGAATAACGTAAGCTCGGTAACGAGCGTTCCGAATCAACATCTGTCATTTGTCGGTTTAAGCGCGATATCCGACTCGGAACGGCTGTGAGCGTTCGTAGCGCTGTAATCGCTATAATCGTGACTCGGAACGCACCCATAGTGCTAAATAGAGAAGGAAAGACATTTAATTGTCATTAAAATTAATTGACGTCTCTGAGTACGGCAGTTAAGGTCGATAAATACGTACCTACGGTCAAATCTGTCCAAACTAATACCTTGGAAAATAATATAATACTCGTGAAAAAGATGACTTTTTACTGTTCACTACAAAACAATACAAATAAATAACAAGGAAGCCGCACCTAGGTACATACTTAATGTTATTAACCGACTTCAAAAAAAGAGTAGGATCTATGTTCCACTGTATGCATTTTTTAAGAGATTTGATTTAAGTCTCCTTTGCGTATTTGTGTTTTTTGTTTCAACTAAGTATTTCTTTGCGTAGGTTCTGTTTATTCGTATTTAAATGATACAGGATATATGGCGATTGGCGACATATTGTAACAAAAGTACATTTCTATACAGATTACGGGGCAGTTAGGTATATTTGCTGGCACAGTGCGACAAGCGAATTTTTCACAGGATTTGTTATTAATAAAACGAATTATGTTACACAAACTGCAGTTTTGGTGACGTCAACGGTTGGGGTCGGAGCGATTTCCCGCGTACCTATTCTCTTTCGGGAAATTTGAGTTTTGAGCATATCAGACGATGTAGATAGGATTTGGTGTTGACTTTAATTAAATAAATTGTTAAATTTGTACACCGTAACCTATTTTTTATTTCTTGCCTCGTCTACACCCCTTGTATAGATTTTAGATTTGTACCAATAACTAATAGTTGTAACTCTTCAATCGATTAATGTAGGTATTATTAAAAGTTTGTCACTGTACTCTTTGTCTTATCTCCCGCTAGGTACCTACCTATATCTTTGTTCTTTATGCAACTCAAAATGAGAAAAATTCTAGTAAATATGCCAATGATAGTCTCTGGACGCTTACAAAACAACTACCTTTTCTATAGAAACTAAATAATACCTGTGCCCTGATTTTCGTAACAAAAACCGTAACGATATCGTAGCGACAACCATTTTTGTATTCCCATCCGTCAATCGAGCCGATTTTCAACTCGTTCAAACGAAGTAGGTACTATCCCACCGTATTCAGATCTACCGAATTACGGTTAGTTGGGACTTCGTTCCAATGACTTTAGAATCGGTTGTTAGCTACGATATCGTTACGTTTTTTGTTACGAGAATCGGGGGGCTGGCAATTATATAATTTAGTACGACAGCATTTGGTACAATTGAAAATATTTTATTAATGCTCGGTGGCGTGCACTTGGAGAGGCCTATGTCCAGCAGTTGACTAGTATAGGCTGATGATGATGATGATATGGCGGTTTTGTACGTTTGATAATTCGCGCCAGAATGATACCACCATCGCGTTAGCCCTCACCATGGACGAGAACTAAGCACAACGGAATACCATCAGTACCGGATTAACCTAAAGGCAAAAAAGGAACGTGCCTATGGGCACCACGTCGTTTAGGGGCCCCTCGGTCAGAGAAATACAAGTATGTTAGAAAATAGGGCCCCGAAACATGTACCCTCTTACCACAAAACGGTGTTTAACCTTTCATATGCGGGAGGGAGCGCGAATTTGTATCCGTCATCTGCGGCATTATGGCGGTATTATAGAGCGCATTCGACAGGGTTCAGAATTTATTGAACATTTCCGATTATTTCTTTAAAAGTCATTCATTTTATGATTTATTTTAAAAGTTGAATAACTAATGTATTATGTCGTGTAATATCTATTGCCAAAACATTTAATTGATTTTTTCAAACTGTGTCTAATTGACCACACTTGTAACTTACCACCAATTTGTAGAAATGACGAGATTTCACAGAAATTCTAAAGTTGAATTGTTGTTTTATTTATTATACCACCTAATATGGTAAACTGGCAATCTTTTAATATGAAAAACACAACGTCTCTTGTATGAATTTACGTGAAAATTCTTATCTGAAAATCACATAACACTGCAAAAAAATCGACAACTGGTACTGGTTCAAACCCAACCTTTTTTTTCCTCTGGACCCCTATTTAACGTAGTGTTTGATGTAACTAGTACTTATTTCTGATGAATATATATCTCTTTCAACGATGTAGCCTACCAACAAAACATTACAAGAAATATATGAAAATTTTGTAAAATAATGAGGCTTCCCACAACCGTTAGGTACTGGGTCAAGATATTTGACGGAATATTATTCAAAATTATACGTTTTATATGTCTTTTCGTTCAGATTTTATTCCTAAATTGAATAAATAACAATAAAATGTAATGATCACTTACCTAGAAGATGTATTTGCCAAAAAAATCCAATTTGTTTCCACTCGTAACTTTTTCACTTAGTTGCGATTCGAGACTGAATTTGAAATAGTCGTAATAACGGTTCTATGGGCTTCACTCAATGAGTGAACTTTTTAAAAGGAGGTTTGTTTATCAGGGGTATGAAATAAAGAAACTTAGACCTTATAACATAGCATTTAATTTATAAAATCGTGTTAAATGTGTTGAAGGTGACCGGAGCGCAGATCTACGCTTAAGCACTTTACGGGATGCGCGTAGATCTACGCTTCCGCATATGAGAGGTTAAAGTTAAACAATGGCTAAATACCTACGTGTTTATAATATTGTGTCTCTGTCTAAAAGCACAGCATCTGTTTTAATTAAGCATTGTCTCTAACTTTAGCCATCGTTTTGTGGCCTCTGCAGCAGAAGGACAGATAAGTATAATCCTGGTAAAGTAGGCACTGCCTAGGGGCTTCTGACCAAGGCTTACGCGAACGATGACGCAAGCGGTCGTAAAACTAAAATAAAAACTCGTTACAGTAATAACCTCTTGAGCTTTTATTACAAACAATTTACTATTCACGAGGGTACCAATTGTGTGAGCATTTTGACGATGGTCTTCTTGTCCAACTTGCATTTAGGGTACAGGACTTGGCAGTCTGCATCCAGGGACCGGCCCGCGGATATGGCCTCGAAGATTGAGGTGCCATCCAGCATTCGGCGCATGAGGGAGTTGCTGAAAACATTTGTAAATTGATTTATTAGTTGACAAAAAACAATAAAAAAATTAACAAGCCACAGAAATCCAGTGTACTAATTAGTTGTGGCAGTTACTGGTAATCAACAGAGAAGTTAAATTTAAATACGCACGATGATAGAGTCACCTAAGTGACAACAAAGCCTACAGTAGAAGAAATACAATTTAACCGAAATCTACAAACACTAAGCCCCTTACAAATAAACAAAGAATAAGGTCCGAATAGTTATTCCGTGTTTTGTCTTTCACTCTAATTTGAAATGACGTTTACATGACAGGAACAAAACAGAATAACTATTCGGACTTTATTCTTTGTTTATTTGTAAGGCGGTAAGGGATTGGCTAAATGCTACTAACATACCTAGGTATAGTTGTTATGGTGATAGCTTATAAAATATGGTTGTACCAAGCCATGCGGACTTAAACCGTCCTTCCTCTAAACAAACAGAATACATTATGTAGCCAGTCCGCAGTAAAGGACCAGTGGCGGTAGCCAAAGTAACATTAACCTTTTCACCGCCCAACTATCCTGCACGCAATGTCCCGCTGTACGCCAACGTATAATGTATTTTAATAAAGTAGGTACAAAGAAGAACTTCTACAGAAGTGCTGGCGTGGACGGCACGAAAATCTCGAACTTCTATAGAAGTTGTTGGCGGTAAAAAGGTTATTAAGTCACAGAAATCCAGTGTACTTATTAGTTGTGGCAGTTACTGGTAGGTAATCAACAAAGAAATTAAATTTAAATACGCACGATAGAGTCACCTAAGTGACGACAAAGCCTACAGTAGAAGAAATACAATTTAACCGAAATCTACAAACACTAACCCCCTTACAAATAAACAAAGAATAAAGTCCGAATAGTTATTCCGTAATGTTATCACAGCACCACCCTATGGTTGACTGGTAGAGAATGCCTCGGGCATTAAGTCCGCCATGTAATATTTATGTTGCAAAAGTTTAAATAAATAAAATAATTAATAACACGTCATTGGTAAACGCTGCACACTAACAGATTTCATGCATTTTCATATTTAAAAAATAAACTTACTTGGACAAAGACGATAGAAGTGCGTCGAAGTCAGTAGCGTTGCCCGTGATCATGTTCTCATTGGCCAATTGGACGTAGGAACACGCCAGCCGCTGCATACACGCGCCCGAGTCGATGTTGTAACGATTCAGCGTGTCATCTAACTTGTTCAGCATCTCTGACAACTGAGACATGTCGGTTTCAACACCTGGGAAATTGAATTTTAACTTTTACATTTTCACAATTTAAGTTCTTCAATATTTTAATCTCTACCTATAGGTATGGTAGGAAAACAATAATTGATACAGGGTGCCTGGTGCCAGTTTCATCCGCCTTTCGATCACGTTAACGAAAACGAGAATACGTATTATACAGGGTCTAACAAAATCAATAAGCGAACGTTTAAGGGGAGCATCTATACATCACACTGAGCATGCTCACCAAATTTGGTTCAAAACTACAGGCTCGTCACCGAGATAATCAACAAAACATTATCCAAAAATTTACCAAAAAATACACCCTTTCCAAACCCGTACAGCGGTACTACACGCACACAAAGATAGCCGTTGTGTAGTGTATCCGTACACTGTCTTTTTATCGACGCCTGCGTGCGTGTTAGTAAAGATACAGCATGTTTCATGATGTGCATTTTTTTAATTGATTTAGTTTGTTAGAAAACATAATTTTGAAAAGTCACTATAAAACTGGAGCCCATTTTTTGTCATTGTATTCAGAATGATGTATAGATACCGCCCTTAAACGTTCGCTTATTGATTTTGTTAGACCTCTTCTCGTATGTCGCCAGGAGGCGCTGCTTCAATGCCATACTAATTTTCGTTTTCGTAAACGTAATCGAATGAATACGAATAGTAAACAAATCTCGCAATATATGCACTCAGATCAAACATTGTGAGACAGGCCCGCACCAAATATGTCAACATTCCTGCTTATAATCTTATTGACTACCTACCTAATTGTTTTGTTTTCTATTTCACATCAAGATCGAGTAAATGTGTTGCAAGTAACATGAGCACCGACCCGTAAATGTGAAAACGAGAACAGCTGTTTCAGACCAGTGCTAGATAACTATATAGATAATACTTTTATTGCAACACTATAAAACAAAAACAATCATAAACAAAAAAAAATGAATAATTTACAAAGTTACAATTTGGCGGTCTTATCGCTTTTAAGCGATTTCTTCCAGACAACCAGTCTGATGGAGAGAGCTAATAAACTGTAAGATCAGAGGTGAAACTATTAAAACATACTAGAATAATGTGTATTTTATAAATTAAGCAAAATAATAAAAATAATAATGATGATAAATCTTTAATCTTAATGATGATAACAATAAATATGTATATACTTTATTAAATATAAAATAAACGTACTTATACATATTAGTAGTCTCAGGTTGGAAAGTAGCGGATATGGCAGTTTTGCAGCAGGACAGGGTTAATCGGAAAAGTAGAATTTTTCCACAAGCTCTTTAAATGTGTGAATGGATTTTGCACGCCTGATCGCAACTGGAAGCGAATTCCAGAGACGAACAGCTTGGACGGTGAAAGAATAATCTTAAAAGGTGGTGCTTTTGCATACCAAAGTATGAAAGAGCTATCAATCAAAAATTGAATTAGAAAAACGGGTAGGGTCTAACACTAGTGGCACCAGAGGTCGACAGTTTAATAACTAGTGGTCGCCCAGTGGTAACTAACCGTAATTCGACCGTAATTTTTATAAAAAGCTGTTTATTAAACAATATTTTATTAAGGCTGCACAGATTGTATCCTAAGCAATGAAACATTAAAAAGATAGAATGTGAGTTTGGATTGGTCCTTCTCTTTAAACTTAAACTATAAGTGTGCGTTTCATACTCTGTCCGCGCAATTTTTGTAAAAAGGGGTACAAAGTTTTTGCTTCACGTATATATACGAGATAATAATAATACTTAATAAAATCTTTATTTGGACACTACAGACACACACAATATACAATCGTAAAATAACAACAATTACACTAAAACAAACATAATTTCATAACACAGTAGGTAGCTACCTACTGTGTTATGAAATTATGTTTGTTTTATGTATTTTTTTTAATAGTTTAGGTACCTAAGTACCTAAACTATTAAAAAAAATACAAGAATGTGTGTGTGCCGGCAGCATCTCAAAAGGGTCGTTGCTCAGCGTTGTATTCACTCGCATAGCATAGCAAGTGAATCGCTGATTTTCAGCAACAGCCAGAACCAGGAGCCAATACCAACAACCATTAGAACTAGGGGGTCACTAACTAATTTGTGACTTTAGCGACAGTTGATCATACAGACCTCTTGCTTCCTAGCTACCATTCTGCTGGTGGCGAACACTTGGCTTAAAGTGTTGAACACGGCGTACCACCACGTTACATACATACCTACACCTACATACATGAACCCCGAAAACATGTCATTTATTTTTTGGCAACTTGTAAAAAGGTTATGTGCAACTTACTTCGACCGTACCCGCCCCCGTAGCCGTAAGACAACGCGTTGATTATCTTTGGGAGTATGATGACAGCACCGAAGCCCAGAATGGAGCCAATGAGCACTCCACCCAAATCGATCTTCACAGGTCCATATAGACCGGGCGCGGAGCCACCATATCCTCCCTGAAAAGGTACCTATAGATTTATAAATCTGCTAACAGATTACTAGGTCGCCCGCCCGATCCTCGAAATGCCATGCCACTACACATTTACAGAATACACTAAACATGTACCTACATGTTTAGTCGTACCCTTCGGTGTCTTAACACCGAAGGGTACGACGAGCAGGTTTACACGCCCTTAGGCTCTTAGGCCTAAACTAGTGTACATGTTTAGTGTAGTACATAGTGTAGTACATGTTAAGTCGTACCCTTCGGTATCTTAACACCGAAGGGTACGACGAGCAGGTTTACACGCGCTCTATACTAGGTACATGCACCTGGGCGCTTCTCCCCACCCCTCGGAGAATCTAGTAGAGCACGGGGACACGCACTAGTGCGTGATGCCGTTCCCTCTAGAAAACCTCCGAAGGTGATTAGTTTCACACGGCTTGAGGAACCCTCTAAGTTTCTCGCCGCCCCAAAAAAGTCCGGTGAAGCTAAAAATGCCGTCTGAGACAATCAGCAAAGTCTTTCCAAAAAAAAAAGATAACTAGGCAACAAACACCAAAGATCCGGCTCGAAGGACAAGTTTATATAAGATTAGAAAGATCTTTTGTGAAGAACAGACCTTTTTGTTTATTTATTTTTATTGGAAAATCAGCAAAATGGCTAAACGCTTTGAATAAAAACTACTCGTCTTAATGAACTAATGTACCTATTTCGTTTTCCAGAAAAGCAGTTCACGGTATCTCTTGATCCCACCATGTTATACTAAGACTTGGAATTTGATTGTATTTTTAATTCTAATTTTTTTTTTCTTTACATCAAACAAGTAGTCAAATGAATTGTACCATTAAAATTAAATGAAACTCATATAGCTTAGTTACTTACTTGAGCACCAGTGCTTCCGTAAGACGATATCCCGAATCTCTGCGTTCTCTCTGGTTGACTGTCCCTGTCACCTTTCTCGAGCCTCGCAGAAGGCTCTGCCAGCTGATCCTCCGTCCGGTATCCGGCGCTCGGCATGAAACCTCTGAAATCAAAGCTATAAACAATCAGACATAAGACGAAGGAGGTTTTTATTTATTTATTTATTTATTTATTTATTTTAATAGGTTTACCAACAGTTGTTTACATTAATATTATTAAAGATTCTTACAAGTTATTTATGCTAAATGTAACAACTAATTACAGGTAAACACAGCATGCTTAGAAATAAAGACAATTAAACACTAAAAAACTAATTAGACTAATTCACAATAATTAATTAATAATTCACACATTAATTGAGAAAAAACAAAACTCGGATATCAGTTCTTAAAAGAGATATCAGGGTTTTACGCCAAATCGTTGACTAAATCCTCATGTGTGACTCAAAATGGCGATAACAGCATCTAGCTACCAGGGCCGGATTAACTTAAAGACAAAAAAACACGTGCCTGTGGGTACTTTCGAGGCCCCTTGGTCAGAGTTTTTTTTTGCAGGGCCTAGACAGGGATGGGTAAACTACGGCCGGCGGGCCATCTCCGGCCCGTGAATGATCGAAATCCGGCCCGCGACCATCAAACAAAAATTCAAGTGCGTGTGGGTTTCAGAAAAAACATACCTGTCAATATTTTTATTTCACAAATTGAAAAAATACAGCAAAAAGTTCAATAGTCTGGCCCGCCATAGATTTTGTTAGTAAATATTGTCACGCGAATGAAAAAGTTTGCCCATCCCTGGGCCTAATATTGCGGCTCCAAGCCTTAAAGAAAATTGTATATACTAGAACCCCAAACATGCAGGCTAGGGGCCAATTATGGCTTAACCTGTAACCGACTGCGACATTAATTGATGCGTTGCTTACTTACATAATTTAATAATGTAATATAACTGATGTCGTGGCCATAACCGAAATAACGCATCAATTGATGTCACGATCGGTCAGAGGTTAATCTGGCACTGCATGAGGAAAAGGAGGTTTTACGCCAAATCGTTGACCCAAGGTCCAAGATGGGTTTAAGCCATAATGCGATGGCATAATGACATTCACAAGAGCTACTTGTAGCCTAAACTGAATAAATGATTTTGAATTTTGAATTTTGAATTAAGTGAGACTGAAGATGACGATAATGGCGTTTGACTACCAGAGAATGGCAGGCCTGCTAATCGGCAGGACATCTCAAAAGCATGTCAGTACCCTGATTTTGACATATAGTTTTATAAAGTTATCCTGCTCTTTCAAGCCACTAGCGGTCTCTCTCTCTCTTTCTCTCCACGTATACATAATTGATCGAAGCTGACCACGAAACCTGCAATCGTTGCGAATCCGGTATCTACAAAATAAAATAAAATATTTTTCGCGGTAACTAGAAAAAACAATTATGGAATCTTTTCCGGCTCATTCAGCACGTTTTAAAATAGAATACTCTAAAAGTAGATCTTCAAGAACCGACTGAATCGACTTCGGCAATTCGTTAGGAATTCTTTTTTCTAAAAAATCTATGAAAATTAAGTAACTCTTTCGTTTGTTTAGACTGTTTTCGACAAACTTAATTTGAATGTAACTATGAATCGTCTTATTTTCTAACCAAACAACTTATTTTGTTACATGAAAATAACCCTCGACCTGGTTGTAGCTAGGACCTGGGAGGTGTGGGGTTGGGTTCGTCCAACCCTTTGACTGTGTCGTGGGCAATGGAGTTCACAAACAGGATTAAACTTCGACATAACTCATCTTACCCATCGCTTCCGTAGTCGGCCCTCGCCGCCAAAAAGCAGGCAACCACCACAAACAGTTCTGCTCTCATCTTGTATGACTCTTGTACGTCACTGGCGTCGCCAACTCCAATATAAATGCTTTATACGGGGCGTTCCGAAGCTTGCCCGTGAACAATCGTATGGGGAAACAGCTGCAACCATTGTCGTGTGGGCCCATTTGTTGCATAACACTTTTACCTATGCGACAGGCGTCACGCATTCTGAACTGATGCCATCTAATCGGGAAGACGCGGAACCGTGTTTCTTGGCCACTAGTTTACTTCTAACTAATTGTAATAAATCGCGAATGTCGACGCTGCGAACCTTTCGCGAGCCGAAGTGTAAATAAAACTCGAATTGCGTTCTCTGGTTTATTGCATTTACAATGCTGATTAGGTATTTGATTTATTGCATTCACAACACAATATAAGTATAGTTACAAGATAAAAATTGTAGTGGGGATCGAACCTGGATAACTGATCCAATGACGACCTCCGTAGCCGAGTCGCTTGCACGACGGACATTGGGCAGCGCTAACTCTGAGGTCCCGGGTTCGATTACTAATAGGTCCATACCTATGAAATTGGAGTTTTGTATGAAGATTTTTTATAAAATTTTATTTTTCATACTAATGTTTTGTTTTAATTTTCTTAGCATCTATTTATTTTAATACTATAAACATTGTAGTGTGTTTGTTTCACTAGCTAAATATAGCAGACATTAAAAAGAAATCAAATCAATGCTCTGACCGCTAAGCTACAGAAACCTTTTTCGAATTGTGAATAAAACTCGCACTAGTCACAGTATACCGAGCGACTTCAAAAACTAGGTTTTGTAAAAAAGAATTGATGAACTTCGATTGCTCAAGTTAAAGCAATTTTTCAAAGGTCGGTCGATCATGGATGGGTTACCAAACATTTTATAGCTCGAGTTCCTACGTGCTGGGAATGCACGTAAGTGTAGGAACACACTATGCCGAAATTACGCGACCGAAGTTCGGCATGATTACGCCTACAATGCTATTTGAATTACTGACGACACATAATACCGAAATTACGTTGCGTTATAGCGTACAGCCGAACTTCGGTCGGGTGTAAGTTCAGCGGCAACTTATTCTATAGTGCACACATTATACGCGACCGAAATTCGTTTCGATTGCCTACGAAGATCCGGGGGCGGGACGTAAGTTCGGCACTTATGGTGTGTCATATCAGCCGAATACGTCGGAACGTAAAATCAGCCGCGGAACTTCGGTCGCGTAATTTCGGCATAGTGTGTTTCTCCACTAAAGCTCTTAGCTGCGGCTGCATTAGCAGTCGTTATCAACCACTAATCCGCACTGGGCCCGCGCGGTGGTTTATGGCCCGTTCTCCTGTGCTGTTCCCATCTGGAAGACTCGTGCCCCAGCAGTAAAATGAGCTGATGATGACGAGAATTGAGTAATGAGTCACATGCAAGGTTATTGTTAAGAGCGTTTACGCCGCACACTAGCGCCGCCAATGAAAAAAAAAGCATATCTAGTAATTAGTATTAGAAAATCAAATTATTCCCAACAAACTATTTGAATGAAGTAATTTAGCATTTTTACGTCACCAAATGAACAATGTTATGGTTTAGTTAAATAAGACGTTAGGTATAGCTAAAAACGGCCACTTTTAACTATAACGCCGTATTTAACTAAACCATAACATGTCAGATGTTCATTAGGTGACGTAAAAATCCTAAATTATTTCATTCAAATAGTTTGTTGAGCATAATTTGATTATCTATCTCTAATTACTATATGTTTGTTTTTCATTGGCGGCTCTATTGTGCGGCATAAACGCTCTTAACTACATTCATACATATTTTTAAGATGTCAAATGATTTCCAAATCTGCATACGTTTTCGGCGTGTGAAACATTATTTCGCAAGTCAAAAACAATGCTTGATTCATAATGGCGCTCTAGTTGTTTGTAAGCGGTGACGATCAAGGATAAATTGTTGTCGCATTTTTGGGATTGTTCTCCATAACGCCTCGGTGCATGGCCGAGTGGCAGAGCGGCTCAGTTCGATACCCGAAGGTCCCGGTTTCAACTCCCAGGTGGGACAATGTGTGTTTCAGATTGATCGATGCATAGCCCGGCCTCCCAATTCTCATAACAAAAACAGCGATATCGTAGCGACAAGCCCCCTAAATTATTTGAGCACTAGCGGCCGTTCGCGGTTTCACCTGGGTGGTTCCCGTTCCCGTGGGAATATCGGGATAAAAAGTATCCTATGTGTTAATCCAGGTTATAAACTATCTGTATGCCGAATTTCATCCAAATCCATTCAGTAGTTTTTACATGAAAACAACCTCCATCCATACTTACAAACTTTCGCGTTTATAATATTAGTAGGATTATTTAGTTAAATATTGTTTTGTCAACGTCACACAAACGTCATTTTGAATTTGAGAAAAAGAGACAAAACAATGATTTACTAAATAATGCTTAAAAAGTTTTTATGAATTATTGGGTTAGTCATTAAAACCTATTTTCATACTAATCTGATTTTAAAGTCTTTCGAACGAAGTTGCAATCAACTTTACTTACGATAGATCTGAATACGAAAGGTTGGAACTTCGTTCGAACGACTTTTACATTTGGAAGAGGCCTATCACAAAATGTGCGCGCTCGCACTGTCGCACTTTCTCAGTACTACGAGCGGCCGACGCATTGCAAAAGTAGCATTTTGTGCAGTTGTAATTACATTTATTTGAAGTTTAATTATTATTTTTTCGTTCAATAAAAGTATATAATTTGAAACCTTATAAACTAACGTTAATTCTGGTGTACATTTTACTTAATAATATTAATGGAGTAAGGAGATATTTACAGCTAATTCTGAACGTTTTATGGCTTTGAATAAGATTTTTTTTGTAGAAATTCCATTCTTATTTCGAAATGCCGAGGCCGTTACGAACTTAACCACTATTTAAGAGATATTATTATATATTTTTCATTTTGTTTGCTTAGTAAAGTAGTTGAATCCATGAGCTTGACAAATTGCCGTCAGCGTATTTAATTGAAAACTAGCTTCGGTATTTTGCCTTTATATAAATAGATAAGGGAAAATTGCAGAAAGCGAGGCTGCTACGAATTTTACTAATAACTATTCTCCACTATATAATAAGTCAAAATTGTCTATAAGGGTTTCAGTTTCTGAACAAGAACGCCGAAGTTGGGCATTTTATGCAAAAATCACGGTCAAAATGTATAGGCCTCTTAAACCTCTTTTTTTCATTTGTTTAAGGCAACAAATAGTCATATCTCATAGTAATTAAATTACTCGGTGGGTAGGTGGGTACAAATAAATAAATCAATCAATTTTTTTTTTTCTTAAAAAGTACATGGCACATTCTTACAACTACACTTATCCATAGCAACTAATTAATAATAACAAAAC
Organism: Eudonia lacustrata; assembly: GCA_947562085.1. NCBI lineage: Eukaryota > Metazoa > Arthropoda > Insecta > Lepidoptera > Crambidae > Eudonia > Eudonia lacustrata. The sequence continues at coordinate 16,830,528 of OX387326.1, read as the reverse complement.
AATTTCTAATGGTATAAAACTATACGCAAACATCAACAAGTAGAACTACTAGGATTGGATCCCATGATCCAATTACTATTAAAGAGTACCATACTTACCTACCCTCCGTAATAGTATTTTTTTTACTGCATTACGATAGGATAGTCATTCGTCTTCCTCCAAACAAGGATAACAAGGATATCAAGGATATCCCAGAACTCAACGTCAAGCCGAAACGGGGTGACTACCGTGATTCAAACGAACAACTCTTACTATTGGACCAACTCCCTAACTCGAAGATAAAATTCAGCTGTTTCATTTTCGAGTTAGGGAGTTGGTCCAATAGTAAGAGTTGTTCATTATCGTTTGTATCACCCCGTCAGAGTCACCCCGTTTCGGCTTGACGTTGAGTTCTGGGACAACCTGTATAGTGCCTACTATAGCGTGTTAATATAATCTTAGTTACTTTTGGGCCACTGATAGGACAAAGACAATACTTAGTAATGATTTGAATAATAACTAGTCAACTACAATAAAAAAATGAGATATGAAAAAAAATTGTTATGAACTGTCGTAATTACATTTATGAAGGCTATTAATTCTAATCCTTTTAGAAAAAGAGGCACAGAAAACAGTCACAATAACAATAATAATAATGACTATTGTGACCAACTCAAGCTTTCTTTCTTTACCTCTTTGAAACATAAGGCGATTAGTGGAATCGTAATATGAAGACGAAAGTGTTTTAAGTTCGCGTTAGGATAAGAAAAGATAAGATTCGTAACAAGAGATCTTGGAAAGCGGCATGAACCTGTATTTAACCCCTTTTTTTAAAACGTCTTGTTATGGTTTTTTTTTAATTTGGATAAATATTAGACATAACTGAGACTATGGATGGATTTATAATAATTTTACGCAAAATTTTGTTTGCAAACAAATTGAAAGTCTTGAAAATTTTCCACGAGCGGGCTTCGAACAGGCAGGCATCGGCACACTGATTCAGGGGGCCCGGGAAATCGGGTCAGATGCGCTTCCAATTACGCTATCGGGGCTATATATCTAACTATATATCTGTATCTATATATCATAATTAAATTAAGCTATCCCTTACGCGGGTTCGACTTTTGTCCAATTTGTAATACGAGTGTAACAGACGTTCATCATCATCTCATCATCTCAGCCAAAGACGTCCACTGCTGGACAAAGGCCTCCCCCAAGGATATGAGGGGTATTTGCCGTAATCGCCACGCTTGGCAGGCGGGTTGGCGATCGCAGTAGGCTACCCTCAGGTAACCTCAGAGAGATGCTGCTGCCCATCCTCTGGAATGGTCCCTTAGTCGGCTTTTACGACACCCACAGGAAGAGGTGGGGTGGTGCAATTCTTTATCCCCGGCACCACACAGGGACAAAACAAAACAGACGTTAAATTAGCAGAATCGAGGTCCTGAACATTTTAGAAAACAAAGAGGTAACTAATACTAGTTAACTAATACTAGGTAACTAGTACAAGTGTATTGTGTTACAGAACGTATGTTCTGTAACACAATACACTTTGCATTACCGGGTTAGTCCCCCGATCCGATCCGAACCCTTCGGAGACTCTGGGAGGGCACGGGGACGCGCACTTTTAAGTGTGCGATGCCGTACCCCTCTAGAAATCCTCTGAAGGTGTTTCGTTTCAACACGGCTTGAGGTACCCTTTACGTACCTCGCCGCTCCTAAAACAAGCCCGGTGAAGCTGGAAATGCCCCTCGGCAACCAGCAGTCTCTCACAAAAAAAAAAAAAAAAAAAAGGGTTAGTCGTTTCAAAACTTAAACTATCGTGAAGCACATTCTAGTACCTATTCATTAAACTATAGTCATCAGTTGAGTTTTTTACCGTGAAAATGGTACAAATTATGGTATTATTAATCTCGCCATAGACACAAACAAGTAATAGAACAGCCAAAGTATTCGTTCAGTAGGTTAATAAAAGTGAACCAAGAGAAATAGGGCATAATGGATTTTTCATTTTAGTAATATTACTATGTAAAAATGTAGGTATAACATAAAGTAAGTAGTTATACGTTATTTTAATTTGATTCTAACTGAACTTTATTCTAACTTTATTACCTACTAACCATAGTTACGTAGTAACTTTTACTTAATATGTGATATGTGCCATTATCTACCTACTATGACTATGAAAATCTAAATGTATTTTACAATATATTATGTGCAGGAGAGATCTTATTTTAATGTTTATACCGTAAATGAGACCCAGGTTGAAAGCAGTTATAATAAATAAGGTTAATTGTAACTTTAAATAGTCTTCGTCTTATTTTGGTTCTCCATTTTATTTATAAACTAGCTGTGCTCGCGACTTCGTCCGCGTGGAATAGTGACTTTCGGCAGCATTTTTAATTTTTTAGGCTCTTTTCCCGTTTTTGCAACATTTTTCACTGATGCTTCGCTCCTATTGGTCGCAGCGTGATGTTATATAGCCTAAAGCCTTCCTCGATAAATGGACTATCCAACACAAAAAGAATTATTCAATTCGAACCAGTAGTTCCTGAGATTAGCGCGTTCAAACAAACAAACAAACAAACAAACTCTTCAGCTTTATAATATTAGTATAGATTTTACTTCACCACTTTGCCGGTGTGATTTAGTTAATTTATTTACAACAACAATAAAAACAAGATAATAATAAAACTACTTAAAATTAAACTTACAAAAAACTATAAACTATACTAACTTTAAATAAAAAAATTGCCCCAAATCATCCCCATCAGGCAGAGTGCCCAGTAAGCTAGCAGCATTGCCACGTTGGATAGCTATGCTTATACGCTGGCCCAAGTAGCTGCTAGCTCTGGGGTCCCGGGTGGTTTCTAAAAATTTTTTAGAAATTAAAAATTAGTAGAAACATATTAATGTAATTCAATTTATAAATTGAATTACATTTTGTATCAAGGCGGAAGCGCAATTCTCCCGGAATCCTCGACTACATACTGAAAAACTGGCTTTATTATCGCCAACTGTCGAAAAGTGCTACTAACATAGGTACTAATAAACTTAAAATTAACATTTTTTTATATAGAAAATAATAAAATTAATAATGAAGGTGCCAATTCTACCTCTCTTCTTTAGCCAAGCATTACGCGCAAGATCTCGCAAGGCGCTAAAGTTGTGCTAAGGTGCACAAAGCCGTTCCTAAACTTATTGTAGGAACAATACGCGGAACAGCACGCGCTCATTTCCCTCGACTATTTCTTTATGCACACTACAAAAATAGCGCCATAAACCAATTCGTTTTGGCGGGAGAACCACATTATCATTGGCTCAAATTAAATAGCTGCAAAAAAGTTTGAACTTGTGCGTCGGCCATCTTCCAAACATGTGTACAAACAAAATGGCGTTAATCATAGTGCAAGTGCTTGTTTTAGTGACAACTGGGAATAAATGTGAATCGAGAAAAGCGAGATTGTTCTCGTTCAACACGGTTGATGAAGATATAAGAGTGAGTTAATTCTTTTGTAATTTATAATTGTCTGAATCGGCTAGTGTCAGTCCACTGCTGGGTCCGAGCTTCCGAGACTTCTCGATGTAGGTAAAACCTGTGATTACCAAACCGGCTTTGGCAAGCATGGTGATTAAGCTTATACCTACCAGTTATAGCGATAGTCTAGTGGTAGTAGTCTAGTGGTTAAAACCATCGGTCTAAGACCCAGAGTTAATTCCCGGGTTCAATTCCCAGTGGGGACAGTATACAAGTATTACTTAGGTAGGTACTTTCTTTTTATTTACTATATACTTATCAATATTTATCAACAGTGATTTATTACAGATAGATCTTGAATTTTCAATACCTTTCATCAGTATTCCTGTAAAGAAAACGATGAACACGGCATTTGGATTATCTTCTATGGTGAGTAAATACAATCAAATTATAAATACACCAGAATAATAATTTTAAAGGGATTATTTACCTACCATTTTTTTTTGTTGTGTGTGAGACGCTTATTTATCACAGAATTTATCTGTTTCTTTTGATTTTACCTGACTTAAGTAGTTACCTAAGTACTTTTTTTATTACCATTATTTAAGTCGCCCATCATTATAGTAAAAGAGAAAACACGGAATAACTATTCGGACCTTATTCTTTGTTTATTTGTAAGGGAGTACAAGTTTTTTCCTCTTCAGCTTTTGTAGTGTTGTCAGTTCACAGTTAATAGAAATAACATTGAAAGTTAGAATAGAATAGAATAAAATACTTTATTGTACACATAAAAACATATATACAAGGAATTTTAAAAAAAAATTGGAGTCTTACAAATGGCGGCCTTATCACTAACAGCGATATCTTCTAGGCAACCTAGGGATGGAGAGGATTGATAATTAATAAAATGGAGACGTTGAAAATAAAAAATAATAAATAAAATAAAAATAAAAGTGTACAGACTTATTATTACTCAAATATAAATACACATATATACACACATACATACATATATACATACATACATACATACACCATATAAATATGTAGAACATATATACATACCATTTAAGAACATAAAAAAAATAAAAAATAGTGGACTAACAGTAGAATTACAATGACAGATAAGTAGTGATCTTTGACGAGTTTCTTAAAACTTGTCAGAGACTTCGCACGTCTAACAGGTACAGGCAAAGCATTCCACAGGCGAGCAGCATGGACCGTAAAAGATTTATCATAGAATCCTGTTGAATGCAGTGGAATCTGCAAACTCAAGTTCTCCGATGATCTCAAGAAGCGGGAATGGGAGTCGTGCAAAAATTGGAAACGATCTTTAAGATAAAAAGTGGTGGTAGGATTAAATAATATATTGTAAAGTGAGCAAACAATATGAGCATTCCGGCGAAGACGAATTGGCAACCACAGTTAGTAACTAACTTTCAATGTTATTTCTATTAACTTATTTTGTTTTTTTTTATTTAAATTAAAGCAAAATGTTTGTGAAAACAAAATCAAAATATTTCCAGAGCTTACCTACTATAAACATAAACCCGGCTTCGCTCGCGCTGGGCGGTGCCGTGGTGCTTGGGACTACCGTGCTGATCCCCCTTCTCCTCAAGAGCTACGTCAACCAGAACCCTCATAAAAAGTATTCGAGATGTAAGTGAACTTATCAATTATCGATTTTACGTGTTGCAAGACATCCATGATGATTGCTGGTAGACGATGGTCAGTATAGGCAGAGTGAACGAGAGTGCGGCAACTTCACACAAGCGCTCCGAAACGCACACACACAAGCTCGTAGTTCACCTACATTAGCACACGGGAAAAAGCATGGGAAAGGAGAACCCGATGACGCGGCTGTCATCATCACAAACGCGGATCGGGCAGCGTAGGTATGTTGCTGTAGTAACGGAGAATAACAAGTATGTCACTGAGCGCTGCCGATCTTATTTAAACCTTGCTTCTATAATGGAAATAGAAAAATTTATTACATATTCAAAACTAGCCAAAACTATTTTTGATAATATGTCCGGCTTTAAATATGTACCTCCATGTAAATGCTTTCCAATAATATATTTAAAAAAATTATACATTCGCATGCGGATATATTACGTTATTAAATTTAATAACGCAGCTTTCAAAACTGGCCGAGCGAGGCGTAAATATTTTGCTGTGTCCAATTTGTAAATTAATATTTGATTACGATTGTACTTTATAATGATATAAGTATTTTATAGTGTACACCTAAATTGTGTGTCACACAATAATAAATTAACTATGTGTGGCTCACTCAACCCTAGCCGGTAGCTACAGCTCGTACGTCAATTTAAGATCACGGCATGTTGCCGCACTCTCTGTGTTGTCAGTGGTAGGAATAGGGTTGCCAACTCTACTAAGTATATAATATAGTATCCTAGGTACCTACTATTTTAGGAAGATTTTAGGTGTCTTACTACTATTATTTTAAAAATATATTACATATAGTATAGTCGACAATGCAATTGCTTTATCACCTTAGAAGTGAATTTTGTTTGCATTTAATAAAACAACAAGTTCTATTTTTGTTTAAAAGACCAAGTGACAGATACGTTGTCACTATTGACAATGAGCGAAATTTTATTGTAATGGACGTTTTTGTCAAAAGTGACAAAGCAATTTCATGGTCGAGTATACATAGGCGAAACTACTATATTTTTACTATAGTTTTCCATGATGAACACAAATCGTAAAATTTTACTTACGCCAACCCCTTGTACAATTCAGTACAAATTTATTATCGTAGCGGCTAGCACGTTCAGGTTGCGAAATACGATCTTAAAGGTAAAGCAACATTTGCAAGGACGGCACAACCGATGCGTGACCATATTAAAAATAAAAAAAAAAAAAACTTTATAACTCATCAATACACATTGAGCAAGCGTTGTGGATTATGTGCTTACAATATAGGCTTTGTGCTATTGTCCAAGTTCGGAAGGCCTAGTCCAACAGTGATATATGTGTAGTGTATACGTTTATTATAGACTGGTGATGATTTCATAATGTTTAAAAGGCATATGATGAAAACAACCCAGTTTGATTCTTAATCCGTTTATTTGAAGCACTAACATTTCGCTTTGGCCAATACCAACATTTATAAATAAGGAAACAAAACCACCACCGCCCCTAAGGTCGGCAAGAGGGCCTACAGCAATTCAAACGCCTGGAATTCTTCATCTTAGGCCTCATAGAAGTAGCAGACTTCCTACACTTGTGGGTATCCACAATGCCCGCATCAGCTGGAATGTACTGTGTTTCCACGTGAATGAAGTTCTTTCTCTTCCGTGGCGCTAAATCAAAACAACCGAACGGTGGGGTATACTCGATGTCCCAAGTAGCGTTACTAGACAATGAACTCAAGGACTCCTTCTGGCAAACGCAATCGGGCTCCTTGAACGCTGGACAACTGTCGATCACCTTGTCTATCGCCGTCAGATCGTTGCAGAACACATCCATGTACGCACACTTGCAGATATCTTCGACAGCCTCGGAGAGAGCTCTCCTTATTTCAGCATCTCTCTCCTTTTTTAGTTTAACCATTTTGCGAGCTTCTACTTTAGCCTGCTCCTCGGGGCTGCGCTTCTTGATGATCTTGAAGACCATGGGGTCGCAGTCGACATAGGGATCTTCATTCGGCGCGATTTCGGTGAGGTCTTTTAAGGGGTTAACCTAGAAAATGAATAGTGGAGATTAGTTTTGATTGGCTGTAAATGTTTTGCGTAAACTTCGCTGTTTAGAATGACGGGTGATTTTCCTAGTGGAAAAGTCCAGGCTCATCATGACGATAGATTATCGTCCTGTCATCAGTTTTTTCTTATTTTTGAAATGAAGTTGTTCACACAAAGTACGGCACGGCTAACAGTCCTCCATCAATATGTGATGACAAATGCATAACTACGAATAAAGTTTTAGTATTGTTGTTCTAACAGTTAGTTTATAAGGTAATCTAGTCTCTCAGTAGTTGAGGATTCAGCGTACAGTGCGCTTCCGATTTCGGCCTCATAGTGCCATCTACTATTATTGTGATTTCCCAGACCGGAGTAGATACCTACATAGCAAAATTTAACCTCATGCCTCTACTAAGGCTCACGGTTACACTACGTTCTAAAAGAGCATTATCTATCTGTCTAACGGTTAATCAGTGACATCCCGTTGTAACATAATTAGTTTTTATTTTAAATTTTATATTTTATTTTCAATTAGTTATGTCCTTGGTAATTAGTATAAATATGTTTGTTAGTATAGTATTATTTGCAATTTATTAGTCCCGCATATTACACCACAGCTAGGGTTGGCACGAAGAGATCTCTTCTAGAGATAAGCTCACCTTTGTATACTCGTATGTCCTGTGTAACGTGTGTTTAAATGTAACAAATTCTTTGAACAATAAAGGATTAATAAAACGATGAATGGTCGAGCGGCTGAACACTGATTAACAGGGAAACGTACAGCAGCAACCTGACACTAAACATCTAAACTGAAAGAGCCCAGTTATTATATATATATATATATATATATATATATATATATATATATATATATATATACAGGGTGTCCCAAAAATGGCACGCCAGGCTGACACTGGAGATAGCTTAGCTATATATATATCAGATAAAAAAAATAAACAAAAAAAATCAATAAAAAAAAAGAACTAAAAGTGGAGTTTTGAGATAAGAAAAAAGTGGCATTTTCTCCAAAACTAAGAGACTTTTACTAGAGTCATGTTATTTTTATCTGATAGGTTTAAAACGAATTAAAAGTGGAGTTTTTAGAACATAAAAAGTGTCATTTTCTCCAAAACTATGAGACTTTTACTAGAGTCATGTTATTTTTATCTGATAGGTTTATAGCTAAGCTATCTCCAGTGTCAGCCTGGCGTGCCATTTTTGGGACACCCTGTATAACCGGCGGACTTTGTACCGCTTTGACAGTTTCCATGACAACAAAACAAACAAATCATTCGTCCGCTTAAGAACACCCGTAATCATGATGGACCCCTATAACAGTGCCACCTACCGGGTCCAATTGTAAATCTAAACCATTCTCGAATCCACTTGAACACACACAGAAAATTTCATCCAAATCGGTCCAGCCGTTTAGAAGGAGTTCAATAACATACACACGCACAGAAGATTTATATATATAAAGATAATCATGTCATCACCATCATCACCGGTTCATTTTATGTCCCCACTGCTGGGCTGTGGCTGGGGCACGAGTCCTCCCTATGCATGCTAAGCCATAAACCACGGAGGAGATCAAGATGATATAATTATGATCACCCAGCCGAGGACCGGCCTTTGCGAAAGTTGCTTAATCTTAGCAATCGCAGACCGGGCGCGTTAACCACTGCGCCATCAGAGCTCCTCGCTCACTATCAATCACGTAAAACACAATAATCACGTGAGTACCTGTATCGTAAAGACGTCACCTTTCCTCTGGACCTTCAACGTGGGCTTCGGCTCCAAGGGTTCATCTGGCTCCGAGTCCCCGCCCCCCTGGTCGGCGCCGGGCCGGTTGCCTTTCTTCTTCTTCTTCTTGTTCTTGTCTCGCTCGTTTCCACCGCGAGGACACTTGAAGGTCATGAGTTTGGCCACGCTCTTGCCAATGCCGCCCGGCTGCCAACCGCGGCGAAACTAAAGGGAAAGCTGGATTTTTATTTTATAGCCACTATTGTTTTCTAAAGTTTACGCGAACACTACACATTGAAATGAAACAACTTTTACGGATCTACTCGCGTTTATATTACACATTACTTATTTAATGTTTATCCTGACGTTTCGAACCCTTTGCAGGGTCCGTGGTACAGGGAGACTGAGGTGTTGGTCGTCTCATAATTAGTTGGTAGCTTGTATACCCTCATTTAAATTTAATCAGGTGCGTTCCGTTTTACGCAGAAAGATACTGAAGATACTGTAAGCTCTCATTAAATAAGTAATGTGTAAAATAAACGCGAGTAGATCCGTAAAAGTTGTTTCATTTCAATTAGAGCCACTATGTTGACTGAAATTAAACTGAGACATTCATCATCTGCCTATGTACGTCCAACTCACATCTTTGCACATGAACATGGGCAGATTATGGAAGCATATATTATATACATATAAGGGGGCAAAGTACAAAATCATAACTTTCGAGAGAGGCTCTCAAAGTTTGAATGTGGTATGATTTTAATATTTGTAATGTACTTAGTGCCTTACAAATAAACAAAGAATAAAGTCGGAATAGTTATTCCGTGTTTTGTTCCTGTCATGTAAACGTCATTTCAAATTAGAGTAAAAGAGACAAAACAAAGAATAACTATCTATTCGAAGCTTATTCTTTGTTTATTTGTAAGGCACTTAATGTTCAAGCACATTAAGAACCTCTTTTGAACAAATATGATTCGGCACTTTGCCCCTTATCCATAGGACCCATCTTAGGCCATAACTTCCATGACCCAAAACGGGTTGGTAACGACTACAATCTTACGACAGTACCTTGGACTAACTAGCATGCCCCCCGAAGCACCAAGTACTTATACATCAACTCTAATTCCTGTTGTATAAAGTAGAAAAGTATGAATACCTTCATTCCTGGCACATCGGTGGCGTCCCAAAGCCAACCCATATGCGAAGGGACCGCGTAGCCCGGTCTGCGATAAAGACATTGTTTATGCCCAATGACTACACCTGGAAATGTAAAAACAAGAATTATAGGTATTATAACATCATGAAACTAAATATAACTACTAGGTACCTACTTCATCACCAGCTCATTCTGTCCCCACTGCTGGGGCACGAGCCTTCCCTATGGATGGTTAGGGAGACGGGCCATAAACCGGCGGGCGGGCCCGATGTGGATTGGTGGTTATTAACGACTGCTAGTGTAGCCGGAACCAATGGCTTTACGAACCTTCCGAAGCACGGAGGAGCTCGATGCGCAGTGGTTTACGCATCCGGTCTGTGATTGATTATATTAAGCAACTTTTGCAAAGCTCGGTCATCGGATGGGTGACCAAAAATTATCATCTCGAGCTCCTCCGTGCTTCGGAACTAAGGTCAACAAAGTTCTTCTCACTAATGTTATAAATGCGAAAGATTGTGTGTATGTATGTGTGTATATTTGTTGCTTCTTTAAGCTGCTGCGATTTGGATGAAATTCGGCATACAGATAGTTTATAACCTGGATTGAAACATAGGATACTTTTTATCCCGATATTCCTACGGGAACGGGAACCACGCGGGCCGCTAATTGTACAATATAATAAATGACATAATTTAATTACACACAAGATACAACTCACGATAGATATAGAAGAACCCAAACTTATTAATGCCTTTACTTTATTTCTTATATGTAAAAGTAACTACCACACAAACATAATATAAAATGTATACCTGGATGGACATCACCAAAAGTGTAGTTGTATTTGGATGCATTCTTCTTTTTTTTCTTCTTATCATTATCTTCGTCATCCCCCATCTTGTGCAAGCTTATTCAATGTGGCTAAACAAATTTACATTCAAACCATTTTAGTATAGTCAGTTACTGTCTTCACTAACTAGTAGCTAGGTACAATAAAAAATGGTTATATTGCAATTATAATTCCATTGATAAAGTACGGCCTTTCTCCAACCACATGGCGTCAATAAAAACATGGCTAGGTCTTGCGTCTATGCCCAGTTTCATAATTTAATTCATCATTGGCCTATAGAACACCCCATTGCTGGGAAGATGGCTTCCCACATAGTGCCATCGGCCATTAGCCTGCCATGTTGGCCTAAGGATGACACTTCATTGCAGGTAAGATTAGCTGAGCTGAGTCGAGCTGTGTGGACTTAACACAATGCTCGGCAGCTCGTGGGCAGGCGGGATCACACGCATGCCGACGGATACTCAGGTGGTCAAATACGTATTTAGTCAAAATACGCAAATCGACAATCGCGACTCGTTAGATTTGCAACTTGTCAATGCGCAGCTCGGCAGACACACAATTAGACAGATGCGCAACTGGACAGATACCTACAATAGTATTTGACTTGCTTTTCTTTACTTAGGTACGTACAAAAAAACATACTTATAGCAGGCAGCCGTGGGGCGTGTCGGCATTCATTAGAAATACGACGCCGCTTATCTCAGCTCCGCTAAAGTGAACGGTGGTTAGAGGAGCAGACACGAGCGAGCGGCGTCGTATATCTAAGAAATGCCGGCACGTCCCACAACTGCTAGCTCACGAGCTGCGCGGAGCTGAGGCGAGCGGCAGGCTTATTAACAAAATAAGCAACCTAAATTTAAAAAGGCTCTAAGCTAGGTTTTTTTTTAATTTTGTCAAATAACACATTTGTAGTACCTAGGTACATTTTTTTATAAACACTCCATTAAGGATTTTAAAAAAGTTGCGATTGATAAATTCGACACACATCGCTCAATAATCGCTCGCTTAGTGTATTTGCATTTTAAAATGTATGTAATAGTTTACATACATTAAGCGCAATACCAATATATCAACGGCAAAGCCTCGGGGCTTTGGCTCGGGGCTAAGCTCGCACACACCGCACAGACGCGCTTAGCCGCCCCGACCAGTTCAGCCCAGCTCCGCTCAGCGTGGCTCAGCTTCAATGAAATGTCACCCTAATGCAGGTTGGGGTGTGGTCTAGTAATTTAACTAAATCACATATCCTTAAAATCAGACAAATGTCTTGACTGACACTACAGCACGCCGGCGGGCGGTATTAGTTCCTAAACGCCATGAAACTTTCATGCTCAATTGATAACAAATAATTTTAAAGGGAATTAAAGCAAATAAGTTAGTCAATTAGTAAAAATATCATCGGAACAGTCAGCAGTCGGCCGGTGACCACGGCCGCGGTGCAAATCAGCCGAAACATTGGGTTTAAAAAAACTACGATTATACAAATTAGTTAACTTTTATCGCCGTTTAAATTATTTGAATGTATTGCTTCGTTTACGTTCGATCGATCGATGATATCGATTTGATAAAGAACTAAAAATCACGCATCTATTTTTATCTTTTATTTTTTTTTATACAAAAGGATCTTTATTTTGTAATGTGTATAGTGTAATAAATATCAGATGTTTGCATACACTAATGGGTTACAAAATAAAAAGTCAATGACTCGTGAAGCGACATTTCAGCGTTTATCTTCCTTAAATTTCTCCTGGATTGCCATTTTATGTGAACCACAGCAGCCTTTGCCGGTAAGAGCTAGCAGTCTTTGCTCTTTGTCGCAACATCTTCTTTCAGTATCTACATTGAACTGGTTAATGCATCGGTAGTCATGGTCTTTTTCATTTTTCAAATATTGTTTGATGGCTTTCTTTATTCTTTCGTATTCTTTAGAGCAACATACTTTTCCAGCGTCACTGTAACTAGGTGGCGCTGGCGGCTGCGCTGCTGTCTTATACATTCTCGCGAACCCATCAGGATACTGGCACGGTCTGCCCATCACGGGACACGGACCAAGTTTGATCGGTGGCAAACCATACGGCAGAGGTTCAGTCTCGTCTTCCTCGTCCTCCTTCTCTTCATCTTCAATCAATAAATTAACTGGGCAGTTACTTTTGTGCTTGTAAGATGGGCAGAACGGTCGATGCTGCTTTCTAGCGGCTATGTTGCCTGTTTCGGTAATACAGTCGCAATCAAACGTCTTACAAGGCGGAGATGGTTTTACAGGACTACATTTACAATCTTTGTCATCGGGCATTTCTGTGCAAACGTTATAGACGGTCGATTTGCGACTTGATTCTTTAAATTCGGCATTATAAACTTGTGTAACGTTACCTCCACCGCTACGAGCAGCTTCATTGTTGCCTAATTTGAAACTAGGCATACTGGCTATGGTAGTTATTTGTCCAGAATATGGAGAAATTTCTGGTGGATTACTGCGACAGCAACAACCACCAGATGGTCTAGCGGCCCGGCTAGTCGATGCATTGTTCGACTGTTCAGACTGGAGGTTACAATTCGTGATACAATTCTCAACTATAAAATCTTTCCTATACATAGATTGTTTGTAGTCTGGAACATCAGTTAGACTAAAAACATAAGCGACTGTCGTTTTACTTCCCCTTGGTGTGACGCCCGTTCCATACATTTTTTGCGTTCTTTCCTCACATGTTTCTCCTTTACTTACGACTCCACCACAACCAGAGCACAACTCTTTTGGTTTATTCGCCAATTCTGGACATTCAGAGCGATGCCATTTATCGTCTTTGCAAGAACAAGTTCCACAAATCTTCCTTGTGTCATTACCTTTAGTTTCTGTCACTTTTCCTGCTGCTTCTTTTTTATATGCTTCCAAATTTCTAATATACGCCCTTACTTTATGAGCTAACGCACAGTTAGCATTTCCACAAGGTCCAGTAATATCACCCATGCGAATCTTATCAATAGGATACTTCTTTTTCTTTTTATCTTCACCTTCATCATCATGCTTACATTTAGGATCCTTTCCTTGTTGCCCAATTCCACAACTTTGAAGTTCTGTACAAATTTCTATCTTATTCTGAGCCTGCTCCTGTACATCAGGATCTTCTAACGTTGTTGTTTCGTAAAGGCTACCAACCATGCAGAAGTTAGGATCGTCACCTTCGATTCTCTTGCATTGAAACATGCTCGGAGCTTTATCCGTTCTAAAAACGAAAGAATCTGGGTCTTTCATGAGTTGCTGAAATTCTGTGATAATACAGTCGCCTAGAGCACTAAGCCTGAGAATAAAGGTTATCTCGCCAGCCTGCTTACAACAACACTCGGCCCAAATAGTAGTTTTTTGTTTTATGCTAAGAGGTTCGTGTAACTTGCAAGCTTCAGATGATTCTTTTAACATGAGGAAGAACTCGGTATCCCATTGCATAGTACCGATGCCGACAAAAATGTCGACTTCATTCTCATCGTCATTCCAGACTTCTATTTCTAATGGAAACTTACTAAGTGTCATGAGCACTGTATCCGGATAAGACGGGAACAGCAATGATTTACCAACTCTGATTGTTCTGCTCCACTGTCTACGGCCCTGTGCATCGCATTCAATCATATCATCCTTTGTGTTTTGGTTGACAGCTAACTGGCCTTCTTTGATGAGGAACTGCACCTTCGGGCCGAATTTTATTTTGACGATTAGTCTCTTGGACGCAGCGCTCTTCTCGTCTTCCTCGGACGTGAACACTGTCACTTTGTCTATGAATATTTCAATGAGGTACATTTGCTCCATGACCTGCAGAGTTCAATAGTTTTGGTCAGAACACTTCGCTTCCTTTCTTCAAATCGTTGTATAATTTAAATTCCTAATATATTATTCTGCAATGATTTCTTTATCGTTATTATTTATCTAATAAGTTATGATCACGAATATTGTTTCGGGAGTAAGAGAAACGGAGATGCAGATTGATAAATTAAGAGTCGAATGTTATTATTACATACATTTTTGTTCCAATACATGTTTAAAGGAAGACCGAGTATTTTGTACTGCGCATATTAATCCAAACTCAACTTCGAACGTTTAAAATAAAAATATCGTGCATACAGTTATACCATGTCGTTCTATATAACCAACATTTTAACAACTTATGTTTACGGAATACAATAAAATTATTGAATTGAACTGAATTGACAACATTTAAACACTGCCAACCAAAAACTACTGTCCGATAGATTAGTATAATTTCAAAATCGGTTTTTGAAATCGCATACACCTCTGCATATAAAATGTATTAAAGATTGTTTGTACTAAAAAAACTTAGTTCTCTCATGTGATTGGGGAAGGCCGTTGCAATAGGAAATATTTAGAGGGCTAGTTTAAAAGTACAACTCAAAATTGAAAAAAGAATGACGAAAATACACTTACTGTATGTGTTAATTACTGTTCCCGTCTTATTTGAAGTTAGTCATAACTATGACACTGAAAATTTTATTTTGTAACCCGAAAGCTAGATATTCGCCATGACTGTTTATTTATGCAACTGACATTGCGTTTGACAACCGTCACTATTTGAATTTCGAAGCGTGGCCGATACTTTTACGTTTTTTACTTCGACTAAAAGTACTGACTAGTGTTTCCATTCTCTTTGGTACTGACACGATATAAAAGAGGCTAAAGCACAGACATTCTTAAAGAAAATCACACTAATATGATAAATGCGAAAGTTTGTGTGTATGTATGTGTGCATATTTGTTGCTTCTTCACGCTGCAACGGATGGTTGGATTTGGATGAAATTCGGCATACAGATAGTTTATAACCTGGATTAAAACATAGGATACTTTTAATCCCGATATTCCCACGGGAACGGGAACCACGCGGGTATATCGGGATAAAAAGTATCCTATGTTTTAATCCGCTAGTTCAGCTATCTTTTTATTATAAATAGCGTAGTCGTATGTTAGAGTAGTTAGATGTAATATTAATATAAAAATGTTTGTATAAAAATGTAGCATACCGGACAAATCTCCGTGATTTATGGTTTGCTTTATAATTTAATTTCATTGTTACATTGTTAAATAAATTTAAAAAAAAATGTGATGCCAACACAGTACTATTATTTATTCTGTGCCAACACTGTGAACAGCTCAGTATACGCAGCATTGCTGCGTATACTGAGCGGGTATATTGCTGCGGCAGCAAGCGGGGCCTGCTGCACTGGTATTCTGCTGTACATACACAGTAGTGAAATCATGGTATGAAACAGGAACAAAAAAAAAGTAATGTTACTTCTTGATAAGATATGAAAACATCTGGTGATGGAGATAAATTATCAATTATGTAGGCAAAAGCGATAATTTGACTCTACATTCCAAGTGCTGACAGTGAATTTACGGGGGGGGAGGGGTAGGAGGGTATACCGCTACCCCTCCCCCAAAGCTCAAAACTCGGAGACACATACTTTTTTTTTCGAATTTTCAGTTTTTAAGAAAAAGGAATTTAAAAAAAATATTCTGCCAAGTTACGATTACCGTACCCGGTCCTTAAGGGGAAGAATAGAAGAATATGAGTTTAAATAAGATTCTACAAAGTCATTTTGAAATTTGAAATTTGAGGATACAAACCTACAAAAAAACGTCGCACGTACACACGGCGCAAGATCGACCTAACCAAAGCTGTCAAATTTCTTTAATAAATATTGATCCTTATAACCAAAACATAAAGTTTAAAATTGATTGTAGAAACTTGACAGTTTTGGATAGGTTGATCTGCTGCCGTGTGTACAAAAATGTCGTTTCTGGCGCTTCGCCGGCCGCTGCGGGGCGGCACGCTCGCTCCGCTCGCTCGGCCCGCGCGTTCTTGGTCACCATACTAACCTAACCTAACAAACAATACTTTATGCTACGGTCACACGCGCGCCGTGCAGCCCGGCGGGCTGCCTGGCGGGCTGCGCGGCATGCAGCCCGTCCCGGGCCGGCGGACATTCAAGCTGTTCACACGCACGCCGTCGTGTCAGTCAGTGCCAGAATGGCGAGCAGCGAGGATCTCGGTGTTGTTGCTGCCATATCCTTTGGCTTAACTTATTTTTATTGGAAAAAGAAACAAAATTATGAACGACGGCGAAAAAGAAAAAGACTGCAAAGAAGGTGGTGGATGATAACAGTTCACAAAAATCGTACCAAGTAAGTACCTTTGTTTTCTCCGATCGTGATTCAGTGGTGTAAAATGCTTACAAAATTACCTATTTATGATTTTAGTTTATTTTTAAAAACAATTTAAACTGCATTTACAGATTTTAATTAAAAAAATAAAAATTAATTTAAAATTTTAACAAAATATTAAAATTCGTAGAATTAAAAAGAATCTGTGAATGCAGTTGTTTATAGTAAATTGCTCTATTTTCAATATTTTAAGGTACTTCCCCTCGATGAAGCATCGCCGTGGGACACCCTGTGTATTTCACATTTCCAGGGCTCCTAAAATACATAATTTGTTTTTCGTTTACAGGGAGTTCATAGAAGAAAAATTTGATGAGCTCTTGCATGAACCGTCTGGAGAGTTCGATAATTTTTGTCGAATGACCTTTACTGATTTTGAAATTTTGCTGAGTAAAATTTCACCGATAATTTCTAAGCAAGACACAGATTTCAGAGAAGCTATTCCAGCAAAATTTCGTCTTATCATGACGCTAAGATTTTTAGCATCCGGTGATAGCCACAGAAGTCTACACTATCTGTTTAAAGTCTCCAAAGCATCTATATCAGGAATTATACGGGAAGTCTCTAGAGCTCTTAATGAAGTTCTAAAAGATGAAGTAAAGGTAGTTATATTTTTAAGGTTTTTATTGACAAAATAAACACAAATCACCACAAATTACTGAACTAAAATAAAGATATCAAAGACAAAAATCAGACACTGACAACAAAATTTTTGGCAAACAAAAACAATGAAAATTAATTATTAGGTTCATTCATGGTTCACTTGTTTCATTAGATTCAAATGTTTCAAATGAATTTCCTAATGCAATTTGTATAATGTTAGGTTTAGTCTGGATTGAGTCCGTATTTGTGGATTGTGTGTGTGCAGGTTGGATTGAGTACGTGTTTGCGGATTGTGTATGTGCAGGTTGGACTGAGTACGTGTTTGCGGATTGTGTGTGTGCAGGTTGGATTGAGTACGTGTTTGCGGATTGAACATATGGAGATTGGACTGAATAAATGTCTGACTGGATTAAGTGTGTGTTTGCAGACTGAAAAGATGGGGGTTGGATTGAGTGTGCGTTTGCAGATTGAAAGGATGGGGTTTGCATTAAGAGGTCGTTTGCACATTGAATAGATGTGCGTTGATCTGAGAGTTCAACAGGTTGATTTGATGCATGAATGTTTGAAATTGGTTCGGAATATGAGCTTAAAGTACTTGAAGGTCGGCTTCGCTTCGCTTGTGATCTGCATGAAGTCGATACTGACGGTGGTCTAGAATATGGGTTTGAATATAGTGGAGATGGTGTTTCACGTCTAGGTAGCCTGCACTGAATTCTATTAACAAATATGCCATCTATTTCATACATTATCAATTTACGTTCGTCTTTGGACAGTTCTCGCAGTTTTGTAGCCAAAAGCTTGGCGTAGAGATCGCAGTCATCATCTTCTTTAATTGCAGTATGTGATTGACGTTGTCCTAAAACATTAGTCAATTGACCGAATGCTGTAGCCATTTGCTGCTCGGCTGTATTAGGTACTGAGCGACGACGGCTATTTTTTGCTTGAGTAGGCTGCATCTGTGAGGTTGGAGTCCTTGGCGTTTGTAATGTTTCCATCACTTCGCTATCAGTTCTTTCGTTGTCGATAGCTTCATGTAGTTCCGGTGTTGTTTCATCTCCAAAAGGTTCCTTTGGTATTTGTGAATCATGTGATTCTGATGACGTTGATGGTGTCTGTAAAAAAGGTATTTTAATTAATTTAATGCTAATATATGCTATTATTATTTCAGATGCCCACAACAGCGGACGGTTGGTTAGATATCGAAAAAGGATTTAGAAGAAAATTTCCACACTGTATCGGATCACTAGACGGCAAGCATATCGTAATGGAAAACCCTTATCACAGTGGAACCGAGTTTTATAACTATAAGAAGACTTTTAGCATTGTTCTAATGGCACTAGTGGATAGCAATTATAAATTTATATTTGCCGACATAGGAAGCCAAGGAAGAATAAGTGATGGTGGTGTATTCAACAATTCATTGTTATGGAAAAAAATCTGTAGAAACGAATTAGATCTACCCACACCATGTCCTCTTCCCGGATCAAATATTGATGTGCCATATGTCTTCATAGGCGATGGTGCTTTTGCACTCAGTACACATGTAATGAAACCATACCCTGGCAATCATGATTCGGATTCACAAAAAAGGATATTTAATAAATGTCTGTCCAGATCCCGAGTTGTGGTGGAAAACACATTCGGAATCTTAAGTGCAGTATTTAGAATATTTCGACGACCAATTGATCTGGATCCAGATATTGTATCACAATTGACAATGACATGTGTACTGCTACACAACTTTCTCAGAAACAGTAAAAATTCCGCAGCAAGATATACTCCTCCAGGAACGTTTGATGAATACGATGATAACGGCAATCTGACAAGGCCTGGATCTTGGCGAACAAACGCAGGTGGATATAACGCTATAAGAGATTTGCCAATGATAGCACGAAGATCACCTCTGAACGCTAGACAAATCAGGGACGAATTTTCTTCATATTTTTAGGGCTATCCACTAACAATGTACCTACCTACATATTATGTTAAAATTATATAAATGTATAACTTTTTTGTTTTAACGCATGTAGAATAGAAAAAACCGAAAAATAAATGACACAGGCGGGACTCGAACCCATGACCTCCGGCGTACCGTGCCACCAGGAAAAAAAACTAACTATTTTTATCAAACTACATAATATGTACGTACCTACTAAGTTACTAATACTAATAGTACCTTTATTTAAATATAATGATTAAAAACATACGAAACTAATTTATTTACCTCTTCTGTGTTGAGTGTAGCTCTACTGGTATAAACAGGCAGCAAAAAGGACTCCATTATCTGGTATGCAAACCAAATGGGTTCATATATCTCGTCACTCCCTGAAAAATATGATTAATCACTAAAATGTTGTACCACATACGGGAATCAAACCTGGGACCTTCGGATTTGAAACCAAACCAATCTTGGCCTAAGTCTAGGTAAAATAAAAATAAATAATTAACTAATTAATTTTTATTTTTATTTTACCTAGACTCAAACCTGGGACCTTCGGATTTGAAACCAAACCAATCTTGGCCTAAGTCTAGGTAAAATAAAAATAAATAATTAACTAATTAATTTTTATTTTTAGCTTTTGAAAAGGTGCAACTGTACGTAAAGTAAACATAAGTACCTACCTGCACCAGATCGCATAGATTCTTGTTTTTTCTTCAGATGGCGCCTAAATGTTCCCATTAGGGTCTCCTTTTTTGTTTTCAAATCCTTGATTGACACATTTAGTAATCTACCAATTTTCGTCCAAGCATCGTGAATTTTTTTCTTGTCCTTATGGAATTTATGTCCGGGGTTCCATAATACTTCTTCTTCCTGGTAATATTCCAGGAACGTCAAAATTGTCTCGTTTGGCCATTCCGCCATGTTATAATCTCCGATCGTAGCGACTTTCTTAGTAACGTTGAATGAAGATCCACTCGTCGCGAAAGCGCGGGAGAGACTGACTGCCCGCGCGCGTGTAAACAGTCACCGGGCGCCCGCACATTCATCCTTTGAACTTTGCCAAAAAACCGACACTTGCCCGATTCGCGGCATTCACGTTCACAGGCGCGTTCACGGGCTCGGGCGTACCGTTTACACGCTCGTGAATGTGAATGTGCACGTTGAATGTAGAGCTGAACGCGCGCGTGTGAACCTACCATACACTTTTTTCATGGCGGGGGGTTTCACCTCCCGAGCCCCCTTGTGGGGGGGCGGGGTTACGTCCCCCCGTCCCGTTTCAGTTCTGTCATTACTTCGGTCGTTTCTAAATCATGTATTATCTCAAACTTCAAACTAGAATATGTCTGAAACTATGCGTTTGCTTTGAAGGAGCAGGGGTTGGGGGAGTAGCTTTTTTGGGCAATTTAGCAGTGCTGCCAACATAACGCGGTTGCTTTCAAAGCATTTTTACGTTAAGTTGGCAAAAGAGCTGTCACTTCACTATACGAATTAATGTTAACCTAAAAATGTATTATTTCAACAATTTATTGTGAGTTGAGTTGAGTTCTAATTGATTCCGAGCAATAAAAATTCGTGTGCTTGTTCCTAATTATGAGTTAATTACGCAAAAAAAAACCTCTAAATTCACTGTCAGCACTTGGAATGCTGAGCCCTTTTTGACAAAATTAAGCTTATTAGGTACTTCATAACTTAGTATTACCAAACTTTTTTAAAATTCATTAGGCAATGACGCTATGACTATAGAAACGCAACGGATATCAAACGCAGACGCTGTGTGTGTGTGTGTGTGTGTCAATAAATGATTTTCTTTCTTTCTTTTTCGTTCTTTCTTCCCTCATAATTAATTAATCAACAAAACTAAAGCTGTATAAGTTATCCATCATCATCACCAGCTCATACAAGTCCCCATTGCTGGGGCACGAGCCTTCCCTATGGATGGATAGGGAGGACGGGCCATAAACCACCACGCGGGCACTTAATTTGATTCTTATATTTTTGGAAATTCCAAAAATGGCTAATTCTACGAAAGTGAAAGTCTTGAAAGTGTTTAGATATTATGGTGGCGACTGACCGAAGCGTATCATCGTAACGTAACGTAACCGTAAGTGTAAAAACACACTATGCCGAAGGTACGCGACCGAAGTTCCGCGGCTGATTTTACGTTCCGACGTATTCGGCTGATATGACACACCATAAATGCAAAACTTACGCCCCGCCCCCGGATCTTCGTAGGCAATCGAAACGAACTTCGGTCGCGTATAATGTGTGCTCTATAGAATAAGTTGCCGCTGAACTTACGCCCGACCGAAGTTAGGCTGTACGCTATAACGCAACGTAATTTCGGTGTTATGTGTCGTCAGTAATTCAAATAGCATTGCAGGCGTAATCATGCCAAACTTCAGTCGCGTAATTTCGGCATAGTATGTTCCTACACTAACGGACCATTCCGGGCGAGCTTGATATTACAGTCATTGCTGACTGACCGCAGTGCTCTGGTCCTCGATTCCCGTTATGGAAACCGCGACGATATTGTAGCGACTAGCAACTTAGTCTTTGAAACCGTTTCAACAGTCAATCGAGTCGTTTTTAAACTCGTTCGAACGAAGTTCCAACTACGCGACTTACTACGATATCGTTACGGTTTTTGTTATGGGAATCGGGGGGCTGGTGGAGCGAGCGGCGAGCGGCTCGGCTCTCTGTAATGTTCATGCGAATGCTCGCATTGAACGTGACGTTACGGCAAAATGCTATGGTCTTAGATTATATAATATACCCGTCGCTCCGGTCAATCGCCACCATTCGCTAAAGACGAATTAACGTAATACAGGTACAAAAAATATCGGTATCAAAAACTGTATATTAAAATACATCGCTGGTATACAGCTACATATATGTCCCGTCGTGAGATTTATGTGAATGTAGTTTACTGTACTGTAGGCTTACCCAAAGTAACATTAAGAAAACGATAGCGAAGTTCGAAAATAATAAAATGTATGGGATTCTTATCTTATGTATGGGATTCTTATCTTATCTATGGGAAACTTCGCTATCGTTTTCTTAATGTTACTTTGGCTACCGCCACTGACCATGCAAATGCTTGCATCGAACATGACGTTATACGCAATATGTTCCGGTCAATCTACACCAGGGATGGGCAAACTACGGCCCGCGGCCATCTCCGTCCCGTGAATGATCGAAGTCCGGCCCGCGACCATCAAACAAAAAATTCAAGTGCGTGTGTGTTTCAGAAAATACAGCAAAAAAATACAGCAAAAAATTCAATAGCCTAGCCCGTTATAGATTTTGTTAGTAAATATTGTCACGCGAATGAAAAAGTTTGCCCATCCCACACCATTCCAATTCGACAATTCCAAATACATAATCACGTCATCATTATTAGTACAAAAATATCGGTATCGGTTGTATTGTATGTTAAAAAACACCGGCGGTATACAGACAGCTACTAGTACAGCTAGTAAGCTACAGCTACTACAGCAGCTAGTTTGACAACTTCCTTGGTCGAGTGGTTTGCACACCGGTTTTCATGGTGTCGCCATCTCTGAGGTCCCGGGTTCGATCCCCGGTCGAGTCAATTTAGAAATTATTGTTTTTTTAAATTGTCTCGGGTCTGGGTGTTTTCTATGTATAATAAGTATGTATTTAAGTATTTTATGTATGTTTATCCGTGTTCTAGTAACCATTTAACGAGTTTCATAACGAAGCTTCTCTTGGGCTGATGATTGGTGTGAGTGTAGAAAAGTAAAAAAGCTACATATATGTCCCGTAGTACTTGAAGTAGCGGAGTTCGACGCTGATGAGGCACTGGACTTTGCCAGTAAGCTGGTAGCGGAGAGCCGGTACGCGCGAGGGTGCGTCCTGAAGGTGGCCTGCTGGACAGGCCAGATGCCGATCAACGAGGACGCTATGAAGATGTGGAGCCATATCTTGAGGTTAGCAAGTTCCATCACCAGCTCATGTTGTGTCCCAATAGCTGGGGCATGAGTTTCCCCAATGGATGGAAACACTACAGGGAGAACGGTTCATAAACCAACCATTAACGTCCCTGCCCGATCCTTTAAATGACACTACACATTTTCAGAATACACTAAACATGCACACTAATTTAGGCCCAAGACACCGTACTCGTAGAACAAGAGTACGAAGAACCGGTTCACACGCGCTTTACACCAGGTACAGACATGTACCTGGGCGCTTCTCTCCTCCTCCACGGCCCGGTCTACCCGAGCCGAGGTCCGAGCCTTTAGAGACGCCCTCGGGTGGTTCCGCTCCCCGATTCGATCCGAACCCTTCGGAGACTCTGGTAGGGCACGGGGACGCGCACTTTTAAGTGTGCGATGCCGTTCCCTCGAGAAATCCAATTCGTTTCAACACGGCTTGAGGTACCCTTTGCGTACCTCGCCGCCCTCAAAAACCCCGGTGACGCTGAAAATGCCGTTCGAGGCAATCAGCAATCTCTCTCCAAAAAAAACCATTAACGACTGTTAATGCAGCCGGGGCCAACGCCTTTACGTACTTTTCGAAGCACAGAGGAGTTCGAGGTGATATATTTTTGATCAAACACCCGATGACCGGCATTTGCGAAAGTTGCTTAAATTCAGTTATCTATCGTGCTCAGAGAGAGAGATTTTTAATTTATTTAACTTCTTACAATAAGAAACTGAACAGTTCTTAGATTTTAACTACAAATGTTTTAATTTTCTTTTTAGCTTAGTGTTTATATTTTTAGGATGACGACTCCTCTGACTCCTCTCCTCTGAAATTGCTTTTAAAAATGGAATCTTCTAATTTCAGCAACCGTCTTCTGTCGTCGATGTTCAACGCCTCAGCAGTTGAAGACGCCATGCTGTCCGGTCGCAATGGCCGCGAGTGCAGTTCCTACAAGCCGTGCCCCTTAAAAGACCATCATATACCCGGCGTCGTCAGCAACATCGTCATGCTGGCTGGGACATTGTGGTAGACATTAACACAGTGTAGTTACAATTAAGTTTGAAATCTACATCACGTTACGTACTTTTACTTATGTTAATTTACCGGATTTGGATATGATCGTCGGTGAAAGCAAAAATTTTGGTAAAATCCCCATAACTCCATTAGACTTCTACTACTGATGACGTGAATCCATACCAAAAGCAGGCATAAGTATTAAATTTATTATTATAAAAAGTCTCTTTCGACGGATTCAATTTTGTATGTACAGAGACGACAACTTTTTTTTATAGCATGTCAGCACGTCTCGATCCTTTAAACGTATATTGGTTGCAAAAGCACATTAGGACCCATAAAACAAAGAAAGAAGAAGAAAGATAGTTACTATGCTATAATCTACAAGCCGCAATGGCCGCGAGTGCAGCCCTTATAAACCGTGCCCCTTGAACGACCATCATATGCCCGGCGTCGTCAGCAACATAGTCTTGCTGGCTGGGACGTTTTTGTGGTAGACACACGCTGTGCATTAAAGTCTGAACTCTACAATTTCTTGTCCTTTTGCATCAGTGTATTCCCATTTCGATGAAATTCTGTAATAAAGCATCCCTTTTTCTAAATAGTACAGTCTCTTCCTGGAAAGACCTATTTTTGACATTTCGCAATCTAGGTGACTGCTCTTCAAACTTAAGAGTCCCTGGTGGGTATTTTAAAGAGCTTAGTTCTTGTAATAAGCTATCAAACGGGCTATGGCTTTTTGAACGATATTATTATACGTAGTTCTTTAAAGGTCTTTCAAGGCATTTACATTTTACATGGTGTGTAATACCTATATTGTGGATGTAAGCAATATCAAATTTAAAAAAAGCTGCATTAGTACTATTCTGATAATAAAACAATAAACCATTGCTTTCCCCCAATTTATTGTTCAAGTAGCACACTTATATTATCACGGTTAAGCTTCTTAGCATAGTCGAGCGCTGTGAATTCCATCACATCTTTCAGGTCCTTGTTTGCACCACACTGTAGCAGATACTGAACAACGGGCAAATGATTGCACAGAACACCCTGAAAAAATAATAGTTTAATAGATCAATCGGCTCGATGGCAGAGTAGCAAAGCACTCGGTCCGATAACCGATTGTCCCTGGTTCGATTCCCAGCTCAGGCAGTGTGTTTTAGATGTTTTGATCCATAGGTTTGTGATCCGCATCCGAACCGCATTTGGCAAGCAGGTAATAATAACCTTTGGTGTGAGCACTGATCAGTGCTACCAAACACTTAAAATCTATCGTCTGTATTTGCTGCAGGCGACGAATTAAGCCATTCAGAAATTAAGTCATAGTGATGACTTATTTTCAATGATAGAGGTAAGGCCTCCGTCCTGCCGTCATGCCGTCCATTGGACAATTATAGGCTAGGTATTAGCTTTGGACTAAGGCATCCCCCAAGGATCTTCACAACGACCGGTTTTGTGATTCTCGCATCCAGCGGAGGAGAAATGCATTCGTGGTATTTCAAATAGGTCGCCCAACTTGCTGCTGGAAGTGCTTCAAAGGCAGTCGAAGAGTGGAACCTCGCCACTTACCTTATGTAAAGGAGTCTGTTCCATCTCATCAGCTATATTGAGATCGGCACCGGCAAGCTTTAAGCATTCCAGCCTTTTCACCGCCCCACTCCGAGCAGACAATGACAGCATCTCTGCTATGCTCTTAGGCTCTACACTGGACAGATGCGCCCCGCATTGAAGGAGCAGTTCTATCATGGTAAGGTCGTCTTGGTGTACTGCCATTAGAAGCGGTGGTTCACCACATCTGAGGAAGAAGAGATGGTAGGGACACCTTAATGAGAGGGACTAAGTTTTTTTTACGTTAAAAGGAGGCAAACGAGCAGGCGGGGTCACCTGATGGAAAGTAGGTAATCACCGCCGCCCATAGACATCCGCAAAACCAAAGTAATCGCAGATGCGTTGCCGGCCTTGAAAAAATGAGTTGGATCTTGAGGAGGGAGTAGGAATTGGGAGGGGGGAGGGGTGATTGAGGGCCTCCGGTACTTTTGTCTGATCCAGGATTCGAACATCATACAGTCCAAGTCTAAAGGTCGATGCACACATATCAGTGAAGTCACAGTTCCGACACAGTGCGAAATATTCTTTCATACATTCTCTATGAACGCATCCCCACTTGTTAGTGTCAGTGACGACACAGTGCTTCATAAAGCAGTGCTCTCAGTGTAAGTGCCACCACCGGCAATCACGAACGTATTCGTTGACGACTATATTTTTTGTCGGATCACGGACGCCGCCGCGGGCGTCTGGCTTATTTTAGACATATCTTGGAGATATAGCCTCCTCCAACGAGTATCTTTCTTCAATAACTTACTTCCTAGTTTCTGCAGAAGAATATTGAAACAGCTCTCTGATATTTTAAAATATTCAAAATATTTCCTCTTTAACTAATTCTTTGTTTAATGTCATGAATTCTCCTTTTGTATCTCTTAATTGCCATGCTTTTTGCACCCATTTTCCCTTTTTTCCTTGATGCTGCTCTTCTTTTTCGTCTAAAGCAATAGCTATCATTGCTAGCTCCGTAGTATTGAACAGAGCCATAGCAACAATCACTATACTTAACGACGGACACGTTTTCACTGAAACTCCGTCAACTGAGTACTGACTGACATGTGTGTATTGAATCACTGACGCAACACTGTAGCACTGATACTGAACTGAGCGAACACGTTGACGGAACTGTGACTTCACTGATATGTGTGAACCGACCTTAATGCGGCTAGCAAAGTATTGCAATAGTCATGATTAAATAGATTGATTATGAGTTGGACTCCTATTTGAATAATTGGCACGAACTAACTCAGGATAGAGATAGGAGGGAGGGAAGGCCCTTTGCCCTGCAGTGGGAAAGTAATGGCTGATAATGTAAAAGTACTAATAAAAGATTGACGTACCATTACCATCCCATCAGTCGTGTAGTGGACCAACAAATGCCCTGGGTTCGATTACCTGGACAGTTTAGTTGAAGATTTTTTGACCACTTTGTTAGCTAATTAATGGAATCAGGCGTTATTTTGCGGAAATCCATAGTACAAAAAAAATGTAATTTAAATAATATGTAGTTTTAATTCCGCTAACTCCGAGTTAGCGGAATTAACACTACATATTATTTAAATTACATTTTTTTTGTACTTTGTTAGCTACCAACATCTACTTATACAAGCCTGTTGCCTACATCAATGTTAGTTAGACATGTTCCAAAGTTATTGAAGTTTTTTCAATCCAATTTACCAATTTGTTCACCTTCAACCTTATTGTCGCTATTACCATCAGAGGAAGACCAACTGCTTTCCTTATAGGTACATACAAGGTGTCCCAAGGTAGGTAGGTGGGCCTCAGATGCGCCGAACAAGCCTAATTAGAAGTAAATTTTTTTCACGGTTGCTGCTCAAAGTCGAAGCCATTGTTTTTGTACGATAATAAAGTTAAGAGAAACTATCAATTTGTCGATTTTACACATGACTTTTCTACTAAATAATGTTGTTTCATCATTAACCCCCTTACAAATAAACACTATTTAAGTATTTATTGGTCTTGATGTACGGTTGCGAGACCTGGACACTAACACTTAAGGAGGAGGAGAAGCTGCTGGTGGCTGAGAGAAAAATATTCCGGAAAATCCTGGGGCCGACCAAACGCGAGGACGGGTCCTGGAGACTGAGGAAGAATGCCGAGATAGAGGAGCTCGTGGCCGAGCCGAACATAATGGGCGAGACTAAGTCGGCTAGACTGCGCTGGCTCGGCCACGTTGAGAGAATGGAATCGGATCGGGCTGCGAAGAGAGCATACCTGGGCCGACCAAACGGGAAGCGCCCGGTGGGACGCCCCAGGTATCGCTGGATAGACCAGGTTGAGAAGGATCTTAGCCACCTCCAACGGCCGGACTGGCGAGAAGTGGCTGAGGACAGAGCAGAGTGGCGAAATCTCGTGTCGGAGGCCAAGATCCACTTCGGGTCCCTGAGCCAGCGCAGTAAGTAAGTAAGTAAGCATTTATTTAGTTAATCATTGTTTTGTCTCTTTTTCTCAAATTGAGAACGACGTTTGTGTGACGTTGACAAAACAATGATTAACTAAATAAATGCTTAAATAGTGTTTATTTGTAAGGGGGTAAATAACTATTCTCAAAGACGTAGACGTAAAAAAGTTAAATAAAGGGCTCTCTAAAAAAACTGTGATACAAAAATTATCTAAAATTGGTGATTTTTAAAAACAACTGAAATTGGTCATATCTCTAAACTCATGAAACATTTCTATAGTGTTCGACGCATCTGAAGCGCACCTACCTCCGTTGTCAGTGTGACGTGCTTATTTTGAGACAACCTGTATATATGAAATGGAGTTACTAGAATACAATTAATCTAGTTCTTACTTAGACTTCAAGTGGACGTTGGCGCCATTCTTCAGCATGTATTCTACGATGGATTTGTTTCCCGAGAGCACTGCTTCGTGCAAAGGAGTCTTGCCCTCAGAATTCTGTGCGTTGACATCAGCTCCCATATCTGCAAAGGATTTTTTTTAAGAGACACTCCAAAAACGCATCTTTTGACAACCATATCGTACTTGTATGCTTGCACATTATAGGTTGAATTGTTTGCTCCATTGATTTTAGTTCTTCGTAAGTTCTTTGTAAGTCTGGTTGTCGGGAAGATACATCTTATGGCCTACATTTTGTACCCACATTTTGCAAATAAAGTAATTTAATTTGATTTGATTTGATTTATTATAGCGTTAAACTATCAAACCGTTTGCATTTGTACAAAGGTTTTTATGTATACCTACTACCTATTGCAATACAATTTTATCATATTTTATCACCAAATCAAATTGAAATAAGTACTCTTTACAGATGTATCAGATGATAGTCTACAAAACTAAATTAAATGTTTTTGTGTACATATGCCTGCACATAAGACTACTACAAAAATCAAATTCCCTCTATAGACTTTGAACTTTAAGTCTAACAAATATGGTTGAAAATGCATTGAAGAGATTTGACAGTTTAGGTTGAGTCGAGGAGCTCGATGGCGCAGTGGTTAACGCGCCCGGTCTGCGAGTGCTGAGGTTAAGCAACGTTCGCAAAGTTCGGTCATCGGATGGGTGACCAAAATATTTATCATCTCGAGCTCCTCCGTGCTTCGGAACGCACGTAAAGCCGTAGGTACCGGCTGCATTAGCAGTCGTTAACAACCACCTATCCGCACTGGGTACGCGTGGTGGTTTATGGCCCGTACTCCCTATCCATCCATAGGGAAGGCTCGTGCCCCAGCAGTGGGGACATAAAATGAGCTGATGATGATGATGAATAGGTTGATGGCGTCTGTACTTATCATTTTTCATGTGTGATGTGCCAGGGATCGGAATGAAGGGGGGTAAAATACCTAAAGTTGCCGATAAGACATGACCAAGAGCGGTTAAAACCACCAAAATGTAGTTAAATTATTTTTATCGTATCCCGGATCTCCAAAATTATTTTACTTCTCAGTAGTCGTATACTAACATGAAATTACTCGTATTACTGTATTTTATAGCAACTCCAATGTCCGTATATAAAAAATATATGATTTTGAACTAGTTAACTCAGACTATTTCACGATGTTAAATTGACGTTTTAAATTCAAAATCATATATTTTTTGCCAACTTTATTCTGTTCACTAGTGATGTGTGTGACGTGATGTTATGAAATGGTACGAATGATGTACTACTGATTATAATTGCATCGATTATTTACGACAATTAAAGAAACACGTCAACGTTATTACGCAGCGTTTATAATTATATTAGCGGACCCGGCGGACTTCGTACCGCTTTGACAGTTTCCATCAAGTGATTAAATTCTCTTTGGTTTCCATGACAACAAAACAAACAAATCATTTTGTATTGGAAAATTAAATTGTCGTTTTTAGTATATTTATAGTGTGATTCCCGTGGGAATATCGGGATAAAAACTATCCTATGTGTTAATACAGGTTATAAACTATCTGTATGCCGAATTTCATCCAAATCCATCCATCCGTTGCAGCGTGAAGAAGGAACAAATATACAGACATACATACACACAAACTTTCGCATTTATAATATTAGTGTGATTATGGTACTTATCATTATGTTTTGACCCCCTAAATTAGTGGCAAAGGTCGAGTGTGTAGACTAGTAATAAAAATAGTAGGTAGCAATGAAATCAATGTGACAGTTATTGTATCATCAGTATCAACAGTAATAATGGTACAATCAGTTATCATCACCAGCTCATTTTATGTCCTCACAGCGGCGCGAGCCTTCCTCATGGATGGATAGGGAGAATAATAATAACCAGTGGTCGCCCAGTGGTCGAAATTCGACCGTAATTTTTATAAAAAGCTGTTTACTAAACAATATTTTATTAAGGCTGTACGGATTGTATCCTAAGCAGTGAAAAATTAAAAAAGATAGAATGTGAGTTTGGATTGGCATGACAGAGTTCGGCCGCTCCTCTTCCATTTTTAAAATTTTTGAGAAATGTATGAAACTATGTTTATTTAATTAATGTATTTTTTATGCATAATTTTTAAGAAAATATTAGCATTCTGCACTGCTATATGTGTGCGAAATTTCATACTCCTCCGTCCGCGCAATTTTCGTAAAACGGGGTAGCAAAATTTTTGTTTCACGTATTAATATATATATTTATAATTATTAAGAAACTATTGATGCATGACTTGATAAATTAATGACTTATTGATTTTATTTATTTATTTTTAAATTGAGTAAAAAAAAACACAATTGTTGAAAAAATTTACACGAGCAGGATTTGAACCCGCACCCTTCTGACATACCGGGTCAAGTGCTCTTCCAATTGAGCTATCGTGGTTCTAACCAGGCCGCCGAAATTATTCAACACTATTTACTTTTTTTACTTGTAAGCCAGAGGCGCCCATTCAATGTCAGCAACTATCGTCATTAACATCTGATCATAATATTTTTACAAATACTAAAGATCAGTTAAGAAGTAGGCAAGGTATTTATAAAATGTTTATAAAAATGCGTTGAAAATGACAAACATTTTGAGTAAAAAATATTTTTTTTATCAATCTCCGACTTCGATGACGTTTACAAAAACGAAAACCAGGCAAAAGAATTAGCACCCAGGGTGTCTAGTGCGAGTTTCATTCGGCATTCGATCACGTTAACGAAAACGAAAATGTGTATGGCAACATTTTAGCTCTTCTCGTATGCCGCAAAGGAGGCGCTGCTTCAATGCCATATCTACTATTTTTTTTTTTATAGTAGCTCGGGAAATTTCTCCATCCCACCTGATGTTAAGTGTAAATGGAGTCCAGACGCGACGATAACTGGTGCAGCGTGGAAACAAACGTAGCATCAGTTAACTTCACTCTGCCGGCCCACAAGGTGCTTCTTCACGCCTATTTTCGTTTTCGTAAACGTAATCATTCGATTACGAATAGAACACATTCGATACAATCGATTCGAGATTCGATTACATTCGAATACGGATAGTAAACAAAACTCGCAAGACACTCTGACAGCTAGATCTTCGAAAGTGAGGATTCTGGGTGAAGTTATACCTCCGGCCTTATCGTCATTAACCATCAGAAGAGAAGAAAGCAAGGGCTTCTACGATGTGGATTTGAAAAAAAAAATCATCATCATCATCTCAGCCAAAGACGTCCACTGCTGGACAAAGGCCTCCTCCAAGGATATGAGGGGTATTTGCCGTAATCGCCACGCTTGGCAGGCGGGTTGGCGATCGCAGTAGGTTGAGGGTAACCTCAGAGAGATGCTGCTGCCCATCCTCTGGAATGGTCCCTTAGTCGGCTTTTACGACACCCACGGGAAGAGATGGGGTGGTGCAATTCTTTATCCCCGGCACCACATAGGGAAAAAAAACAATATTCATTGGCAATTTATTTTCAATTGGAAGTACCTACTTGTAAGAAATTATTACAATAGTACAAGATGAATTAATGGATGGCCAAATTAATTGAACTTAAAAAAGAACTGTGACGTGTAACAGCCTTGAAGACAATCACTTTAATGAAGTTATTTGTTGTTTTCACAACACACTAGTACTACACAACTAATCTCAATGAAGTTTAATAGGGATGACGACTACATACGCAATAACAAATAGTACTTTTAAAACCCACATATCGTATATAATTGATAAACCATTTTTATGATTCAGTTGTAAGATAAGCAGTCCTCAAATTGCAAATGGTATCGTTTTTAAGTAGCTTAAAACAAAATAACAGTAACGTTAGTATATAAAAAAAGTAGTTTTTTTATACGTTGAAATGAAATGAAATGAAATATGAAATAATAATTTATTGGCACACTGTTACATCTTTTACATTTGATACAATATAATATTTCACTATTTATTTACGTATTTACTTATTTATTGCACATGTAGCTACAAATATTAGACTTTGTAACAATATGTATGCCAAAGGCTACCGGCTCAGCTTAATGCGATATAGGCATAATGCATAAGTAGCGCTGGTTTTCGGCCAGTACCGTTTGCTTTCAAAGTTTTTCTTAAAGGGTACATGCAATTAAAAAGAAGAAAATCCTGCTTTAGCAATTTACAGAAAGAAAATAAATAATACATAATGCATCAACATGAGCAAATTTACTTGACTAGCTCGAATAAATGCTAAATGCCATATCTTCGTGCCGGTCACTGTTCCACTCCGAAACCTACCCCCTCCCTATAGCTATATTTACGTTACCAATTATAACAACAAAACCCGTGACCACGGCCGGTGTAACTCGGTCGAAACGTCAGGGTGCCTGCCTAGTGTGAGGGATTTAATATCGATTACGTTTACAAAAACGACCATTAGTACTTATGGCAATGAAAATGCACCTTTCAACAAATAGTTTGTGTAGGGCATGTGGAGAGCAAACCGAGTCAATGCAGCACCTACTGTGTGACTGCGACTCTCTGGCTAGGAAAAGAATGGGACTCCTGGGGTCGGCCTATCCGAAACCGGAGGACTTCAGGCTCTTCGCTCTTAAGGACGTTGCCAGACTTATGGCATCTATCTTTACAGAGGAGGAAGAGTGAAAGGATGGGGTTGCACAAAAGATCCCAATGGGTCGAAGTGTTACTGGGAGGTGGAAACCTCGGCAGGCCCCACTAAGATAAGATAAGATAAGATAGCAATGAAGCAGCGCCTCCTGGCGGCATACGAGAAGAGTTAACATTGTGCCATGTCAAATTCTCGTTTTCGTTATCGCAATCTAATGGCGCATGAAACTTGCACTTTGCTGTTGGCACCCAGATATAAAAAGTATGCATAGTGATACCTATAAATGTTAGTGTGAGTTAATCCCCGTTTAAATGTCTTTGATTATAATGTAACGCGAAGTATTAAATATGTATATAACATAACATATCTCCACTTAGTACATAATTAATAAATAAATAATAATTATAAATTAACTAATTTCCTACATCCACACCAATTATCTAGCCCAAGAGAAGCTTCCTCATGAAACTCGTTAAATGGTTACTAGACAACGGATAAACATACTTAATATACTTAAATATATACTTATTATACATAGAAAACACCCAGACCTGAGACAATTTAGAAAAACAATAATTTCTAAATTGACCCGACCGGGGATCGAACCCGGGACCTCAGAGATGGCGACTCCATGAAAACCGGTGCACAAACCACTCGACCAAGGAGGTCGTCAATAATAAAGTTTAATATGATTTGATGTGAAAACAATGTTTGACTAGTGTCTCTCAAACTATTTTGAAACACACTGTGACAATTTGTAAAAAAAATTAAAGGTGGAGACTGACCGGAGCGTTTTGCCGTAACGTAACATGTTCGATGCAAGCATTCGCATGGTCAGTTCAGAAAGCCGAGTTATCGGTCAGTCAGCAATGCCGTATCAAGCTCGCCGCGAATGTTACGTTACGATGATACGCTCCGGTCAGTCGGCACCATAAGGTTTTTTTTTCAAACATACAATCCTCACCCAACATTTTTTTGACGGAGATCTCGTCGTTCCTCTCGATGGCGTAGAGCAGGAGAGCGCTGAACACCTTTTCTGTCACCTCGATCAGCTTCTTGGGCGACTGGATGTTCAGGCTAGTGGCTAAAGCGTCTATAAGGACGCTGTCCTAGGAAAAATATTAGAAGTTAAGGTCTTTATCACGTTTCTTGCCGGAACAGTGATAACTCGTGCGTGAAGGATTATAACATTTAAAAAAAACTTGTTTTCTTGAATATTAATGTCTAATAATGGCAGGACCTCTTGGCGAGAGTTGTGTCTGAGGTTTTGTTTTATTTTATAAAATAACAGTGGAATATTAACCGTTGATTGTTCTCGGATGTGCATAAGTGTTGGCAAATTAAACAAACAAGTGCCACGTCACTTTTTAATTTCACTCAGGAGGACCGTGTAAGATCCCAGAGTAGTCCCAGATCTTCACTGTTACTCAAGGGTTTAATAACATCTTATTTATCATTAAACATATCTGTCATGTCTTATTTCACAATATCTTTGCTAACGGGACCATGCCATGAAAATATAAACAAAGTCTTATCGCTTAAAGAAAGCTACATGATAAGAATGTTGTTCCCGGTATAGATATAAGACTACCTTACCTCCACAGCAAACGATGTGGTGGTGGTTAATTCCCCTCTTATATTACTCGTCATCATCTGTAAAACGGAAATCAAGGTACATGAACCAATTATATAACCAATAGTTATAACTATATTATATATTTTAATCGCGCACATCAATTGGTTCATGTTTGATTACTAGCAACTCCATATTATAATGTACTCGGTTCGGATGGTGGCAAGCTTGCTCTAAGTCCGCCTAGCTATCATCATCAGCTCATTTTATGTCCCCACTGCTGGAGCACGAGCCTTCCCTATGGATGGATAGGGAGAACGGGCCATAAACTACCACGCAGGCCCAGTGCGGATTGGTGGTTGTTAACGACTAATGCAGCCGGGACCAACGGCTTTACGTGCCTTCCGAAGCACGGAGGAACTCGAGATGATAAATATTTTGGTCACCCATCCGATGACCGACCTGTAGCCATTAAAAGGGCGTAGTATTGTTTTGTTGTAATACTAGTGATAAGGGTTGACTTTCTCAATAGTTGAAGATTCCGGGTGAACTGGTGAAGTGCGCTTTTATCGTATTATCTTCAGATAGGTAAAAAAAGGTAAAAAACTGTCTCAATATGTACGAACGATCAGTTTGGTTTCATTATTGATGGCACGTTGATCACGTTGATCACGTTGATAACGGTCTTGTTAACCTAGGTATTAGAAAGCTAATAACTATGCTTGTTTTAGGCAAGGGTTCATGTCACAAATCTAACGGAGCTATGGGATTGAACCTCGAATCCACGCATTCAACCCGGGCATCTGTTCGGCTATATACCGACGCTTCATAATGTCAAAACAAATGTAAAAGAATGAGCGCATTGTTCAAAGTCCTTATCTAACTATCGGAACACAACAATGCTGTAATAACACGATTGTTATCACGTTGTTATCATTACAGCTGTTGCTAATATAAAAGATGTAGACCAACCAGCGGCGGCAGCCAAAGTAACATTAAGAAAACGATAGCGAAGTTCGAAAAGAATAAAATGTATGGGATTGACATAAGCCGCGCTAAATCCCGTGGTCAATCTTATGTCAATCCCATACATTATGCTATCGTTTTCTTAATGTTACTTTGGCTATCGCCACAGGGTAGAATAGTGCAAAATAGCAAATAGTACTTAAATAGGTACTATTTGCTATTCGATCACTATAACAAAATTTAGAATTTTAAGTTTTTAACCCTTTAAGTTTTTGCCGCCCCCAATAAATAATAAATAAATAAATTTTCCTACACTCACACCAATTATCTAGCCCAAGAGAAGCTTCGTTATGAAACTCGTTATATGGTTACTAGACAACGGATAAACATACTTAAAATACTTAAATACATACTTATTATACATAGAAAACACCCAGACCCGAGACAATTTAGAAAAACAATAATTTCTAAATTGACCCGATCGGGGATCTAACCCGGGACCTCAGAGATGGCGACACCATGAAAACCGGTGTACAAACCACTCGACCAAGGATGTCGTCAAAAAAATATAAATAAAAAATAAAGTCCGTGACACTGAAAGTGCCCAGTGGCAATGCCAAACTCACCAAAAAGGCCACACAAATTCATATTTTCGCTAACGTGATCGAATGGAAAATTAAACTCAAGTTCACGTTCAACGCAACGTTTTCAACTTAAGCACAAAATTACAGTGTCCAACATGATAATTTATACCTAGAGGTTGCCTAGTGGTAGAAATTCAACACATAATTACTTATACATAAATGTTATCTTTCTGTAGTCCTTTTTAATACTAAGTTTAACTACCTATGCCAAATGCACACTGCACCGTCCGCGCATTGTGCTTTCTACGTAGTACTATTATTTATTCTGTGTTTCTACTTCACAAATTTGAGCATCAAACTGATCGTCCAAATATAAGTAAACATAAATATTTCAGCATTTAACGAAAACATACGCTACTGCTATGTGATGAAAAGCGAATCAAACCTCAATCTTCTCTTGGTAGCTGAGTTCAGTCTTGGACAGCACGTAGGAAAGTTTCGTGAGGGCAGCCTCCGGAGTCATGTCGAAGCCAGATACAACACCGCATTTCGCCAACAACTAGAAAGAAAGTCCGTTAAGCCTTTTAACTCTTTGAGGCATGGTGGTTGATTTTTTGACCACATATTTCATTTGGTTTTTAATCTTATCTCAATCACATAAAGTTCAAAATGTGGTAGGAATATACATCCCTCTGACCCTGAAAGAGTTAAGTAAATCCTCTTAGGAATTAAGAAGAGAAACTGGATTATCTTGACCACATAATCATCGTCATAATCGCATATAATCAAAAGTCGGTCCACCTGTTGGAGGCCTGCCCACACTGCGCTTTCTGGTACGTGGTCGACACTCGAGAACTGTTCCTCCCCAGCGGCCATCGGCCCTGCGAGCGATATAATGCATACGTAGCCCAAAATATGAACTGTTACAGCTCTTGATACTGGAAAAAACCCCCAAAGAAGAAGTACATCCTGACTTAGGAGCTTACACCAGTGTAGAATGAGAGCACCCGGTCTCAATTCAAAGTGTCTGTATGTACAAGTGATAAGTAACAATATCCCGTTGATGCTACTGTCATTAAGGGTAATCCAGGCGGTAATGCGATTTCTCACCCTTCCAGTCTCATATATAGGCGAAGCCACCGCCCCGGTGGTGCATTGGGTGATGTTTACGATGATGGCGCCCCGTTTGACCGCGGCGGAGATCTCGTCGAATATGTCTTGTATGTTGGAGGGGACGTTGCCTGCGCCGTAGCTCTCGAGGACCACTCCTGTTAGAAGAATATTGTTTGAGAGCTGAAATTCTTATTCAACTGATAAGTAGTAAATAATCGTAGTAATAATAAATAACCAATATGCTGTTCCACTGCTGAGGAAAGGCCCCATCATTGAAATTGAGTCATTGCTATAATTGATGGGTAATGACCTAATCAGCACTCTTGCCAGATGTGAGTTAAGCCTGGTTTACACTTCAATAACTACAGTAGTGAGTTAACTTACGACATCGGTGAGTTAAGTTGTTATTGTCGTTTGAACGGCAAAAGCGAGTTAAGTAGTAAGTGGTTTATTAAGTTGATTTGAATAGATCGCGATCCTATTTTTCGGCTAGTCCAGTGCGAAGTAGGCCCCTTCCTCGCGTCTTCCGCACCCCGCCCACTTAACTGGCGGGTATGTAGAAAGTAGTATACAGTGCATACATTTTTCTTCTTGTTGGGGCGGCAACTTATGGTTACTCACTCGCCTACGTTTGGACGCTACTTACAACTTACTACTTGTTACTTAACTGATTGATTTCTTAACTCGCTACTTTACTTATTGAAGTGTAAATCGGTCTTTAGTGATCCAAAACCTGGGCTATGCATTGTTAAATCCTAGAATCCTAGAATCTGGAAAATTAATAATCAGGACCTGATATCTGGCCAAGCGCTTTGCCCCTCGGTCACTGAAATGATCAGTGATTCTACTGACAAATTTATTCTACCCAATTAATTGAAACCAGTAGTATAAGAAAGAAAGAAAAAAAGAAAAATCATTTATTGACTCTCACATAATATGGAACGGGCTATGCTGGGTATTTCCCTCCGTGATCGAACCAGAAACGTTAATGTCCGGAGGAGAACGAAGCTGATCGACATAGCCCAGGTGATAGCCAGCAGAAAGTGGAAGTGGGCAGGCCACATATACCGTAGACAGGACCACAGATGGGGGAGAAGAGTGCTGGAGTGGAGACCTAGAGTTGGGCACAGGAACGTAGGCAGGCAACTAATGCGATGGACCGACGACCTAGTCAAGGTAGCGGGGAAGAGTTGGATGAGGAAGGCACAAGATCGAAGGAATTGGAGTGCATTAGAAGAGACCTTCACCAGCATTGGGTAGATAACGGTTGAGAAAGAAGAAGAAGACAATATGATTTAAAAAAGAAAAAACTTTTTTTTAACTGAACTACTATACTGTACAATATTTGTCGCTGTTATTAACTGAGCAACGACAAATATTGTACAGTTTATGTTGCACAATAATATGTATGTACTACTATTATTTTCTATCTAACCTTCAATAGGCGGTTGACAGAAGGCCCTTATGACCGACGCGCTGATGCTCGGGAATATCCTCAGCAGCCCCACATTCTTGGACATCTTGGCGTGTAGCCGACACTTCTCTATCACCTTCGGTTTAAACAGCGCCTTCTTATTGACCTCAAAATCCATGCCGACTACGACCAACGGTACGCTATTGGGCGAATCAAACGCGTAAAAGTTGTTCGCCGAAATCTTACGGGTTCTGTACAAAAGAAAAAGTATTCCTATTTATCAGTTTATTAAAACTTTGTATTGAACAAACTGGATCCCCTCTGAGTAGGATAATAATTGATCGTTTTGGAGTAGTTTTTGGTACAGATCTAAAAATAGCCCTTTAAGATTTGTCAACTTAAATCAACGGTATTGAAAATGTGTTTTTGATATTGAATTACAAATATGGGATATCATTATACATCAATTAACAGTAGAAGACATTAAACGCTTTCCGCATATTATGCCTCCGTCTTTCCAAACTTATGTATTAAACGATTCCTTAGAGTCTATAAAGCATTTTGTACATTGCCTTACCGATTTCCTCTAAATAGTTTGCTGCCAAAAAAAAGAGTGACTTCGGGTATATTTAAACCTCCAGCGATCAGTAGGGACGATACAAAATTATCCGAACCGTCACTCCGCGGCTCAAATATGGGTATCTGCGAAAATTATAAGGTTTAGAATATAAACTGTATAATATGCAACTTGACTGTCAAATGGAGCAAGTTTTGTATTTAATTTTTGAAATAAAGCATTTATAAATTTCTTTTCATTTTTTGCTTTGCATGTTGTGCTCTCTTTCTCTTTTTACAAGCTTTTATTTAGTTTCATCTGTCCCGATGTTTGACTGTAATCAAATCTTGCAAGTTAAATTTGATCCACTTCCCGGTTACCGATTGAGCTGAAATTTTGCATGCATGTGTAAATCGGCTGACAATGCAAAATTATTATAACATGGAGCTGATCTGATGATGGAACCGGAAGGTGGCCATAGGAACTCGGTAGTTAACGACACAACCCCATCGAGTTTGAACTCGTTTGATCCGTCTTGACGAGTACTTTGGTGCTAGATCACAACCAGGGTCTGATGATGGAGCTGGCAGATGGCCATAGGAACTCGGTGTATAAACGACACAACCGCATCGTGTTTGGGCTCGTATGATTAGTCTTGACGTGTATTTTGGTGCTAGATGGTAACCAGGGTCTAATGATGGAGCTGGAAGGTAGCCATAGGAACTCGGGAATATAAGTTCGTTCATTCGTTCGTTCCGTTTGTTATGAATTTGGATTCTGTCTTTGATTAGATACGTTAACAAGAATTTGTAACGTATTGAAGCAGCGCCTTCTGACGACAAACGAAGAGAGATTTTGCATTATAGTTACAAATTTTCGTTTTGATGAAATTGATTCTGTATTTAGGTAGTTAAACGTGTATTTCGTTTGGTAGTGAATAACAATTTACTACTAGGGTTTTTAGTGGGTAGGCCTTCTGTCCAATCGTGTAGATTTTCGTGGCTGGCGTGGCTTCCGAAGTAGGGGTAATAAAATAAGTAATTTACGATTGGACGGAAGGCCTACCCACTAAAAACCCTAGTAGGTAGCACGGGGATGATTCGGAATCACGAACAGCAGCGGCAGTTTATTAATTTTTAGGAAAACCAACACTTATTAGATAAGAAACATTTAAATAGCTGCTTCGGAAAGCCAATAACAGGCCTACACAGATAGAGTTAGTATAAAAAAAATGTTATTCACTACCAATCGAAATACACGTTTAACTACCTAAATACAGTAAGTATGGTTCAAAACACTTACATATTTTTTTGTTTAAAACAATTTACAAACATTATTTATTGGACACCTCACTACCACACCACTAGTATTGACCAGGGTGCCAGTTCAAGTTCTTATTTTTTATTATCTTATTTCTTTGGAGGCTTTTGTCTTTTCATAGACATGTCAGCCTCATCGTAACCTAACCTTAATGTTTAATTTAATCCACTTATTTATATAAAAGACAGGAAAGGGACTCAGTGATGTGACAAACAGTCCACCAAACCTTTTTTAGCTTTCGAAGTTGCTTCTGCTAGAATACTTGTAAATGCCCCTATATCATATTAATATTAATCTAAGTGCAAGTTTCAATTTCATCAAAACGAAAATTTGTAACTATGATGGCAAAATCTCTCCTCGTTTGTCGTCAGAATTCTTGTTAACGTTTTTTTTTGGAGAGAGTGTTTGCTGATTGCCTCAAACGGCATTTCAGCTTCACCGGGCTTGTTTGGGGGCAACGAGAAACTTAAAGGGTTCCTCAAGCCGTGTGAAACGAATCACCTTCGGAAGTTTTCTAGAGGGAACGGCATCACGCACTAGTGCGTGTCCCCGTGCCCTACTAGATTCTCCGAAGGGTTCGGATCGGATCGGGGTCTTGTTAACGTGATCGAATGGCCAATAAAGCTCGCTATAGGCACTCTGATCGTGGTCTACCTTTCCCACCGTGTCCTCCTCACCTGAGAGCCAGTGAGCACGATGCACTTCCCGATGTTCTCGAACATGAAGGAGAGAGCAGACGCCGTGTAGGACAGCGTGTCGGTGCCGTGCAGCACCACGAATCCATCGTAATGGTCGTAGTTTTTCTGGAAAGTTCTGACGATTAACTGAGTTATCAAAAGTAGCATGTGATAATACTGTTCCTGTGGGGCTAGGTTGCGGCTGATAAAAACTCGAAGGAACCTTGTCAAAGCATAACGACAAACGTCTCAACTCGAGGTCGATAGAAGGTTCGTGCTCGCCCTACTAGCTTATGGTACTATCTCATTACTTGACAGAGGCCTCCCATCATTGAAATCAAGTCATCGCTACTATTTGATGGGTAGCTTAATCACCATCACCATCGCTTCCCGAATGCGGTGTTGGTGATCACAAACTCTGAATGAAATGATTCAAAAAATCTGAAATACTTTTTCAACCGAAGAAACCTAGGACCTTTTGATAACATAATTTCTTATTGACAAAGCCCACTCTTCCCGATTTATTTTTCAGCACTTTTTTATACTTCATAATAAAATTGTTTTAAAAATATTATAAGTTCGTTTTAAAAGGCCAAAAGTAGCAAATTAACTACAACGGCCTCTATAAAAGTATAATTAAAACAAATTTAATTTAATTAGTGAATATTTATTTTCTTAATAAGTATTTTCGTGAAGTTCAGTTTTTTGCTAATACTAACTACTATTAAACTAATATAAATATATGTATGACTAGCTTGTGTTCGCGGCTTTGCTCATGTGGGCTACACGAGTAACTTGTCACGTCATGTCGACATTAAGATTTTTATTTTTTTAACATTATAAAGCCCATCCATGCTAGCTAGAATTAGTAAAAGTGTCAAACACAAAACAACAAAATCAAGATCACTCTGTATAAGTTATTTTAGTCTGTTTTGAAACCTCCTGTACAAATTGTCATCCTCTACATAAGGGGATCATTTTCCAAAAAACTTGAAACACTTTATAATTTCTTACCAGGCCAAATACCAAAATTTATGAAATTACAGATTTCCATACAACTTTCTACCATTATTTCACCTCTCTAGGGGAGGGTTTTCGAAAAATGCTAAAACACGTCATTCTTTATTTTTGTTAAAAATCTAAAGATCGCTTAAAATATTCATTTTGATAGTTATTACTTCAAAAAGAACGATTTTACAAAAAAAAACTTCTTCCCTTTCTTACTCATGTAAAGGAAAAAAATCAAAATTCCTGAGACATGTCATTCTTTATTTCTTTTCAAAAAGCCAAATACCAATTTTCATGTTTTTTACTTCAAAACTGATGGACTTTCATACAAACTTTCAACCCCTATTTGACTCCTTTAAGGTACGATTTCCATTCTTTTCCATTCTTAGTGGTTGGTTACGTCACTCAATTAACTTACAGTCCAAATTCTATCTCATTAGCTTCAGCGGTTTCGGCTCGGCGATGATGAGTCAGTCAGTCAGGACAAGTCATTATATGTATATAGAAGATTAAAGAAAGCTGACTGTTAAAAACAAGCCATATATTTTCAAAGGAAACACTAAATGTTGTTAGTCATACATACCATAATGTCTTCCGCAATCTGAACCCATTCTTTTTCAGTCATATTCGAGGAATCCAAGAGATTCTCATATTCTATTATTTTGTAGAATATCCTCAGATCTAAGTCTTTCGTTTCTAGAAACAGAAAAAGAAGGTTAATTGTTTTGTTCTAAGTCCACTGTCCAGTAGTGGGATATTTATAAGGGCCACATTCATAACATCACACTGTAAGACCAAAAGTTAACTCATATCGTAATGCGCAAAGCAAAGTTGTTTTTATGTGTGAGTTTATTACATAACAAACCTGGCAGCACGAGGTATGAGTTCTCAAAGGTAGATTCGCAGAGCCTCTGCCTCCAGTAAGCTGTGTCGTGCAGTTGTGGATATCCTCGAATAAGGTTCTCGAATGCCCCTTTCTGGGGTATCAGAACTGAAAAGACAAAATGCAGATTGTTATGTTACGGTCTTGTGCAGAGTTGGCAAGGATGATTGACGAAATTATCCCAGGACAACTCTGACGAAAGAACATAACCTCAAAATGAGGAACCCAGAAGGTAAGTTTAAGAACAGCTTGCAAGCGCGGATCCCGTTGTGGGCACAGTGGGCATGCCCACAACCT
This sequence comes from Eudonia lacustrata, assembly GCA_947562085.1. Taxonomy (NCBI): domain Eukaryota; kingdom Metazoa; phylum Arthropoda; class Insecta; order Lepidoptera; family Crambidae; genus Eudonia; species Eudonia lacustrata. The sequence continues at coordinate 16,786,416 of OX387326.1, read as the reverse complement.
TAATTGAGATCGAAGAATTTTTTTTTGCTATTTGTATTTTTAAAACTGGACAAGTTTTAATGTAGGTAGGTATATGTATGTATTATGTATCCGTTTTGTATGTTGTATTGTTATGTGTTGTGCGTGTCAATAAATGTTTTTTCTTTATCTGCGGTTATATTCAACCCCTAAAAAAACTAGCAATGAACCGTGTGCGTGTGTGATTCTGAACGTAGAGCAGCATAGCACCACAACACACGCACACATTCACAGCTAAAATCTAACCCAATTCAGAACAACATGTTGACAACATTTTGATTACGACTTGCACTTGGCCGATTTTTGAGTAGCCGTACCCCCACCCAGCCGTTTTTTTTCCTTTTGTTGATGGCTTTGTGCGATTAGCACATTTAGCCAGTGTCAAAGTAATTTTTCATACAAGTAACACTTTTATAAACTATATTTCCTTTCTGTAGGATGATGATGAATGATAATAGAAATGAGAAGTAAGAAATGATATACCCCCCAACCCCTCGAGTATCTCAGTAAAGATGTGGGGCTTTACTAACACTAAGTCCTCACGCGGACAGCGGACTTCTTGAAGTATTTGAAAAGTAACGTTGCACTATTTTGTTTCGTTTGTCAACACTCATGCACACTCACGAACCCTTAACGGTTAATAATCCACCCTTAGATGATAATTGGTCTCGCTGTGCTCGACCGCAGCGAGACCAATCATTCATCTAAGAATCCACCATTATTTCACATTAATATTCGACTTAACACGAATTTTAGAAAATAAAACAAAACCGCTGACATGACTCTTCACTTTAACGCCAAGATGTCACATAGCCGTTTTTGTGTGCTGGATACGCGCTTGACAGTTTGGAACAGGGGATCTATTTTTGAACCGCACGTATGACATTGTGTTGTCGCATGCGATTTAAGTCACACTCATCTTCCAAGTCGCATGACGACGATTTTCCGTATTTTTGAATCGTTTGTTTCCGGTGCTGCTAACATAATACGAAATGTTGCATGTTATCCGTTCAACGCAGAATTTAGAGAAAAACGGTTACAACCGCAATGAAATAACACTGCTTAAATAACTATGGTGCACTAAATATTCCTCTAGATTCATTTTCAAGTTGTTTTCAAAGTAGTAGTAATTATTTTCCTCAGAACGAAAAGCTGTTTTGCTTGTATTTACTTATTTTGGCAGTTTCAAATTATCAATGACACAAACAAACGAGTGACATGACATTGACACAACGAATTGATTTTGACAGTTATTCTATCAATTGATTTATGTCGCTCGACTGTAACGAGTGGGTGAGGGCACTCGTTGCGGTCGAGCGATTTAAAAATATGGAAAGTCAAATGTCGAACTAAATCAGTAGAAACTTAGCGCTCGACTCGAGGCGAAGGAATCAAAAATAGAGCCTCAGTCCGAGCGCAGCTGTTGCGAGATAGCGTGTCTGTTGAGCAGAACAACGTTGCCGCGGCGTAAGATGGAGTCGTAGGTTCTTCAAATCAATAAATACGCCGTGATTGTCATGAAACTTGTAATGTTTAATCACTAAACATACAAAACTTGCATATTTACTAATTACACTCAATGATTGATTACGATTTAATTAAAATGCATTAAAATAGGACTACACAAGGATACACACAACGAGAGGAGTGTAAAGAGGGAATGACAGTCGCTACTGTCTAATGTCACTTTGATATAAGACTGACGCTTTATCGCTTTATAGCGTCAGTCTTATGTCAAAGTGACAAGTAGTGAAGACTCGGAACAATAACCTCAGAACAATAACTAAAGCTTTGTTATTATTCTGAGTGTGAAGAAGAGCATACAATGTAACAGTGTCCATGAGAGGTTGGTGCGTTGCTCGAGCCCGTTTGTATGAAATTTACTTTCTGTCTCCTTATTTTGCGACATACAGGTAGGGTTGCTAACTATACTGTTAAAAACAGTATTATACTGTTTTTCACTACATTATACTTTTTCCTGTTGAACAAAAATAAAGTATACTTACAAAATACTATTTTCAGCATCAAAATGCTTAACACTAGTGTTAGACACTTACACATTTTTTTTTATTTAGTTAGACGGCGCTCAGTGCAGCGCAGCCACAAACAAATCACAAAAAATTGTAGATAATCTAAATTTGAAATGAGTACTGGCCAAAAGTGGAGCCATTTATCAGTAAACACCTCAGAAGAATTGAAAAATATTACTAAAATTGTCTCATATCTACTTTCTGTTCCCGCCACCTCAGCATTTACTGAAAGAGTTTTTTCAGTAATGAATGCAAAGTGGCGGGAGGATAAAATCTATTTCTATCCTCCCGCCACTTTGCATTCATTGTAACTATTAATTTAATAAAAAATGAGCTCCTCATTTATTTTAATTTCAGTTATAATTGTGGTGAGGCGTATGAGGTCTTTAAAAAATACTATAAATTAATAAGTTGTGCGAGAAGCTCTAAAAAATATGTATTTAACACATGAAATAAATAAAATACTGTTCATTTCTCTAAAATACTGTTTAATATTCTACTCAGACCTAAATATACTTTATTTCTTGTAAAAAAAGTTGTCAACCCTACATACAAGAGCACTAGGACGTGTATATAAGGGACAAATGCAAAAGAAAAAAACATATAACAAATAGGAAACAAAGATGAAAATAACTTGATGTTACAAAAACATAACAAAGATGAACTATAAGGACTAGTTCATGTTGTGCATTCTATTTGAAAGGTAAATTTGTTAATGAGTAAAAAGCAGTATCTTGATTGATTATTTTAATAAAGAATGGCAGCAAGTCTAGTTTGTATTACTTTCGACTTACTTAACATTTTTTTTGCAAAAGTATTAAAATGTATGTAGTATTCTATAAATAACTAAAAATATTTAACAGTATAAAATCACTCACCTTTATTTTTTTCCCATACACAAAGCTGAACACGGACGAGAAGGACACGCGTACTTGTATGAAGAAAACTAAACGGTCACGTTTTATGTTTTGATTTTTATTTAATTGATTTATCGGGAAAATATTATTTATTTCTTTTAGTTTGTTTATAATGTAAATTTGTAAACGTATTTAAAAAAATATATGAAAAGAAGTTATGTATTGAACGTTTATTCTAATAGGACGTTCACGCATTCAGAAATGTACAATTTTTTTGCATTTGTCCCATAATCAAAGACGCCAAAGTAAATTTTCTTTAGTAAATTTTGCGTATGAACGGTAATTTTTGAATTTTTTAAGCAGGGTGGATCACATCCCAAAAGCGTTAGAGTTATAGTTAGAATAAGGCGAAGTGGGGTTCAGGGACTCTACCCAACACCCCTCATATAACTGGGCCACCTTTCGGTAGTCCATGATCTCTCGATTACCGTCATGGCCTTTTCCACGCTGGCTAGCAAGTGATCGGAGCCAATCACCGCCATTGGGGTGAGGCATTGCTGCTCCCATAGAAATAGATCTATTTCTGTGGCTGCTCCCAAGTCATGAACTCTGTAGCTAGTGCTGAAAGAGTGATATGCTTAGCATAAGCAACGGCCTAGTTTGTATCGGAAATAATTTCTCAATTATCAATTTGTCACATTTTTAATTTGCTGATAAGAATAATGACAATTTGTTTCATTTTGTGTCTACTTAACTTTCTGACAACACAATTGATAAGGCGATAGCTTAATAAATGTATCGATAAGCCGATATTAACAATAGTTTATTCACTCTCGATAACGTAATTTTTTAACTTAATAACACGTTCATAAATGAAGTAATCACGATTCGGTTATAAAGAGTTATTACTACATAATATACATTCTTTATGCTACTGCACGAAGTAACAACTCATAGTAGGTAGGTATTTGTAAGTAGGGTTGCCAGATGAGTTGAAAAAAAAACCGGACTTGTTTGTAATTTTTATTTATTCAAATAAATTTGTCTTAGAACCATTAATTTGTCTTACTAATAGTAAATTATTATGCTAAATTAACAGTTTAATCTATTATTTTATATATTTAGTGCTCGATGCCACTGGCATAAAGTTTTATTGCTTTAGCAGCTATATTAAAGAAAATGCACAATTCACTTTTGACAAGTGTCTACGGCGAGACGATTTCTTTCGTCTGTCTGTCCATATATTTCCTATTACGCTAAAGATTCTTTCCACAAAATCAATCTTTTGTCCGGTTTACGAAGGTTTTCTTGACCGGGCAAACATAGAAACATCCGGACAGTCCGGTCTAAAACCGGACATCTGGCAACCCTATTTGTAAGTGTTGAAAAAAAATCCACGAGCGGGATTCGAACCCGCACCCTACGACATACATGGTCAGGTGCATAACAACTATGTTATCGTGCCACGATTTTCAACACTTTCTCAAATTAAAAGGTTATTTTATACTTGGTGAATTTCTACCCTTATCGCGGAGATTTCAATTGGCTTCCTAGCCAGATGTTTCCACTATACTCGTAAATAGACTAATTAAACCCCGTTTTAATAATGCAACAGGCATTCATCAATAACTAGTTGCGGCCAATGCCTATAAAGAACTATTCTCAAAATTATACGAGTTATATAAAGTAAACAGCCTATAACGGTCCCACTGCTGGGCAAAGGCTTCCATCATCGAAATCAAGTCATCGCATCGCTACAATTGATAGGTAATGGCTTAAACACCACGCTTGCCAAATACGGGTTGGTGATCACCAACCCGGGCTATGCATCGAAAAATCCGAAATTACATTTTGCCCGATCTGGGAATTGAACCCGGGACCTTCGGGTATCGGGCCGAGCGCTCTGCCACTCGGCCACCGAGGCGTTCAGTGTTATATATGATAGGCAATATTATGTACGAGTAAAACATAATAATATATAGACTACACGTACGAGTAGAAAAACATATTGCACGCACCGATAGTAACTATGTATGTTTATTTCTTTCTTTCTTTACTATTAACAGCTTTATATTTGCAAGCCGGTAAAAAAATAAGTAATCCTAGGTAAGTTACCTTGCCATGTTTGAGTTAAAAGTTCGTTCAATAAATATGTGTAAATAACGATAAGTAGTAATTTTGCCGGTCGCTACTCGCGTGTATATTTGATCATTCTGATTTTTTTCGAAGAGGCTTCTTAAATTAATTAAGTAGGTAGGTACCTCATTGAGAAAATATTATTGACTGCAATTTTTAATAGGCTAAATAGAGTACTAATAGCAAATGGTTATGAAATTCAAATAATGAAAAATACTATTTCATAGTAACCAAAATGGGCGCTATTCAGTTTTACTTGTTCATGGTTCAACCAGTAACAGTTAGGAATGATGTGTACTTTCTATATACAACGAAGGATTAATATAATATCTAAAACAGTTGCAATAGTGAATCCAGTAAAAGGAGTCCATAAGATTAATAGTTCTCAGTCCTTATTAACTTATATATAAATTATCTTGTTATTGTGAACTCCATGTCAGGGAATTCCAAAGCATCTCAAGAAACGTCAATTTATTTTATTGTTGGTAAAACCCAGATCTGCCATTAGGGTTGTTACCCGTACTTTAATATAAAGTATTTTAACGTTATTTTGGGTAATTATACTTTATGAGAACAATAAAGCACGCGAAAATACTTTATTTCACATATTTTAGTTCTCTGGGATTCTTTTTACATACCCACAAAAAAGTTGCTGTGCAGCTATGCAGCAGTGATAATTATTTGTTAAAACTAGTTAAAAGTTGCTGAAAGCAATGAGAAGTATGTTTTAAGCGAAATAAATAATCGTACTTTATTTTGGAGACAATGTACTTTTTTTACTTTGTCATAACCAATGTACTTTGTTTGCACAAAAAAAAGGTGGCAACCATATCTGCCATAGATAAATAAACTAATAAATATAGAAGTAAACGCACACTACACACACACATAGCCCGTAGAAGCGTGCTCGAGTTGTTTAGCTCCCGATCCGATCCGAACCCCTCGGAGAAACTATAGAAGGGAACAGGGACACGCCTACCTGCGTGATGATGAAATTTCCTCTAGAAACCCTTTGACGGTGTTCCGTCACACGGCTTCAGGAACCCTTTCAAACCCAGATACTGCGACGGGGCTTTTAAAAGGCCCAAAAAGTAGTTATAGATATACCCTTTTATAATACTTTTAGAGTTTCATTTACAACAACACACAAACGCCTGGCCGAACTATTTGGGATAATCCGGTGACGCTCTGTAAACACCGTTTGAAGCTCTCTCCTAATAAAAAGTTCACACACATGCGCTGCTACAATTTGGACTGAAAGCTCTACCATTATGAACCACTTGGTTAAATAAATAAACTTTTATTACTAGGGTAGGTAGGTATTTGACTGTACAAAATAAACAGTTTTTGATAAGAAAAAAGAACTAAAGCACGCATGTATGCATTTCAATTGCAATAAAACGCACACTCTCTAAAAAGTTTGTTAACAATGCTAATAAATAGATTTTAGCCATTTTTATAGATCTTCTATTTTAGTTTTTCCATTATTGAAAGCCAGTCAATTGATGTTGGGGAATAACTTAAGGCGACGCATTGGATATTTACGTGGCGGGATCTTGATTTTTCCCAACAATTACAAAACATATGAAAGTGATATTCGAGTGACATGATTTTTCATTTAATTGACTTCATTTTGCTAGTTGCAGAAACACGATTTGTTAACTTTTATAACAGACAAAAAAATATCAAAGTAACCTCTTTTAAAACATAGATTTGCATTTTACAGGCAAACCAGACCGATTTAAGCATCTAAATTTTCTTAGTAGATTAGTCTTATCACACACTTCAATATGCTAGTTATTTTTTTTAAACTTATTTGTAGTTTTAATCGGAAAGAAAAAAAAACAGTTTATCTTTTTGTTCAGTTTTTCTTATCTTGATCTTATTAAATTTATTGTTTAGCGATGCGTCGCCTTAACCACCACCCAATCACAGACGGGTTACGCATCGAACCCAGGGCTTCTGGCTGCATGACTGAGAGCTTTGCCACACAAAACCGACCGAGAGTCAAAAACCAATGGTAAAACTCAACATGTTGTATCCGTTAAAGGGTTAAACATAATATGATATCTTGTTATTGAGTATACTGAAATCAACATAGAAATAAGTAGTTGCTGTTGAACTATTGCGTATTGCATAGTAAATATTTACAATAGTAAGTACTGTTTTGGCTGACGTATTCTAAAGTCAACTGTGTTCTTAAGAGTTAGTTTATCTGTTTGTTTCTCATCTTAATATAAAAGTGAGAGTAAACAAATAAACATTTGGATGAAACGTCATTCATAATTTCCTAGGTCATTTAAATTTAAATTAGGACAGTATCTTAACGAGTTACAGATTTCCAGAACTTAAGAGGCCGCACTGTGTTATTTTGTTATTTATTATTGTTATACTCTGTTAAATAATAAACCTGTATTTTAAAAAACAAGAATAAGAAAAAAATCATTGATATCTTCAACTTTTATTCACCAGCAACTTCATTACAAACACTTGGCCTGCTATGATATAGCATTTTCCAACATATTAACGCTTTACGGGAGAAAAGCGCCCTTTGCTGAGTTTCTTGCCGGTTCTTCTCAGTACAAGATCTCCCGCCCAGAGTAGACTTACGAACCGATGACATAGTGACATTCATAAGAGCTACTTGTAGCCTAAACTGAATAAATGATTTGACGACCTCCGTAGCCGAGTGGCTTGCACGCCGGACTTTGGGCAGCGCCAACTCTGAGATCCCGGTCAATTCCCGGTCGGGTCAATGTCGAAAACGAACTTTTCGATATTGTGCTGGGTCTGGGTGGTTGCGGTACCGTCGTTGTTTCTGATTTCCATGAAACGAGTGCTTTAGCTACTTACCTTGGGATCAGAACAATGTATGTAATGTTGTCTAATACATATACAAAACCTAATACATATTTTGAATTTAGGAACTTTTGTTTTTGACAACATGTCAGTTTCATCGAACGTTATTCTAGTCTATGTATGTCAATATTAAAACCCTAATCCTATTTGTATTTAGAAGCGAGATTATATTAGCATCATAGCGGAACCTTTAACCCACATAAGCATATTATGCTTGTAGGAATGGGTTCACGTCAGTGGTCAGGAGCTATGTCTGATTTGAATGTGTCATGTATTGTACCAAATAAGTAATTTTTCTATTCTATTTGTCTTTCTATGGGGATTGAACCATAGATTGAACCACGATTTTTCGCAATCAAACGGAGCAGCTATCCGTTCGGCTACCGGCGCCGGCGCGGGGCGCCGACACTTGAACTATGAAATCGAAAAAATCCTTAAAATTTTTGTAAATAAAAAAATAAGAGGGTCAAGTATACCTAATACTTAATATTAGTATAGTTTCTACTCGTCAATTAGCAAAACTTTTGCTTCAGGACCAACTCTGTCATACCAAACTCAATCGAAATGTATAGGAAACTGAATATTTTTTTTACGATTTCAGAGTTGGTCTCTTAATAAAAGTTTTGCAAAATAATGAGCAGAGACTGTCCTCAAAGTTTTGTAACTAATAAAAATTGTTAATGTATATTCATTCTGAACTAGCAATTACGTCTTTTGTTCGCCTCAAACTCACCTCCGTTCCTATTCTTCACCATGCCAATCGTGCCACCAGTGTACAGCACAAGGACTTTCCTCTCGTTCCTCCCCAAACTCTTCACCGAGGTCGTACTGCTGACCGACAGCTCCATGAAACTGCGGGACTTCTTCACGTTGGCCACCACCTTGGAATTGCCATTTGAATGAAAATCGGAAACCAGTGGTACCCCATTTTTAAAATTTTCCCGCGCACTGCTAGTTGTCTGTGACGCGCCGGCGGCGGCGGCGTGCTGCATGACAGCTTTTGTTTTTTTTTAAAGTTTATTGACTTGACTTTGATTTGATTGACGAACTTTTTTATTTTTCTACAATAAAATCAAGACGAACGCTCCACATGGCATCATGTGACGGACTGAAGCCGGTTCTTTCGGGTGACCTATAGTGGGCTTACGCAAGGCGTGCCGACGATTAACAATGTGTGTACACAAAGAATGCTATTTCATTCACCATTTCTTGTTAGCAACAAGTGTTTAGCACATATCCTTTAGCCAGACGGTGATGTAGCAACGACATAACGATAACATTGGAGCGACGTCATTTGTTTGAGACTTCCTTATTGTAACTAAATATACACTTTCCACGTGCTAATAACACAAGACAAGCCCAGACCGATTTTATCTGTACAACTGAATCTCGCTTATTTATCACTTTTCTCCTAAGTTTCGTAGTGACCAATGTTCAACACTAGCACAGTGTTTGACACAGTTTTCGTTAAATTAATAAGTATAAAACTTCATTGAAATTTTTCTGAATAACAGGGAAGCAGATGGTTTTTATTCAATTGTCGCTTTATTAAAATCAGTTGCTGAACCCTATTTCCAATGATTAGAGGAAAAACCTGTCGAACACTGGTGGTGCTACTACCCTATATGTAAATCATCCATGCGCTTTAGAACCGGACATCCGGACAATCTCTTCGGTGAACGCTTTGTCAATATAAGTTCCGTCTAGCCTTTAGCGAGGTTTTCATAAGTAAGAGACTTTAGCGTCTATATTTTCTTAACAAAACGATCGTGTATCGATATAGAGATGTTATTATTATTTTAGGGATTTTATTGTTATTATTATTAAATGACAATTTGAAATGAATTGAAATAATTTACTGTTGTGCCTTTTTATTGATTGCATGCGGTGACTGGCTCCATATAATTAAAATAGTACTTAACTTTCGTCGAACCATGCATAAAAGTTTTGTATTGGTTTATTAAATACTAGTGGCCTGCTTGCGACTTTGTTCGCTTCACGGCACACCCGTATTCCGTCCAAAACCTATTTTTTTATACAAACCATGTCCTGTGTTGACAATTGCGACCACAACAAAAAATAAATCAGTGAAATCAGTCGAGCCGTTCTCAAGTGATGCTAATATACATGTGGCAATTGATTTTTAATAATATACAGAGTAAAAAATAGGCCTCTATCAAGTCATCGCTACAAATCATGGCTTAATCTGTCGTCTGCTGTGAATACAGACACAATAGAATTTTAATGAGATGAGCTCGATGGCGCAGTGGCTAACGCGCCCGCTCTGTGAGTGCTGAGGTTAAGCAACTTTCGCAAAGGCCGGTCATCGGATGGGTGACCAAAATTTTTTTAATCTCGAGCTCCTCCGTGCTTCGGAAGGCACGTAAAGTCGTTGGTCCCGGCTGCATTAGCAGTCGTTAACAATCACCAATCGGCACTGGGCCCGCGTGGTGACTTATGGCCCGTTCTCCCTATCCATCCATAGGGAAGGCTCGTGCCCCAGCAGTGGGGACATAAAACGAACTGATAATGATGATGATGAGAATTTTAATTATTTGTAGGACGGATCTGGCACTAAGCAAAGCAGACGAAAGGTTTATTACCACACCACGCTTGCCAAATCCGAGATGTCGATATCGGAAGTATCAATTAATGTAAGGGACAAACCACGATTTTACAGGAGAGCCAAAAAAACTTTTTTTTTTTCGATATCTGTCTAACTTTTTAGCGTTTTATCCGATTTTACTGACGTACAGGACGAAGTTTCTTAGTTTTATCTTCTCTTTCTTATCATTGTTGTTGAGTTTCATAAAACTTAGTAGTTTCAAAGATAGCATGTCCCTTACATTAAAAATAAATGTTAACATGCTTCTTACGTTACTGAAATTTAAGGTGTAAATAAAAAATAAATGATGAAAATAAATGTAAGCGGCTAGAAGCTTTCGAAAAATATACGTGTGACGTGCGAGCGCCACCTATGATTAGTTTTAGGTACCTTTTGTCAGGGCGACGAGATTATTGAATCGCCCGCCTTCCCGAGAGCCGTTCGTTGCTATGCGACCGCGCAGCCGCTCGTGAACTTTCGGTCGCGCTCGCGGTAAACTTCGTGGGGCACGGCGACGCGCGACGCCGTCGTCGGGGTAGCGAACGGACAGCCGACCTCCGAACTCCGTCGAGAGCAGAACGTTTTTTTATTATTACCCCGCATCTCGTACCTCCGCGGCCCACGTTTTTGAATTAATAACGATTGTAAAGTTTTGTGAAATAATGTGGTTTTTTTACAACTTTATATACGTTAATTTACTGTAAAGGATAATTTTAGTGGTGAAATTTAATGTAAGTGAATAATAATCAAATATTTTTGCGAAAATCGTTCTAGATTGCCTGAACATGGCTAACGTAAGGGACATTTTTTGAAAGATAGAGCAATTCTAAGTATACCATTCGATAGAGTGGAAAATTCTAAATCCTAATATATATAAAACTCATTTTGGCCAAAATGTCCCTTACTTACGTACTTCTGTATCGAAAAATCAGAAACAAACTTTGCCCGACCCGGGAATCGAACCTAAATTGTAACTCACTTCATTTGTCAAAAGGTGGTATTAAATATCATGCTTGACAATCTTCATCATTATCGTTATCATCTCGGCTAAAACACGTCCACTGCTGCATGCACTGCTGGACAAACTTAAAAATTTAGGGTGGCTTGCAGGAACGCTTTAAATCTAGATTTAGTGAATTAAAACTCGATTTTAGATTAATCCTGATTAAACGTCTTGCTCTAAGCTTGCACATCATCAATTTATCTTAAATCTCGAGTTAAACAAATATCAAAGTTATACCGGCATCTAGCTCGGTTTAAGGTTGTTAAATCTCGATTTTATTATTAATTTTACTCTCTCTTTGTCTGTCTTTATTTGTAAAAATGGAGTATTCTTCGAGTGATCACGATTTGATATAAGACAATGACGAGGAAATCGTGGATTATTTAGAAACTCCGTTTTTCTTTCAAAAAGTCTTTTTCGAAAGTGATTTATTTGTCACGTTACGAGATGACGAGTCCTTGAAACGGTTTCGCCTATGCAAACATAGTGCAATATTTCTACTACATAAAATTATCAATAATTTAGCAACGTCAGTTCCTTTATTTTCTATTATTGTATATTTTTCCACAAGCTTCAAAAGATGCATTATTTCAGTAGTTGTAAAACACAAATACAAAAAAAAATACAAATAAATTTATTTGATAAATGCTTACTTACTTACAAACTTAAAAATACAGTGGGATATAGTGTTACGTAAATATAAGCATTATTTTCAAGGAGGCTGAGATTTTCTATGACCCCACACTAGGCACTGCCGGCAAATTCGGTGCCCTGGTGGACTTCTTCATCATCAGTAGTGTATAAAACGTTAAAACTCTAAAAATAATGTTAGGTACCTACCTATTTACTTAGCAGAAATTTTGAATACAAGCTACCTAGTTTGTGAACACAAGTCACCACGATACAACTGTCAATACTGTCATTGACAAGCAAACACTCGGAACAATAATTAGTTATTAATTTAAATAAATTAATAAGTAATATATTATTATTATTTTTATAATTAGTTGTTAATTTTATCTTTCAAGAAATTGAATTGATTGTTTTGAGAGCAAACGTACGACCAAAGACTCAGAATTAGTTTTTTAGCGACATTTCTTTGTCGCAATTTTATTTTGACTTGTTTTTGTGAAAACGGAACGTAAAGAACGAACGGTGACTGAATGATGTACTAATAAATCGAACGTAAAGGAGATGTTTAATTTTGTATGGAGAAAATGCCAACACCTTGTACATAATACCAAAATGTAGCTTATGCATGGAATAAGCTTATTCAAAATGATTTTCTTCAAATAAATGAATAGTTTTTACGTAAGAAGTATTTTAAATAACAAATAATGGCAAGTTTCGTGATTGCAGGGGGTAATGGTGGTATTCTGTCAATGTCATGTCATGTCAAGTAGCTGTCATAACAAAAGTACTTACCGTATGAATGAAAATTGTTAATGTTAATAAATTAACTTACTTCTGGCTATTACTTTTATAACTTGTAGTTAGAGTAGAGTTAAACTTAAGCTATTAAGTGCTAGATTTCAGCTTTTTATTACCTACTGCCATGTCGCATAGCTGTGAAAGAATACTATCACCCACTCTCCTTCCTTAGTTAGGTGTCATAAAAGGCGACTAACGGACTAAAGACTGCACATACATCCAACATCATAGAGCGGTGCACGCTGAGAACATGTGCAGTCGCTATTTGGTGAAAAGTGGACTATGGCAGAGGACTGCTTTTGATGTCCTCATTGCCTAGTGTCTGACAATGACAAACCCTTCGGGGATAATAGTCGTGATTATATGTATGTATTACCTACTGCTGCACCTACACATAACAGAACAGCAGCTAACCTCGATTGAACTCTATGTACTTACATCAAATCAAATCTTAATGTACATTAGAGAAAACACACAACATACTCGTCCTATTGTAGTAACATGCAGTGAATAATCAACTACCTAGTAAACACACTTAAGTAGGTAGGGAAGGTAACTGGTAGTGATGAAATAAAACAGTTTTATGAAGTTTTATATTTTTATTTATTTCAATTTGACTTCATTCTCTCGCTCCAGCAACATTTTTAGATGGCATTCACAAGAATGCCAAGAACAGTTTTTTTTACCACATATGCAACTACAGTAATACCCTTTTATTACATCTTCCCATTCATTACCTTGTGTTGCTAAGAGGATATATGTGTAATATATTTTTTGACTAAAATGGCGAGATTTTATACGTCCTCTTAGCAACACAGTCTCATGTGATGACAATTCTGGTATGTTAGTAACTTCTAAATCAGTTGATATCTCCACCACAAATGATCCATGTTGTCTCAAATGTTCGCCATAATACGATCTCGCTTGTTTTATTTGGTAGATACCCAGAGCAAATAGTGTGAGATGGGCTCGCCGACGGTTAACATTATTTAAGATTATATATTCTGCTAAATAATTAGGCAACAAAATTCTGGTTTTTGCTCTTTCCAAAATTATTTGAGCATCTGGCCGGTTCACAAGCACTTTATGGAAAGCATTTATTATTGCGGCACTAATCCTAAAGTCGTCCATTAGATGCCTTGAAGCCACATTAAAATATTCATTACGTAATAATCTAAAGTCTCGTTTAAATCTGCCATTTACCACTTCAACTACCCATCTACATAACGTCACACATCTTGATTTGTTTGCTATAAGGGTGGATAATTGGTTTTCTCCTTCTTCTAATGTTTCTGGCTTATACACTGCATAATTTAGTGATTCCAGCAGAGGCAGAGCATCACGAAAGCCCCGGTCTAAAATGAAAATATCTTGAGGTCTGAAAAAGTTTCTTAATTCCGCATTTTCATCTTGGAAAAGGGCTTTCGTGATGTCTGCATCTGATGTTGTTGCTGGATATGGCCCCAAAGCATCTATTATATATCCGTCAGTAGCGACAATTAAAAATGGTTTAAAAAGTTTCTATACTTGTGACTGTAAGTTTTTTTTTGAAAGAGATAATTAGACGACTTTTGGACGTATATATATGTACCATCACAGATGACAATTGGTTTTCTCTCTGCACTAGGATTTCCGAATAACCCTTCGGGTATCAAAAGATTTCGATTTATAAGGTCACCTCTACTTATGTGGTTAATACCTAAATGTAACGGTACAAAATCATTTTTTAAAGCTTCTCTAGCTTTTTTTAATAATATTGTCACTAGAGCTTTACTTATTTGAAACAGAGAAGCTATTCTGTCGTGTGACTCCCCTGTTCGAGACTTAATTAGGTAAAGCCCTAGTGCCAAATGTGGACGCTTACATGATTCTTGTAAACTAGGTATTTGTCTTAATATTGATTCATAATTGGATTTCGTGACTCCAGTCCAAAAATGAAAAATATTGTCGTGAACCAATCTATAATTTTTAAAGTTAATTGGTATTCCACTGGCATCCTCTGCCTCTGTGGATAGTCTCAGTAAAGATTGCACTTCATTTTTAGTAAAGGAGTCACTAAATTCGAATTGGTCTAAAATGTCCCAGTCATATACTGTGCTATGCATTTGACAGATCTTTGCATTTTCTGTTACAAACACTTTTTTCGATTGGAGGATTCTCTTCTTTAAACATAGAGGCACATTCAATCGTTCTGGTTCTGTGCAACCTGGTACAAAGCAGTGTGCACTTGAATGTGTTGTATGAGTGAACTCATCTAATTGCATAGTTGTTTCTGGTACTGCGATAATATTGGGGTTCTCTCGTAACTCCTGGACCATTCTCCAGCACCCCA
This sequence comes from Eudonia lacustrata, assembly GCA_947562085.1. Taxonomy (NCBI): domain Eukaryota; kingdom Metazoa; phylum Arthropoda; class Insecta; order Lepidoptera; family Crambidae; genus Eudonia; species Eudonia lacustrata. The sequence goes on along the minus strand of OX387326.1, from coordinate 16,771,145 downwards.
TACAAACTAATGCATCCGCTGGAATCTGAAAACACAAAATTATTACCATATCTATCTATACTATTATAAAACACTGAAGATATTTTCGAAAAACTAATAGGGATCGACTATTTAGTGGATTCTGAGCTAAAAACGATATTTTTGTCACCCGTATATTAGAACGAAGATATGGCCCATAGTGTAACAAGGCAATTATATAAAAAGAATTTTGATAAATGAAACTACTTACTTCTCTTGAAAACATTCTTTCTGAGATTATATTTCTCTCAGGACCATCTCCCAGAATATGTGTCCGTCTGTGAAGCAAAGATGATCTGCACCACACGCAAACATTTCTATTATACGTGATTGCTTCATCCTCGCTCCTATCAACAATTCCTTCCTCTATTTGCCTCACAGCATTGTTTGCAGCTTGTCTGCGAATATTTCGCTGAGCAGCAACCCAACAAGCATAGCAAACACGTCCATTATTAGGTATCTGTTAACAAAGAAATCATAAAATGTAAAGTAATTTTTTTAAATTAGATCACTCACTTGTATTTCTTGATAATAAAACTATGAAAAGATACCTGTCTTGGACTAATTCTTCTCGCGATTTCATTTCTTTCGGGACCTTCTGACAATGCATGTGATCTTCTCTGAATTAAAGACCTTCTGCACCATACACAGGCATTTGAGTCCTGTGATGCCAAAGTTCTAGGAGGCCTGGGATTTGGACCCTCATTTTGACTAACGAGGCCACTAAAGTAGACCCAGCATGCATAACATACTAATCCTCCTTCAGGAATCTACAAAAAAGATTGTAATTCAAATCAGTAATTCATAAAAAAATCTTCACTTTAATTATTACTTCAACATGAATTTGTATTATGTATTAAAAGTTAATCAATACCTGTCTAGGATAAATTCTAGCAGCAATAAGTTCTCTCTGAGGTCCTTCTGAGATAGAACGTGTTCGTCTTTGAAACAATGCTGATCTGCACCAAACGCAAACATGTTCTCGGTGGCTAGAAGCTTCATTTTCAGTTGATGACATTCCTACTTCTAGTATTGCGAAACATGGATGACAAACTATGCCATCAGTGTCAACCTAAAATACAAAAGTTTGTTTTAAACTAATATTTATTTTGTCTTCTTGTGAAGAATGTGTTAGGTTCTAATTATTAGGAAAATAAAAATGTAACAAAAATAGTTTTACATAAATACTACATTCAATAACAACTAACCTCATGTCCAACATGTTGTTCCAAGATCATTAGTAATTCTATCCCCAGATTAGATGCGAGATAATGGTTTTCCGAACACACATCTATCTGTCCATCACACATCACACAAAAAGAAGACATTGTTTGTTGGCTGAAATAGATATTTTATTTAGTTTATTGTATTTTACTTTGATTATAGTTATTTCAATAGAGCACTGTAAATATTTGAGATCAATTCCATTACTGTCATAGATAACTGAGTTGGTTCGGAATCTATTTCCTCGAAAAGAAGTGTTTAAAGCATTTTATTAATTCTCTGGTAAATGCCTAATTAAAATACGAAAAACTCACCTGAAAACAACGAATGTAGTAGCAACAATGCAATGGTATCAACAGTAGCAGGGTCAAATGCAAATCGAAGTCCGGGATAGCAGGCAGAAGTCAACAAGTGAGGCAGCAAACGGAAGTCCAGGATAGCAGGCAGAAGTCAACAAGTGAGGCAGTAAACGGTAGCAGGTAATCGGTCCAAATCAGAATTTAAAAACAGCACAGCACAAAAACACAACGACTCAGAATCGACGTAAAAACGGAATGAAAACAAAACACCGGTTTTTTTTTAAATCATGGTGACAGTTGCACTTTTAATTACGTTCTTTACAGCTTTGGACACTTGTGTTTAATCTCAGAAAGACATCTCAAGTTGCCAGGTTATTAAAAATTATGTTTCATTTTTTTATTCTTACGCAAAAATGGTAAAGCATATCGGAATATTAAATATATCAACTAAATACATGTATTTTATACTATTTTTTGAGTAGGTGTACATGGTCCTGGCAAAAAATTAAACATCTCCTTTCGTTCACTAGACTACGTGGCGCAGGCGCATTGCTTGCATATAGCTACCTATCGTCCCGTTTTTTTTCTATAAGTGCAACAGGTAGCCGACCGCCCGACCGCCCGCTCAGCTGTTCTTTTGTTCTCGGCCAGTGCATTCAAGCAAGGTCATCTCTTTAAAGCCGCACGCATTCATTGGATTTTATTTCATTTTTGTTTGCAACAGCGTTCTTGTTTTATTATCATTTTAATATCATGACAGACGAAAAAATTGAAAAATTAATTAGAAAGCGTAGTTGTATGAAGTCTAAATTGACCATATTTAATAATTATATTACTAAACATAAAAGTTGCACAGAGATTACTAGCGTACAACAACTAGATTTGGAAAACCGTTTGAGTAAATTTGATGCCCTATACTCTGATTTTGATAAATTACAGTGTGACATCGAGATGCTTTCGGAGGAACCCGACGATGAGTGTAAAGAACGCGAACAGTTCGAGGACTTGTATCATTCCCTGGTGGCATCAGCGCGCAGTCTGCTTGGCGCTTGCTCCTCGCATCAGCGCCGGCTTCCAGTTGACGGCTCCGTGTCGTGCTACGAGGATGTACAGGCGAGTTCCTTTAAATCCAATTGCGTTAGATTGCCTAAAATTGACTTACCGGTTTTTCATGGTCACTATCAACACTGGCTTGAGTTTAGGGACACCTTTATTTCTTTAATACACACTAGACATGATATAGATAACATTAATAAGCTGCATTATCTTCGCGCTTCTCTTAAAGGCAGAGCTTTGCTTATAATCGATAATTTAGATTTTAAAGCCGAAAATTACGAAGCTGCTTGGAAGTTGGTATGCAGTAGGTACGACAACAAAAGATTACTCGTGAATAATCACGTTCAAGCATTGTTTAGTCTTGAACGCATGCAAAGGGAGTCTTTTGCGTCTATTCGTCATCTGATAGATGTTACAAATAAAAACTTGCGAGCCTTATCTACTTTAGATCAGCCCACTGAATATTGGGATACTCTAATTATATATATGATGGCTGAAAAATTAGATAGTGTCACCCATCGAGTCTGGGAAGAACATAGAAATACAATAACTACACCCCCTTCCTTAGACATTTTTATTGATTTTCTTAGCAACAGGGCAGACTTATTGGAGACTATACAAGAAAGTAAAGGTAATAAAATTCAAAAATTCGAAACTTATAAATCTAATAATTCTAATTTACTTATAGATACTCCTAATTATAATAATTCTAATATTTACAATAATAAAAATTCAAAAATAAAACATAACTATAATACAAAAAAATCAAAATGTTCCTTATGCAATGAAAGTCACTATTTATTTAACTGTGAAACATTCAGGTCCCTTCCTATTGAAAGTAGAATTCAAAAGGCCAAAGAATCAAAAGTGTGTCTTAACTGTCTTCGTCCAGGACATTTTGAATGCAAATGTAGTCTAGTGTCTTGTAAATATTGTAAAAAGAGGCATAACACACTTTTGCATTTGCATGAGCCCGAAAAAATGCCTGTACCTGCCTTGCCTGTGAATAATATCACAAACTTCGCAAATTCAAATGATTGTCAACAGCGAACTACCCCTCCGCATGTTTTGCTTTCCACAGCGCTTGTGAAAGTTATCGACAGCAAGGGAGACGTGCACTCCGCCCGAGTTCTGCTCGACAACGGGAGCACGGCGAACTTCATAACAAACTCGCTATGTGGTAAGCTGGATTTGTCGCGTCGCGCGGCGTACTCCACGGTGACAGGTATTAACAATCATACTTCTCAAAGTACACAGTCTTGCAGCCTTACTATAATGTCCATACATGATGATTATAGACTTATTGTTGACTGTCTTATACTTCCTCATTTGACTAAATGTTTACCATCTTCCTACATAGATGTCGAACATATTCCTCTACCTAAGGGAATATGTCTTGCTGACCCTACTTTTAATGTCCCGTCAGCCATAGACATATTAGTGGGGGCCGACGTTTTTTGGTCTGTTTTAGGTTATTAGTATTATTTACCACATTGACTTGGGAAAAAATCAACCCAAATTATATGAAACCAAGCTAGGTTGGTTGGTGTCTGGGTATGTTTCCCGTCTTGGGCACTCTTCTTCCCCCATTTGTTATTTTTCTTTTGAGGAACCCAACCCAGACTTAACTCGATTCTGGGAATTAGACACTGTTGCGTCAAAGCATTCCCTGTCCACTGAAGAACGTGCATGTGAGCAGAGTTTTTTTTAAATACTACACGTAAAGACGATGGTCGGTTTGTTGTAACAATGCCACTGAAGGAGGATGCCTCAGTCTTAGGCGAATCGTTTCAACAAGCTAAGTGCCGCTTTTTATCTTTAGAACGTAGATTCATGAGAGATCCTGTCTTTAAAAATATGTATTTGGAATTCATGCTCGAGTATGAGCGCTTAGGTCACATGACCATAAATAGGGAGCCTTCAGCTAACAATGAGCAACAGCCTTATTATTTTTTACCTCACCACGGTGTACTGCGTGAGTCGAGCGTTACCACAAAGCTCCGTACAGTCTTCGACGCGTCCGCTAAGACCAGCACAGGGTTATCACTTAATAACATCCTTATGGTTGGCCCCACTGTACAGGAAGATCTTTATTCCATATTATTAAGGTTTCGGCAATTTAAATACGTCGTAACCGGGGATGTGGAAAAAATGTACCGGGCGATTGAGCTCAATCCTTCTCAACGCTTTCTTCAGCAAATTATTTTTCGTCACAGTCCCAAAGAACCCCTCAAAACGTACACCCTTAATACGGTGACTTATGGCACCGCCTGTGCCCCGTATTTAGCTACTAAATGTTTAGTAAACTTGGCATCTAGTGCGTTAGATAATGACGTAAAAAAGTCCATACAAAGGGATTTTTACGTCGATGATTATTTAGGAGGTGCATCATATCTTGATGATGCAATCAGAATTATTCAAGGGGTCATATCTACATTAAATTCAGCACAATTTCACTTAAGAAAATTTAAATCAAATAGTCAATTTATTTTAGATCAAATTTCCCCAAATTCCCCTAACTCAAGTAATATTTTAGAAATTTCAAACATAAATAATAACGTTTCTTCTAAAACACTTGGTGTCAACTGGATTTGTGATTCTGACACATTATCATTTTCAATAAATATTGATATAAATAAAAAAGTAACCAAGCGTCACATACAGTGATAAGTCAAATATTCGATCCCTTAGGTTTAGTTGGCCCATGCATAGTCGAAGCAAAGATCATCATGCAAAGGTTGTGGATCAATCAATGCTCATGGGACGACGAAGTGTCAGAGGACATAAAACAATTATGGTTTGAATTTGCAAACACATTACCTTTTCTGAACAAACTTAACATTCCTCGATGGATTCTTAGAGACAACTCCCTAACTCACGAAGTTCACGTATTTAGTGACGCCTCAGAAAAAGCGTACGGCGTTTGTGTGTACATACGTTCTGTAGACAAATCAGGCACAGTGACAGTACATCTTCTTACATCTAAAAGTCGAGTCGCGCCTATTAAGCCCATGACCATTCCCCGACTGGAGCTTTGCGGAGCTTTATTGGCAACAAGATTGTGTACTAAAGTATTGACCTCTTTAACACTCTCGGTTTCCATTTGTAGATTTTGGTGCGATTCCACATTTGTACTAGGGTGGTTAACTACTCCACCTAGTGAGCTTAAAAGCTTCGTTCGCAACCGTGTTCACGAAATTCAGGAGAGCACAGAGGGTCACACGTGGAGTTACGTACCGTCGAAAGACAATCCGGCGGATCTTGTTTCTCGCGGGCTGAAGGCTGACCTAATCAGCAGTTCTTCTTTGTGGTGGTCAGGTCCCACCTTTTTATTAAATAATGAGGCTTTTTGGCCAACAATGCCCAATGAGAGCGTGAAGCACGATCTACCAGAAATGGTTTCTTGTTCTGTAGCGCTTGTAAATGAAAATACTAATGCTGACTTAATTAGTGAATTTATTAACACAAAATCTAAATTTATTTTAATCCAACGTTCAATCGCATATTTATTGAGATTCATTCACAACTGCAAAAACAAAAATAACAAATTATCTGGTCATCTTTCGGTTCAAGAACTTCATAATTCAACTAATTTAAGGCTGTAAGCTCCTTAAGTCATTTTTGGCAATTTTTGTATGCAATTCGATAAAGGCTGTACATGGAGTGCCTGAGAGTAAGTTCGAAATGTTATGTGAACCAAAAAATTGGGCAGTTAATATCGAGTACTGTGAATGGATTTGGTTTCGTAGACACACCACCAAATCGAAAATCACCGAATAATACTATCGAGGTTTATAACCAAAACGTTAGAGGACTTCGTACAAAATTGGAACATTTTTGTCACAGCATTTCTGCTTCAGGCGCGGATTTGTATGCAATCACAGAAACTGGTTGTAATACATCTATTCACGATTCTGAAATAATCGCCCCCGGGTATACAATCTTACGCTGTGATCGGGCCGACGGGCGGAAACAAGGCGGCGCGTTTCTCGTGGCCACACCGTGCTTCGAGCTACGACGAGTGCCGATACCGGGTGACGTCATCATCGATCATCAGCAGTTCGAACTGGTTTGTGCGACTGTGTCTCGACGAAATAGATTTTTGTTTGTAATTTGTGTAGTTTATATCCCTCCAAAAAGTAATGATACGGAATACATGACGTTATTTAGAATTATCGAACAATTATGTAATATTTACAATGATGTTATTGTCTTAGGTGATTTTAATTTTAATTCTTGTTCCGCAAATATAATTAATTATTATGAATGTTTTCAGTCTTACTGTGGATTTGCTCAGTATAACAAAATACTAAATTGTAAAAACTGTCAATTGGATCTAGTGTTGCGCTCGATGGACGGGGATGAGAGTGTAATTGTGAGCGAGTCAACGATGCCGCTTGTACCCGTGGACGCATACCATCCGCCGCTCGACGTCGTGGTGCGGCCGCGGGCAGCCCTTTGTCGACCCGCTGAACCGCCGCCGCTGGCCTCTTCATCAGTACACAACTTTAACTTTGGCTGGGACTTTAATAAAGCGAACTTTCCCCTTTTGTACTCCGCGTTAGGAAAAATAGACTGGACCCCTATGTACAGTTTAGATCTTAATTTAAGTGTGGAATATTTCTACGCCATATTGAACTCCGTTTTAGATGACTTTGTACCGCGTAAAACACGAAAGGGTGATGTATTCAGGGCGTATGTACCCAGAGTGGTACACTGCGGAAGTAATACGCGAAATAAAGTTGAAAGCGGATCTGCACAAAGAATATAAAATCAGTAAATCCCATAGTGATTATGAGGTATTTGCTCGGTGTAGGGCAAAGGTAAAAATGATGATAAAGCAGGCGGAAGATCATTATCAACAATGTGTACAGAGTCGTTTACGGGACAACCCAAAATCTTTTTGGAACTACATAAATTCCAAAAAATCTGGTAGGAACCCAAAAACATTTATGAAGAACGATGAAGTGTTGGCAACCGATCAGTGCGCCAAAGAATTTGCTAATTACTTTCGAGCGGTATATAGCACTGAACGAGCAAAGCTGAATGTCGATGTGGCGATATCGGAAGCCGGTGGGGACAACGGGGCGGCGCGTGTCCACCTAGACCGCCTCCACCTGGGTGAAGTCGAACGTGCGCTCAAAAATCTTAAGCCATTGAAATCTACTGGACCAGATGGTGTTCCGCCGTATATATTTAAGGACTGTTGGGCAGTGTTTGTCGAGCCACTACTATACATTTATAATAAATGTTTAGGTGAAGCAGAGTTCCCGGAGAGGTGGAAAATGACAAGGGTAGTTCCAGTACCAAAAGGTTCGGGGACGAGTATAGAGGAACATAGACCGGTAGCAGTGCTATCCACCCCCGCAAAAGTATTAGAGGCAGCTATTCAACAACAAATTCTTAATCAGATTGGTTCACAGTTGTCAGAAGCTCAGCATGGGTTCCGGCCAGCAAGAAGTACTACCAGCAATCTTCTGGAGTACATGACATATATTACACCAGTGGTGGATAGTGGGGGGCGGGTCGACGCCGCCTACTTTGACTTTAAAAAAGCATTTGATTTAGTTCAGAATGACGTATTGCTAAAAAAGTTGGCGGGCGTCGGTTTCACGCCCCACTTGCTTAAATTTTTTGCTGGCTACATGCAAGACCGGCAACAATACGTAGAATACGCGGGATATTCTTCTGAGCCCTACTTTACCCGGTCAGGCGTGAGTCAAGGTAGTAATCTTGGCCCTTTACAATTTATTATCATGATCAACGATCTAGCACGTGTTGTTGAGGATGCAAGATGCTTGCTTTTCGCTGACGACTTAAAACTATATCTGGAGATTCGAGATGAAAACGACTGTGTAAGACTGCAGAGGGACATAGATAGGGTAGTTGCTTGGAGTAAGGAAAATCATCTGCATTTTAATCCTACTAAATGTGTAACAATAACATTCTCTCGCGCTTACACCACACCCCAATACGAGTATACGGTGGAAAATATTCCTATAACAAGAGTGACCGAAGTCAAGGATCTAGGGACATGTCTTAACAGTGAGCTAACTTTTCGTACACACATTGTCCAGATATGTAAGAAGGCATATAGAAATTTGGGCTTCGTCTTTCGTAGGGTTGGTAATTTGAATAATTTTAACTTCTCAGTAATCAAGACTTTATATAACGCGCTAGTGAGAAGCCAATTAGAATTTAATGCGGTGATATGGTCCCCTTACGAATCTAAGTACAATCTCATGCTGGAACGGATTCAGAATAAATTCATAAGATACCTTTACCTTAAATTATATGGAGTGTACCCCTTTTATCCGCTAATGTATCCAACATTATTTGTATTGGGCATGGTCGGTTACAACGAACTTAGGGTAAGGAGGGACATGTCACTGGTACTTTACATTTTTAAGATAATAAGGGGTAAGTTACAAAACGCTTTTGTACTCAGTCAAATAGGCATGTGTGTTCCGGATCGGTACGTTTGGCGCAGGCGCAGGCCTAACCTGCTGGCCGTGCCGCGAGCGCGGACCAACCTACTTAAGGAAGCGCCGTTGACGCGAGCACTGCGCACTCTCAACCTTATAGCCAATGATACTGACGTGTTCTTTTGTTCGCTGAATGAATTTATGCGAGCGGCTATGTTCACCATTTGTTATAAATTGAATTGTTAAATTGTATTGTTGAAAATTATTTTGAATTTATATTATATTATTATTATTTATTAAATTATTTATTGAATTATTTGTTGTATTAAAATTTATAATAGATTATTGAAGAATGATTATATTATTATTATTATTACTTTTTTTTGTATAAATTGGATAGGTACTATAATATCAAACTCAATACCTACTTAATGTAATTAATATGAATTGATTAAATTAATAGTTACTCTATTGTATTGGGTTAATTCCTGTAATGATAGATGTAAGTGTGGAAATAAATAAATAAAATAAAATATCGAGCTCGTCACGGCGCTATCTACTGAAGCATACATAGCCGCATTAAATCGTTTTGTGTCACGTCGTGGAAAGCCCCAAAGCATCACGTCCGACAACGGAACCAATTTTGTTGGCACTAATAACGAGTTTTCCAAATTTATCGCACAATCTGATCTTGAGGGTTTAGTAGCTCAAGAGGGGATAGAATTTAAGTTTGTCCCTGCTTACACTCCTCACTTCAATGGCTTAGCGGAGGCAGCCGTTCGCTCCACAAAACACCATCTTAAACGGCTCCTAGATACTACGCATCTTACCTACGAGGAGATGGCCACTTGTCTCACCCAAATTGAGGCTGTCTTGAACTCTCGCCCTCTTACCCAGCTATCCTCTGATCCCCTTGATTTTTCCGCTCTCACTCCTGCGCACTTTTTAATTGGACGACCGCTGATATCCATTCCGCAACCACAGGTGGCCGACATGAGCATCACTCGCCTTGACCGCTTCACGAGGATAGAGCACATAAGGCAGCATTTTTGGAGTCGATTTTCGTTGGAGTACATCAACCAGCTTCAGCAAAAACAGAAATGGCAGAGCATGAGCGGGGACCTTAAACTGGGATCACTTGTGATCATAAAGGACAGAGCTCTACCGCCCCTTCTTTGGTCGCTAGGACGCGTGACCAACGTTTACCCTGGCAGCGACGGCGTCATCAGGGTGGCTGAGCTGAAGACCAAGAGAGGCACTATTCGGAGAGCCTTCAATAATATATGTCCTTTTCCAGATTTTTGAAGCCTTCGACAGACTTCAACCCGGGGAGCATGTTGATGCCTACATACGCACGGGAGGAGACGCGAGGGAGGAGGGCGCGACATCATCGAGGCGAGCATCGAACCGGTTGCTGCGGGCACCCCCCGCTGCCAACCCCCAGCCGGCACCGACTACCGACGGGACGACACTCGGCTTTCGGACGGCACTGACTACAATCGCGACCCTCTTATTACAATACTATCTGTTTGTCCGGGAACTACCCTTTTGTAATTTGTTGGTATTAAACCACCCTATGATATACAGTCCGCCTTTCAATTAAGTCTTCGGACCCTTAACAGATCTTAAGCATCGTTTTTGCATATTATATGCTAATTCTCTGTTGGTGGAGTTGCTCCAAAATATCACACCAAACCTCAGCACGGATGCTACCATATCCTGGTATGCAGTTAACAAGGCATCCGTGTTTAATACTGGCGCGAGCTTGAATAATCAACATTGACAATCGACATTGTCAACATGAGCTTTCCAGTTAAATCTATTATCAAATAATAGACCAAGAAACTTTGTTGTATCAGTTTCGCTTATGATATTATTAAGACTATCAAATTCTATCATTGATGGTCTCGCCCCGCGCGTAGGGTACGCGCACTGTGTCGGCACATAGAGCCGACACTGTCTCCAATTAACATTACTCAACACAGTAAAGTCGTAATCCGCTCGCTGGCGCTCACTGGGCCTCGGCCAACGCCGTCTCACCCGGTGGGCTGACCGCGCCGAAGGCTGCAGCAGGGGGAGGGAAAGGCGGCCAGCATCGCAAAGAGCTTCGGCTCGAGGCACGGCAGTGTGGGGGGGAAAAAATACAAAAACAAACCAAAAAAAAAGGGAAAACAAGTCACAAAAAAAACATGTACCCCTGCCGTGCCACCTAGACAGACCCGGAGCATTCTGTCTCATGCCCGTGAAGAGTTCCCGGGCAATGAAGCCAAGACTTCGACGCCTGATCCGGCACCAAAGCAGGGGCCGAAGAAATCAGCCTGACCTGATGGTCTCTGACTCAACTGCATGACATGAGTTTTATTTAAATTAATTTTCAGATTATTATTTCTTAACCATGATATTATTGATATTAAACATGTATGGTATGTCTATTTAATAATTATTTATATTGGCACAATGAATTGTTACGGTGCTATGTAGATGTGTATATGAAGCAAAAGGGCAGATGTAGACCTCATCGTGCCAATTAATTACCAAAACTATTAAATTAGTTTCACAATAATTATTAAAATTGAATGCGTTATTCTAAGACAGTGGGTATCCACCTTTATGATGTGGTTACGGTCATCAATTAGAAAATAGGGCTGTAAGAATAAAAAATATCAGGGGTACTAAACTAAGAAAGGAATAATATTTATTGGTCTTATGTGGTAAAGTTTTTAACAAATTGTCAAAACTTTTAACTGAAGTAAGCGTAACTATTGATCAAACAACGTTTGCATTATTTGATTGTCATTTTTAACCATTTGTCAGATTAACTAATGATCTAACAACGGGGCCTGCAAAACATTTTTTACTGAAAGTAAGGCTAATAATATTAATAAAATTGTATTACCGACCATTTGTATTGGTTGCCAGTGTTGTACCTCAGCATAATGCCATGGCATCATGAGTGAGTCTGAGAGTATGCCAAGGCGCTGGTTTTCTGTTGAAACATTATATAATTAAAACATTTAAGACAGGACATATCAAAGAATATTTTGTTTTCTAAAGTTTACGCGAACACTACACATTGAAATGAAACAACTTTTACGGATCTACTCGCGTTTATTTCACGGCTCCCTGTAACCATGGACCCTATGCTAAGGGTTCGAAACGTCAGGATAATCATTAATTAAAAGTGATGTGTAAAATAAACGCAAAAAACCGTAAAAGTTGTTTCATTTCAAAGAATATTTTATTTGTTCGTAGCTAATTATTTACATTATTTTTTTGTTTGTTCTGTTCTGCGTTTCTAAAATTTACAGTTTTGTCGATAACAATCTCTCGTACCCTGTTATGTACGTACAAAATTATACGCATTTAACTCTTGTGTATGTATAAACTTTAACATTATACTATAAAGAGAGAGTTTAATAGTACTTACTTGGAGAAGGCGGCCGCGGCCGGTATGCTATTTATTATAGGTACCTAATAAGTGAACTGTCATAGTATGAAATAAAAACTGTATAAAAAAAAATGAAAAAGCGCTATATCCAATATTATATCAAACATCAAACATTATATTATAAAGCTGAAGAGTTTGTTTGTTTGTTTGTTTGTTTGTTTGAACGCGCTAATCTCAGGAACTACTGGTTCGAATTGAATAATTCTTTTTGTGTTGGATAGTCCATTTATCGAGGAAGGCTTTAGGCTATATAACATCACGCTGCGACCAATAGGAGCGAAGCATCAGTGAAAAATGTTGCAAAAACGGGAAAAGAGCCTAAAAAATTAAAAATGCTGCCGAAAGTCACTATTCCACGCGGACGAAGTCGCGAGCACAGCTAGTATCAAACATAAAACACGCCCTACTATTGACATATATCTAATGTAACCTACGTTACTACTACTTGTTGTAACCATTAGTTTTTGACACCTAAACGTTATTTAGTTATAATACTTTGTGGTCGCCCAATGGTTAAAATTTCCGACCGTTTCTTAATAAATAATTGTAGCGCATATTATACATAAATTTTATCTTTTGGGACTCATTCTTCATATTATATACCAAATCTCACACTCATCCGCAATCTGTGTACTAATAATAAATAATAATAATAATAAAAATTCTTTATTTCCTCTTCACAATAAGAATCTTAATCTAAAACTATACTAATGTTACACCAATTAACAAATTAACAAAACTGCGTAAAAAGGGGCACGAAGTTTAGTACTGCATAATGACTACATACATATAATAAAATATTAGAGAACATCACATAGGAACATTGTTCAGATCCCAAGGTAATGTAGTAATATTTTATTCGATGCTATGTAGGTCTTTTGATTTATTAACATGGCTACTACTTTTTATTGTTTTTAATTTTGCATTCACAGTGCTATATACAGGTGACTTTTTTATCACCATCCAAACCTTCTGAGATGACTCCCGTGATACAAGCGAACAACTCTTACTATTGGACCAACTCCCTAACTCGAAAATAAAATTCAGCTGTTCCATACATTTTTGTCGAATGAATATTGATGTTTTGTATGGAACAGCTGAATTTTATTTTCTAGTCAGGGAGTTGGTCCAATAGTAAGAGTAGTTCGTTTGTATCACGGGAGTCATCTCAGAAGGTTTGGACGGTAATAAAAAAGTCACCTGTATAGTTACATGCTTATAATATTAATCTATGGTTACAAATTATAAGTTTTTTTTTTGTAAAGTTTTAACTTGTCACATTTACTACGTTAAAATCACATTTGAGTCTTTTTAACCGAATATGCCCAATTATTGAATTTTGTATTTCAAAATTCAATAATAAGGCATAAATAAAAAAATCTATCAAATTAATCCATCGATAATAATTTATTGATGGATAGATAGATTTTTTTGTTATTATTTTCATCAGTGTTGCACAGCCCTGGTGCTTAGGCTATTACGTGACAAGATATCAATGACCTCGTAGTTTTCTCCGCACTCGCACACCAGATACAGTACGATAAGTTCACTTCGTGAATTGTGTTATTTCGACAACTGGCAAAAAAATGGTAAGTATTTTTTTTTTACTTTGTAAATACTTATGATTCTTTTTTATAAAATAATTACAGTCCAGTCATGTAGTTATGTGGTTGGTGGGACCATATAGAATCAAATAGGAAACATTAAAAAAAAGTTTCATTAAAATAAATTGGGTAGGACTTGGGCCCATGGGGGCCGGAGGGAAGGAACCTTGTTAAGGAGCTAAGTGTTAGCCTTATTGAGGCCTCCGGTGACATGAAGGTTGGATCAACTCTGAAATCGTTAAAAAAACATTTTGGGTGAGTAGGTTTTATTGTAAAATCTGGTACAGCTGTTTTTTAAGATTTCGGGGGTGGTCCAGGTGTATACCCCGCTCCTTCGCTCTTCGCTCCTCGGGTCTCGTTTTCACCACAGAAAATCAAGGGGGCCAAGCATAAAATAATCTATATATTAATACGTGAAGCAAAAACTTTGTACCCCTTTTAACAAAAATTGCGCGGACGTAGGAGTATGAAATTTCGCACACATATAATTCATATAGAGAAGGAGTGCAGAATGCTATTTTTTTTTTATTATGCATAAAAAATACATACATGTAGGGCTGAATTTTCAATCGTCAGTTAAAGGTTATTCATTGAATAATTTTGACATAATGACAGATTATCTTTAGAAAATATGTCACAATGACAATGTTATTCGTTTGATAAAATATATCTGAGGATTGAAAAATCGGGCCTAAATTAAATAAACATTGTTTCATACATTTCTCAAAAATTTCAAAAATGGAAGAGGAGCAGTATTATTATACTTTATGAAGAGGAGTGGCCAAAATCTGTCAATGCCAATCCAAACTCACATTCCATCTTTTTTAATTTTTTGTTTGCTTAGGATACAATCCGTGCAGCCTTAATAAAATATTATTAAGTAAATAGCTTTTTCGACCACTACTGGGCAACCACTAGTAAAAATTAAAGTTTCAATGTTGACAGCGCGCGGCATGGTACCTACGTGTTGCAATCGTCCACGTTTTGCGCTTTCCACCAGGCGCGCCGTATGCTCGATTGTCAACATCTTCACCAGCTCACTTTACACCCTACTGCTAAACGCCACAGGAGAACGGGTCATAAACCACCACGCGGGCCCAGGCGTATTGGTGGTTGTTAACGATGGTTATTGCAGTCGGGGCCAACGGCTTTCCCTGCCTTCCGGAACACGGAGGAGCTCGAGATCTTACTTTTGTGGTCACCCATCCAATGACCGGCCTTTGCGAAAGTTGCTTAAGTCTACTTAGGTAACATTGAAAACCTTTGTTGCAGGTCCACTTCATGAAGGGTATCTTTGCACCCGTGTTTACTCCGGTTGACAGCGATGGTCGACTCAACCTGGAGGTCATACCGCAGTATGCGAAACACTTGAGCAGCATTGACGGAATACTGGGTAAGTAATCAAGGTGCCTGCTGCCAAAACATTTAGTGCCTTACAAATAAACAAAGAATAAGGTTGTATGTAAGTTACAAAGTCCGAATAGTTATTGTGTTTTGTCTCTTTTACTCTAATTTGAAATGACGTTTACATGACAGGAACAAAACACGGAATAACTATTCGGACCACAGACCTATACATCTGACCTTATTCTTTGTTTATTTGTAAGGGGCTTCTAAACTCTTCTCGTTTTCTACCAAATAAATAATTGTTTCATTGTTTCGTTGATAAAAAACACAGTACATTGTTACATTAGTAAGTATCCACCAAACTGTGCAAGGGGACATAAAAAATTTGGCTTTCGTCAACGTAATGAAATGGTGATTAAAACACGCAATAGGCACTTAGTATCCGGATCATCGATGGTATTCTAAATCGATGATCCGTATAATAGGAATCTGACTGTTTAGGAATAGAGTAAGCACTTAGCCTTTATCTCACCTGATTTTAAGTAAGATAAGCCATATAGTAGGAAGCGCACTTCACCCGGAGTCCTCAAATACTGAGGCACTGGCTATCTTATCTCTAGCTGCCGAAACACAACAATGACATTAACATTGACGTTATGGTGACATATTTAGATAAGATGGTGGTAGCTAGCCAAGCGGACCATTAAGCCTTACCACCAATCAACACGTACCCCCCGCTTGATAAAATCGAACCCAGGACCTGTGTCTGAGACCGTTGTACTTAACCACTAGACCACAGATGCGGTTGAAATCTTCATTCACCATCGGCAATAAATTACTGAACAAGTTTATGTCAGTAAAGCCGTCACCCGCCCGCTTCGCTGTGCGAAAATTTGTGAATGATTTTTTTTTATATAGCCTATCATTTGCACAATCTAATGTTCTTACTACATACACATTTTCATCAAGATCGGTCAAGCCGTTCTTGAGTTATAAGAGGACATACAGACAGACAGACAAACAGACAGACAAAAATTTCAAAAATCGTAGAATTGGTGTCAGTGATTCATAAAACAAATATTTATCTCAAAACTTGTCAGAAAAATTGAATGTACAGATAGAGCCTACAGATTTATATAAGAAAAAAGAAAGAGTAAATAGTAGTAAATATAGATTATGGTCACGTTAACAAAAAGTGATTAAATACAGCCATAGCGACCGCAACCAGTTTTATAAAATGTTAAAATTAATTTGATCCAATTAACAGGTCTCATACTAGTTTGACAGCAACTAATTTATAGACGATCAACCAAACATAGTAGTCTTGTTAATGGTTTAAGCAATTTTAAAGTAATGTATAGGAGATGGTTTGGACCATTTTGACAAAACTTGGTTGTTACAAAATCAGAAACAAAAGCATCTAAATAAAAAACAATTGTTGATGGAAGATGCCAACCTTAAAAAAAATAACAAACGCAATAGTTCACCGAGCGACTTCTGATTCTGTTATTTTAAATCGTTTGTCGGTGGCTTAATTTTGACCATTTTCCCATAATTTTCCCATAAAAATGCTTTGTAGGCCCATAGTTCTATCTAACAAAGTCCGAGTTTCAAAATCAGGCTACTATAATTACAACACACTATTGAGACGTTATTGAATTAGACATAAGACTCTGTACGTACCTTTTTTAGACTAGGAAAATTTTACATCCGGATAATCCCACGGCGATCCAACTCCACGAGGTATGTGGGGTTAGCCTGATGTTATGGCCGACCCACTAAAAACCTAGGGTACCGTCTTCCGCTTTGGAGGGATCTCAAAAACTCTGAGAGGTCGTTCACGACCCCCCATCTTTGGACAATGGACACGTCTCTTACTAAGGCGCCTTACCCCTCGGGTGCGTGGGGGGCGTCTCTATGCTAGGTGGAACTGTGTTCCCCAACCCCGCAGTGCGGCTACGACGGATGGAGCTCATGCAGCCACCTCCTTCGAAAAACTGTACCTTAAGACACTTAATTTTTTACTGATTAACAGTGGGTGGAACGTCTGGAGAGGCAATGTGCCTTAATGTGGAGGAAAGAAAGGAACTACTGGAGGCGTGGATAGCCGAAGCAAGGCCTCTGGGGTTGAAGGTCGTGGCTCAAGTCGGCGGGGCGCCGATGCCTGATGTTATATCATTGGTAAGTGTATTACCAAGTGACCGTAAGTTGCACTCAGCTTATAATGGTTGACTTTTTATCACCGTCCAAACTTTCTGAGATGATAAGATTATCTCATTCTTAAAATTTAACATTTAGCTTTTTATATATTTTTTATGTTTGGGTTGCATGCGAGAAATCGTGCTTAGACTACTGACATGGAACTTATTCCTCACGCAAAGCTATTTAGCTTTAAAGTGACTATTTTACTACCCTTTTGAATTTATGGAGCTATAGAGTGAGCATAGATAAGCAATTGATTTTTTTTAGAAACCTAGCTCGAAACATGCGTTTGGTTGCCTGTAGCGTTAAGAAAATTAGAACATTAATAATAAAAACTTAGATGAATGATTGGTCTCGCTGCGCTCGACCGCAGCGAGACCAATCATTCATCTAAGAATAAAAACTTAAGAAATGCCTAGATATCCTAAAAAACCTTATTGTTAGAAGTGCATTTTTTTAAACAATTTCTATAACTCTTAGGCCATGCACGCCGAGCAAGTGAAAGCTGATGGTATAATGACGCTCCCGGAACTGTACTTCAAGGCCAGGACACCCGAGAAGCTGGTAGACTATCTAGAGGAGGTCTCCAATGCCGCACCCTCTTTACCTATCATTTATTACCATTTTCCAGCAATGACTGGAGTTGACAGTAAGTAACCATTACATTTAAGGCGACGCATTGGAAATTTACGTGGCGGGGATCTTGATTTTTCATTTAATTGACTTCATTTTGCTATTTGCAGAAACACGATTTGTCAACTTTTATAACAGAGAAAAAATATCAAAGTAACCTCTTTTAAAACATAGATTTGCATTTTACAGGCTTACCAGACCGATTTAAGCATCTAAATTTTCTTAGTAGATTAGTCTTAACACACACTTCAATATTGTAGTTCATTTTTTTTAAATAATTTGTAGTTTTAATTTGAAGGAAAAAAAAACAGTTTTTCTTATGGTACGGGGCGCAAACGCTAGTATCAAAACTTATGAGATTTATTGTTTAGCGGTGTGTCGCCTTAAATATAACATACATATACATACATCTGCTTGCGTTTATTTGAATAATCATCGTCATCTCTCAATTGTCTGCATGAGCTGCTTTGTAATTGTAAGGTACCCCATTTGGAGAACAATTGCCTCCTGACATAAAGGCTTTTAGCCTAGTTTTAGAGGCAGGACGAATATTACCTGCAATCATGCTTAAGTGGATAATAAAGATTATTATTATCCATTATTATTATTTATTTTATTTTTTTATGTGTTTGGCTATACGCTGAAGGGGTCTTTGTCCACAGCTGGACATAGACCTCTTCTAATGCATGCCAATGAGCCCAATCCATTTGTTTGACATACTTATAATTCGTTTATCAATGCGTTTCGAACCCTTCCTTCAACCTAAAACTTCCATTAAGTATTTGGATTTGATGAGCGTTATTGTCAGCATCCTTACCAACTAAAGAAAACTACTTAACAGCTCCACTGGACGTAATGTTCCCAATCTTTAAACATCCACCAATTTTGTTTTCAGTGAACATGCCAGAACTTTTCAAAGTAGCCACCAGTAGAATTCCAAACTTCAAAGGGTTCAAAGCTGATTTGAGCGTGGCGAACCAACTGGACGGCTTACTGGGCCACGACCACAGGATCTTCATTGCGAACCATGTACGTCATCATCATCATCATCATCAGCTCATTTTATGTCCCCACTGCTGGGGCACGAGCCTTCCCTATGGATGGATAGGAAGAACGGGCCATAAACCACCACGCGGGCCCACTGCGGATTGGTGGTTGGTAACGACTGCTAATGCAGCCGGGACCAACGGCTTTACGTGTCTTCCGAAGCACGGAGGAGCTCGAGTTGTAAATTTTTGGTCACCCATCCGATGACCGGCCTTTGCGAAAGTTGCTTAACCTCAGCACTCCCAAACCGGGCGCGTTAACCACTGCGCCATCGAGCTCCTCACCATGTACGTATTGAAGTATAATTGAATCACCTGCCTAGGGACATTATGGACTAGTTCCCCCACGAGGACAACCCGAACCGAGGTTCTAGCCTTTAGAGGCGCCCTCAGGTTCTTCTGCTCCCGATCAAGATTTATCCCGAAACCTTCGGATAGTCTAGTAAGGAACAAGTAATTTCCTCTAGAAAACTTCTGACGGTGTTTCGTGTCCCACCCCTTGCTCCACCCGCCCCCAAAAAAGTCCGGTGACGCTGAAAATTAACAGACACACTTTTTTTTTTCATTCAGGAAACATACTGCTTTATATCAAACATAAAAACAATTAAAAAATATAATACAGTAGCATTTAAAGTTTCCAATGCTAACTTGTACAAAAATAACGGTTTCTTGAACAACAGTGCAAAAGAAAAAGAAAAAAACTAAATAGGTATATCGAAACAAAAATACAAAACTAACATCAAAATCAGGTTGAAAATATACATATTAAATTAAAGTTAGGTTTCTCTTATCACTTACCGAACTCTCTATAAAACATTGCATCCGCTAGTCTAATTAATATCAAACCATATTTTTTGCCCGCTGTAATTCATTGCGAATGAACACCGAACCCAAGGAATTCAGCCAATGCATAAAAGAAAATAAAGCACACTGCCCGACGTGGAAATTGAACCCACGATCAGCTGATCGCTTTATCACACGGCGACGGACGGCGGCGTTTTTGCATAAGCAATACATCTTCTTAGAGCGTATATAGCATATATAAGCTCTAAGTTAAATCCTCCTTGACGGTAGCATTAAGTGCGTTTACGCCGCACACTAGCGCCGCCAATGAAAAAAAAAATCTAGTAATTAGAGATAGAAAATCAAATTATGCTCAACAAACTATTTGAATGCATGCATGTTTACGTCACCTTAGACGTTAGAGCTAAAAACGGCTACTTTTTACTATAACGCCGTATTTAACTAAACCATAACATGTCAGATGTTCATTTGGTGACGTCATCATCATCATCATCATCATCATCTCAGCCAAAGACGTAAACATGCTTAATTACTTCTTTCAAATAGTTTGTTGAGCATAATTTGATTTTCTATCTCTAATAACTAACTCGTACTACTTACTCTTACTAAACTCTTAGAGAGGCCGCGCACTAGGCAGCCCGGCTGCCTCAACCTGGCTGCGGCAGCCAGACATGTTGAGCAGCCAGTTCAGAGCAGCCACAACTGGCCAGTTATGATAATAATGTCGAGCGGGATGGACATAGAAGACTTCTCTTTAAATTTAACGCGCATTCCATTGGCTGCCGCAGCCATAAGTTCTTGGCAGCCTAGTGCGCGGGCTGCATGAAGCGCTCATATATCAGATAGGCTGCCGCAGACTGGCTGCGGCAGCCAGGCTGCTTAGTGCGCGGCCAGCCTTAACCCTTAATCTTTATGCCAAGCCACTTCTTTTACAGCTTTATAAGACACAACGCGATGCACCCGAACGCGACGTTCCCTTTCTCTTATCTTCTCGGTCTTTCACATACTCTCTTTCCTTTATTTCCTACAATATTTTTTTAAATGAATCGCTTCTTTCCTCTTAAGCAACACATACCCCTACATACCATATTTTGTTGTGTACTGTTGTTTATGTTCAACAAATAAATATCATAATCAAATTTCCAGCTGCTTGCCCCTTCAGTAATAATGGGACACGAGTCCAGCATCGCGACGGTCACCAATCTCTTTCCAGAGCTAGTCCGCGAGCTCGTTAGCTGGGCTATCAGCGGGGGCGTCTCAAAGAACGTCATGAAGCAGCAAGCGTACCTGAACGCGCTATTCGCCGCTGTCACTCAACAAGGCAAATGTACGTTGACTTTTCCATTTTAAATTACATTTATTGAATTCCAGGAACCAGTAAATAGTTTTAATACTTAAGTAGTTCCTACTCGTACACTTGACATTACTCGCATTGTTGGATAATATTTTTTATGGTTACTATTAAGATCACCAGCTCATTTGCATGTCCCCACTGCTGGGGCACGAGCCTTCCCTATGGATGGATAGGGAGAACGGACCGTAGACCATTACGCGAGCCCAGCGCGGATTAGTGGTTGTTATATAACGACTACTTATACAGCCGGTGCTAACAACGGCTTTACGTGCCTTCTAAAGCACGAGCTCTAGATGATACATTTTGATCACCCATCTGACGACCGGCCTTTGCGAACTTGCTTTAACCTTAGCATTCGCAGACCAGGTGCGCCATCAACATCAAGCTCTAAAAGATACCAAATTGTAAAATAGTTCTAAAGCTAACAATGACAATCAATACCGTTTTCAGGGGACTTCGTTCCAAGCATGAAGGTAGCGATGGAGCTGACGACCGGCATTCCAGTGGGCCCTCCAAGGAAACCTCTCACCCCACTTGGTGAGCACCAGAGAAAAATGATGAAAACCTCCTTAGATAAATTAAATTCTATGTCAGATTTGTGAAATAAATAAGTTTGACAAATATTTGCGTGAATTTTATTGAAGTGTTTAACTGAAGTTCGGCAGGATAGATGTAGATATAGAACAGTAACCTACCTATGTCCTATGTAGTAAAGACACACAGATGTAAAGACGTCCACTGCAAGGCCTCCTCCATAGATCTGCGATACGTCAAAATGAGAATACCACAATCTAAATTTCTTTCAAGACCTCTTTATTATTTCTTTTAGTACAAATAAATAAAATTAACTAGTTAAAACTTTTCTTTTCAGTTTTAATTAGGAATGTAAAATTATTGATTTTGTTTTTTTTGTAGTTACACCTATTTACAACAGTTGTATATACCAAAACTTGCGAAATTGATCAAGGTAATCATAGGGCGCTATTTTAAAAAATATTGTTATTATTGGCGTTTCGCGCTCGATAATTAAGAACTTTTACTAAAAGCTGGTGATGACTAAAAAGCGAAACAATGCTTCATCACTTATTTTATGCCCTATCCTGAGGTCCTAACAGCGTGATACACACTTTTTTTGTAGCGCACTTCGCTAATGCAACACAGAGATACAAATAATAAACTAACGATTGCAAAAAAGGTTAGTAGATAGTTAGTTATGGAAAAAACCAACCAGTCTGTAATAATTTATTTTGAGATTGAAAACAAGGTCATAACAGCTTTCTACATAATTAATCCTAGCCTGGTGAGTTTGGTTGCGATGCGGGCCCTGGCTTCAGTCGAGATAGGTCTCTGGGGCAACGAGGGCGAACCCATCTTGATGCCAGAGACTAATTCCATACCTGCTTTCATTATTGGAACCCATGCACCTGGAAAAATATGAATAATTTAGGATTCGCTACCATAAGAAAGAGTCTGTAACCAAAAAAACTATCGGAACCTTCGCAAGTGTGAGCTTCTACTGCCAAGCAGAGCTTTTCCTGGAGTCTTCGAGCCTGTGACACGTTGTTATCCTCAACAGCCTGCAGGATCTGCTGCGCCAGCTTAGGGAACAGGTTGAAGGTGGTTCCTATGCTGGACTTGATCCCCAACAGAGCGGCCGGAGCTAGCAACTGAAACATCATAGTAAATGAATTAATATAAAAATAAAAATAAAGTACTTACATATATAATATTTGCTACGGACTTCTTGGCGGGAAAGTGAAGCGTCATGTCTGCGGTTTTGTCTTATTTTCCAAAATTTGTGTTATGTCGAATATTAATGTGAAATAATGGTGGGTTATTAACCGTTAAGTGTTCGTGAGTGTGCATGAGTGTTGGCAAATGAAACAAAACAGTGCAACTTCACTTTTCAAATTCTCTCAAGAAGTCTGCCCGAGGATAAGTCTCAGTAAAGCCCCACATCTTTACTGAGATACTCGAGGGGTTGGGGGGTATATCATTTCTCACTTCTCATTTCTGTTATCATTCATCAACTTTATGTACCTACTGGAAGGATTTGTATATTTATGTATTACTTGTAAGAAAAATTACTTTGACACTGGCTAAATGTGCTAATCGCACGAAGCCATCAACTAAAGGAAAAAAAAAATGTGCTACCGATGTTACCATCTATCATTGTTAATGACAATAACTGTACTAAACATTGTGAATGGATAAATATAGTTAAGTTAAGTGTAGTACTTAGACACTATGTACTGTGAAAGAAAATAAATAAAATACCTAAATAAATAAATAAATATTAAAGATGTCGTCCAACGTAGGAATGGTGCCAGCCAAGAATCATAGGTGTAATGTTACCTATGATTCTTGGGACTGTCACTCTTCGGAATGCCAGTATAATAGTCTGGCAGAGGCCAGAGTATTATCCTGGCATAATCGGCTCTTATTGTCGCCGAAGGCCTCAATAATGTTTTTTTTAAATCATACTGGTAAACACAGTGCCTTCAACTCACCTGTTAAGTGATGATAAAGGCCATTATGGATGAAAGCTCAGTTCACCCGGGAATCTCAGCTACTGAGGCACTGGCTATCTTATCTCTAGCTGCCGGGAACACAACAATGCTACAAACATTGATGTTATGGCGACATATTTTGATAAGATGGTGGAATGATGGTGGAATGATCGAAAATAATGTATGTTCCCTTTCCAAAATGTCCCTTTTGTTATAGATCAAAAACAATTTTGTTAATAAGCTTCTTTCTAAACAGTGTTCCGTCACGAGCATAATTATGAAACTTTAAAAAAGCAAATATTACAGAAAAACTTACAGTATCAGCTCCTAGGAACATCTCCTGGTCCTCTTTAAGGTTCCTTAGCACCTGGGCGCCCTCGCTCAAGTCGTTGGAAGTGAACTTGATACCCTTGAAGTTAGGGATGCGCGCGGTAGCTGCGGCCACAAACTGCGGCATGTTTACTAAAAAAAAATACACGTGAATATGATTGAGGAGCTCGATGGCGCAGTGGATAACGCGCCCGGTCTGCTGTTACTGACGTTAAGCAACTTTCGCAAAGGCCGGCCATCGGATGGGTGACCAAAAATTTATCATCTGTAAGCTGTAAGCTTGCTCACTTCTCGTTGCACTAAGAGCACAACTCGCAGTGTACCACTGCTCGGGTCGTCAACTCTAAAGTCGACTACCAAATGTCCTCTTTGGTGGCGGAGATGTAAGCACACTCACTTCTCGGTACCCATCCAGGCACCTGATCAATTCCAAAGTCTTACGCGGCTGATTCAACCGGACGCTTTTGCATCTAGCGGGCGCCTCTACTAGTTCTCCAGACTAGTGCCGGAGATGTTGAAGTAACTGCTCAATGAAATTAATGAATTTTGGTTAAATATGAGATGCTAAATGTATATAAGAACTTATTCCTACCATATTTACTGCAATAAAGAGCTATTCTATTCTAAAACCACCGAGCAGCACAACCAACTAAGGGCAACTCACGTGCCCCGCAGATCTTTTCGCTTTAGGCCCCCTCCGGCTACTAAGACCCGCTCGCTGTGCACGAAATGGAAGCCTGGCCAGACCTCAACCAGGCAGACGAACATTCCCACTTCTACATGCCACCATGAGTCCAACCCATGTCCGGGACCTGCCGGAGACGCCCGCGAAGGCATAACCGGCAGGGGGCCTAGGATCCGGAACTCCCGTGGTACCCTTGAAAAGACAGCCGGACCCGTAGTTCCAACTGCCATACCCTACCTATCAGGGTCAGTAGATAGGGAAATTCTCCTTATTGAGCAGTAGAAACTGCGAGTTGTACTCTTAGTGCAACGAGAAGTGAGCGAGCTTACAGCTCCGGTAACCTATGTGGATATTAGGTAGTGGACTATACTTGTCCTGTCCACGGGGCAACTAGCCCAGAATAACTAATACACTAGTCTTAAAAGTACCGAATGAAGAATGCGCTTCGGCGCGTCATGATCTGGCGTTAGGACCTGACGCAGATGGTCCCTTGTGCTTGCGCAAGGATGTCTGACACCTAACATAACCTAACGGTTGGTGGGGGGTGTCAGTATAAACTTTAAAGTCGTGTGTAGCGGGTCTGTCCTCCTTATTGTCATATTAAACTTGCGCTAATCGCCCTGTTCCAATATTTCCGAAGACAGTGGTAATAGTAGGGCCAAGGATACAAATCTTCAATTTCACCTTATGGTATTAAGGCCAAAGTTAAAGTGCACCCACCCCAGTTAACCCGTATTCCTCAACTACAGAGGAATTGCGTGGCTATTTATTTATCTCTACTTTTCAATAATTAAATAATATTATGTACTTTTATAAAACCGGTTGTTGTAGAGATCCTTAGGGGATGCCTTTGTCCGGCTGTGGACGTCTTTTAGCTGAGATGATGATGATGATGATGATGATGATGATAATGATGATAATTATAGCGCTTGCAAGCGTTGGTTTGTACTAATATTTTAAAGAGGAAAGCTATGTATTTCTGTATGTATGTTCGTAACGAATAAACTCAAAAACTACTGGACCAATTTTAAAAAATCTTTCATTATTAGAATGCTACATTAGCATTGAGTAACATAGGTTATATTAAAAAAAAAGTCCACCCGCGCAAAGCCGGGACGGGCCGCTAGTAAATAAATAAAAGACATCTTATAGTCCAGCAATAACTGGTTTACTTACTCTCAACCTTGCTCATTTGGGGGATGTGGTAGTACAGCACAGGGAGGGTTGGTGCGGCCTGCGCCACCAGCTCCACGTAAGACACCAGCTCATCCACCGACTGAGGTTTGAAGTAAAGCTCGGGCAACGTCAGCAGCGAGTGGACACCCACTTTCTCACAGTACCGAGCCTGTTGAGGTGGCAACATAAGCAGGCTTTACATAGCTCTTAAAGCAGCATTACTACTATGTTATCGTGAAAACAAAACACGTGTATATAGACATCACGCTACGCGCTTTTGCCATCAGCAACAAGACTGCTACAATATAATTATTTTTAAGCTCATGGTAACGTCCCTAGACTTAGAGACTTACTTATAAATATATAGATACCTTACATATTTCAGCAATTTTATTGTCTACTGATACAATAAATGGTTGATGGTGTTCGTCGTGGGGTTGCAAATCCTTTGGCTTTTGTGTGTGCTATTTTACCTGCTACTTACAGTGGACTTTGTAAGTATTATAAAAACGTACCAGTTCCAGGTAATTAGGGAGCTGGGTGCGTCCTAACTGCATCGGATATGAAGGCCAGAGCTCCTCCACACTCCTAACTTCCACGTACCATGGACTTTGTGGTACCAGTTAGTGTTGTAAACGTGCCAGTTCCATGTCATCTGGTAGTAGATGGCCTCCTTTTAGTACTACCCCACTTGAAGTCATCCCACCCATCCCTCTTAGGCCATGAACTTTGGACTTTGTATTACCAAGGTTAATGTTGTAAACGTACCAGTTTCAGGACATCTGGTAGCGGGGCACCTCCCACTTGCACCTGGATGTGGAGACCAGTACTCTTCGACGTATTCAGCCACGCATCCACTACCGCCATTCTGTCAGCCACGCTCAGAGACATGTTCTCTCCTGTTGTGCCGCCGACTGGATAGAGCAAGTAATTGTAAGTGGGTAAGTCGACTTTGTAAGTCAGCTTGACTGCTCATTCTATTTTAACGAGTGTATTTTTGTTTTTTTGTGTACAGTAAAGTGTTTCATTTTATTAAATATTCTAATTCATGTTCATCAAACAAATGGTCCATGAAATACAGCTATCAACAAACAACTTATGTAGGGCATGTGGAGCGAAAACAGAATCAATTCAGCACCTACTGTAACTCTGGCTAGGAAAAGTTTGGTGACTTCTGGCCTATTCAAATAAAATATGTTGCCAAACTTATGGCAGTCATCCTTACAGAGGATGAAGAGAGAAGGATGGGGTTGCACAAAAGATCCCGATGGGTTGAAGTGCTACTGGGAGAGCGAAACATCATGTAAGCTAAACCTCAGCGAAACTTCCGACATCGACAACTCTACAAATCGATTGAAATCGAGGCAAATAAATCAAACATAGCTGGTTTTTTTTTAAGGTTATTTAAAATAAGAAGAAGTAAGAAATGAGTGCCATTTGAATATTTAGGTCTCGTGGTGGAATTTCTTTGGAAACTTTTTGTGTTAATCATTTGTAAATGTTACAAAACTAGCATACTCATACTAGCAATAATTGCATGTTAAGTCTAACCTCTCAATAAGTTAAGTTTTTAGATGACTACGGCTAAGCTTTTAATTTTAGGTTTCTTTTGTTATTTTAAACTTGGCTGATAATTTGGATCATTTTGTGCACGCATCGTAGATTTATTTATTAATTTATTAAAGGCACACAAAACAAGTTACATTATAATATTAGAGTTTATCACTCTAATATTATAAATGCGAAAGTTTGTGTGAATGTTCGTATATTTGTTGCTTCTTCACGCTGCAACGGATGGATGGATTTGGATGAAATTCGGCATACAGTTAGTTTATAACCTGGAATAACACATAGGATAGTTTTTATCCAGATATTCCCACGGGAACGGGAACCACGCGGGTGAAACTGCGAGCGGCCGCTAGTTATACATACATATACTGCGCTCGCGAGCAACACACATCCCCGATGCGATCCGAACCCTTCGGAGAATCTAGTAGGTAGAGCACGGGGACACGAACTAGTGCGTGATGCCGTTCCCTCTAGAAAACCTCCGAA
This sequence comes from Eudonia lacustrata, assembly GCA_947562085.1. Lineage (NCBI taxonomy): Eukaryota > Metazoa > Arthropoda > Insecta > Lepidoptera > Crambidae > Eudonia > Eudonia lacustrata. The sequence continues at coordinate 16,742,929 of OX387326.1, read as the reverse complement.
GGTGATTCGTTTCACATGGCTTGAGGAACCCTTTAAGTTTCTCGCCGCCCCCAAACAAGCCCGGTGAAGCTGAAAATGCCGTTTGAGGCAATCAGCAAACTCGCTCCAAAAAAAAAAGTCACACATAGACTCCTTGCACGGACACGGATTTTGGAACAGCTTGGTACAGTCCAAGCGCAGCTGTTGCAGATGCCGAGTCCGTGAGATGCAAGCGCGGATCCACCGTTGTAGGCACAGTGGGCATGCCACAACCTTAACTGAGATCGAAGATTTTAAATGTTTTTTTTTAAGAGAGAGATTGCTGAATGCCTCATACGGCATTTTCAGCGTCACCGCGCTTTTTTGGGGGCGGCGAGGTACGTAAAGGGTTCCTCAAGCCGTGTGAAACGAATCACCTTCCGAGGTTTTCTTGAGGGAACGGTTCTTGACCCGTGCCCTACTAGATTCTCCGAAGGGTTTGGATCGGATCGGGGAGCGGAACAACAACCCGAGGGCGCCTCTAAAGGCTCGGACCTCGGCCCCGGGTTGACCGGGCCGTGGAGGAGGAGAAAAGCGCCCACTATTATTTATTCTGTGGCGTGTGAACCGGTTCTTCGTACCCTTGTTCTACGAGTACGGTGTCTTGGGCCTAAACTAATGTGTATGTTTAGTGTATTCTGTAAATGTGTAGTGGCATTTAGAGGATCGGGCGGGGGGGAGTTTTAATGTGCATGTATGTATTATGTATCCGTTTTGTATGTTGTATTGTTATGTGTTGTGCGGGTCAATAAATGGTTTTTCTTTAACTGCGGTTATATTCAACCCCTAAAAAAACTTGCAATGAACAGTGTGCGTGTGTGATTCTGAACGTAGAGCAGCACACAACACACGCAGACATTCACAGCTAAAACCTAATCAAATTCAGAAGTCAACATTTTGATTACGACTCGCTTTTGGCCGATTTTTGGGTAGCCGTACCCACAGCCGTTTTTTTGTGCTGGATTCGCGCTTGTGAGAGGTTGTCTATGTGTGCGTTGCCCGAGCGCATTTGTATGAAGCTTACCGTCTGGGTGTCTTTATTTTGTGTCAAAGGTAGGGTTGCCAACTATTTTTCAGGAAATTAAAGTAAATCTATCACTAACTAGTATAAAAAAAGGGATTCGAAGAAAAAATAAAGTGTTTTCCAAATTTATTTATTTAAGCGCTGCGTTTCGTTTCACTTCACCTGAGTCTGAGTATCATTCAGTAGTTTAGAAATTAAGTCAACAGGAATATTTCGTTCAATCGCACGCATTAGTCGGAAATAAAGTATTTTTCATACTTTATTTTTATTAAAAAGAATAAAGTACGGGGATGGAAAATAACGTAGGATACGTTATTTTAAAGTATGGTTGGCAACCCTAGTCAAAGGTATCATTTCAGAGATATTTTCATACAAAACGTGTTGTTACTTACCAAGCACAGACTTGATTCCTGCATCCGCCAGGTACTTCGCATATGCCGGGATGACATCGAAATTGATGGTCTGGTCATCATTGAGCGGGGTGAAGACTGGGGGCATTAGCCCACTTACCGTGAAAACCACCTGTGAAGGAACATGGTGTATCAATAAGAGTATTTTTCTAAAATTTATTGATATTGTATGAATACAAATTTTACAAATACCGTAATTCATAAAATTAATAAGTAGCACATTATTACAAAAATGAACTTTAATTATGCCAAATCTCACACTCCCTTGCACGTACGAAGGATTTTCTTTGCGTTCAAAAATGTAGGTAGGTATTTATTTAAATGTAGCAGCCCGAACAACCCCTTCGTACCTATTCGCCTCTAGTCGAGCGCGAGCGTCTTGCATCAAGTATAGGTTTCTACTTCATTACGCGTTATACACCGCAGTCATAGTCAACGGTAATATAAAAAACGCAATGAACACAGAAATCGCGCGCCGCGTCGCAAACCGCCCGCCGTAGGGTTGCCAACCATACTTTAAAATAACGTATTTAACGTACGTTATTTTCCATCCCCATACTTTATTATTTTTAATATAAATAAAGTATGGAAAATACTTTATTTCCGACTAACACGTGCGTTTGAACGGAATATTCCTGTTGACTTAATTGCTGAACTACTGAATGATACTCAAACTCAGGTGAAGTGAATCGAAAATACTTTATTTTTTCTTCAAATCCTTTTTTGTATACTGGTTAGTGATAGATTTACTATCACTAACCAGTATACAAAAAAGGATTCTTTAATTTCCTGAAAAATAGTTGGCAACCCTACCGCGCCGGCACAAAATAAAGCGACTGCAGAAGTTAAGCTTCATACCTTAGATGAATGATTGGTCTCGCTGCGCTCGACTAGATACCGCCGGCGTACTTGTTAAATGCGGCACAAAATACTACGCCGAAGTCGTCGTACCCGAGTCAGTCGCCTGCTGTCAGTCGCGTTGCAAACTGTGTGTGAGGTAAACCGAATATTTTGTTAAATTTTGGTCATAAACCGAAGTAAAATGCCAGTTTCCGTAGTTAAACTGTGTAAAAATAATACTACAAGAAATAAGAACACCGTTCTTACACACACTATTGCTATTGTTTCTAGGTAGCGCGGTATCAAGTCGAGCGCAGCGAGACCTATCATTCATCTAACCTTCATACATACCGCGCTCAAGCAACGCTCACAAAGACCTTCTAACCGACCCGGAATCTCGGAACAACTCGAAACAGTTTTTTTTTTTTTTGAGAGAGACTGCTGGTTGCCGAGGGGCATTTCCAGCTTCACCGGGCTTGTTTTAGGGGCGGCGAGGTACGTAAAGGGTACCTCAAGCCGTGTTGAAACGAATCACCTTTGGAGGATTTCTAGAGGGGTACGGCATCGCACACTTAAAAGTGCGCGTCCCCGTGCCCTTCCAGAGTCTCCGAAGGGTTCGGATCGGATCGGGCTCGAAACAGTCCGAGCGCAACTGTTGCGATATTCCGTGACCGTGAGATGTTTGCTCAAGCGCATTAATATGAAGCTTTCATTCTGGGTGTTCCTTATTTTGCACCGGCGGCGATGACCGTGAGCGAGCGGTGATTCTGCATTAAGATTAGAAAATCTATATCCAATGTCTAATTGACTCTTCACATCAGTTGGAAAAGTGGTCGCTCGGATTGCCAAATTGTGGTTTCTTGTCCCAACTAAGAAATTTCGTCTTTCTTTTCAGTTTCCATAATCACCATAATATTTATCCGGACACAGAGCACACGACTGTTCAGAGATAATATACCAAGCCACTGGAGAGTATTCATGACATAACTCTTAGCTATGTTATCATCACCACTTAATTAAGATACGTTAGTTTAATTTATTGTTATCATGTTAGATAATAATTATCAGAAAACAAAACAAACAACACTGTTTCTTTACTTATACCAAACAAACTGAGTAGGTAGCCTGTTGATAATGTTGTAATTAAGTGTTGCTCCATCTTTTCCTTTAAAGTTTTATTTAAATTATAGTATTCTTTACGAGCTTACAAGTAAGTAATAATGTCTATTAGAATGATAGAGATGGCAAAAAATTATAAATAGCCAACAAACAGATGATCCTTTTCTATGGATGCAATCGCAACAATTTACAATTTAGTTATCGCTATGCCCAATACTTATTATGATCATAAAGGTTACGGAACTTAGAACGACCGCTACGATAGCGCCACGACTCCACGAGCGAACGAATGACGAACTAAAACGACGTGAGTTGACGTGACTAGACGTGCTTGACGAATGACGGACGACGACGCTATAAAATAAACCGACCGATTATAGCAGATTGTGTTCTAGTTGCGGTGATAAATTGGTATTACGAGCACAAAAAAAATGTACCTATGTAACAGTTTACATACATTGTTGCCTGCGGGCCCAGTGCGCATTGGTACAGTGCGAATCAAACTAAATGACGGCTGTGAAGTTAGGCGCACGTGGCTGCGCAATACTTAATTTAGGCGTCAGCAGAGGGTGGAAAAGGTCGGCCGTTATTTAGTTTGATTCGCACTTTAGTTGTTATCGGTTGCTAATGCAGGCGGGACCAACCGCTTTACGTGCGTGAATTCCGAAGCACGGAGGATCTCGAGATAATACATTTTTGGTCACCCATCAAATGACCGGCCTTTTAGACTGAGCGCGTTTACCTCTGCGCCAACAAGCTTCTCAAGAGATCAAATATTTAGGTATATACAATAATGACATTATGCATCTAGTTATAATATTACAAAAGCGGGTAACGTACAAATTGTATATTCTACCAGTAACAGCAACAAGTGACTACTTCGCTCCGCAGTAGTATTTACTGAGATGCGGTAGCGTAGGATCACCGTCCTTACCCTATATATAACTCTACTCTTTGCCGTCCTCTAATGACTAGTATCGACACGCGTTGACAGTTATTTTTTTGTACGTATATCAATGCAGTTCTGATGTAAGTATAACTGGTTGTAAATTGAAAAGGTGTACACCAAGTATCCGCCATCGCGTCGCTAGTTTCGTTTTGTTTACAAAATCCTGTTTCTGTTTCTGACCTTAATGTTCTGACTTGTTCACACGTCCAAAGCGCGCGAACTGAAGTGTAATATGGCGAACCCGAGTCGCACTGCGCCCCGCTCGCCCCGCACACCCCTCACGATTGCTTTGTCTAGACGTGCCCGTTGTTGGCTGACTGTAAGAATTATATGGACTGTGGTTAAAGTAAGTGGGTGTGTAAAGTTTCAATACTATATCCATGGATCTAAGACTCAATAATTACTAAAGCTATTAAAGTTATATTTCTGACATCAGACTCGACTATTATTCTGAGTTTTCGAACCTTAGGGCGGCCATAAACGTATAGCTTGAATCAGTCAGACTGCAACTGCATAGTGAATTTAAAATGAAAAACAAGGATGCTTCATTAAATAAATAACCTTAGTCAAAACTAGATACGATATTCTATGTATTGTCACACTAATAAAAAGTAAAAAATTTGTGTGTATGTTTAATGTGAATATTTTGTTGCTTCTTCACGCTGCGCTGCAACGGATGGATGGATTTAGATGAAATTCGGCATACAGATAGTTTATAACCTGGATTAAAACATATGATAGTTTTTATTCCGATATTCCCACGGGAACGGGAACCACGCGGGTTAAACCGCGAGCGGCCGCTAGTATTAAAGAAAAGTATACCTATCGAGCACCTCTAGACTGTAGATCAGCTGCTGCGAGTGCGAGTGCAAGCGAGCCTCAGAACAATAACTAAAGCTATAGAAGGATGGTTAAAATAAAAAACGTGCAACTATGTTTAGTTCCGTTCTATCTTATGGCTAGAAAAAGAGGTTGGAGTGCGTAAAAAGTGATGGCACACAAGGCAACGGCAGCAGCAATCTCAATAGAATAGAATAGAATAGATTTATTTATTTCAGGCAACAAAACAGTGTACATGATGGTAAAATACAAAGAGGCCCATAGAATAGATACCTTACAGACTAACATACATACAAATAATATACTTATATAAATTAAAAACTGTGCTACACGTAAAGACGGCGACGTGCGACGCAATGTCTACGTCCATCCTCTCGGCGTTCACAACTGCGACTGACGACCGACGCGAGAATGTACAGGGTACAGGGTCGCTCTCGTGCATGGGGCTGTCGCGCGAGACATTCGGGCGAGGCTAGGCGAGAGCTCTCGGACGAGACTGCACTACGACATTGGTTTAATCGTTAGGAAAATTTTGCGCGATACCATTTTTGACATCGGCTAAACCAAAACCGAACCAAAACTTTATCGTTAACGTTTGAACGTTTGAGTCAGTTTGAGATGTTGGCAAATAGCGCGATTGAGGCCCACGAGAGTGTACTGCCGGCATTAGCAGCGAGCACTCTGCGAGTGACTTTTTTGACATTTATGTAACAAAATGTCAATCAAATCAAATCGCCCAAGTTAATTCATTGTTTGACTTGATTCATTCACTTTTTTCCGCTTCAATAACTAAATGTAAACGAAGCAATTGCGATATTAAAATGAGTTCTCTATTGAGCGAGCTTAGCATGAACGATCTAAATGTAAAATTTTTCGAATTAATGCAAAATGAAAGCAATGCAGAGGAGGCTGCAAATTTTATTTTCGACAGTATTTTGGACGATGTCACCGTAGGGCTGATGTTTGAATTCCACCACGGCCTCAAGACGGGTTTAACCGACTTGATAGAAGGTGAAAAGGAGGAAGAGGAAGTGTATAAAATCGTGAACTCGACCGAATGTGATGTGTTCGGTTTTTCTATCATGAAGAAAACTTCGGACAGCAACTGTTCTTGTCCTAACTGTGAACGGCCGGTGTCTGCTACGAGGTTTGCACCCCATTTGGAGAAGTGTATGGGTGAGTACATTGTTTCTTGATGTTGTATCACTAGCATTGTTAGCCTATAAACTGTTGGTGCAGGCCTTCCCTTAACCATTTTACCGCCAACAACTTCTATAGAAGTTCGAGATTTTCGTGCCGTCCACGCCAGCACTTCTATAGAAGTTCTTCTTTGTACCTACTTTATTAAAATACATTTATATGTTGGTGTACAGCGGGACATCGCATGCAGGATAGTTGGGCGGTGAAAAGGCTAAAGATAACACAAGTGCAGATCAATCCATAACCCACCTCATTGTTTATTAGATTAAGATCATCGCCATGTCACTCTTCACAGATCATAGGATAACATCTCTCTAGTATTTGTGTGCTAATACTGACAAAACATTTATAGTCAAAATTCTTTAAGTAACAAATGATATTCTATTATTATTAATCTTAATTAATGACTTCGCATTTAGCATAAAGCTAGTACCGAATAGTAGTATTATTATAAACTAAGAATTGTACTTTAGATTAAGTTAACCTTTTTACCAACAACAACTTCTATAGAAGTTCAAGATTTTCGTGCCGTCCACGCCAACACTTCTATAGAAGTTCTTTGTACCTACTTTATTAAAATACATTTATACGTTGGCGTACAGCGCAACATCGCGTGCAGGATAGTTAGGCGCTGAAAAGGTTAAAATGGAGTCTCACAATATGTGTTATTACAGAAAGAACTCTGGTGAAGCTCCATAATACTCTATGTTCCAAAACTTTTACCTCACCATGATCCAGCTATACCAAGGTTGGATTAATGATGATTCAGTGCGACCTTGCATTTTTCAGTGTGACTCAGTGTGAATATAAATACTTGATTTCACACCTGATTGACAGGGTTCATAATTTGGTTTTATATTTGGTTACCATTATTATACGAATTATGGTTTAGCCTTAAATATAAAGAGTATTGATCCTCAACCACAAATATACTGTTCCATTTCTATAACTCAAAATAATATCACATTTTCAAACAGCGGCCTTTGTGATTCTTGAGAAAGTGGCTACTTTGTCAAGAATCATAACGGTCCTTCTTGAATCTTTTAATTTTACATTTCATTGATATTACAGCAAATTATGGCTATAATATAATATGATATATATTATTTTAAATCTACCTACAATAATTATGTGCTGTGCAATGCCATTTGAAACATAGGTAAATGTTTGAATAGATTTGTTTAGCTATTCTAGTGTTGGCCAATATGTGGCTTGGATCAGTTTGCTACATCATTTATTATTATCCTCATCACCAAATCATGTTATGTCCCCACTTCTAGAGCACAAGATTTCCCTATGGATGGGAACACTTCAGGAAGGACAAGGTCTTTTTGTTACAACTTAGTTCAATTAACTATTATAAAATCTCACTAATATTATAAATGCGAAAGTTTGTGTGTATGTGTGTATATTTGTTGCTTCTTCACGCTGCAACGGATGGAGGGATAGGATACTTTTTATCCCGATATTCCCATGGGAACGGGAACCACGCGGGTGAAACCGTGAGCGGCCGCTAGATAATACAGGATAATATTTTTACTAGTGCGCAAATTTTCTGAAGCGACTCAGAACCGGTTAGTAAACAACTCTCTCATAGTAACATGGGTTAAAATATGTCAAAAATTTTTGGACTTCCCATACTTTAACAAACACTTGATTAGCCTGATTTGTATGAAGAGTCTTACAATTATTGACATAATGCAACCCAAGTTACTACGAGCATGGGTTAAAATATGTCAAAAATTTTTGGACTTCCCATACTTTAACAAACACTTGATTAGCCTGATTTGTATGAAGAGTCTTACAATTATTGACATAATGCAACCCAAGTTACTACGAGAATGTTGTTTACTTACCGATTCTGTGTTGCTTCAGAAAATTTGCGCATTGGTAAAAAAAATATCCTGTTTATATAATCATAGCTTTGGTCTTTTGTGTGTTCATAGCTAGGCCCACCTTGCGGCTTTCTCTATCAAGCAAGAACCTATCAGGATCAATAACATCCTAATTGACTATGTCAATGAATATATATACCTAGGGCAAATAATTTCCCCCTCAGACCTAACCACAATAGAAATTGACAGACGCATTGGAAATGCTTGGAAACAGTATTGGAGTTTGAAGGAAATTATGAAAAACAGTGAAACCGCAATAAATATAAAACGGAAACTTTTTGATACATGTATTCTTCCAGTACTTACTTATGGTAGACAAACGTGGGCACTTACAAAAAGGCACAACAAAAAACTAGAAACGTGTCAGAACTCCATGGAGAGAAGTATGATAGGTAAAAGACTATCCGATAAAATTAAAATTAAAACCATTAAGAAACACACAAAAACAAAAGATGTCATAAAAACAATAAAAAAAGCTAAAGTGGAAGTGGTCAGGCCATACAATCAGAGGAAGTGAAAAGTGGTCAAAATTAGTCATGCATTGGTTCACAAGTAACAAGAAAAGAAAACGAGGTAGACCATTCAGACGTTGGGTTGATGACATTAAAGCCATAGCAGGTAGCACATAGACAAGAGCAGCTAATGATAGAGAGAGATGGCGACAGTTGGAGGAGGCCTTTGTCAACTACTGGCATACAGATAGGGAGTTGATGCATAATAAAAAATAACAATGAATGCAATACATTGGTATAGTAATTAAATTATTTTAGTAACATAAATTGTTTTAGAAATAAGCATAAAATGTAATTTATTTTATACTGTCTGAATAAAGGCTATTATTATTATTATTATATTATAAAGTAAGTAAATATACAATTGTTCAGCAGACAGGCAGGTAAGACAACCAGTCTAGTGTGTATACTGTGTATCCTCTTAACATCTTTGCCTGCTTCTTATAAATGAATGTTAGTCCAATCTGTTTTTAAATTGGTTTAAACTTTGTCTCTAATCTCTTCTAGGCGAATAGCCCCTCACTTCCTTCTCTAAATCCTCTAAATGCAGTGGCACGTAGCATGCATGTGTAGTGACACATTTACATGATACACTAAAATATGCACACTCACTCGCCCAAGACACAGTACTTGTAGAACATGGGTATGACGACCCAGTTCACACGCGTTCTCAGGTACAGACATGTACCTGGGCGCTTTTGCCCACCCCCACGACGTTGAGTACGAGATCCCCGAGGCGGCGCAGCTCATCCTCGAGCAGATGAACGGCGTGATGCTCGGCGGTCAACCCTTTAGTGGCGCCGCGGGTTGTTCCTTCGGAGAATCTAATAGGAAACAGGGAAACGTACTAATGCGCGATGCCATTCCCCCTAGAAAACCTCTGAAGGTGTTTCGTTTCACACGGCTCGAGAAACCCTTAAAATTTCTCGATGCCCCAAAAAAAGTCCATATCGTAGGTAATTGTAAATAAAATTTTCTTTTTTCACTACTCGAAATTTTTTGTAAGTTAAGTGTCTCAAATAATCCACTATGCCAAGAATAGGGTTAAAAAAAATGCTGCAGATGAAAGTGTTTATGTGTTAATTATAAGGCGAAAATTGATAAACAAATCTGTTGTGCAGGCATGGGCCGCAACAGCTCTCGCATCGCGTCGCGCCGCATCGCATCCAACAGCCGCGAACCGACCTCCTACGCCGGGCTTCTGAGCGACGACGAAGACGACGCTGATTGGGCCGGCGGCTCGCTGCAGAGCGATCGGCGCAAGCGCAGAATCAAGAACAACAACAACCGCAAGCCGGCAAAGTTGCCCAAGTATGTATCTACCCTGATCTGTCATTATCAGCTGGGATTGTTTTAATTGTCTCGAACCTTTATATTAAAGTACATTATTTAAGTATTTGAACAACCAACAAGATCAAACGCTAGTATTTTTCATTTAAATACATTTCTGTAGCTTTATTAGCCTTGATTATATTATTAAGTTGCCACGGCCCGCATTCACATTCGCGTAACATAAATATACCAAATACAAAAATAATGGTGACACAGAGATAAAACATCTCCAGTTCAGACCGATTACATCATTCACATCAATAGTCATGTGCCACTCGTGCTAGATGCAATGTCTCCGGTTGAATTAGCCGCGTAGGATTTTGGAACTGATGAGGTGCCTGGATGGGTACTGAGAAGTTGAGACTACTTGATAAGGCTTACAACTCCGCCACCAAAGAGGACATTTGGTAGTCGACTTTAGAGTTGACGACTCGAGCAGTGGAATCTGCTAGTTGTACTCTTAGTGCAGAGAAGTGAGGCGGGCTTACAGCTCCGATAACTTAACTAGATATCAGGTAGTGGACTAGGGCAACTCGCTTGAGACACTAAAAGTACCAGATGAAGGACCGGCGCGTTCTGATCTGGCGTTATGACCTGACGTAGATGGTCCTATGTGCTTGCGCAAGGATGTCTGACACCTAACTTTATAACCGTAAGGTTGGTGGGGGGTGTCAGTATAAACTTTAAAGTCGTGTGTTAGCGGGGTGTCATGTGCCACTGTTACCTCTCGTTCACAGAATTAGGACACTGCAGAAGTTAAGTTTCTTACAATACAAACACGATCGAGCAACGTACCTACACATAGACAATGTGTGTCACGGTGTTCCCTAGCCCTGTACATACATACCCCACTAGCCAGTACTAATTTAATTGACTATATAGGGTCTAACAATATCAATAAGCGAACGTTTAAGGGGAGCATCTATACATCACACTGAGCATGCTCACCAAATTTGGTCCAAAACTACAGGCTCGTTACCGAGATAATCAACAAAACATTATCATAATTCACCAAAAAATACACCCTTTCCAAACCCGTACAGCTGTACTACACGCACACAAAGATAGCCGTGTGTGTATGAATGTCATACAATGGTTTTTCAATTGTGTGCGTGTATCTGTACAGTATCTTTTCATTGGCGCTTGCGTGCGTGTTAGTAAAGATACAGCATGTTTCATGATGTGCATTATTTTAATTGATTTAGTATGTTAGAAAACATAACTTTGAAAAATCACTATAAAACTGGAGCCCATTTTATGTCATTGTATTCAGAATGATGTATAGATACCGCCCTTAAACGTTCGCTTATTGATTTTGTTAGACCCTGTATAGAATACAGAGTGCCTAGTTTTCTTTACTATCTTTATTCATTCGATTACGTTTACGAAAACAAGTTAGAAGCATTGAAGCAGCGCCTCCTGGCGACATACGAGAAGAGTTAAAATTTTGCCATACAAATTCTCGTTTTCGTTAACGTGATCGAATGGCGAATGAAACTCGCCCGTTCCCCCTCCCAGCTGCTGGACTATTCGGGGTCATAAAATAAGCTAGGGAGAGAGAGTCAAAAATACCAGGCTAGCAAGAGTCACAAGGAGGTATACCTAACTCGCTGAGCTCGCAGCATTCCGTGTCACTTAATTGTAGGAATCCTGCCGCTGCTGACTGCTCCATCAAGCTCCTAGCTATGTTTTAGTTACTAAGACATTTATGCCTTTCAACAATGAAACATATAATCAACTGCGTCTGCGCTAACCTGGCATTCCAGCGGCAACGGCAGAAATAACAACGGAAACCACAACTCGGACGGCGACGGTGGCGCCACCTATGAGACAATGACGGCCAACGAGAAAAAGAACCTGCTGCTGCAGATATGCGGCGTGGTCTCAGAGCACACCAAGAAACTGTGCACCAGGTCAGATTGTGAACGTTCACTAACAACAAAGCGCTATTCTCTAAGCAAAACAGCGTCGAACTCGCTCATAACTTGCAAACGAATTTCAACCTACTTTCAAATAGTAATAAAGTATACATTCGTTTGCAAGTTATCTGCGAGTTCAATGTCGAGGTCGACGCTGTTTTGCTTAGAGAATAGCATTGCAGGTAAGATAAACGCTAAGTGCTTACCCATAAAGAATAATAATAATAAACTTTTGTTTAAATTCCTTTTTAGTTACAATTTTTGGCTTAAGTGCTGTATTGTAGTGGTACCAGTATTCGATACATTGGGTCTTACAAATGAACAAAGAATAAGCTTCGAATGTTATTTCATGTTTTGTCTCTTTTACTCTTATTTGAAATGACGTTTACATGACAGGAACAAAACACGGAATAACTATTCGGAGCTTATTCTTTTTTTATTTGTAAGGCACTATAAGTCCAGTGTTGATTTCTTGACGGGACAGTGAAAAGTCATGTATGCGGTTTTGTTTTATTTTCTAAAATTTGTGTTATGTCGAATATTAATGTGAAATAATGGTGGATTATTAACCGTTAAGTGTTCGTGAGTGTGCATGAGTGTTGGCATATGAAACAAAACAGTGCAACGGCACTTTTCAAATTCTCTCAAGAAGTCCGCGTGAGGACTTAGTAAAGCACATCTTTACTGAAACACTCGAAAAGTCGGGAGGTATATCATTTTTCACTTCTCATTTCTATTATCATTCATCATGGAAGGAAATATTGTTTATTTATGTATGACTTACTTGTAAGAAAAACTACTTTGACACTGTCTAAATGTGCTAATTGCGTGAAGCCATCAACTAAAGGAAAAAAGTCCAACGTTAGACACAGTTTTCGTCTTCAAAAAATTACAGATTTTCATTGAATTTGTAGGAGATGCTAGGAAGTAATTCAATTGTTGCTTAAGGCTTACATCAGATGCTGACCCCTATTTCAATGGATAAAGGAAATAAATGTTAGTTCCTACTACTCTGACTTAATTACTTACTTACTAACTACCACTGCTGAAGTTAAAACGTCGACTTGACCAGATCCACCCGCTGCCCCCAACACACCGAAGAGCAGCGTCGTTCACTCCGCAACAACGTGCTAGAGCCGTCCACACCCGAGTCGGCCAGCATGGGCGCGGACGAGGCCGGCTCCCCGCCCGACTCGAGCCCGTCCTCGTCGTGCTCGTCGTCTAGCCGCAAGCGCGACCGCCACCGTGCGCCGCCCAAGATTAAAAACAAGCGGGAGCGGGTTTCGCCTAATGCCAGGGAATAGGCCAAGTAAACATGATGATTAAGCTAATGTCTAAGCGACGTAAACACTGTGTCTCATTTGCTATGTTTTGTTAGGTAAACTCGATGTCTTATATGTTTGTCTATCTAGACTCGGTAAACTTGATATCTAGTTCTTATGATTAGGCGACGTAAACTTGATGTCTAGGCGACAGAAACGCGAAGTCTCATTTGCCAGTAATAAAGCTACTTGAACTCGATGTCTCCTATGCTAGCAATTAGGCGACGAAAACGCGCTCATCACTAGGTTACGTTTGCTCGATGTCTTTTAAGCTAACTACTAAGTTATGAGAACTATGTATTAGGTCCTTACCTATGAAATTGACGTTTTGTATGAAGATTATTTATAAAATTGTATTTTTCATACTAACGTTTTTTTAATTTTCTTAGCATCTATTTATGTTAACACTATAAAAATTGTAGAGTAGTGTGTTTGTTTCACTAGCTAAATATAACAGACATTAAAAAGAAAAAAATCAAGTCGCTGCAAAGCTACAATAGAACAAAAGGACAATTCCGCGAACAAAAAAAGTAGTCAATTTAAAAAAAAAATTAGGCGATAAAGACACAAAATTAATAATCATTGTTATTACTGAAGCCTAAGTAACATAGTCGTAGTATTAATAACCGGTATTGACTTTTAGAAGTAATACACCTATTAATAAGTGAGAAAAAACGTCAATATCATAGGTAAGGACCTAATATCACATGCTAATTGACAGCATGGGCGCAGACGAGGCCGGTTCGAAACCCGTCCTCATCGTGCTCGTCGTCTAGCCGCAAGAGCGACGGCCACCGCGCGCCGCCCAAGATTAAAAATAAGCGAGAGCGGTTATCGCCTAATGCTAGACTAGAGAATAGGCTGAGTAAAACTATTAGTTATAACTAATAGCATGGGCGCTTACAAGGTCGGCCCTTCTCGCGCTCGTCGTGGGTCGAGTTTCTACCGACTGTCTAAATTCGTTAGTTACTTACGGAGTTTTCAATATTTTTGCATTTACTAAATATTTCATCAGACGAAGTCGTTAATTAAGAAGAAACTATACCTACCTATTCCTATTTCAATAGCACAAAACTAGATTTAAAATGGAAAACCTATGTAGTGAACACCATTTGTGTTGTACATATGTACTGATTATACACTATGCTTTATGCATTGTTTATTTTTCAATTAATAATACATGGACGTTATGCCATCTTTTTTAATTATTTAATGATCTATTTTTCCATTTTATCATTGCAAGGTGGTATAATATATATTTATGAAAGATATCAAAGAAATTACTATTAAAATGTTGTTGATGTTATTATAAATAAGATTAATTATAACATCCTAAGTATATTTACAAATGTATCCGATCTCACGCGGCTATTGTTTAAGTCCCTATTTAAAATATCTTTATTGTGTAATGAATTCGTGTGATATACCTTAGTTTATAAAATAAATGTATATGTACTATAATTGAACTTGATATAAGTAAGTAAATAAATGTCAATGAAAATATTTTTTTTATTGTTACGTCAATTTCCACCTCGACCTCGAATCCTCAAAACCGCAGTACTAAGCGGAGATCTGTTGACAATAATAATTTATAGGTGTCAAGTAGAAAATAAAGGAGTGCGTAGACGACGGGCTTTTATCCGCTTGCTTTGTTACTTTCGGTACCTCGTGTGCGTTAGTCGATGAAGTTGTAAGAACAATCCCTAAAAGCGTCGATTCATACCGAAGTGGTAGCGGACAGCGGCGCAGCGGCCGGCAGTTTCACAGTAAATCAATTTTAAGCTTTATCACTTAGATTACGCATAGTATTGCTTAAGAGTCGGGTACGACGCGCGGCCGCTCGCAGCGCCCCGCAACGCAAGTCGACAAGCGGCCCATCTAGAGATGGGTTAATAGCCGGATTGTTTGGATTATTAGCGATTATTATCCATTAATAGCCATTATTAGCCATCCGTTGGCTAATAACCCCGCTATTAATAGTTTCGTACAATTTTTTCTTCCACGTTTGTAATTTAACTTAATTTTAAAATTAAATATTAGTCAAAGAAACAAAAAAGAACTAGAATATTAAACGACATTAACGTAATTTAAACAAAAAAATTACACGTCGCGGCTCTCGCGTTGACCAATGCCGAAAGGCGCCCCGAGTTCCGACAGGGTAGGCATCCAATCCATTGATAAGAGTGACAACAGCGTATAGACTACATTGACATTTTGCGTAGTGGAA
This sequence comes from Eudonia lacustrata, assembly GCA_947562085.1. Lineage (NCBI taxonomy): Eukaryota > Metazoa > Arthropoda > Insecta > Lepidoptera > Crambidae > Eudonia > Eudonia lacustrata. The sequence continues at coordinate 16,727,322 of OX387326.1, read as the reverse complement.
TAGCGGAGTAGCAACAAACACTGTTGATTACTACGGAAAACGAATGTGCTACTCTGTCGATCTATACGTGCCAGAAAGAAAGAGCATAAACTTTGCAAATGGCGTCTTCTGCATATCGGAAAGTGATTGCACTAATGCATCAGTTTGTTGCTTTTACGTGGTTCAGTAAGGACGTTATGTTTCTACCTTGTGCGTTTTCAAAGTGATGAAATGGTAAGGTCAAAGAATAATCTCGTGTGGAACAATTATGAAACTTTGGAAGATAAATCGGTGAAATGTAAACACTGTGATATGATTTATAAACAAGCCAATTTAAAAAAAATTACTCAACTTTTAACTAAATGTTCTAAGTGTCCAATTGAGATAAAATGTAACATATCTGGAAGTTCCTAAAGTTGCCAGACAACAAATCGAGAAAAAGAACAAAATTTAAGCCATTCCAGTACCTATTTTAAGCGAAAACTCTGAAGTATCTAGAGCACGAACATTCTGATTTTTCTTGTGAAATGACCGCTGAACAAAAATCAAGATTAAACAGTAAATATGCAAAGGCAGTGTTCGTGTCTCGCTGTCCGTTGTCTTTACATCACCACCCTCTGTGGCAAAGTTTTTTTGATGATTTAAACCCATTTTATAAAATTCTAACCAGAAAAACACTTTCAACGACGCTTCTTGAAAACTGTTACACGGACATGAAGCAGTCTTTAGCAAAGAAGGTAACCCTCAGTCAATACTTGCACTTACAATGCGATAGATGGAGCAACATTCGCCACGAAGGAATTATAAATTTTGTTTTATCAACACCAGAACCTGTTTTTGTAGAATCTATGCCTACCGAACAATCATGTCATACAGCAGAATATATTTCTTCCCAAATCATTCGAATTATGAAACAATTTGATGAGAAAAAGTTCATTGTTCTAATCGGAGATAACACTAAGAATATGCAAAAGGCTTTTCAGCACGTTAAATTACAATATCCACATGTCACCAAGCTTGGATGTGCCGTTCATATTCTAAATTTGCTATGCCATGTTTTTTTTTATAATAGAAGGAGGCAAACGAGCAGGCGGGTCACCTGATAGGAAGCAATTATCGTCGCCCATAGACACCCAAAACCAAAGGAATCACAGATGCGTTGCCGGCCTTTAAGGAAGGAATAGGCTCGTTTCTTGAAGATCCCTAAGTCGTGTTGGTCCGGAAATACCGCCGCTGAGAGCTGGTTCGACAGCAGTGTAGTTCGTAGTAAAAAATTACGTGAGAAACGCACAGTAGTAGATCGCCATCCATCAAGATGGTGTGGATGGAAAGACAGTCGATTGCGTGTAGTGCGGTGAAGGAAATCAGCGGTAGGTATCAAACTGAATAATTCCTCAGAGCACTCCCCATGATAAAGGCGATAAAATATACAGAGAGACGCACCGTCTCTCCGAAGGGCCAGTGGATCGAGCCGACCAGAGGTTACCACGTCGTCGACAATTCGAGCAGCTCTGCGTTGAATGCGGTCAAATGGGAGGGGCTGGTACTGGGGCGCTCCAGCCCAAAGACGGGAATAGTATTCCATATGAGGCCTGACCTGTGCTTTGTAAAGCTGTAAGCGATGGGTCGGCGTGAAATACTGTCCCGCTCTATTGAGCACGCCCAGCTTTCCGAAGCAAATTTAGCTTTACCTTCCAAATGACCGCGAAACTGAACGTCACTCGAAATATCGACGCCAAGGATTCCAATGGTCGGTTTGGTATCAAGGGGAGCTCCTTCAAAGTTTAGAGATACGACGAAGGGATGTTTTTTTAGCAGTAAACACGCAAACTTGTGTTTTGAAAGGATTAAAATGGACTAGATTAAGTCGGCCCTAATTCGAAACATAACTTAACATGTTTTCATTGTCAGTCACAAGTTTATTCCGGTTCTCGATGACGCTTTCCAGAGAAATATTAGTACGTCCGGTGTAAAGTGTATCCCCAGTACTGTCGTCTGTATAGCAATGAATGCTGTTCTTATGCAACATGCCATTGATATGTAGAAGAAACAGAGTAGGCGATAGCACACACCCCTGCGGGACTCCAGCATTCACGGGCTTCAGATCAGAGCATGATCCGTCAACTACGACTTTGATGCTACGCCCAGAAAGAAATCTGGCGACCCACGCACACAATTTCTCAGGGAGCCCGTATGATGGAAGTTTCGAGAGAAAAGCCCTATGCCATACCCTGTCGAAGGCTTTCGCTATGTCCAAGTTAATTGCCAGTGCCTCCCCTTTCTTCTCGACTGCCTCCACCCATCGGTGAGTGAGGTACACTAAAAGATCACCATCATCATAAAAATTGATATTATAGATAAAATTATAAGCAGGGCAACTAAAGTTGTGAATTCTATAAAAGAAAATCAAGTTTTAAGTTCATTGCTTCAGGAAATAGTCAAATCCAAAGGATCAGGAGAAACACTTAAATTACCAGTGAAAACCAGATGGAGTAGTCATTTCACTTCGTTAAAAAGTTTACTTAACACAAAATCGGCATTGAAAACACTAACTATAGACGAAAAAGCTGCACACCTTCCTTCAGATATTAAAAGTGATTTGCTCCAAGAATCGTTTTTGGGACCTTTTGAAGCAAATTTCTTGCATCTTATAGCCGTTCGCCGATGCTATTACTAAATCAGAAAGCGATAACGCAAAAATTTACAAAGTATTTCTTACATTAAAAAATTTAAGGTCCCAAATCAGTTTTGTTTTATCTGATGTTACAACTCTTGACAATGATGATAAGAAAACAAAATTTAATTTATTTTAAATTAATTTATTATATTTGTATTGATAACTAAGAATGACGATAATAAAAAGAAACTAACTTGACAGTCCTAACCCTGAAAACCATGAAGGCAAATTTTTAATAATTACTATAACATTAATAGCAGGGTTACCATCCGAAATCGGCTATTAACGGCTATTAACTGCTTTTAATCCATTATTAGCCAAATGATAATAATCGGATTATTAGCCACTACCCATCTAGGCCCATCAAAGCGATGGCAGCGACTGCTTTCAAGCAATACTATGCGTTATCATACTAATGTTATAAAGAGGACTTTGTATTTTTGTATGTTTGCAACGAATAAGCTCAAAAACTACTGGACCGATTTAAAAAAATCTTTTACCATTAGAATGCTACATTAGCGCCGAGTAACATAGGCTATATTCAAAAAGAAATGTCCACCCGTGCGAAGCCGGGACGGGCCGCTAGCTAGTAAATGATTTGACAGTGAAAACTGCCGGCCACTGCCAGTTCGGTGTAGGGCCTTCCAATTTAAACGTTTGTTGTCGGACGGCTAACGCACGTTTGTTCTGCGTTCTATATTAAAACAGTCGTGCGGCGTCGTCTGACACGAAACGCCTAATTTGAAAGAGCCCTTAGTGCTATCGGAGTGCTGATTATGAGGATTTGTGTGGGCTTTGAAGCAGAGCCTTCTGATGATGTGTAATTTCGCCATACAAGTTCTAGTTATCGTCTTCGTCACTTTTGTTCTCGAATGATAATTAAACTTAGAACGCAGGTCTATTCAGTCAGCGTTGCGTTAACAACATTCAATATCGCACCGTAAATAAAACAAAATGTAAAAGAATAAACCATCATGTAATTGGTATAATAGTAACTGTATTGAAATATTTACATTAATATAATATAGATATCACAAAACACCTCACAGAACTTTGCAAAAAGCTAAACAATAATTCATTAATAGCACGAACTACATACAATATTTCTCAAAAGATCTTTGGAATGAGACTTTCGTCTGTTAAAATCATCATCTATTAAAAAATAATATACAATGGTCATATAAATCAGTATTCGTCCATGTTCAAATTTATAAAAGCAAATGTGAATTAGGCTGATCAAAAAAATATGGTTAGTATAACGAGTCGAACCAAAATAGTTAAACAAATGTTAAAAAAAAAACAAGATTAAGACAACATAAAATGGTATTTGGTATTAAAAAAATAACAAATAATATGTAATTGTTAATTAATAAGAATCGCTTCAAAACGGAAGTCTTGTCTTGAAACTTCTGGACCAACCACACATTAGCCGTAACAGCGCCAGTATAAGCCGCGCTCGGTATTCTATGAAGTTGTCGTCTTACCATAGCTCTGGTTACACTGGGATATGATTTCTAACCTTGTTACAATCCTTCTCACAGCATGATAGCAATAACGAGTGCGCCCAGTTTTATTCGTAGTTCATGTGACATGTTTTATCAATGTATTTTAAATATTTTTTTTCTTTCAACTAAGGTTAACTTTCATAGAGTATTTCGAATCATTTTTAATGTCACGGTATGATAAAAGAATCCCAATACTTTAGCTTTTATATCTAATGCGTGGTTTTCTGTACCAGTTTTACAATTTCAATGTCGCATTTCCCTAAAGCTATGTATGTTCAGAAGACAAGCGTTTAACGCGCGTTCATAACTTAGTACATATAACATGCAAAGGCATTAAGACGCCTTGAATAAAATTTATGTAGTTAAAAACGCACGTTAAGCGCTTGTTATTTGAACAAAGCCTAACGCTCTGGCTAGCCAAAGTTATAGAGCCAGTTTTCACTTCGATTCCATACATTTACTATTCGACATTCATAATACTTAAAATCCCGCCCACAACTGATAAATCAGTGGCCAATTTTTTAGTCTGTGGAAATAAAACGTGGAATTCTGTTTCAACGCACACATCCTATAAAGAGTCGATCACAAAATAGGTATCAATCACATCTAAATATGGCGATAAGATCGGTCCGATTGTCGGTTGCGGGTGGGCAGCGTAAGGCCAGGACAAATTCCGCCGCGGAAGCTAAGCGCATCAGCTGTCATCGTGCATACTACGCGGAAGATTGGTTATCCTTTAGTTAGCGAACCGTTCGACTTGACGGATCTACCGCTGCGGAATTTCCGCGTAATGTGGCCCTGGCCTTAGTGTAGGAACATACTATGCCGAAATTACGCGACCGTAGTTCGGCGTTTTCGGCCTCAGAGGTTAACCTTTTTACCGCCAACAACTTCTATAGAAGTTCGAGATTTTCGTGCCGTCCACGCCAGCACTTCTATAGAAGTTCTTCTTTATTAAAATACATTTATACGTTGGCGTACAGCGGGACATCGCGTGCAGGATAGTTGGGCGGTAAAAAGGTTAAAGGCTGTACGCTATAACGCAACGTAATTTCGGTATTATGTGTCGTCAGTAATTCAAATAGCATTGCAGGCGTAATCATGCCGAACTTCAGTCGCGTACCTTCGGCATAGTGTGCTTTTACACTTACACTCACAAGTCACCTCTTGAACTTACTGTTGTTTATTTAAATATTACTAATTTATTGCTGACAAAGAAATTCTCAATTGGCGATGAACATTCCGGTAACTCATTTGCTATTTTTTCCGCCGTTCTTTTTGTACACACACGTTCACATCAACCTACCACAACTGTCAAATTTCTTCAATAGACTTTGGACTTTATATCATAAGGACATGGTTGAAAATGTATTGAAGAAATTTGAGTTTTGGATAGGTCGATCTGCAAGCGTCTGTACTAAGCCACAGAAGAAGGGGACCTACGGAAGGTAACAGCTCGGGAACAGTCTAGACCAGGGATGGGCAAACTTTTTCATTCGCGTGACAATATTTACTAACAAAATCTATGGCGGGCCAGGCTATTGAATTTTTTGCTGTATTTTTTCAATAAATAAATATTTTTTTTGTGAAATAAAAATATTGATACAGTAAATGCATACCATTTTCTGAAACACACACGCACTTGAATTTTTGTTTGATGGTCGCGGGCCGGACTTCGGTTATTCGCGGGCCGGAGATGGCCCGCGGGCCGTAGTTTGCCCATCCCTGGTCTAGAGCGCAGCTGTTGCAAGATTCCGTGCCCGTAACAGCCCGTTCACACATGATCTCCGATTTACTGGTCCGTTTTATCGGATACGTTTTATTTTTCATTGATGGCGACAACTCCATAGAGTTGTATGAGCGTCTTCATACATGACAGTATACTGTATACAGTGAAAAATATCGGTCCGATAAATTATGACATTCCGTTTTGTCATCAAATACTGGATGACGGAACATTAAAAAATATTACGTATCCATACAACTTTACCGGATACACACTGTCACACAACACGACACCGTCCATCCTTGTAGAGGAAGCGGTGATATACTGCGAATTTGCTTTGTGAACATCGCATCCAGTAACGACGGAAACGTTGAACGTTATACGGTGCCTATGTGTGAACAGAGCATAATTTTTCGTCGTATCCGTTAACAAGGCTACTGTAAATACGGAGACCATGTGTAAACGGGCTGTGAGATGTTTGTCTGTGTGTGTGTTTTATGAACCTTACCATCTGTGGGTCTCGTTATTTTGTGACTAAGCACCAACAACATACATATCCTAACATGCCTGTTACCACCCACCCACCACCCACATTACACGAAACGGTAACAAAGCAATAACGACCTTGTGACAATTAGAATAAACAACAGTTTCAAACAAATCAAAATTTGAAAACAGAGATTATAGCAAGACCGCTGAGTCCTCGCCTGCGGTAGGTACGCAGGGCGGGAAGTAGGTAGGGCCTCTACCACGAACACGAGCGACTTGCGACGCGGCGAACGGATTTCTAGTTCATTGCGCGCTATACAACGGCAGTCATAGTCAACGGTCATAGAAATAACGCAATGAACTAGAAATCCGGTCGCCGCGTCGCAAAACGCTCGTACTCGTGGCAGAGGCCCTACGTACCTCCCGCCCCGCGTACCTACCGCAAACGAGGACTCAGTTAAGCGGTCTAGCTATTGTTAAATTGTCTTTTCTGAAGTAAACCCTTACTAACAAGAAACATTATTTTTAGTAAGTATTTAAAAATTTAAGTAAAATACTGACGTTTGAAATGAAACACTTTATCCTTATATTTCGAACTCTTTGTTAGATCCGTGGTCACAGACAACGAATTTTGCAATCGGATGCGTTCCGTTTCACCCTAAATGAGTTTAATAAAAAAAACAATATGTCAAATAAACGCGATCTACACGCGTTTTGACATATTGTTTTTTCATTATATAAAATAATATCGTATAAAATATTTCATTTCAAATTGTAGTGTTCACGTAAACTTTAGAAAACAACATAAGTACTAAAGTTTAACAAACACAAAAAAAAATCACTTGAAAAGTAATTAAAAACTAAGCACCGGTTTCACTATCTCTATCGTTAAGTACAATTAATAGAGAGAGATAGCAAGATGATATACAAAAAAACCAAACAAGAAGATCCAAAACTTAAATAGAATGATCAAATTGAACAGTTAAAATTGAACTTTAATACAATTGACATATGCTTGACTGTTTCTAACAAATTTTCGAAGACACCAAATTTGATTCCCGCCGGCTGATTCCCGACAGCTCGTAAAACATATAGTAAATTTATGCAAGAATATTTAGCTAAGACGCCATCGCGGCGTTTAAGTAACAGGAGGAACTTAAGTAGCGAAACGTTATACCGCATTTATGACGCTGTCTCGGCCCGGGCCCACGCCGATGTATTTCACTGAAAGAGAAAAAAAAAATCATAAAAAATGTGGTGGACATTCTGCGCCTGAGCCGACTAACCAATTTCTTTATTTGTTTTAGAAAATTCGTAAAGGTAGCCATTTTATATCATCACCCAGTCTATTAAAAAGTCTTGGGCCAGTGCCTTTATGCTAGTGTGCATGTGTAAGAGTGTGTAGGGGCATTAAGGTCGAGAGGGGAGGAGTGTGCTTACCGGGTATATGCAGGAAGTCCTCGATGGCGCGCACGTAGGCGGCGGCTTGCGGCGGCAGCTGCTCCATGTCCCGCACCTCCTCGATGCAGCGCGCCCAGCCCGCCAGCGTTATGTACTCCACCTACCAACGGCCAACAAACAATTCAGTATTAACAGAACTATTATTAAATTGATAACATTGTAATTTTAATATACAGGGCGTCCCACGGCTATGCCACACGGAAGGAAAATACCTCTAATATTGTATATAATAGGAAATTTTTACTAAACGAAATTTTAAATAAAATGTTACTATTTCATGGTTGTCATAAAATTTTAAATAAAATGTTACTATTTCATGGTTGTCATAAAATTTTAAATAAAATATTACTATTTCATGGTTGTCATAAAATTTTAAATAAAATGTTACTATTTCATGGTTGTCATAAAATTTTAAATAAAATGTTACTATTTCATGGTTGTCATAAAATTTTAAATAAAATGTTACTATTTCATGGTTGTCATAAAATTTTAAATAAAATGTTACTATTTCATGGTTGTCATAAAATTTATGTTTTTTTTTTCACATTTAGCGGGTCGATTGCCGATTCGGAGAGGCGATTATTTCAAAATCTGTAAACGCAGTACAAATTATTTTGAAAATCAAAATGAAGTCCTCTTTCAGTAAAATTTCCTGTAAGTATACGACATTTGAGGTACTTTCCTTCTGGCATAGCCGTGGTTTAGTTTGCTCTTAATAATTGAACAAATTTGACAAAAAGTACGATGATCTCGATGCTTTACCAGACTGATGGTGGAAAACTATACCGAAATACTGCAGTTCCGAACCTTTTGAAACCCTTTTGATCCTTACAGGATCACAGGAAAACTTTACCAGAACTTGTCAAATATCAAGACGGATAATTTAAATATATATATTGGTAAACTGACCTCGACATTACTGAGTTCCGTCATCGACGATGGGAAGTAGTTGATCTTCTTGCCGTTCAGTTTATACGCTACGCCAATCTTGATTTCATCTAGTGTGTCCAGAATGTCCAGCTTCGTCAAACATAACCTGCAAAATAAACATGCATCCCTTAACTTATTTTTGATGTGTAACATCTTTCCGCTAGCCTTCTATATATAAAATTTGTGGAAGTGATTTCGTAGAAAAGGGACGGAAGTAGGGTCGTAACAGTGTGATCCGTAACAGTGAGATCGGCTCGCCTTCTATATACACGGTGTTACAAAATACCCCGTAAATAATATAATAAATTATCAAAGCCAAAAATATTGTCAACCCTAGTGAGCTGTCATGTCAGATAACCGGAGTTATCATAGATTATTAAACAGAGAGGCCTACCTACCAATTTTAATAATATTGTCAACTTTAATAATGTTTCTGTTTTTCATCCACAAAGGTTCAATACCATAGTATAATGACATCATAATGTCATTATACTTAAGGGAGTTTTGACAGTTTCAGATAGCCTGACATGTAAGCGTGTGTAGAAAGAGCGCACTTACGCCGTATACCCGTTGACCATAGACGTGTACCGCACCACGACAAGGTCGAGCCAGCCGCAGCGGCGCACGCGCTTCGTCGTCACACCTATTTCGTGCCCGCGCTGTTGCAGCAGCGAGCCAGTCGCCTGCAAACATACATTTATTTATTAGGCACAAACGTAACGGATTGGTAATAACGAGGGTCACATACCGTTACCAATTCCCACTATAAGTATCGCGAGTAACGTTATTTAATACGTTACGTTATCTAGAAAAGTATCGTTAGGTACACACGGCGGCAGATCAACCTACCCAAAACTGTCAAAATTCTACAATCAATTTTGAACTTTATTGTTTTAGTTAAAAGGATCAATATTCATTGGAGAAATTTGACAGATTTGGGTAGGTTGATCTGCTGCCGTGTGTACTTAATGCGCTAAAGCCAAACAACATATAGCGGTTAGTTAATTTACCGGTAAGGCATGTACACTCAGCTCCACCTGATCTCAAGCAGAAACGTAGTCAATATGCCAAGGCAGTTGATTAGTGAAGCAGAATTAGTGGGAGGTAATTATGTGCTACATAGACAACTAGTACTCACGTCGTTCAGCTCAGTGGGGAAGGGTCCGTCGCCTACGCGCGTGGTGTAAGCCTTGACCACGCCGAGAACCTCGCCGATGACCGTGGGCGGCAGCCCCAGCCCAGTACACACGCCACCGATGCTGCAGTTGGATGACGTCACATATGGGTATGTGCCTGAAGCGAGGGGAGAACACAATTATTATTGATAGAATATATTATTTTATATCCCCACTGAATGGACACAAGCCTTCCCTATGGATGGAGCTAGTCCACAATTATTAATAGAATAGAATCACTATTACTATTATTGTTTTTCTAAATTGTCTCGGGTCTGGGTGTATTCTATGTATAATAAGTATTATTACTACTATTTTTTTTAAAACCGACTTCAAAAAGGAGGAGGTTTTTTGGAGAGAGTTCACTGATTGCCTCTGACGGCATTTTCAGCTTCACCGGGCCTTTTTGGGGGCGGCGAGAAACTTAAAAGGTTCCTCAAGCCGTGTGAAACGAATCACCTTCGGAGGTTTTCTAGAGGGAACGGCATCACGCACTAGTGCGTGTCCCCGTGCCCTACTAGTTTCTCCGAGGGGACATAAGCCTTCCCTGTGGATTTTTTTATTTATTTATTAACAATACATTTTATAGGTATAATATTGGTAAACAGTATCTTAAAGTCTAAATTAGGTTTGACGAGATACTAGGTTCTCAGTACGTAAAAAAAAAAGTGCAATCGCAGGTATCTTCTAAATAAATTAAGCGACCGCGCGTGCACAGACAGTGAATAGGAACATTAATTCCGGATGTGCGCCCGCGCCCGCGCCCGCGTATACGGGCTGCTCCAGTCCAATTTAGTGGGATCTTGTTTAAGTGTAAACTATAGCGATTGTTTTTAAAATTATTTCTGAAGAACTGTTTTTATGTTTTTCTAATTGATTTTATCGTTAATTTCATGATGATGATTTTACTTTTATGATAGAACCACCGCACAGGGAGAACGGGAAATAAACAGCCGCGCGGGCCCAGTGCGGTGCGGTGGTTTTAAACTTTTATTTTACCAAACTGCTAGCTTTTATCCGGAATGATTTGTCATACATCATGACCACCCTAAAACTTATTGCTGCTGCTAAACGGCATTACTATTCTCCGGTTTAAAGGGAAATATCCAGTGAAATTGCAGGGGCAAGAGGTATTCTATGAGGTGCATGCTTCTATGTGTTCTGGTGACTATTGGCACTATCTAGTATAATATCAAGTAACCTACGCATACGGAATAAAAAAAGCTTCGCCAGCTTCCAGCTGCCAGCAATCTCTTTTGAGAGAAGAAGACAGACAGAGAGAGAGAGAGAGAGAGAGAGAAAACATACCGAAGTCAATTTCCAACATGGCGGCATTAGCGCCTTCCACCAGCACCTTCTTGCCCTCCCCGATCGCCTTGTGCTGGTACGACACCGTGTCGCGCACCAGCGGCCTGATCCTCGCCGCGTACTCCTTGTACCGGCTCAACTCAGCCTCAATGTGCACTTCCAGCAAGGGATACACGCACTTATAGGAAGGCAAAGTACTTAACTACCCGCATGTAATAATAAAAAGCATCACCAGCTTCAAGCAAAGATATCTTTATAGATAAAAAGAGAGAGTGAGAGGCCTGATCTTAGCCGCGTACTCTTTGTACCGGTTTAACTCAGTCTCGACGTCCACTTCTAGCGAGGGGCACATACTCTTGTAGAAAGGTCAAGTTACTTAGCTACGCATAAGGAAAACCAAAGCTCCGCCAGCTTCCAGCTGCCAGCAATCTCTACCTAGAGAAGAAGACAGACAGACAGAGAGAGAGTAAACATACCGAAGTCAATGTCCAACATGGCGGCATTAGCGCCTTCCACCAGCACCTTCTTGCCTTCCCCGATCGCCTTGTGCAGGTACGACACCGTGTCGCGCACCAGCGGCCTGATCCTCGCCGCGTACTCCTTATACCGGCCCAACTCGGTCGCGACGTCCACTTCCAGCGATGGAAACATGCGCTTGTGGCTGTCAGATATGGTGCGGAACCTGGGGACATGTGAATTTAAGAACGCGGTGTTAGTTATGAATTTATACATTATTATAAAAAAACATAAGCATTAATGAGATGTCAGATGACGCATCAGAGATCGTGAACAAGTTAGAATTGACAAAGAAAGCAACAATCAATCTGTTGCTCCCAAATTCCCAATTGTACGACAAAGCCCCATTCCACCTTGGATTCTATGACCATTGCTTGCAGGTTCATTGTTTTTGTATTTGTCCAACAATATGAAATATTTTATATATAAGTATGCAAACTTTGTTCATTTATATTATCATCATTTTACGACTGTTATGTACCACAGACTGTTAATTTTCCTCAATAGACTTTGAACCTTATATATATGGCACATGGTTGGACACATAGACTATGTATAATATTGGGTATAGATGTGCCTCTCATAGAAAAAAAGATGGGAAACTAGGTTTCCTGTACAATGGCGGTAATAGACGTAGACGTTTGCGTGCGCGTTTACGCTTCTTCCCGATAGACGGTGCTAAAAATATATATAATATTTACAAAAACTGTGTATAATATAAATTGAAAGATTGATAAAAACATATTAAAAACTTATAAATGAACATAAAAATCAAAAAGTTATTAATTCATTTCCGAAGAATCGAATCTAAGATTTCTCTAGCACGATGCGTCGTCGCAGCCGCTCGGTCAATGAGCTCTTTGAGGAGATGACGAAAGTTGTGGCTATAAGAAAGTTACTAGAAAATAACTAAACGTAACTTATTAATTTAAAATGCTATCTATACTACCGCCATCTAGTGACATTATATGGATAACTAGTTAGTAACTTGAGGTTCCTCTTACGGAAGATGGCGATGCCGTATATGACATTTATGTAATTATTTAATGTATGGTAGATTCACCCCTTTGCCTGGTTGGACATTTTTAAATAGGTTGATGTGCAGGCGTGTGTACCAACGCTTTGTACCTCATTTAAGTAAAACCTTCATGCGCGATCACTGACCGGTACATTAAAAAAAACTTACTTTTCTTCAAAGAGGTTGAAATCACCAAGCAAGTCGCCTACCCTGATGCCGTTCCGCGACGCCTTCGAGGAGTATGTCGGGCCTATGCCCTTCTTCGTGGTGCCCAAGGAGTTTTTACCCTTCTCAGCTTCTTGTAATCCATCCACCTGCAGAGAAAAGGGGAACCTGAGCTCTGCGTCAATTTGTCGCTTTTAAGCCTTTAAACTATTTTATTATACTATACTATGTATGTATACTATACTAGCACTTAACTCGCAACTTCGTCAGTATGAATTTAAAATTTTATAAAGAAACAATTTTTTAAAATAAATTATAGCCTATGTTACCCGCATGGAATTTAGCATTCTATCAGTTGGCATTCACAATGCTATTACGTAGTTACAACATAAAAGTAACGAGCTAAATTTCAAATTCATGTACCTTTTTAATATATTTTTTGCGTAATTAGCTAAATTAATCTCGCTATATCTATATACTACTATATAAATCTGTAGGCCCTGTGTGTACTTGCAATTTTTCTGACAATTTTTGGGATAAATATTCATTTTATGACTCACTGACACCAATTCTACGATTTTTGAAATTTTTGTCTGTATGTCTGTGTCTGTCTATACAGACAGACACAGACAGACAGACAAAAAATTCACATACGGACACACGTCCAATTTTAACTCAAGAACGGCTTGACCGAGCTGCTTAACATAAATCCCGATCCGAACGGAACCCTTCGGAGAAGTCTAGTAGGGCACGGGGACACGCACTTAAGTGCGTGATGCTGTTCCCTCTAGAAAACCTCCAGAGGTGATTCGTTTCACACGGCTTGAGGAACCCTTTAAGTTTCTCGCCGCCCCCAAACAAGCCCGGTGAAGCTGTAAATGCCGTTTGAGGCAATGAGCAAACGCTCTCCAAAAAATAATGCTTAACATAAAAAAAATATAAATCCAGGTTGTACCTATTATCTATCCAGCACAAAAATCCGTATTTATAAGACAGTTATACGCCCAATACGGCTAATATGTACGGCTATGAGGCCTGGACACTAACTCATAAAGAGAAGACCAAACTCTTGGTGGCGGAAAGAAGGATCTGGAGGAAGATTCTGGGGCCAGTACGCACACAGGACGAAGTATGGAGGAGGAGGAAAAATGTAGAGCTGGAAGATCAGGTGGACGAGCCGAACATCATCGGGGAGATAAAGGCTCACAAACTTCGCTGGCTTGGCTACCTCGAGAGGATGAGAGGATCGTGTGGTAAAACGAGCGTACATGGGACGTCCTAGCGGCCGACGACCGGTTGAACGACCCAGGTACCGCTGGGAGGACGAGGTCTGTAAGGACTTGCGCGAGCTCAACGCGGATGACTGGCACCAGGTGGCGCAGGACAGACCCAGATGGCGACTCTTATTATCGGAGGCCAAGACTCACTTTGAGTCGTTGCGCCATTCCAGTTAGTTTGTTAGTTAGTAGGGTAGAAGTACCGGTTCGCCGGACACTACCTCTTTCCGGCCACTTCGCACATTATTTTGAATAAAAGCAGTATTAAGGAACTTACTTTTTCAAATTGCACGCCAATCGATAGGTCTGAACTTTGCCATTCATTCACTAGGAGAAATAACTCAACGACTGACAATTGTGCCGTCAGTTACCATTTAAAAATTTGCTGTGCGGACGTGTGCTTAATTTTACGAAAAAAATAGTGAGTGGACTGATTTCTAAAGTAAGTTTTTCAAGTGTTACTGTCAATTAACTGGTGATTGGTTTGGTTTGTGCTTCAATAACATGTTAAATTTTAATATTCAAGTGCTAAAATTCATCAAACTTTAATTATTTGAGATATTACTGGTGGCCGGTAAACACGTTAACGATTTACTGAAAAATTCAGCTATCGGCCGGGGGGCCGAAAACTAGTTTTTTGTGTGCCTTTTTTCTTTGCGTTTATTTCGATAAACTTAAACTAACTAATGTAGAAGTTATAGTATTTATCAAGAAATAGATTTTTATGAAACTGTTACTAGTGTCCGGCCGCCAGTAAGTGTTATACTTTTAAAGATATGACCTCCTGAAATTCTAAATATTTGACGGCCGACAACTAGTAAAAACAAAACCGGTTTGCGGCCATGGGATAGAAAAGACGGCCGATAACTAGTTAAACTAAAACCTGTTTACGGCCGTAGGAAATATAAGATGGCCGATCACTAGTAGAAATTAAATTGGTTTCCGGCCGTCGGATGTTTTTTTTATTCAATATTTTTTTCTTAATTTGCGCGTGAAAAAATATAGCTGAAAGCTTATTAATAATACTAATCAATCAAATTCTAAATCACTAACGATTTTTAACCCGTCAATTGTGAAAAATATGGTTTGATGCTTGTGTGCTTGGTTTTGGAATTGTACTTGTCTTTTTACCGATGGCTCCTGTCGCTAAAAAGAAAATAAATAAAGTTCCTTTCAGAAAATTCGGTTAAACCGAGGAAGCTTTAAGAAACAAACATGATTTATCATGAACTTGATCGCACTAAAGAACAATATTTACAGAAACAGCGATCAAAATCAAAGACGCCCTTGATTCACAATTCACAATCATCCCGACACTCTAAATCTTTAGAATTATCTTTAGATAGTTATGTTACGCCTCCTCGCATTCCAATTCCAAAATCCACTTCGACTCCCCACGCCGATTGATACCTGCTGAAAAGACATCGGGAAGCCCCAGGCCCATAATTCTAGGAAAATCTTCTTCAAAGCACAGCGACTATAACAGCTCTATTCAGGTCTTCGACGTTGGTTGTTTTGTATGTCTGAATGATATCTCCGTTACACTGTTTAATGACATAAATTTAACAGAAATATGTCAAGTTAATAATGATATTGCTATTCCCATCAATTGTGCTTTCGAAGATGAAAATCGAACGACAGACTTCCAAGATAACTCCAAGATGTTGTCGACAAATCTAACTTACATGTAATCGAAATTGAAACAGTTGCTGAAATACTCAAAGATCACTTGCAAATTCATAAAAATCCGACAAAAAATCAAAACATCATCATGGATTCTACAATCTTAGATATTGATCTTGACCAAGACACCGTAAAAGAGTCTTTGAATATTTCATCTCACAAAAAACAGTTATGCACTATAGAACCTAATCAAGAAAACAACTCGCCAGTAATCAGTGAAGAAACTGCACTACAGACTGTATCTAATCTAGACCTTCCTTCGGCTGCATCAACAATTGATAATTTTAATGCAATTAGACATGAGGATGATTCTATTGCTTTAGTAGAAAAACTACTGATCCCTTTTGTAGAGTCTTTAAATACGATTCATCATGAAAAATTTAACATAATAAAAATAGCAGACAATGATAAAGTATTAAAAACATTAAACAACGAAATACCAAAGGATCTATTTCAAAAGCATCTAAATACTGTTGCAAAAACTAAAACTCACACAGGTGGTCGATAACTGATTAAAATGGCCGATAACCGGTGTTTTTGCTACTTTTGTATTTATAGATTATTTGTAAATTACCAGCCAAATATACGTTTATAATAAATGGGTTTTATGAAACTAGACTATATTTGGATAATATAATGAATTATTGACATTTTTTGCTGTACATCATCATATCAAAAATTAACGCTAAAGTCAGCAAGTCGCTTAAGTGGCCGAATACTGGTACTTCTACCCTACCTATTATTATAAAGATAACAAAACTATATTGTGTGAAAATGCGATGAAACTATGCGATCATCGCGGCTGATATAAATTACACTGCCCATTGTTGATTTACCATTGAACAGTCACACATGCTAACCATACATTGTTACGCGAAAACAGTTCTAAGCGCTATAGTTATTGAAGCTACGCGTTTAACTATATCTAACACTAAACGCAACCTGCAATGAAACATAAGCGCTCGGCAACGGTAATAGAGTGCATTTTCGTTATTTCTGTAGGTGTGACTTTATTCATCTCGTATGCTGTAGCATGATGTAATCTAGTGTAAGGCACATCACATGAATATTTCGTTATCTCGTGACTTCGAGCAAATGAATCCCATGAAAATATTATATAACATTGTTAATTTTATATAATACCAGTGGTCGAAATTCGGCCGTAATTTTTATTGAAAGATGTTTACTATTTCGGCTGAAGGGTTTGGTTTGTTTGACATTGACAGATTCAAATCATTCGCATTTTTTAATATCTTTGAAGTTTTTCTTTTAGCACATATTAACATACCGTTTATCTTTCTGCCATTTGTCTCCTTATGAACTTTAACTATGCCAAGTCTAAGAGCGTTTACGCCGCACACTAGCGCCACTAATGAAAAAAAAAACATATCTAGTAATTAGAGATAGAAAATCAAATTATGCTCAACAAACTATTTGAATGAAGTAATTTAGCATTTTTACGTCACCTAATGAACACCTCACATGTTATGGTTTAGTTAAATAAGACGTTCGGCCACTTTTAACTATAACGCCATATTTAACTAAACCATAACATGTCAGGTGTTCATAAGGTGACGTAAAAATGCTAAATTACTTCATTCAGATAGTTTGTTGAGCATAATTTGATTTTCTATCTCTAATTACTAGATATGTTTTTTTTTCATTGGCGGCGCTAGTGTGCGGCGTAAACACTCTTAAACAGTCCTCTGTGCGCGCAATGTGTTTAAAAAGGGGGGCAAAGCTTTTCTTTACAGATTTAGATTACATACTTAGATAAATAAATCTTTATGACAATCTCTACTCTAGGCGACTGTTTGACCACAGGCCAATATCTCTTCCCGCCGAAAAAACATGGCAATCAAAATTATTGCAACTCTTACTGCTATTATTACAAAAGTCTTGCACATCGACTTTCTTTTGAACTAAAAGTGGTGCTTTTTTTGCTCGCTCGACTTGTAGGTATAAGTAGTGAATTTATGCGACTGAGATGCTAAGTCTTCAATCGGCGCTGCGTGACTTTGACTGAGGAGTCATTGCAATGTGACACACCAGCATTTCAATGTTAAAGAAGAATAACCTCCATGGTTTCCCAAAGCATATTCATTCATACCTGTTGGTGCAGGTCAAGGACGAGGTGCGCTCTGTCGGAAATGATGAGACGGTCCTGCCAGCCCTGCATTCCCTTCAGCTCGTTCTTCTTCAGCTCCTCGAAGAGCCCGGGCAGGTGGATGACCACGCCGTTGCCTGGAAGGAGAAGGGCGTTCCTCAGACATAACCAATCATTAATTATACTTATCATAATGCTGGGTCACTAAATTAAAATATCTCCGTGCATCGAAAGGGAACGTCCCTTTCGATGCACGGAGATATTTTAAGACACCACCTCGATTTGAGAATGTTAAAAAAGGCTGAACCTTACGGGCGCTGTCATAAGGTCGAAAACACGTAGCGCCTGCGACAATTGAAACCGCAATCTAAAAAACATCTAAAAAATATTTTTTTAAAGTTATTGGTTTCAGTTATCAAAATATGCAGCAATCAAATCGAGAATAATCATGTTATCAATATATTTGAGTGATTTCAAAACATATAGAATAAGTAATTTCATTGTAATTTTAGCATTAACGATTTTTTATGAGGTGTTATCGTAAAGAATTACGATAGAGTCAAAATTGCACAATCGTGTTTTTGAGCAAGGGTTTTAAAGACAAAGGCATGAAGTTATCTATATCAAAATTTCAGATTCGTTGGTCTTGTCATACTCCTACAACTTTCGATGAGTGTATGCCAGTCTGAAGTAAAGTACCTAAATAGCCTATCTATCCAACTGCTGGGCAAACGCTTCCATCATTGACACCAAGTCCTCGCTACAATTGAAGGGTATTGGCTTAATCACCACCATCTCCTAATACGGCACCATTGCATAACTAAACTAGGGTTCGTAACGTACATTTTTTGATCATTTTTATTTTATTTTATTTTGTTCAGAACACCAACAGCACTTATACAATATTATGGATACATTTTTGAAAAATCTACTTAGATATTAACAGGTATTCGCATATTGAAAATAAGATGTAACTAAAAACCATAACAAATGATTGCATGATTATGAGAACATGACGTGCGTAGTCACGAGTAAATGAAGTAAACAAATTGTAACTCTTAATGCAATGAAATAGAACTCAAAAGTGTTTATATATATGTAGGTATATGTGCTCGTAACCGTTCATACACAGTAACGTCACAGAACAACTAATTCAATTCAAATAATTTAATTCGGACCGTAGTCCATATTGAGTTAGTAACAATAATTAATTAAAGACTAGTGTTAAAAATACAGTTATTATTATTAATATTATTTATGTACATTATATTTATTTATATACCTATAAATAAATTTAAAAAATAAAGTAATAGTAATATAAAAATAAAGTTATATTACTTGGTTATATTACCTATAATATAACCAAGTAATATAACTATATAACTATATATACTATAACTATAATATAACTAATATCACCAAGTAATGCCTGGTTTCAGGCAGACACATCTCACATACCTACACATAGGTAGGTAATGTTTGATTATGTCAGTATGTAAACAAACACAGGAACGTATAGTTATCTTAAAATATGAAAGGGAAAACGATTTCTTCTTTACTGTTTAACTAATCGTATACTAACACAGGAACGTGGTTATCTAAAATATTAAAGCGAAAAACGACGTATCCTTTACTGTTTCAATAACCTAGAAATCTCAAGGACTATAAAGATTAAAACATGAAAAACCTATAAAGTATTTAAATGTTCCTGATTGCCTAAAGCAGCGCTATCAGGTATAACCATTATAGCAAGATTCAAGAAAAGCACAAATGAAACAGGATCGACTCTCACATTCAAATCAAAAAATCATAAGCCTTTGTCGCGCTACCAAAATGAAATGTCCTCTAAGAACAGGTACTCGTATCCCACACTCGTAGCCCACAATATGGGCCCTTTTAAATAAGTTGTTTGCGCATCAGCAATATCGGCATGGTGGTATGGCGAGATTGCCACATTAATTTATTTATTATTACTTTAACTATTACGGACACACCAATTACAAGCATCATCAGCTCATTTTAGTCTCCACTGCTGGGGTACGAGCCTTCCCTATGGATGGATAGGGAGAACTGGCCATAAACCACCACGCGGGCCCGGTGCGGATTGGTAGTTGTTAACGATTGCTAATGCAGCCGGGACCAACGGCTTTACGTGCCTTCCGAAGCACGGAAGAGCTCGAGATGATAAATTTTTAGTAACCCATCCGATGACCGGCCTTTGCGAAAGTTGCTTAAAACACTCGCAGACCGGGCGCGTTAACCACTGCGCCATCGAGCTCCCAATTAGAACAATTAAAGAAAAATTTCACACAGAATAACTTTAAATAACTTTAAAAATTATATAAATACTAACAATAACTACCATTCAATCATCTCTTTCACAATAACGCAAACATTCTAACAATATTTCCGGCCATCCATCCGCAAACAAGTCACATTTATGGATGTTGGCAAGAAGAGACATAAACCTGCTCCGTTTGGCATCAGGTGACGCGGAGTCATTGGGTTATTGCTGATTCCGGTCTTGTTTCCCCCGAAATAATATTTACTTAAAAATCGCGTTTTATCAAATGAAATGAACGTAGTACAGTCCTATAAACTTTCGGGGAGAATCGAAAATAAGCCGAATCACTTGCCTACTTCACCATTAAAAACTCTAAAGGAAGGTCGTATTTTAAATAGTATTTCAGCGAACGAAATAATGACCCGGTAATGATGTTTAATAATTCGAAAAGTATAGCTTTAAATATCTGAAACAATAATGAGCTTCATTAGTAGTAACTCCGAAGGTCGCCAGTTTATTTATAAATGACGGAAATTGCTTTCCCATAAACCACCTTCACCTTGGGCACAGATAACTAATTTACAAAGCTACCCATTGCCATCGTGTACCATGAACGCGCTTTGTGCCATGGTACAATGCTCGCGTTATAGGCTCGTGCTCCAATTGAGTGAAGCGAGTAGAAATATCAATATATTATCGCTATTCAAGCTCCAAGAAAGGTGCTCGATGGATGGCGCAGATTTTGACAAACGCCAGGTCACCGAGTGACACTGGGTCACAGGGTCTCGAGCGAGCTCTTCGCTAAGACAATCGTTGAAGAAAACAGCAACGTACTTAAAGGGTCAACGTGGCGGACACAGAAAAAGACAAAAACTTTTATTTGGAGTTTTTTTTTAACTTTTTATTATTATTTTTTCTTTTGGATGGGTGGGATATGCTCTGATTCAGTTATAATTATTACTATGACTATGTGTAATTGTTCATTTGGGATTACCTAAGCCAAGCAGAAGCAAACTTGAGCCGTCAGCACTAACTATACAAAACAATAAGCATCGCGGTCGTATTTTTAGGGTCGGTTCTAAAATATGCAGGTAATTTACGGCAAATGCCTTGCATAGACTCTAGCCTCCCATATAGGAACCGAGGTATAAAATAAAATAAATCAATCAATGTTAAACAAGGCACATTGCGTAACCTATTGTTTAGCTAGTGGAGACCGCTACAGAGCGCTACAGTGGATAGGTAGTGTAACATCCCCGATTTTTACGTATTTCCATAGCAGGTATTACTTGAATTTGCATTGTAGTTAACAAATTCATTGTTGTTGCAAATGTTTGCCAATTGTCGGTACGTACGTACCTACGACACGCAAACTTTACGAGGAAAAACGACGTTCGGAGACTATAATATCTCTGATAAAGCCTGATTTATAAAGCTATTCGATAGCTACGTTAGAATAAGCAATCAAGTTTATTTACTGGAGTTTACTTTAGGTAAATGCTGTGTAACCTCTGACGGGGACCTAATTTGTCTGTACGAGAAGTTCACATTGTAGAATTTTTAGACAGTGAGCATTACGTAATAATAATAATAATATTATTCGTCTTTCGTCTGTTATGAGATTGTACATCCCGCGAAGGTGTGGTGGTCGCGGCTTTTTAAATACCAAAAGCCTCCACAACCGCGAGGTGTGCAATCTTAGGGACTATTTCCTCAACAACGACTGTGGGATGCATCGGGATGTGGTAGCAATGGACAGGGGCTTAACCCCGCTCTCCTTGGCAAATGAGAACTGGCGCAGGCCAGTGGTATTGACCACAGAGGACCGCAAGGCGGTATGGAGGAGCAAGGAGCTACACGGGCGGTTCTACAAGATGCTCACGGGCCCTGATGTAGATATGCTCGCGTCGGTGAACTGGCTACGATTCGGGGACCTTTTCGGGGAAACCGAAGGTTTTGTCTGTGCAATTGCGGATGAAGTTATCATGACGAAGAACTACCGGAGATATATCCTGAAGGATGGTACGGTCGACATTTGTCGGGCATGCCGCCGTCCCGGAGAATCACTCAGGCACATTATCTCCGGTTGTTCTCATCTTGCTAACGGCGAGTATTTGCACAGACATAACCTGGTAGCTAGGATTATTCACCAGCAACTTGCTCTTCCATACGGTCTTGTGGACTTTGAAGTGCCGTACTACAGGTACACACCTGCGCCGGTTCTCGAAAACGGCCGTGCCACGCTCTATTGGGATCGAGCTGTCATCACGGACAGGGCTATTTTAGCTAATAGGCCTGATATCGTGCTGATAGATCGATCGCAACGCCGGGCAGTGCTTGTCGATGTCACCATCCCACATGACGAGAACCTTGTAAAGGCCGAGAAGGACAAGGTCAGCAAGTACCTTGACTTGGCTCACGAGGTAACCACCATGTGGGATATTGACTCGACAATCATTGTGCCGATAGTCGTGTCTGCGAACGGTCTGGTAGCGAAGAGTCTCGACCAACACCTTAAGAAACTCTCGCTCAATGGTTGGATCAAGGGTCAGATACAGAAGGCGGTACTCTTGGACACGGCGCGAATAGTCCGAAGGTTCCTGTCTCTGCAGCCCTAACCACCGGCAGCATGAGCCCTGCCCTGTTGCCGGCGGTACCCTAGGCTAGGTTTTTTATAATATTTTTATGTTTTGTATGTGCTTTTGTATTTTACTTTTATATTAATATTATAACAAACCTAGGCTAAGAAAAAAAAGAAATAAAGAGATAATAATAATAATAGCCCTAACCACCGATAGCTTGGGTCTATCCCCGGTTAACCTAGGTTAAGTTTTTTATAATATTTTATAGGTATTGCAAATATGTTTTTATATTGTAAAACATTTTTCTTAAGATAATATTTAATAAAGAGAATAATAATAATAAATCTTTATTGAATAAACATATTTTAAAATATAATAACTTTAGTATTTATACTAAACATATTAATAGAGAACAAATAACACAATGTGCCTGGACTAGGATATTCCTGTTTTCCAGGCATAAATAAGAAAAAGGTATAAAAAAACTCTATCTAAATGTATGCAAAAATACGTACTATCTCTAGTAACTAAATAACATTACATTACAATATTAATTATGAACTTCTAGTAATTAAATAGACAAAATAACATAATATTCATTTAACAACAATCAATAACTTTTCTGTATCTTCGTAGGACATATCGAGAAGTGTTCTTTAAGTATATTTTTAGTTTTATTACAGCTATAATGACATATGCTCAACTAGCGGCCGCTCGCGGTTTCACCCGCGTGGTTCCCGTTCCCGTGGGAATATCGGGATAAAAAGTACCCTATGTTTTAATTCAGGTTATAAATTATCTGTATGCCGAATTTCATCCAAATCCATTCATCCGTTGCAGCGTGAAGAAGCAACAAATGTATACACACATACATGCACACAAACTTTCGCATTTATAATACACTGGACAGCAAAAATAACGGGTCATTTAGAAAAACCGCGATATCTCCCAAAGTTATTTACATAGATCCCTTGTATAAATAATATGTTATAGGCAAATTTGTGACGCTTATTATACATATCAAAAGAGGTTGCATTTGAACAAGTTACAGCTTCAAAAAAAGAAATTCCGATTTTTGAAAAATATCAAAATCCAAATTTTTGCAATAGAAAATTTTCTCGCTTTTGTTTCAAACCGAGCTGTCATCATAAACAGTTTTTTTTGGTGGTCACAGTATTTTGTGCATCAACCATGCACCAACATGTCGTTATCTACTGAAGAATGTACACGAATTATCACCATGGTACAAGAAGGAAGGAGTCAGCGGAGTACTGCTAGAACAGTAGGTGTATCTTTATCTACGGTCCAAAGAGTACTCCAGCGATTTCAAGTGACCGGCATGAACATCAGGAGACCAGGGAATGGCAGGCCAAGGTGTACAACTACACGAGAAGACCGATTCATCGTGAGCACTATGTTAAGAAATCGACATCTCACGGCTATTCAGGTCCAAAATAGCCTTCAAGAAATTCACCACAACAATGTAAGCTCTGACACGATCCGGCGGCGACTTCGGGAAGCTGATATAAAGCCTTATAGGCCAGCAAATGGCCCTAATTTGCTCAGAGAACATCGAGTTGCCAGGTTGCGGTTTGCTCGAGAACACGTCCCATGGACAGATGAAGATTGGTCCAGGGTTATGTTTTCCGATGAGTCAAGATTTTGTTTATTCGCACACGATGGGAGACGAAGAGTATATAGGCGACCAAATGAACGTTATCGTCAAGCGTGTTTTGAGGAAAAGGTGCCATTCGGTGGAGGATCAATAATGGTTTGGGCTGGGATATCTTCAAAGGATCGTACGGAGTTAGTAATTATAGAAAACGGTTCTCTGACAGCTCCCAGATATGTAAAGGAGATTTTAAATGAGCATGCTGGTCCTTTCTTGGGGAATATGGGCGCAAATTCCATTTTTATGGACGATAATGCGCGGCCACATACAGCACTTTTGGTCAACGCGTATATTCAAGACGTCGGTATCACCCGCATGGAGTGGCCAGCTCGCAGCCCAGACTTAAATCCCATAGAGCATTTTAAGGACGAGCTCGGGAGATGCGTTAAACAACGCTCTCCAGCTGCAGCTAACTTACGTGAGTTAAGAAGTGCGCTAGTAGAAGAATGGTCAAACATAGACCAAAACCGTATTAGAAATTTGATTTACAGCATGCCACATCGTCTTAATGAAGCGATACGGGCTCGTGGAGGAAATACAAGATATTAAATTTACAGAAAAGCTTTCATTTTGCAGATTAACTGTGTTGTATATTTTTGTTGTCAAAAGTTAGAAGTGTTTTTTTTTGTATTTTTTAGTACTTAAATAAAATTATACAGTTTACAAACATGTTATGTATTTTCTTTTATGTATAAGTCAGTCATCTATAACATACTACAGTTTCACTAGTTTGTGTTGTGTAGTTAAGAAACTATCAAACTTTTTATAAGCGACCCGGAATTTTTGCGGCCCAGTGTATTAGTGTGATTTGGCATTCAACAAATTGTAAAGAAGTGGTCCCAGGAACACATAAAAACTGAAAGAGAAGGCATGTCTTGTCTTGTTACTGTATTATAAGGGCAAAATTATATTGGTAAATAAAATTTGTTAATCTTTTTAAAGTTGTTTGAAATGGTCTGGCGGCAATTCAAATAGGAGCAGGCGTTATCGGTCAGCAATCAGCATACAATTTATTTATAACACTGACTGTTTGTGTAGGAAGCCGGCTGTAGAAAACATTTACCTTCATTCATTTATTCTTTTGTCTTATAACCCTATTCTTAGGACTGACATTTCACACGGTCAGCAGCCCTATATTTTTATTTTCCACAACAAAGGGAAAGGTGTTTGTTTTCATCTCACCTGATTATATCACGGTAACTAACTATAAGCACAGAATAACTAATCCTACTAATATTATAAACGCGAAAGTTTGTAAGTATGGATGTTTGTTACTCTTTCACGTAAAAACTACTGAATGGATTTGGATGAAATTCGGCATACAGATAGTTTATAACCGGGAATAACCACATAGGATACTTTTTATCCAGATATTCCTACGGGAACGGGAACCACTCGGGTGAAACCGGGAACCACGCGGGTGAAACCGCGAGCGGCCACTAGTAGTCTATAAGGCCAAAAATAACAGCGCACTTCATCCATATTCCTCTACCACCCAGGAACTGAATGTATTATCTGTCAGAATACAACAAAATACTAATAGTATTGTGGTTATGGGGACAGCTTTAGCTAGCCAGACCAAGCCTAGAAAACCTTCTACCAACCAAACCACTGAGAATTGAACCATGAATCTCTTAGTTTGTTGTATAACAACAAGATCACAAAGACGATTAGACTGCTGTTGAGGAAATTCGCTATCCGAATAGCCGAGGCAGGTATACGTGGGGTAAGCCGAAGTTCTGGTGACCGCGACCCACCAAAACCTTACACCCTTCTGCCGCTCCTACGGTTGAGCACTGTGGCTGTGGACATACGTGGCCCGCGGTGGTCCTTCGAGCACATCCCTCTATGAGGTGTAGAGGGAGGTTTTCTTTTCGCCTTGAGGAGCTATTCGCGGGAGTGTGGGAAGGATGGTGTTCTCAACCCCTGCCAGCCACGGCTAGG
This sequence comes from Eudonia lacustrata, assembly GCA_947562085.1. NCBI lineage: Eukaryota > Metazoa > Arthropoda > Insecta > Lepidoptera > Crambidae > Eudonia > Eudonia lacustrata. The sequence goes on along the minus strand of OX387326.1, from coordinate 16,700,824 downwards.
AAGGGTTGATCAGCCCGTGCAGCCGTGTCGACCTAGATATCCAGTTCCTAGGTTGTCGAAAATCCTCTGGGTGTTTTTCTATCTAGGGCTGTATCGAAACTTACTTTCAGGGGAACCAAGAGTCAAATAAATACTATATTAACCGTAAGCGAATATCGATTGACGTAAGATTGCATTTTATGCCATCGAACGAGAGCGCGCCGCGCCGTTCGCCAAACATAAAACAAAGTATAAAAAAAATAAACAGTATGTAAATATGAGCGTCGACCTTGAACACGCGAAAGGTTGCAAGCATGACGTCAATCACTATTTCTTTTTTTTTTATATTTTATGAAAAAAGCAGAAGCAGTCAGCTGTTTAAATTAAAATATTTAATTTTATTCACGCTCCTAATAAGGAAGAACTTCGAAGGCAATCGTTAAACACTTAATATGTGGTTAAACCCACCACAATGTAGATGTCTTGGGTCAGGTGTGGTGCGTTATATAGCCCGCTCTTCCTATGTACACACGCCTGCAAATCAAGACTACCACAACTGTGAATTTAATCAAAAGACTTTGAACTTTATATATCGCACTACCAATACAATACTGGTGCAAGTCAAAACATACTGACATTGGAAATTTTGTCGTATTGAAGAACAGTACAGTTCAATTTCAAATATCAGTATATTTTGACTTGCACCAGTATTGTATTGGTAGTGCGATATATGGCATATGGTTGAACATTTATTGAAGAAATTTGACAGTTTTGGTAGTAGGTATAGGTACCCCCTTTTTTACCGACTTCAAAAAAAGGAGGAGGTTATCAATACGCCTGTTTTTTTTATTTTTTTTATTTTATGTTTGCTACCTCAGAACTTTCGACTGGGTGAACCGATTTTGATGATTCTTTCTTTATTTGAAAGCTGGTGTTTCCCATGTGGTCCCATTTTAATTTGGTCCAGGTCTGATGATGGAATCCTTGTCTATATAAGCAGTCTAAAAATATATTTTTTATTTGTTTCTTTATGTGGATTGCAAGTAAATATTTGGTATTTGCTTGTTAGTCATAATATACGTGTTCTGTTAGATGTAAAGTTAAGTAGGTATATGGCAGTCGAATAGTTTTTAAGAATATAAAATTGAGTATGATAAAGGTTAATTGCAAGTAAATTGAACAAACTAAACTAGGTACGCAATTATTATTTTTATTTTTAGTGCAATTTTTTAAGTTTGCTGATTGTCTCAGGCGGCATTTCCAGCGTCACCGGACTTAATGTACAGTCATGAGCATTAATATGTATACGTTTTTGATTCTTATACCATTATAGGTATTCAGAGTTACATTGTTTACATGTTAAGTTAACGCTTGTGACTGTACCCCGTGCTATGAGAAGTCTAAATGGCATTTTTTTTGACCAGTTATCTGATCTTTTCTGTTTTTTTTGTTATATTCATAACGGAGAATCTTGGGTCTTCGTATTAAAGTGGTTTAAGGAATGAATTTATGAATGAACCTAATATAGTGATGGATGAACCTGATGCTATTAGTTTGTTTTTAATAAGTAAATAAGAGTAAGATACAGGCAATCTTTATGCTTAATTTAGGTATTACATAATTTATTTTATGGTATACCCTAACATTAGTTCAAATTTTTGTATATAGGCTAAGTTTTATGCAGCAATAAATTATCTTATCTTATCTTATCTTATTATAGTGATGGAGGGTGTTAATGTTGATCCCTGGATTACACCTCTTATTTCCAACAACGCCACTGACTGGTCTTACTGTGAATTGGTGGTACACTGGTAGCAAACCATCAGCTTATACATACATAATATTTTAGAGGCCATCACCAAGGTGGGAGGCGTTTTGATTGACGTAAACCCGACCTATTTCTATAAAAAAAACGCTCAAACACCACATTTTCAGCTCTAAATTCTAGATACTATTTTCAGAGTGTTATCCTCTATCTATAAGTGACGTAAGACGTAAGCGCTACAGTGTTACACAATCATACAAACGTAAAGGCAGATATATGTATGTTGTATGTTGACGAAATGTGACAACGATTTGTATAGAAGCGAACGACCGCGACTTTGTCCGTGTTACCACCTGCATCCTGCCTCGTAAGAATTTTGCTCCAAACATCTGGCCTTACTCCTTATCTTTTTTTTGTGCCTTGATCTCTCCTGATGTTTAGTGAAAAGGCCAATGATGGAAGCGCACTTCACCCGGGATCCTCAACTAGTGAGGCACTGGCTATCTTATATCTAGCTGCCGGAACACAACAACTACCAACATTGATGTTATTGCGACATATTTAGATAAGATGGTGGTAGCTAGCCAGGCGGACAAACAAGCCCTATCACCAACCAAACCGAGTACAAAAACATGAACCCCCGCTGGGAACCGAACCCGGGACCTCTGGGTCTAAACCGGTGGTCTTAACCACTAGACCACAGAGGCGGTTACAACATCGGTTAAAATTCTACATCGTAAAGGGAACAAACTTTTAAGTTCCTGATGCAAAGGTTTCGGCTAAGCGTTGATAAGTCAGTCAATGAGTCAGGAAGTCAGGACTATTACCTATTCTGTAACTAGCTGTAAGTATATTGATATTAGTATTCCTTACTAAAAATAGGATAATTATTAACGGGATTCTTACTATGTTTATTATTTGTAATCAAGGCGCATGCAACTGTGTCAAAATATCGGATCATCATCATCAGCCATATGACGCCCACTGCTGAGCATAGGCCTCCCCCCAAGGATCGCCACAACGATCGGTCCTCATGTGGGGGGGAGGTGTTTGCCATAATCGCCACGCTTGGCAGGCGGGTTAGCGATCGCAGTATGGCCAGTGTTGCCAACTTAGCACTTTCGGTGCTAGATTTAGCACTATTTTCATGAGTCCAGCACGAAACAACAGCATACAGCACCTAGCACTAAATCTAGCACTAAATCTAGCACTAAATAGTAGGTACTCATCCACTCAAACGTCAGGAGACACTTGGGTGTCCAAAAAGTATTTTGCATCTTATGTCAGGAGACACTTGAGTGTCCTCTATGGGCAAGTGATGAAAAAACGTTCTAAGTGATTCTAAAAACACCGTGGTGCTTTTGTCGTTCGTATTTAGGGACAGGGCACAAAATGTAGATGGCGTTAAAGGCGTTAGAACAACATCAAACATACATATTTTTAATAAATCAAGGAATAAAATGAACTCGGACTCTTTAAATTCGTTTATTCATATCTGAACAGGGCTTAAAAATTTTAACAAGACTTGCCATACATTACAAATTCCCCGAGATATTATTAATAAAATAGGCAAAAAAGAAATGTACACATTTCAATTTAAAAAATCGGCTGAAAGTCATCTAGAGCATCCATCCACTTCAACGGCGACAGTACAAGGCGTAGAAAACACGGCAGCGAATACAAATGACAGTGAAGATTTAAAATAATTAGTACAGCTACATTTTGCTTATAAATTTTTTTTTCATTGTACATTATATCATTTTATTAATTATAAATTATGTTATTATTTTATTTCACGTCAATAAAAACTAGCACTATTTTTGAAAATCCATATTTATCTAGCACTTTTTCAGATGTCATTTAGCACCTATTTGTGGTATAGTGTTGGCAACCCTGAGTCTGGCCTACTGTTTGAGGGAGGCGCTGCTGCCCGTCTCCTGCAGGCGCAATATCGGATACTCACAAATAATAAACATGGTAAGAATCCCGTTAATTACTCAAGTGCAAGTGACCATGACAGTTTAAATAAATAGTTATAAAATTAGGATTTATAGATTCTGGTCAATAACATTGTCAGTTTTATCATCAGTCTATAAACGGCCCCATGCTAAACCCAGACCAACACTTTTGTTATGATCAATACAATAGCACAGAGAGTGATAGATAACCCATCACACTTGTCTAACGCGGGTTGGTAATGGTGAACTTTAACGAGTGCTATTTTACGAAACCAACCGAGACTGCCGATCTGATCCGAACCCCTACTCGGAGAATCTAGTAGGGCACGGGGACACGCCTTAGTGCGTGATGCCGTTCCCTCTAGAAAACCTCCGAAGGTGATTCGTTTCACACGGCTTGAGGAACCCTTTAAGTTTCTCACCGCCCCCAAAAAAGCCCGGTGAAGCTGAAAATGCCGTTTGAGGCAATCAGTAAACACGATACGGAAAGTATGGGGAATCTCAAGATAATTCAATCTGGTACCTATCTGGCGACCCGGCATTACCACAGAATTACAAAGATCGCAAAGCCTATGTGTCATCGATCTGGCGACCCGGCATTACCACAGAATCACAAAGATCGCAAAGCCTATGTGTCATCGAGTGTAGGTTATGTATTAAAAATACTATATTATGTTGTTATTTAATAAAATGTTAAGTAAGCAAGCGCTAACCTACATTCACCATAATTATTGATGCCTAAGATATAGGTAAACTAGGTTACTTAGTTTAGGTATAACTTCGATTATTTTGCGCTACTAAACTTAATTTTAAAACCACAACATAAGCAGTGGTACACTAATCAGTAGAGTGTATTATATTTATGTAAGCAAAGTCACAGAATAAGTAATATTATACCTACGCAATGTTATTTTGCAAGTTTGTATTTAGACTAAGTTTTAAACAGAAAATAAATTTATTCTTATTCTTATTAATGGGAACTGACAACCTTAGCAAACAAATCATCATCATCATCAGCTCATTTTATGTCCCCACTGCTGGGGCACGAGCCTTTCCTATGGATGGATAGGGAGAACGGGCCATAAACCACCACGCGGGCCCAGTGCGGGTTGGTGGTTGTCAACGACTGCTAATGCTGCCGGGACCAACGGTTTTACGTGCCTTCCGAAGCACGGAGGAGCTCGAGATGATAAACTTTTGGTCACCCATCCGGCGACCGGCCTTTGCGAAAGTTGCTTAACCTTAACACTCGCAGACCGGGCGCGTTAACCACTGCGCCGCCGTCGAGCTCCTCAGTTAACAAATAGATAATGATATACCAACGCTTTAAGGAATTCCAAATGGCTTACAGCCTATAATAATAATAATAAACACTTTATTTGCACACTAAGAAATAAACAGTTACAAAACAGGACAATAGACAGAGAAGAGAGTACAAGTAGGCGGCCTTATTGCTTTATAGCAATCTCTTCCAGGCAACCTTGGGTGAAGAGTGAAACAATAGTAAGGAGTAATAGGGGAGTAGGTGCATATAAAGAAAGAAAGAATTGAGAATAAATAAAGAAACTACAAGAACAACAACAAAGAACTACAGATTAAGGAAAAAAAGAAAATTACTAATAAGGACTGAAATATATACTTATAGTTAGCTAGATGGGAGCAGAAGAAAGGAAATAGCTTCTAACTCGATCGCCGAAAGACCTTAGAATTTGAGTTTTCCTGATGCTCTCAGGAAGTGAGTTCCACAAGCGGACAGCATGGACAGTGAAGGAATAGGAGAAGAAGTCGGTGGAGTGTTGAGGGATGTTTAAAGAAAGGTTAGAAGAAGAACGCAAGGTACAACAATGTAAAGTTGAGGAATGGAAGGAGAAGCAGTCTTTAAGATAAGCCTATGTACACTATTAATAAAAACACGATTATCGATGGCCGTTCCTCCTAAATTATAGAGCGCGCTGTAACTATTTTCTAATGACATAGGTACCTATAACACAGAATAAGTAATTAGTATACTACTGTAGGCGCGTCATCCCTCATTCATCATACACAATCATGAAGATGTAGATCTACAGATTCTTGATGCACGCACTTATTTAGTATTTGTTGTATAAATACTTGTTTTTAAGTGATTTAATTTAACTAAATGATTATTTATAATTACAGTACAATTTACGTCGGGTGCAACGTCAATAAAGGTTTCTTCTTTCTCATCTCTTATCTACTTAGTTGTTCTTAAACCAGACAAAATAGAAATTCAATTGTTCTATGGCACTGTGGTTACATTGGGCGTCCAAGTATTTAATACGGCATTTTTTTTATTGTTGCGGCAACACAGAATTTTACGCCGACAACACTGGATACAAATACAAACGACAACAATTTGAAAAGCAAACTCAAGGCCTCCCTAGCTCTATCATTGTACAATCGCGCAACGACTCGCCAGCTGCCAAATGAGTGTTTATCACATCACTTACAGCACTTCCTTCCTTTACACAAACTATTAAGACCATGACTCTAGCCGCCAAAAAGATTAATCGCATAGCTTTGGCACCCAAAACCTGCCAAGAATGATATTTATCAATACTAATTGCAGCAAATAAGAAACAATAATTATTTAATAAGGTATGCTAATGTAATAGCCTATAGGTATGTACTGCTGAACAAAGAATACTTTAAATCGCACAAAAAGAGCTAGACAAACGTTTTTTTTTTTTTAAAAACGTCGACAAGAATTTGTACTATGGAATTAAGGCAAGCGCTGCTTTAATGCTTGTGACTGTACATTTCACGACTAGGCCTTTTAAAATCTTTATCTTTAGATAGATTTTTTAAACTTCGCAACGGAATTTAATGCAGTTTCAGCAATAGATAAAGTGATTCAAGAGGAAGGTTTCTATGTAATACACGCATATTATATATTAATAAAATTTAGACAGGACAACGTCTGTCGGGTCAGCTAGTTTTAAATATAGGAGAAAAAGCGGGCGCACGGGGTGACACAAATGGTTATGTGGGACTCTTCCCCACCCTCTCAAGAGAGAAGGCCTAAGGCGAGACAGTGTTTGTTATCTTATGTATTTTCATATAACTTATGCTATATACTAACCAATAACGGACGTGCATTTCTGATTGATGATCCCGCTGGGTAGCAGGTGGAAATCGAACTCTTTGCCGTCGACCACGACTGTGTGGCCAGCGTTGTTGCCACCCTGAAAAAAAGTAAAAATTAAAATTCCATGGCTTCCTACACGTTCGAAAGAGGATTTACTAAAGAGTTAGTGGTATTGTTGGTTGGTGGTATAGTATGCCTCCGAGGCGTACCAAATACGCCTCGCATGGGTTGTTGCACCCATCTTAGCACACCGCGGGGGTGGGGGTCACCATCTTGCCCACGCTCCCCGCGTCTTAAGCCTCCAGGAAAGAAGGCGCCATTCTGCATCCGGGAGGTATGACGCCTTCAGTGGCCGACAGGCTAAATTGGTATGCCCTAGGGGGCAACCGCCCCGGAATCGGGGTTCCGCAAAAGCGTTAGACGGAAATGTCGGGCGGTATAGTGGGTCGGTCACAGTCACAGCCCAACAGGTCCAACCGACCTCACACCTCCCGGGCTTGCATTCAACAGTCCAGTCAGACGGGTCTGGATGCAAATTTCACTCGCAAAAAAAATGGTATGAAACGTCACATGCCAGTTTCTTAATTCTTCGATATATCAGATATTTAATGATAAAAAAAACATTGTAATCGTCCTGTTAATAAATTATTCTAAGGAATTTGTTATAATAAGAGCGGTTACGCAGCACACTAGCGCCGCCAATGAAAAAAAAAACATATCTAGTAATTAGAGATAGAAAATCAAATTATGCTCAACAAACTATCTGAATGAAGTCATTTAGCATTTTTACGTCACCTAATGAACACCTCACATGTTATAGTTTAGTTAAATATGGCGTTATAGTTAAAAGTGGCCGTAACGTCTTATTTAACTAAACCATAACATGTGAGGTGTTCATTAGGTGACGTAAGAATGCTAAATTACTTCATTCAAATAGTTTGTTGAGCATAATTTGATTTTCTATCTCTAATTACTAGATATGTTTTTTATTCATTAGTGGCGCTAGTGTGCGGCGTAAACGCTCTTAAAGCCAACCGCAAAGACATTGTTGTAAAACCAAAACATCAACGTTAAGAAATAGAAGGGGTACAAACAATGTCGTCTGTTATGCCTAGGTTATAAGAGTTCCTAGTAAGAGTTGTTATATACCATTCAAACACGCTAATGACGTTTTGTATAGCATGATGGCTCCATCATGCTATACAAAACCTCGTTATTGCTCGCCTTGCTCACTAGATACCTACGTCCTGTGTTGACGATTAGGCCGTTAGCTGGTTAGTCAATAGAAAAACATTTTAGTGACTGTCACAACAATTTTTCAAATAGAAATTGTATGGGAATGGAAACTATGATGACGTCACTATTTTGTTTCGTCAATCGAGTGTTCATTTATAACTTGTTATATTACAGAAATTCATGCGCAGGTCAAATAAAAAATAACTTTTACGTGATTTCATTCATACGTTTAATGTTGTGGAATTAATTATTGTTATTGTTTAACATTCCTATTCCAGGTGTAGTGGCACTTCATTATTTGACCTTATCGTCATTCAGTGGTCATTCATTATCAGGTGAGAAGTGAGAAGGACCCTGCGCTTCGACGTCGAGAAGCTCGATGGCGCAGTGGTTAACGCACCCGATGTACGATTGCTAAGGCTAAGCAACTTTCGCAAAAGCCGGTAATCTGATGGGTGACTAAAAAAACGTTTCTTTCGCAAAAGCCGGTAATCAGATGGGTGACCAAAAATGTACTATCTTTAGCTCCGGCACGTAAAGCCATTGGTCCCGACTCGGCGGCATTACCAGTCGTTAACAACAACCAATCCGCACTGGGCCCGCGTGGTTAGTAGTTTATGGCCCGTTCTCCCTATCCATACATAGGGAAAGGTCGTGCACTCGTGCCCTAGCAGTAGGGATAAAATCAGCTGGTGATGATGGCTACCTCGTTGTTGTAGGTATAAAATTGTGCCTGAGACTGAGATATCGGAGCCAGAGTGCCTAGTTCAAGTTTTATTTACCACTAGCAGCCGCTCGCGGTTTCACTCGTGTGGCTCCCGTTTTCGTGGGAATATCGGGATAAAAAGTATCCTATGTGTTAATCCAGGTTATAAACTATCTGTATGCCGAATTTCATCCAAATCCATTCAGTAGTTTTTACGTGAAAGAGTAACAAACATCCATCCATACTTACAAACTTTGCGTTTATAATATTAGTAGGATTCAATCACATCAAGAGATCGCTAGTAGCGATAAGACCGCCTTTGCCCATATACTAGCTTTAAGCTGTTGTTTTCCTTTTGTTTCCATTTGTGTGTGAGCAATAAAGAATATATCTATCTATTTATCTTTAAACGAAAACGACAATTACAATGGCAAAATTTGAACTCTCCCCGTTCGCCTGCGAAGCGCAAAGCTATAATGCCATACGTACAAATTCTCGTTTTGGTCAACGTGAACGAATGGCAAATAATGCCATGATGACGTTGCTGACGTGTCATTTAATGAACAGGGCAAGTTAAATAAAACAGTTTAAGTCTTACCAAATGCTGGTGACGTACTGTGCCCGTTAAAGTTTTTTATAGTTTCTGTTTCTAGATATTCTTTTTCAATGTACCTTCCTCATTATTTATTAATTTTATTATTTAGTGGGCAGTTACAAAACAACACTACGCGACGCATAAAGACGTCATTGGCGCCCAGTAATCTTCTTTAATGCTCTAATTTTTAAGTCATTTAATTTTAATTTTTAAGGAATTATTTCGATTATTTTTGCTGCTTTTTAAAATAAATATATTTTTAGCACAATTGTGACATGCTATTGGATTAAAAATAAACTTAAATATACATACGAATGACAATAACTTTAATGGTAATCAAACACCACTTTTAGACGTCTAAAGACGTCATTGGCGTCACAGACAAGATTTTGAATGACGATTTAATGCGTCATTGGCGGTCAATGGGTTAAATTAAAGTTGAAATAATTGGATTTTTTTGTCTAATTAGTTCAACTAGTTGAACTACCAGTTGAACTTTGTGGAATAGAGGTTAAAAATTCCCTTGATCCGCCCTAGGATGCAACAAATTGGTACCAAGGGCAAGGGGTGCCTATTTAATGCCACATCTTGTATTAAAATAAGTAAGTAAAGTAAACAGCCTATAATTGTCCCACACCTGGGCAAAGGCCTTCATTATTGAAATCAAGTTATCGCTACAATTGATGGGTAATGACTTAATCACCACGCTTGCCAAATGCGGGTTGATCACAAACCCAGGCTATGCATCGAAAAATCTGAAATACATTTTATCCGACCAATTGACTGACGACTGACAATTGAACCCGGGACCTTCGGGTATCGGGCCGAGCGCTCTGCCACTCAGCCACCGAGGCGTTAAAATAAACTACCCTATTTATCTCTAACTCTGGCCCTGGCAACATTTAACACGCGCACATTACGGACTGACGAGAAGATTCACGAACTGGAGGAAGAATTGAGCAAGATACGGTGGGACATAGTTGGATTATCTGAAGTCCGAAGAGAGGGGGAGGACTCGATAATCCTCAAGTCCGGTAACTTGCTCTATTTCCGGGAGGGCGAACAACTGTCCCAATGTGGTGTCGGGTTCATCGTCCACAAGTCCCTCGTGAACAACGTTGTCGAGACCGGGAGTGTGTCGCCTAGGGTAGCGTACCTTATACTCAGAATAACCAAACGGTATTCGTTGAAGGTCATACAGGTTTATGCTCCTACTACGACACACCCTGACGATGAGGTGGAAGCTACGTATGAGGACATCTCTAGAGCCATACAAGCCTCCAAAACTCATTACACCGTTGTCATGGGAGACTTTAACGCAAAACTGGGCAAACGAAGCGGCGATGAGATGAGAGTGGGACGATTTGGGGTTGGTAATCGGAACTCCCAGGGCCAACTGCTGGCGGACTTTCTTGAGAGGGAGGGCCTCTTTATGATGAACTCCTTTTTCAGGAAAGCTGAACACCGCAAGTGGACCTGGATGAGTCGCGATGGTGCAACCAAAAACGAGATTGACTTTATCATGTCGACGAGGAAGCAAATACTCAATGATGTCACTGTGATCAATGCGTTTAAAACTGGCAGCGATCACCGGTTGGTAAGAGGCACATTGAATATCAACGTTAAGCTGGAAAGACGTCGATTGGTAAGGTCTACGCTCCGTCCTGCACCCATCCAAATCCAAAACCCCGAAAGCTTTCAGCTCGAATTGCAGAATCGCTTCGAGCGCCTAAATGATTGCGAAAATGTGGACGAATACAGCAACAGGTTTGTGGAAACTGTCCAAACGGTTGGGTCCAAGTTCTTTAAAACCCACCGTGCAAAAGGTACCAAAAAGTTCTCAGACCATACTCTCAAACTAATGGAAGAGCGGCGCGCAATGGTTCTGCTTTCCTCAGGTGATGCGTCTCAGTTTCGGCGGCTAAATAGGCAATCTCGAAATCTATGACTCGCGACACGCGCCAATTTAATACTAACCGTATTAAAGAGGCCATTGAGCGGAACAAAGGCTCAAAAGTGTTCGCAAGAGATCTGGGTATTGGGCAGTGCCAACTGACGACGCTGAAAACCGATGACGGCAGAACTGTCACGACCAGGTCCGATGTTATGGGAGAGGTCGAGAAGTTCTATGGACAGCTTTACACATCCACACGGCCATCTGTACGCTTAGCTAGAGACCCTAGAGCTAAGTTAACCCGGCACTATACCGAAGACATCCCGGACATCAGCCTATACGAGATTAGTATGGCTCTCAAACAGCTCAAAAACGGCAGGGCACCAGGTGCTGACGGAATTACGGCCGAGCTTCTGAAAGCAGGCGGAAGACCGGTACTCGTAGCTCTTCAGAAGCTATTTAATTCCGTGGTACTAGGGGGCAGAACGCCAGAGACGTGGCACGAAGGTATGGTGGTACTGTTCTTCAAAAAGGGCGACAAAACCCTGCTGAAGAACTACAGGCCCATCTCACTTCTAAGCCACGTCTACAAGCTGTTTTCGAGAGTCATAACGAATCGTCTCGCACGCAGGTTTGATGACTTCCAGCCTATCGAACAAGCCGGTTTCCGAAAAAGCTTCAGCACCATAGACCACATACATACGCTGCGGCAGGTTATACAGAAGACCGAAGAGTATAACCAGCCTCTTTGCCTAGCGTTTGTGGACTATGAAAAAGCCTTCGATTCGATTGAGACATGGGCCGTGCTACAGTCTCTCCAGCGGTGCCAAATTGACTATCGGTACATCGAAGTGTTGAGGTGTTTGTATGAAAGCGCCACTATGTCAGTCCGTCTTCAGGACCAGAGCTCGAAACCTATACAGTTGCAGCGAGAAGTGAGACAGGGAGATGTGATTTCTCCGAAACTGTTCACTGCTGCACTGGAAGATGTTTTCAAGCTTCTGGACTGGAAAGGACTCGGCATCAACGTCAACGGCGTATACATCACTCACCGTTTGCTGACGATATAGTGGTCATGGCTGAGACCCTGGAAGACCTCGGCGCAATGCTCGGTGACCTCAACAGAGTCTCTCAACAAGTGGGTCTTAAAATGAACATGGAGAAGACGAAAGTTATGTCGAACTCACGTGTCGTACCCACTCCTCTGAAGGTTGGGGACTCTGCCCTTGAAGTTGTGGACAATTATGTTTACCTGGGACAAACGGTCCAGCTAGGTAGGTCCAACTTCAGCAAAGAGGTCAATCGTCGAATCCAATTAGGCTGGGCAGCGTTCGGTAAGCTACGAAATATCTTCTCGTCCGATATACCGCAGTGTCTCAAGACGAAAGTCTTTGACCAGTGTGTGTTGCCAGTGATGACATACGGGACTGAGACGTGGTCGCTCACTATGGGCCTCATAAAAAGGCTCAAGGTCACTCAAAGAGCAATGGAGAGGGCTATGCTCGGGGTTTCTCTGCGTGATCGAATCAGAAATGAGGAGATCCGCAGAAGAACAAAGGTAACCGACATCGCCCGAAGAGTTGCTAAGCTCAAGTGGCAGTGGGCAGGTCACATTGCTCGCAGGACTGATGGCCGCTGGGGCGGGATAGTCCTGGAGTGGCGACCGCGTACCGGAAAGCGCAGTGTGGGCAGGCATCCAACAAGGTGGACCGACGATCTGGTGAAGGTCGCGGGAAGCCGCTGGATGCGAGCAGCACAAAACCGGTCGTTGTGGAGATCCTTGGGGGAGGCCTTTGTCCAGCAGTGGACGTCTTTTGGCTGAGATGATGACCCTATTTATCTACTTGGTTACATCCCTGGTTAGGATGGCTCGTCAGTATAATGAATTAGCTATAGATAACATAGAGCTAGACATCTTTTCTTCTAAACTCACATCTTTCATTAAAACAATTAAGGATATCCTCTACCCCAAACCCGTCAGTCTGGACTCAACCTCTGTGTTGACTTCAGACTATCAGCTCCAACCAAATAGTTTCAGGTCGAATCTTTCTCCCAACCAACCATGTTGAATGTGCGCACTTGCACAACCTATTGTTATTTGCAGATGTGCACATTTAGCATGTAAAACCTACAATTTGTACTAATTAACTTTAAATTATGTTAACGTACAGCTCTTTTTGTATTTAGTTTTTAGGTGTACACATATTTTTGAATTACGATCTAGATTACAACCACTATTTTTATTGTATAACTTTGTAACAATTGTAATTTGTCTTGTGTATGTAAATAAATAAATAAATACTTAAAACAGCAGTGCAGTATCGAAGGAGCCTAATAATCTATTTATATTATAAAGCTGTAGAGTTTGTTTGTTTGAACGCGCTAATCTCAGGAACTACTGGTTCGAATTGAAAAATTCTTTTCGTGTTGGATAGTCCATTTATCGAGAAAGGCTTTAGGCTATATAACATCACGCTGTGACCAATAGAAGCGAAGCATCAGTGAAAAATGTTGCAAAAACGGGAACGAGAGTCTAAAAAATTAAAAATGCTGCCGAAAGTCACTATTCCACGCGGACGAAGACGCGAGCACAGCTAGTGGTTGATATAGGTAATAGAATCTAAAATCCTACTAATCCTAGTAATATTATAAATGCGAAAGTTTTATTATGTATGTTCGTATATTTGTTTTGGATGAACTTCGGCATACAGATAGTTTATAACCTGGATTAACACATAGGTTAGTTTTTATCCCGATATTCCCACGGGAATCGCACTATAAATATACTCATCTCATCATCTCAGCCAAAAGACGTCCACTGCTGGACAAAGGCCTCCCCCAACGATGAGGGGTATTTGCCGTAATCGCCACGCTTGGCAGGCGGGTTGGCGATCGCAGTAGGTTGAGGGTATCCTCAGAGAGATGCTGCTGCCCATCCTCTGGAATGGTCCCTTAGTCGGCTTTTACGACACCCACGGGAAGAGATGAGGTGGTGCAATTCTTTATCCCCGGCACCACACAGGGAATAAATAATAAATATACTAAAAACGACAATTTAATTTTCCAATAAAAAATGATTTGTTTGTTTTGTTGTCATGGAAACCAAAGAGAATTTAATCACTTGATGGAAACTGTCAAAGCGGTACGAAGTCCGCAGGGTCCACTAGTAGAATCTAAAACTATAACTTTCCCTTGTGACGCAAAATAAACTCTGTACCAAACCATAAGCTAACTATTGTAACATAATTTGTAATATTGTAATTGCAAAACCAATTTCCTTTTCAATCACCAAAGTGTAATAAAAATAAAACCTTGGTTCTATCAAGATAAAGATTTCACTGAACACAATGAGATTGTGAAACTGTCTCGTGCACCAAATAAATATTGCGAAACTACTTAGCAAGGTATGATAATATAATAAACTGCATTTACAATAAGACCTAATTTAAAAAAGCAATAACATTGATTACTATATTATTAATAACATTAGCTGCGTTTGCAAATTTTGTTGCTTTCTCTTGGTCATTTATTTTTTCATTTGTTTATCTATGTAATCAATCATCCATCAGTCACCCTGCTAATGCCTCGTCACGTGTTCACATGATTGTACTCGTAATATGTATAACACATAGGTACATACCTATCTATAATATGTGTGAGGACTAGATGGCGCCCGGACTGATTGTTGAAGTTAAACAACTTACGCATAGGCCGGTCAAAGTATTCATATAAGTAATAAGACTGTGGGCCGGTCGTAGGGTGAGTAACCAAAAATGTATCATCTCGAGCTTTTCCGTGCTTCGGAAGGCACGTAAAGCCGTTGATCCCGACTGCATTAGCGGTCGTTAACAACCACCAATCTGTACTGGGCACACGTGATGGTTTATACCCGTTCTTCCTATCAATCCATAGAGAAGGCTCGTGCCCCAGCAGTGGGGAGATAAAATAAGCTGGTGATGAGATTGTGGGTGTCGACAAAGACGTTCGACGTAACTAGGAAGAAATACCGATGTAGAGTGGGAAACATATAGGTAACAATATCTTGAGTTATTAGACACCCTAAGGTGTTTAATAACTCAAGATATTGTTACCAGTTGCCATTAAAAGGGGGGTTAGGTAGTGGTGATGTCAAGGTCGCAGTGGATGATATACGTTGCATATTCCCGTTAACCCGGGCCAGAGTCCTAATCTTCAGGCGCCATCGAGTTTCTGCTCTTGTCAAAAGACTCCAACACCTCGAAAAGTCGAGAGAGTAAAGGTCAGGGACGGACCGCAGACCGCAAACTGCAAGCGACACTGCTGGATTCTATTAAACCCTATGAAATTAATTCCAAGCGTGGCGACACTGCGGCGGCGTGCAGCCGCGGCGCGCAGTCTGCAGTTGCGGCGCACCGCAGACCGCAATACCAGTTGTGTAGCGAACCGCAAAGAGTTTTCACGTACAACGCGTACAAGCACAGGATACGGGAGTGACTGAGGCATTGTCCCATGCATTGTGCAGCCGCGGCATGACGTCATGTTGCGTTTGAACAAGATGCAACCGCGACCGCTGGCAGCACTGCGATTGCTGTGCAGTCTGCAGTCCGTCTAGGACTTGTACCTTCAGGGATGTGGTCTTGCTATTTCTTTAAGAAAACCTCTGAGGATTTTTCGGTTATTGTGGCACATGAGTAGATATATGTAGGGTACTTACTCATGTGATTGGGGCTTGAGAAACCTTGAATTTCTCGCCGCTCACAGGATCCAGTTATGTTGTAAACGCCATGGGTGGCCAACATCAAACTTTTCCAAAAAATCTTTGCATCAGTGTCATAATTAAACATTCATTCATCATCTACTAACATAGCTTTTAAGTTTACTAACAAAAATTGTAAAATATAATATAACTAGCTGACCCGGCAAACATCGTTTTGCCAATTATTTCTAGGGAATTTGTAGGGTAGAAAAAAAATAACTTACTATTGTAAGTGTGTGAGGATGTGGTATATGAGTGAAAGAGGCATGGAGCGCTGTGAACGATGACGGAATACAAAAATAACAAAACCCTAAACATTAACTTTTTAATTTATTATAATTTGAGGACCTCGGTGGCGCAGTAGTCTGCCCACCGACGACGACTGCCAACGCGCCCGGTCTGCGAGTGCTGAGGTTAAGCAACTTTCGCAAAGGCCGGTCATCAGATGGGTGACCAAAAATGTATCATCTTGAGCTCCTCCGTGCTTCGGAAGGCACGTAAACACGTTGGTCCCGGTTGCATTAGCAGTCGTTAGCAACCACCAACTTGCACTGGGTTAAAAAAAATCCAAAAAAAATAAAAATAAAAACATTTTGGGGTGGACCACCCTTATCACTTTGGGGTATAAAAAATAGATTATGACTGATTGTTGGACCTACCAACATTGCTTGTTGTTTAATGGCTCCCTATGATTAGTCAGTGACTAGTTTTTAGACAAGTGATGTTATGTTTTAACTTCCTTATACTTATTTCTGCCATTAAGTAGTAGACTTCCAACAAAATTAATAGATAAATAAATCATATCTATAGGCATAAATCTTAGACCTTAATTAACCCTTATCCAGCCTTTGATTACATAGCAACCACATTAAATTTAACTTTATTTACTCTTGATAAGATTGAAAACCAATAAAAAATTACAATCTGTTCACCTGGCCTTACTTTTAGGTAAGGTACCAACCAGGAACTACTACTGTCAAAGAACACAGATAATGGGGAGACCTGATTGAAACCTGCAAAATTCCATATGGACAATATGATCTTGTAGACTTTGATAAACAAATGTTTCAAAACTTAACAAATACACATCTTGGAGGATGCCATCTTAAGCTATAATACTAAAAATCTACACAACCGCTTCTTAAGCAGTAGAGTAATTTAACTCTGGAACAGATCGCCTAAAGGAGTTGTATCAGCACAAAACAAACCAATTCAAAAATTAAGCTGGACTAACAATTAAATTAAAAAGATGTTAAGAAGATAAAGGATACAGACAGTTGTCTCAATTGCTTGTCTGTTTAATTATAATAATAAAACATAATCCCAAATAGGTAGATACATTGGAATAATAATATTGTAAGCTTCATGTAACATTTACTACTACTACTTATAATATCAAGAAACTGGACAGTGTTATCAGCAAGAAGTGGTTAAATGCAGTTAGAACAAGATTAAAACACTTCAGTCCTAATCAGTTTCACCACTTCACATACAGATATTATATGGGGCAATTCATACAAATTTTTATTTACTTTTGTGTGCTTCATAGGTATGCTGCACATATTTACTAATAGAATTTAAGTATAAACCTAAACCAAACATTAACTTTAATATGAATTTTTAATTATAGCCAAAGTCAGTAACTATCCTAAATTAAACTCAACTTTATTATACAAAAGTAGATTAAACTATCTATATAAAGCAATAATATTAAATTCAGATATTGTAGTCGTAGTAGATTAGAAATAATGTACTTACATCATATTTATATAATAGATTATTAAATAGGTGTGTATTCCATTTAAAAATCAGAATATATAGGTACTTTTTGTTAGCATTTCTCATACAAGAATTGACCTTGCCATTTTGGTTACAGCTAACCGAATTAGACTACTAGGGATCCATCTATATTTAAATTGTCAAGAAAAATGTAATAAATACAGGTCTCACTGTGTTACCGTGACATTAAATGACCCAGACCTTGGCAAAAATCCACGGTGAGCTATCAGTGTATGCCATGACAATATCTATTTGTAGTTCCAAAGGATATAATGCATCACTAATTTTATACTTTGTAATTGAATAAACAAAATGATGTAAAAATTACATAATAATTATCTGTGACATGTCGAGTTTACGCAACGTTAAATAAGCAGCAGTCGGTGCTAGAATTTATTGTTGGCACTAACGCAAAGTCCGGATTTCGAGCAAAAACATTGTGTTCACAGTCCACATGTTTTCAAACAAAATTTGGCAAAGTGCCAATGAAACAAGCTTCACAACTATTATGTTTGATGCTCCAGTAGGAGAATAATAAACTATGAAATCAAGAAAACTTAAAATCAATGATTCGACTGACATACTCGTGCCACAACCAGTCATAACCTCAAACGCCACTTCCGTAAACACTTTGATAGGAAAAGAGAGACAAAGTTAATTATTAGTTAATGCAAAGAAAGAATAACTAAAAGACATGGTAACAGTAATATTCAATGATTATTTCACGTATTTCCAACCTGGCAGCGGCAAACGATGTCGGAATTGACGGCGAGCAAGTCGACTAATTTTCCCTTTCCTTCGTCGCCCCACTGAGCACCCAACACAACAGTCACTTTGTTATTTTCCATTTTGGACTTTTTACACGGACACGAGCTCGAAGACATCTCGCCGTTTAATTCGGTATGCTTCGAATCGGCTGCTGAAGCCATTATTTATTGCAAACTTGAATTAACAAACGAAAGAGCGAGACATGCGCGCGCCGTATCCAACACCGACCGTTGCGTGCAAAAAAACTTCACAGCACAGCAAGCAGGGGACAGGGATGTCAGCATCATTGAACTTGAAATCTACCCTTAAAATACCGTATTTAATAATATTGAAACAATTATTTATTTTTATGAATTTAATTTATTGAAAAAGTAAAGATTATGATTGGCAGATTGTTTTATCTTATGAAATGTGTTTTGATGATGAAATGCTGTGATCCTTTATTAGCAGGGACATGGGGCTCGCAGTGGGGTGGGGACTTCCATGCTTCGCAGTCTCGTTTTGGTCAAACTATATTCATTTTAATAGTTATAGAAAGTTAGTGTTCGTAAACACGCATAAAACAGTTTACATTTAGTCTATTTGAAACTCAAGCAAGGATTAACAAAAATAATAAGTTCCTTTTTTATTGGTTTTGTGGCTATAAGGCTCAAACATTTTTATTTTTTAAATCTAAACATAACTTAGCATGAAATTTATAAAAAAAGTTTTAATTATTATTCCCTTTATTTATTTTTTTACATATTAATTTACATTTAATAAATAAAAATTAATTATTATTATTATCTCTCTATTTATTTTTTTACATATTAATTTACATTTTTAAATATTTTCTAAAAAACAAAACAAACATTTAAAAATATAAAAAATAGGGGTCCACCGGCATCGGGACCAGGGTCCAAACTACCGGTGATTAGGGCTCCAGAGACAGGAACCTCCTCACAATGCGTGCCGAAATCGAGGAGAACTGCCTTCTGAATCAGGCCCTTGATCCATTTCTTTATTATTATCATTATTATTATTTTTTTATTATTATTTATTTATTTATTCATTGCTTCATGAGGACAATACGACGCTTAATTATGATTTAATTATAATGATTATTGTTAAAAATTGTAACGTTGACTCATTATTTCCAATTAAAATCGTAGTAGGAAGTTTATTATTATTTTAATACTAAAACCCTTTTTGGTTTTGTAATTTGATTTGTTAAATTTTCTACCAACAGTTTCTGAAATCTTTACCTTACTAACAGGTTATTTTTATTATAGTGGCAATACTTGTTTAAAATGTCAAAGATTGATTACGTTCGGAAACAGTGTTTTTAGAGACTTTTGGCAGGGAAGTGAAGAGATTGTGCTTTAAAACTTTTGTTATTATGTCGAACATTTGTCGTGAAATAAATGTAGGTTAAAGTTAAACTTTAAAGTACACGACACTCACCGCTCAAGCGGCCATGGGCAGTTTATTAACCAAGTCGAAAATCTGTAAGTAAGTAGTAAACAGCATATAACTGTCCCACTGCTGGGCAAAGGCCTCCATCATTGAAATCAAGTCATCGCTACAATTGCCTCTCAATGCCCTCCACCACCATCTTGAGACGGCACGGCCAGCAATGTTGTTTATGACGGAGACGCAAGTAATCTGTCCGGCCGACACCTGCTACCTACCTGCACTATCCGGGCTTTGTGCTTGAAGAATCCTTCAAAGCCAAAGCCGGAGTTTGCTTATTCGTTTGGACGGATGTCTGGAGGACCCTTCCTTTTCCCTCCTTGTGGTACACGTCGACTTGGGCTCTCATAGCCGTGTCGTCTGCGTATACCGATCCCATAATGGCGACATGGAGACAACTCGACTTATGGAACATCTTAGTCGGGTAGCAGATGAGCGCAGGAGCGGTTTCCATCGGCGGAATTGGTGTTTTTGGGGGACTTCAATGCTCACAACGAGTTTTGGTGAAGTTCCTCCAAAACTGACCATGCTGGTAGAACTGCCCACGCATTTGCTCTCACGCACGACCTGACTCAACTGGTGAACCATATCATGGTCATGCGCCCTCTTTGCTGGACCTTCTGCTGACGAGTCGCCCAGCTGGTTACAAAATGGAAGTTCGAGCTCCTGTAGGATCCTCAGATCACTGCTTGGTATCCAGCTAAGTGCCTCTAGCCTCGCTTATACCGCCTTCAGCGGTATCGAAACGCCAGATTTGGCACTACTCGTCGGCAGATTGGGATGGTATGCGGGACTATTTCGCATCCGTTCCTTGGGAGCAGCGCTGCTTCAGCGGGAAGGACCCGACAGCTAATGCGACTGCAGTTGCTGATGAGATAGTCTTAGGAATGGAGTACTATATTCCGCACTCCTATATCATCAGCAAAGGCAGGCGCAACCGATGATGGTTCAACCGTGAGTGTACTGACGCATCCTACGGGCAGCCGTAGCTAATGGCGTCTAGCCAAAGCCGTGCAATCTAACTTCTGCCAACCCTCGCTGCCACCTCTGAGATGTCCTGACGGATCTTTAGCTCACAAGCCGCAGAAGAAGGCCGATCTCTTGGCCAGACTTTTTGCGGCTAACTCCCGAATCGATGACTGCATTGCACAGCCACCAACAATTCCTCACTGCGGCCACACAATGCCTGATAATAAAATCAGACAGTGTGATGTACGTGCGGAGCTGCAGTCAATCGATGTTCGGAAAGCTAATGGCCCTGATGGCATCCCAGCAATAGTTTTAAAAATGTGTGCAGCGGAGTTGTCCCCCGTTTTAACTCGTCTTTACCGTCTCTCGCTTTTTTCAGGTTGTGTGCCGGAATCTTGGAGAGATGCTAATGTGCAACCGGTTCCGAAAAAAGGAGATCGGTCAGATCCGACTAACTACCGCCCAATAGCCGTTACTTCAGTTTTGGGTAAAGTCATGAAGCGGATTCTAAACAAACAGCTTATCCGCTAACTAGAAGAACACCCATTAAATCACGATCGCCAATACGGGTTTCGGCCGAAACGGTCAACGGGTGATCTTCTAGCGTTCGTTACACATCTCTGGGGTGAGGCTATTGATAAGCGTGGCGAGTCGGTGGCTGTTGGCCTTGACACATAGCCAAGGTTTTTGATCGGGTCTGGCACAAAGCCCTTCTGTCCAAACTCCCGGCAAACGGTCTGCCTGCTCAGTTCTGCAACTGGGTCGCTGACTTCCTACATGAGCGTAGAATCTGAGTACTTACAGACAAATGTGCTTTGCGGTTCATTTCAGTGAACGCTGGTGTCCCTCAGGGGTCCGTTCTATCCCCCACGCTGTTCCTTCTGCATATCAATGATATGCTTCCACTTGGAAATATTCATAGCTATGCAGATGATAATACAATGCACGGTGGGTATAAGGTCACCCAGCGGCTGGGCAGGTCGAGACTGAAGAGAAGCGAGTAAATCTTGTCATTGAGCTCAAACGGGTATTGGACCTCATATCTAAATGTGGCTCCAATAACCTTGTTGAGTTCAATGCCAAGAAAACAAAGGTATGCGCGTTCACGGGAAAAAAATCGCTATTTTTCCTGGCGACTTTTTTCCCGAAGAGAGCTTCAAGGCACATCACTCGGCCTGCAGAACAGTATTAACATGCTCGGTATGGAGATTCGCTGCGATCTGAACCAGAGGGACTATATTGAGGCCGTGATAAAAACTGCGTCACGTAAACTCGGTGTTATGAACAGGGTGCGGCGATTCTTCGCGCCGGATCAGGTTGTGCCTTTTGTACAAGACACAGGTGCCATCTTGCGTGAAGTATTGCATGCACCTCTGGGATGGTTCCGCAAAGTACCTTCTCGTTGCCTTGGACAGATTGCAGCGGCGCGGTATACGCATTATCGGCAATGTAGAGGTCACTAATGCTCTCGAGCCCCTGCAGTTGCGTAGAGATTAGCGTCACTCATCGTCTTCTGCCGCTTATACCACGGCGAGTGCTCTGAAGAGCTCTTTGACCTCATCCCACCTTCTCCCTTCCTCCATAGGAGTACACGTGCGCTTGTCGCACTTCCAAAAGATGGAATAGTTTACCAGCACACGTTTTCCCTCATTCCTATGACATGGGGTCCTTCAAACGAGGCGTGAAGAGGCACCTTGTGGACCGGCAGGGGAGGCTGACTGATGCTGCGTTGTTTTCACGCTGCACCAGTTGTCCTTGCGTCTGAACTTCATTTAAGAGTCATTTGCCGAGTTAAAAATAAAAAAAATACTTAGATTTTTTTTCTCCTTTAGATGATGGCTTCGTGCGATTAGCACATTTAGCCAGTGTCAAATTAATTTTTCTTACAAGTATCACAAACTTATCTGACCCGATGACAGCGTCGCTGTTGTTGAATTTAGTGTTGCCGCTAAATATAATTTCCGCAGTTTGTAGGGTATAAATAATGACATTGCCCAAGTGCACTAGGAGTGATCAAAATATTTATTTGCTGTTTTAGACATTGTTAAACAACACGATATAACTAGGAACAATAATTAAAACACATTTTTATAGAATTATATTTTAATGTTATAATTATGATCATGTAGATAATTATTTGTGTAATTCAGAGACTGGATTTCAGGAATGCCTGTGGTTGAACTATCGAACTCGGTCATTTCATTGTCAGAATCACTGCTTTAACTTTCACTGTCACTCCCTAAAGTAATAATGAAGGGTTCGTCTAAAAAAGCGTCTTTTTTCAAATAGTCATTTTCAATGCTTTTTACATGGGCGCAGTGTTTTTTCCACTCTTCAGGTGATGTTCTGTTAAAAGCATCTTCGACTAACTGCGGCATTTCAGCATTTGATTTTCCAATATTATGCTCTGCAACATGGCATTTCATTAAACTCCAGATCATCTCTATTGGATCATCATTCCCTTTGTTCTTTATCTTTTTTCCCCGGAGTAGAAATTTTTGAACCTGTTGCATCAGCCTATTCTATTTCTTTACCCAACTTTCGCACGAACCGCTCACCAATACCTGCAAAATAGTACAATATTTTTATATACATATACAATGTTATTTTTAGTTTATACAAAACCTGAAAACTGTTTGTTCAGAATCAGTAACAGAATCGATTTCAATATTTTTTATATCATGTTACATTTTGACCAAATAATATTTACAAAATCTCAATTATAGTGTAACCTACTAAAATCACAAAACGGGACAGCACAAAAAGCTTGTAACTCCGTGAGTTTTCAAGATATTTTTTTTTTTTTTTGTATTGATTCTTTAAATGAAAATATTTGACCCGTGTTTCGGTTTTCGTATAAACTAAAAATAAGGTTGTATATACCATAAAGAAAGCAAAACGACAGACATAGCCTATAATAAATAAATAAATGATTATTTCACAACGTTTACACCAATTATTCAGCAAGAAATTTATCTGAATAGAACAACTAAACTAAAAATAATTTAAAGCACAATTATTAATACAATATATTAATATAATTTGCTCTAGAAACAAAACTAAATTAAATAAATGGGAAGGGGGTAGGGGTGATTCATAGCAACAGCTGGCAACACTAACCTGTAGCAGCAGCAACTCGTTCGTAAAATTTTTCGAATGGTATTAATGGCAGTTTGAGACGTTTTTCCTCCTGCATAAAAGCTAAAACTTTTAAAATAATGTTCCTTGCGTCACTTTCAATGCTTTCGGCATTATTTATTTTAATAAATCCACCAAAAAACGAAATAAACCTACGCGTCGTGCACAACTTCAAACAACAACAATTTGACAACAAAATGACTTTTCTAAATGGCAGACGCGTAGTTCCAGTTTTGGCCACCGGGTCAGATAAGTTTGTGGCACTATAATACATAAACAATATTTCCTTATATGATGATGATGATTAGAAATGGGAAGTGAGAAATGATATACCCCCCAACCCTCGAGTATCTCAGTAAAGATGTGGGGCTTTACTAAGTCCTCACGCGAGCTTCTTGAGACAATTTGAAAAGTGACGTTGCACTTTTTTGTTTCATTTGCCAACACTTATGCACACTCACGAACACTTAACGGTTAATAATCCACCATTATTTCACATTAATATTCGACACAACACAAATTTTAGAAAATAAAACAAAACCGCAGACATGACGCTTCACTTTCCCGCCAAGAAGCTCCATCCATAGACTTTTTTTTTCTTTTAGTTGATGGCTTCGTGCGAATAGCACATTTAGCCAGTGTTAAAGTAATTTTTCGTACAAGTAATATATAAATAAACGGCTGGGCTTTTCGAGGTTGAGTGCGTGATACAAGTTTTCATTCTTTAGGCCTTGTTGAAGTTCTATCGATTGATTTTGTGTGTGTTTTTGTCTACTAATTGTTTGTGGTGTCTGTAGCGTGTAAATACTAAGTATTTAGTGCTGATTTAGGTACAAATATGGATACCGACCCTCCGGATCCCGGAGGCGGTAGGATGTCATCCCCGGACGTATTTGATTCCCAACAAAATTCTACTGGCAACAGAAAACGTGCTCAAGACAACTCCGTTGTTTCAGTCCCGGCCAAAAAAACAAATATTGCCCAAGTTGTTGGGTCAGCCCAAACAACTTATACGATACCGGAATATATGAACAACAAAATCAGTTATTCTGATGATGATGTCGCTCCTTTTGTTGTCCATGTAGCCAAAAAAGAAGAAATCGCGCAGGGAACTGTGTTTCGTGCTATACAGATAGGCAAATTCTTGCATACTAATAAAATTAAGAATATAATTACAGATGGAGTTAAGAAGGTAGGACGAAATCGCATCTCGGTAGAATTTAAGTCTGCTGCGGATGCTAACTCTTTTCTATGCCACCCGGCTTTAAATGACTGCAACTTCAACATTCCCAACAACATTCCCTCGTTTAATGTGTCCCGCATGGGCATTATTAGAGAAGTTCCTGTTGATTGGTCCATGGAGGAATTGATCCAAAATATACAAGTACCCCCAGGTTATGGAAAAGTATTTCGCGCCAGACGATTACATCGTAAATCTACCACAGCTGGTTCTGCCCCTACATGGATACCTACCCAAACAGTAGTGCTAACAGTTACGGGTAAAAAGTTGCCACAACATGTATACTGCTACTTTACTTCACTACCTGTAGAAATTTATCGTTTACCAGTCATTCAGTGTAACAACTGCTGCAGATTTGGTCATGTCAAGTCTCAGTGCCGATCTAAACCTCGCTGTTTTAAATGATGACTTGCATGATGGCGAATCATGCCTAAGCCAAGCTCCTCCTAAGTGTGTCCTATGCTCTGGCGATCATTTAGCAACTTACTTTTAATGCCCAGAGCATGAAAGACAAAAATCTATCAAGCTGATAATGTCACAAAAAAGTGTCTCATACATGGAAGCTTCGGCTAGGTTCTCTCCGATAAAAAAATCTTTCGCCGATACTACACGTGGCTCGCCCCCACCATCAACTCAGACTCAGCCAAACACCTTTTCTAGAACCTCAACTACATCATATATCATATCATATACCAGTATCACCATAAATCCATAGAAATTCTACACCGCCCCAGACTCCCTGCATCAAGCCACGGTTATGATAGGAACTCCCACTTTGAAATTATCCGTTCCCCAAGTTCCTCTCTTCCAAATGGCAGTGCCTATATAAACAATCCTTCGGCTCCACCGGAGCCTAACGATAATTTGCTGGAAATGCTATTTTTACAATTATCTACTTTAATTAATTTTATTCAACGTTTTAATGATATAGAGTTACCGTACAATATTAAACAAAAACTTACTGAGCTGTCTTCCTTTCACAATAAAATTCACTCCAATACTTCAGTAGAACTGTAGGAGTATTAAACATAAAAAAGCTGAATTAATTTATCTCATTAATACTCATAAGCCTGTCGTTCTTGCCATCCAGGAGATGTGGCTTAGACCTGAGTCCATTTTTAGGATACCAGGATATGCTTGTCTCCGGGATGACAGGAGTGATGGTAAAGCCGGTACTGCAATTTTCATCTCTAGATGTTATAGTTTTTCACAGTTTACCTTCCCATCCAATGATCTTTTTAACTTGGTAGCTGTCCGTGTTATGGATATAACGTTCATATCATTGTATATCCCAAAACCCAGCTTATCTATTTTAACAAATTTATCTAATATTATTTCATCCTTACCCCAGCCACTTATTATTCTAGGTGATTTTAACCTACATAATGAAATTTGGGGTTCCCATTACTCTGAATCCCTTTCGTTTAATCTTTTAGACCTGTTAGACGATTTTAATCTGTGCATACTGAATGATGGCTCCCCAACACGTCGGGTAGCTCCTTCCCAGAATTTAAAGAGTGCAGTGGACTTAACACTTAGCTCTGCTAACTTAACTTCTTCAAAAAAAAATCAAATATTTTCAAAAATCAAATATTTTATTCACAAAAATACAGGTTTGGTAAATACAGGTGGACTCCCTCCTTTTAAGTTAAACAATAACCTGTATTGGGAGAGAGCCGCTCTTCACTAAGAATAACTACACAACTGTATTTATATATATTTTTTTTGTAAGTAATTACGGAAGTATATATTTTTTTTTAAATACATTTTCTTACTTTTATTTTAATACAAGTACTTAAATACCTACATATGGAATACATGGATAAATATATACATATATAAATATAATATTATATAGTTATAGATACAACCATTTCCACAACAATGTCAGTAAATACGCAAGAGATAGTTTTTAGATAATTGTTTATTAAATTGTTTAATTTACTAGTATGAATTAATTGTGAATCAATCTTCCAATATTTTATTTTATTTTCTCTATCCAATATTTTATTTATTTAACTCGTCTCAACAGGTTCTCGGTATCATCATAATTCAGATTTTTCAACCATGTCGTAACAGTACTTTTACACTTGAATAGTGGCATCATATATATGTTTAGAATTTTATTTATTTTATTGTAAAGAAACGCCGATTGATTTGGAAACTGAGTTGTTGCAAAAGTCGTTCTAACCTTGGAAAAAGCAACGACCGATTTAGGGTTACGTTTTATAATGATATTAGGATCTGGGGTTATGGATTTATGTTTTCTTAAAATACTATTTAATATATAAAGTTGTCTAACAGTCAAGACATCTGATTTTTCGTATAATTGAGTTGTAGGAAATCTAGTATTTTTAAACAAGGCTATTTTAAGTAAGGAGCGTTGTGCTCTTTCCAAAGTTAAAAGACAAGTTTTATGAGCACCACCCCAGACGGGCAAGCAGTAACATAAAATAGATTGGGCTAGGGACTTATATATATAAATAAGAAGGTCTTTATCAGCAATATGTCTCAGATATTTAAAGAGCCATATTAATTTTTTGATACGAGATGTAACAGACTCAATTTGGTTATGCCAAGATAAGTGTTGGTCAATTTGGATACCCAAATATCTAGCACATGAAACTTTTTCAATATTATAGCAGCCACAGCTAGTATTATCCATTACAGTGCTATGACATGAATGAGCAGTTAATTTAAAACTCGAGTCTGGTTGAGAGGACTTCAAAAGAGAAAAGGTAATATAATTTGTTTTTTTGATATTTAATGTTAATAGGTTACTTCTAAGCCATTTAATTACATAACCAAATCCAGTTTGCGCATTGTCGTACACTTCTTCCCAGCTGTCACCATGGAAAAGAAGTGCCGTGTCGTCAGCATACGAAAATACTTTACCGTTAGATAATTTTAATTGTGTAAGTTCATTTATGTAAATTAGAAACAAGGTAGGTCCGAGGACACTACCTTGCGGAACACCAAACGGTTTTGTAAAAACCTCTGAACTTAAGGTTCTTTCATCAAGTTTAACTTGTTGGATTCTATTTGACAAATAATCGCGAATAAGGTTCAAGAAAATACCTCTAATTCCGATTCTTTCAAGTTTGTCTATAAGGGTGGGAATCGATAAAGTGTCGAATGCCTTCTGTAAGTCTAAGAATACACAAAGTGTTTTCTTTTTTTGTCCAAATTGTCTACAATATTATTAGTAAGCGCTATCACTGCATCCTCAGTACTTATACCTTCACGGAAGCCAAATTGTGATTCAGAAATTACGTTATATTTTTTTAGATAACTAATTAGACGTCGATTTATCAGTTTCTCAACTATTTTAGACATGACTGTAAGTACTGAGATTGGCCTGTAATTGTTTAAATCACCTTTATCCCCACCCTTATAGACAGGATGAATAATGGAACGTTTAAGTATCGAAGGGAACACACCTTTATCAAAACAAAGACAACTTAGGTGGCAGACAATTGGTGCCAACTCCTGTTTAGCTAGTTTGAAGAATCTAGTAGGGATTTCATCCCAACCTGCGACAGAATCTGTCTTTAGGTTTGTAATAATTGACTCGACTTCTGTTGGGTCAGGGTTTATAATACCAATTGAGTTGATTAGCTCGTTTGCTATTTTATGGGTAATCGGAAGTTCTAAGTTGTGATTTTGTTCAATTTTCTCAGCCAAATTTTTCCCAATATTTATAAAATGTTTGTTAATTAGATCAGCAGATTCGTTTGTAGTGTCAGCAATGTTAGATAGTTCTGAATTTTTATTTTTTATTTTATTTAAATTCGTTATAGTTTTTATTGAGTTCCATAGTTGTTTGTTGTTGCTTTTAGTTTTATTCAATAATTCCCGTTCATATTGCCTTTTTAATTTTTTCAATAAGTTATTACAATAATTTCGGTAACGCCTATATGTCAATTTAAGTATTTCATTATGTTCGTCCGATTTTAACTGTTTTTGTAGTTTATTTCTATTTTGTATGCATTTTAAAATTCCTGGTGTAACCCACGGCTTTATTATTCGTTTTTTGTTGGATACTTTTTTAATTTTAGTGTTTGTTGTAATTGACAAGGTGATACAATTTGTTAATCTTTCAGCCAAAGTTCTTGGGTCATTAAAATGTAGTAGTTCGCCAAGTTTCTGTTCACGTAACGTTCTGATTGTATCTTCATAGTTAATAGTCGTAATTATATTTCTTTTAGTTATTATTTTGTCTGTAGAATAAATATTTACGAGTGATGTTAAGTGGTCAGTAATTGTAGTCTCCAGTACAGCTATTACAATTTTTGATTTATTCGGATCTAAGTTAATTATAGTGTGATCTACGCAACTATTTATTCTTGTGTTTCGCCTGTGTCCTGGTAACAAACCATGCCTCGACAACATTTCGAGATAGTTGGTACAGTGGGTATCTACATGGCCTTCTAAGATATTTATGTTTATGTCACCGGATATTATGACGTTCTTATTTAAATAATCTGAGTTAAGGTGATTATCCAGAGACGATATAAAATTAGATGTATTTGCATTGGATGGAGATCTATAAATACCAAGGATAGTGCAGTTTTTAAGACGAACCTCTAAACAAGTGGCTTCCAAGATAAAAATTTCCCCAACTTTATGTTCAAGAGAATTATTGATATATACAACAACACCGTCACTTTGTGTTACTTTATTAGTGGAATAATATGAAGAATAACCAGGTCTAACGGTGTGTCTGGACTAAGCCAGCACTCGGTTAAAATAATTATGTCTACATTTTGCGGGATAGTTGATAGGTTGATGTTAAAATCATCATAATTTTTATTTATGCTTCGGATGTTTTGCGATTCTATGGAATAAAGGGGATTAGACTTTGGTAAATAATTATGTAGATGTTCTATGGAACAAGCAAAGCTAGTGGTATTATTTATATTGTCTAACTCATGTAAAAATAGGGTTTTATCACCCATTAGAAATGTATAGAAAAGTTTTAAGTTGTTACCCTCGGTGACACTTTATATAAGCAAATCTATGGTACTGTTTTGGATAGTCAGTTGAAACACATAATAATGACACATTTTCTTTTTTCCATATAGAAAATTTGTAAGTGCACATATTTAAATAGTATAGAATTTTAAGGAATTGATAGCTAATAAAATTTTTGGTAGGTTGGTAATCTTGTGTGGATATTGCAACATATAATAATATATTTTTTATATACTTTAGAGAGTTTAGGGTTTTTAAGATATTATAATATAAATAATAATATATAATAATATAGTTTAACAGTCCGCAAAAAACGGTCAGTCAGTCATTGATCAATTTCTGGATCTGAGCTTCGTTTCTTATCATTATTATGGGACAGTTTTCTTCCCTCCTGACATAAACTCTTCCGTACGAGGTCCAGCAGAATTTGTAGTTTTTGACTCTCTTTAGGTCGCGTGCCAGGAAGAAAAGCCTGGATGCCATGGGTGTGAGATGTTCAGCGATAAAAATTGGAACGTCTGGGTTTTTTTTAATGCCCAAATGTTTTGCACTTAATTTGTCCGATTTATTTTTTATATTATGGGATTTGGCATTTTTCAGAATATTTTCTTTGCACAGTGTGGAATTAAGTTCCACTATGACAGTCTTTTTATCTGAAGGGCCCTTTGTCTTGAAGATATCTTTTATATCATCTTTTTTTAGGTTTATGTTTAAGGTCTTAGAAAGTTGTTCAACCATAGTTACCAAACCCTCTTTGGACTCTTTTGATTCCACAGGTACGTTTTTTATTTCTATCGTGCTTTTCCTGCTTGTCCTCATTGTATCTTCCAAGCGTTCCTCGATAACAGCAATGTATTCGTTTTTTTTCTTTATTTCTATTTCTAAATTCAAGATCTTATTTTTAAATTCGATATTTTGTTCCGCCAAAAATGAAATCGAATTTTCTATTGTGGAATTTGTACTCTTAATCTCGGCCAATATAGGAAATAGTTTTTCCAACTGTTTATTTTGCTTTTCAGACCAGCATTCAAATAATTGCTTTATCTCTTCGCGAAAATCATTAAACTCACAGTTGTTGACATAATCTATCCTTTTTCTTTTCTGTCTCGTAGAAACGTGAGGTTCCGATAAATTGTCTTCTAATAAGTTGAGATTCGGCTCCGACATAGTTTTGTCCATTATTGTTTGCAGATAATAATATTAAGATATTAATTTAAGATACTTCTAGTCTCACTTGGCAAATTCTGCCTAATAGTCATGGAAGTGATCATTACCCTATTTTTACCTTTTTACCTTCTCCTAGAAGAGAACCATCTCGAAATAAATCCCGACTCTCTTACCTAGTTTCACATGCAGATTGGGACAAATTTAAGACTAATACAGATGACAAAATTCAAAACCTTCCCACATTAACCTCTGATAATGTACATGCACAATATAATTTCTTCAAAAACGCGATCCTGGCATCTGCTGATGAATCTATACCTAAAAAAAAGCAACCTCCTAAAAATATCTCTTCCCCACCCTGGTGGGATAAAGAGTGCACTGCGGCATGTAAAAAGCGTAAGGAAGCAGAGCGAACATATACTTTTTCGATGAATACCCAAAATTACCTAAACTATCAGAGGATCGCAGCCGAAACAGTATTATTTTTAAGAAGTAAAAAGAAAGCAGGATGGGGCACGTTTTGTATGTCATTATCACCAAAATCTTCTCCATCTCATATATGGAAAAACATTAAAAGATTTCGTGGGTCACTTGTAAACAATAATAACAGCTCTCTAGACGCATCATCATGGATTGAATCTTTTAGTCAAAAAATAGCCCCGCCATCCGCTCCCTCGTTGGAAGAGATTTCAGTGTTTCCGTCTGTCCAAACAGCATTCCATGACAAATTGGTATCCCCTTTTTCCCTTGAAGAATTATCGTCAGCTCTATCAGGTCTTAAAGACTCCGCTCCGGGAGTTGATGGAATACCTTATTCCTTCATTGTTAAAAGTGGAGACGAAACTAAAATATACTTCCTAAATATGATTAATTTGATCTTTGAGTCTGGATGTCCTCCTGATGAATGGAAGACCCAAATCATTATTCCTATTTTAAAAACAGGCAAACCCAGTGACGATCCTTCAAGTAACCGACCTATCGCTTTATCAAATACTATGGCAAAAATTTTAGAACATCTTATCAAGAACCGTTTGGAGTGGTTTTTAGAGAACAATAATAGACTATCAAAATCTCAATTTGGTTTTCGTAAGGGATTGAGCACCGTAGACAGTCTCGGTACATTTATGACTGATGTCCGTATTGCTTTCTCAAAACGAAAATCGGTAGTTGGCGTATTTCTGGACGTGGCGTCCGCATACGACAATGTTCTTCTCCCGATGCTCAGGCAGAAAATGCTACAGCTGAACATTCCTGAGAAGATTGTTAACTTTATTTTCAACTCTCTATCAGACAGGTCGGTTCTTGTTTGTTCTCAAAATTCTACGCTCCCACCGAGAAGAGTCTGGAAGGGCCTACCCCAGGGATCAGTCCTTAGCCCTTTACTATTCAATGTTTATACCTATGATCTAGATCAAACAGTCAATTGTTTTGTATGTGGCTGCAGATAATATTTCTGTTGCTGTGAATAGACTTAACTCGGCTATTTACTATCTTAATAATTGGTTATTGGATCATGGTTTATCCCTCTCAATCTCAAAAAGTAGTGTTGTAGTTTTTTCAAGAGCTAGGTCTATTCCTGACATCGAAATAACCAGTAATGGTCAAGTTTTTCCAGTCCATGATAGAGTCAAATTCCTAGGAATGATTATTGACTCAAGATTGTCTGGAGCACATCACTTGAATTATATTGTTAAAAAATGCGAAAAAAATATTAACGTACTGAGAGCTCTCTCTGGGGTTTGGTGGGGAGCTCATCCATCTACCCAAAAATTACTCTATAATGCGCTCATACGTAGTCTACTGGACTATAGGTCTTTTCTGTTAGAGCCCTGTAATAGAACGTCGTTGGTCTATTTGGATAGAATCCAATCAAAATGTCTACGGATTATTCTTGGTGCTATGAAGTCTACCCCTATAAACGCAATGCAGGTTGAGTGTGTCGAATCCCCTCTCGAATTTCGTAGGCAATATTTGTCAGATAGATTTACATCTAAAAGTTACCAAATGTCATCACACCCACTAATTACTAAGCTAGATATTTTAAATAAATTAATTCCTCACAATGACTATTGGTCCCACAAAAAAATAACCCTGCCCTATAGTAAGTTATAGAAAACTCATCAATATGCCGTCTCCTATTTATCAGTTTAAACTTAACCCCCTTTTTGAAACTTCATATGAAGCCATAATATTTCAACCGGAAGTAATTCTTGATATAGGCGTAGACAAATGTTCCATAAACGCACATAATCAACTCAATGTCATAGTATCAACCAAATGGCCTGAGTGGCTGACCATTTACACCGATGCATCCAAATTGTCTGAAGATGATTTTGTCGGATCGGCGGTCTGGATCCCTAAATATAAAATAATACTCAATTTTAAATGCTCTCCTTTCGCTTCAGTTTTTTTTTTTTTTTTTTTTTTTTATACTTAGCTCGGCAAATGACTCCATCCCACCTGATATTAAGTGGAAATGAAGTCCAGACGCGAAGACAACTGGTGTAGCGTGGAAACAAACGTAGCATCAGTTAACTTCACTCTGCCGGCCCACAAGGTGCTTCTTCACGCCTCTCTTGAAGGACCCCATATCATAGGAAGGAGGGAAAACGTGTGCTGGTAGACTATTCCATCTTTTGGAGGTGCGACAAAGAAACGAGTCACTAAATTTCTTTGTGCGTGATGGGATACTTGAGACAGTGAATCGGTGACTCCGAAGAGCAGCACGTGTACTCCTATGAAGAAAGGGAGAAGGTGGGATGAGGTCAAAGAGCTCTTCAGAGCACTCGCCATGGTATAAGCGGTAAAACACGCTGAGTTTTTACGGGTGAAGCCATTGCCATTTTGGAAGCTCTTAAGTTTGTCCTGTCTCATAGTATTAGTAACGTTATTATTTTCTCAGACTCTAAAAGCTGCCTCCAAGCAATCATTGCTAATCAATTCCGGTGCAAAATTCAATTCCAGTTTATTTTAAAAATTAAGAATATCCTTTTTGAATGTCATCGTCTGGGTTTACGTATAGCCCTTGTATGGATTCCAGGCCATGCAGGCATCAAAGGCAACGAAACTGCTGACAGCTGTGCTAAGCAAGCCACTATTAACGGATCTGCTACCCATTCTGGCGTATACGCAAGCGATATCTCGTTGTTGGCCAGGAAAGACCTCTTCTTGAACTGGACTGACTATTGGGAAAAAAGTTGCATTGTTAAGGGTTTACATTATGCCGCCATCCAACCGGACATCCCCCATATACCATGGTTTTATAAATTCGACGGTGCCGATAAGAGAGTTACCTCTGTTGTATGCAGACTTAGATTGGGACATGTGTGCACTCCTGTATTTCTAGCAAAGATTAGGGTGAAGGACAGTTCCCTGTGCGAATGTGGACTCGACGAGGGTTCGACAGAACATATATTCTTTAATTGCCCCAAAAATAACCCCTCCTTATACTCCCTCCTTCCTCCGTACATACCGCGGCCTACTAATTTTAAATCCATATTATCGTATATAAATTCTGATTTTGTGAATGTCTTGTGTTCGTACATTATGTCTAATAATATTAAATTATAAACCTTATTTGCTTTACTAACACGTTTAGTTAGTTGGTTGTTTGTCATTGTTTCAGGTACCTCAACAGAATCAATCAGTAGCCACCTGTATCTTCAAAATTGGGTCTCAGTGTTAGACATTTTGTCTCTTGTACAAGCACAACGCCTATTAAAGTCTTAAGCAGAGTTACGGACAATGTCAAAACACTAATAACCTGCCCTAAAACTAGACACTGGCTAAATCGTAGCAAAAGCCATTTTTCAAGAAATTGATTGATTGATTGATATAAATAAACAATATTTCCATAAATGATGATGAATGATATTAGAAACGGAAAGTGAGAAATGATATACCCCCCAACCCCTCGAGTAAAGATGTGGGGCTTTACTAAGTCCTCACGCGAGCTTCTTGAGAGAATTTGAAAAGTGACGTTTCACTGTTTTGTTTGATTTGCCAACACTTATGCACACTCACGAACACTTAACGGTTAATAATCCACCATTATTTCACATTAATATTCGACATAACACAAATTTTGGAAAATAAGACAAAACCGCAGACATGACGCTTCACTTTCCCGCCAAGAACTCGCATCCATAGACTATTATAGATCTCATCTCAGTCATAGATAAGAAGACTCCGATCCGATCCGATAGTAATTTGTATTCTATGGATTCGATTGTTTTGTTGTGTTTTTATTGTGTGTTTTTTGTAAGTTCACCAGTTAAAATAGTGTAAAAGTGCTCTGTATTTACCTAATTTTGTGTTAAAAGATAAACCAATAAACAATTAACGCAGTTTAAACAAGGTAAGTCAATATTTTAGTACTTTATTTCCTTAATTTCGTAAGCGTCGTCACTTGGTTTCTCGTTTCATGTCAACCAACTCATTTCGTCAATGATTTTGCACAAAGGTTGGGTTAGGGCACAGAGTAGTTAAAATGTATTCACTACAGAGTCCAAGCTGCCTATTTTTTTTTTTTTTTTTTTTTTTTTTTTTTTTTTTTTTTAATAATTGCTAGCTATCTTCTCCCACGGGATGGGAGGCATTATATTCTAGTTTTTCTCTTTCATTCCAGTTCTATCATTTATTCCTCTCGCACTTTCATTCCTAATTCTCTTTGTCATTCATCATCTTATATACTTTACGGCTGGGTGTTGCCGTCTATGTACTAAACCATCTAACCTAGCTACTTTTTTATTTTCTTTGTTTATTTCTAATACAGGGTTGCAGGGGGCAATAACTTTACATCACACCTGAAAACATTTATGAAAAAATTTTTGACAACCAGATTGGCTATTATTTTAACATTGTTTCTTATTTCTAACTTAGTTCGACACTTATTACTACTTCTTATTTCTATTACATCTTACTCTCATTTTTGTGTATACATTTAGTTTGTAATCTTATAATCTACTGTTTTATACCTTTTTATGTTATTTTAATGCATGAGCGGATTTACTGCGCATTCTTCATGAATGTGCATAAATCACTCTATCTTTTAATACTTCTATAATTTATCTATTATTTACTTGTTTCGCTTACAAACGGTTTTTACGAGTTTTGTGCCAAATTCAAGGAATTTGTCCCTAGTTTCCTTCGCGGCTAAGAGATCCGCGAAGTTCTTGGGGACAATACGGGTGCCCAATTCCGCCTCAATGTTGTACCTCTCACGAGTGTGTATAGGGCACTCGGAGAGGATGTGTGTTATAGTTTCGTGTGTGTGTGGGTCACAGGCGCACGACGGGTTATCCTTACACTTAAAACGGTGTAAGTATGCGGAGAACCCGCCGTGACCCGTGAGCATCTGTGTGGTGAATTTGGTGTGTGTGAGTTTGCGTGTGATTCTGTAAGCAGCGGTGGTGTCAGTAAAGAAGAGTTTTGTGACTTCGGCTGTAGTTCCGGACTGGTACCTCTGGTTCCACTCGCCCAGCGTCCCATCTCTGATGAGGCGCTTTGCGAACGAAACAGGGCACCTGTCGTAGTCGGGCTTTTTCTTGGATTTTACAGCGGCTTCCTTGGCTAACACGTCGGCCCTTTCATTCCCTTCCAACCCCGCATGTGCTTTTATCCAAAACAAAGCAACAACTTTGCTCTGTTTAAGTGCTGTATTTAGATTGCTTCGAATACCTACTGCGAGGGGGTGGAGGGAATTTCCGCCGGTGACGGCTTGCAGGGCTGCCATTGAATCGCTGTAAATTCCAAAAGAAACTTCTTTCCTACTTAGTACTACTTCCGAAGATTTGTGGAGTGCTAGTAGTTCGGCCTGGAAAACTGTGCTGTACGACGGCAGTGCAAGTTTGAACGTTCTAATCTCGGCGGCGCCCCTCCAGAGAGATATCGCCGCTCCGACCTTCCCGTCTATCTTGCTGCCGTCGGTGTATATTTGAATGTCATGCATGTTTGTGTGTATTTGCGTTTGGTCTGTGATGTGTGTAATGTCAATGTGCATATACTCGGCCGGATGTGGTAGGTGTAATGCAGAATGTGGAGTCTCTATGTCTCTGCCCCGAAGGTCAGGCCAGGGCACCCCCCTCCTCACTTCATAAAGGGCTGCAGTCTCTTTAATCCGGAGGTCGAGGGGAAGCGTCCCGGACAGAACCAGGGCAGAGGTGAGTGATACTGTCCTATATGCTTTGCACATTTTCTGTGCGAATCCCCGTTGTAATGTATCCAGCTGTTTGCGCGTCATGATCTTGTCTGCTGCTGAGGCCCAAGCGCCAGCTGCATACGTCACAACGGGTTCCACCGCTGCAGTGTATATTGTTTTAGACACTTCAGGCGTCAACCCCCAGTTGACATACGCCGCTTTGGAAAGATGTTTGTAAAAAGCGGCGGCCTTCCGACAGATGTTATTGATGTGCGTATTAAATGTCAGCTTATGGTCTATTGTCAAGCCCAGGAGCTTGATCTCCTTCCTGCTTTCAACCGGTACTCCGTTCATGTTGAGGCGGGGGGTGTCATATTTAAGTTTCCTGGTTATTGTGAGGCTGTGTGTCTTATGTGCCGCAAAGTTTAACTTATTATGTCTGCCCCACGCCGCAACATGGTCGAGTACCGGGTTAGCTTGCGCCTGAATAGACTGGGCTGTATCGCCGACAAAGAGGAGGACAATGTCGTCTGCAAATGCCTGGACATGAACCTTCTGTTCCTCCAGGGCGTGCAAGAGGGGGTCGAGCAGCAAATTCCACAGAATGGGGCCCGCAATGGATCCCTGTACGCAGCCCTTAGAGGGGATCCTACTAACCTCCTTGCCGGCGTATCGGACGCTAACCACCCTATCACTCATATAGCTGTCTAAAACCCTCCTCAGGTTGATTGGGCACTCTTCTTCAGCCAATCTGGTTTTTATTACTGGCCACCAAGCATTGTCGAATGCCCCCTCTATGTCCAGGGATATCAGTGTAATTATTTTCTTCTGGCGAAGATTATCCCTTACGGTGTTGATAAGGACATAGAGGGAGTCCTCCGTACTTCGTTGGGGCATGAAGCCGTACTGGTGTGGGCTCAGCTTAGGCAAGATGTGGTACCTAAGCCGGCCCACCAACATCTTTTCGAATATCTTCCCCAGCACCGGTAGGAGGCCGATTGGTCTATACGACTTGGGAGCCGTATAGTCCTCCTTACCGGGCTTTCTAAGAACAATCACCGTAGCTTTCTTCCAGCATTTGGGAAAAGAACCTAATTCGAGGCATTTGTTCGCTAGGCATAAAAACAATTCCGGGGCCTCTTCTATCGCCTTCTTGCAAATATCCGCGGTTAATCCGTCTTCCCCGGGGGCCTTCTTGGGATTAAAAGAGCAAACAGCGTTTCTCAGTTCAACTTCGGTAAATGGTGGGTCCAGTACGTCAGTACTTGACCCTTCATTAACCTTATTCGCTTTGGTGCGTATCTGCTCGTGTATAACGCTGTCCGCTTCGGTCAGGTCCTCCGGGTAGAACACCTCCGCAAGATGTTGTGCAGAGCCCTCTGCGTCCAGTTGCACATTGCCTTTTTTGAGCAGAAGATCTTCCTCTCTAGTGGTGGTTCTCTTGAGGATTCGGTAGATACCGTCCCACACGGATTCCTTCTCCTGCTTTGTGCAAAACTCCATCCACGATCTGGTCTGTGCGGCAGCGGCGGCAATCTCATATTGTTCTTTCTGTTTCAGGTAGTCGGCGACTACGGCAGCTCTTCGACGCGGCGCGGCGCATCGGATGCGGTGTTTTTTGGTGGTCGTCTTCTTCTTCAGCTCGGCCAGTTCTTCAGACCACCACGGCAACGTAAGTATAGTTTTCTTTTTCTTTGTGGGGATTGAGAGTTTGCATGCTTCTACTACGGCTTGGTTGTATGCTTCGGCTTCTAATTCTATTTTAATTTTGCTATTGATATCGTCAATTTTGTTTATATTTAAATTTTTATTTTCTTTAATATTTCCAAATTCTGTGCAAAATTTTTGCCAATTTGCCTTTTTTGTATTGAATATTCTGGTAGTTCTCTCAATCCCCACTCCTTGCGATTTTTTAACGTTTATGTCGAAGGTTATGCCGTTGTGGTCCGAGCTGGTGAGGTCTTCAACGACATGCCATTTCACGACTCGCGTCAGTAGATTTTCCGCGCACACCGTTACGTCAATGCTGCTCGTATATCGCCGTCCCCCTCGTATGACGTCGTATGTTGGTGTGTTGCCGCTATTTAAGATGTAATATCCCAGTTCGTGGATGGTGCCCGCCATGTCGTCACCCCTGTGGTCATTCATGCGGCCTCCCCACCACGTGCTCTTTGCATTACAATCCCCTCCCATCAAGATGTTATTGGGGCCCAGCTTTGCGTCAATCTCATGAAGAGAAGCTAGGTAGGGTTCGATGGGCGTGTCGGGCTCAAAATAAAAGCTAACGAGCGTCAGGTTCCAGGCGCTGGTCTTTACCTCTACTACCACTATGTTAGTGGTGGTAAATTCGGGGTGCTGAACGACGTCAATGTCGGGGTCAAAAATGGCGACGACCGCCTTGACGTTGCCCGGACCAGCGCTCTGGAAAAGACGCACGTTCCTACGAGCTTTCATTTTTCTCCCCGCTCCGATATATGGCTCTTGAAGGAGGGCGATGGCCGCTTTGCGTTTCCCGGCCTCGATGTAAAGTTCTTCTGTCGCCAACTTTTTTCTCTGTAGATTGCTCTGGAGCACGTGGTAGGGAGCCGCTCTTGTTGGGACGCCCTTAGCATTGGTACGCTACTGTGGACCTGGCTATATTGTCCCACTTCCGGCGAATTGGGCAGTCCCCGCTGAATGCATTGTGGTCCCTTTGGGCCAGTTGGGCTCTGCAGCAGTTTCTGCAAGAAGGCGGGACGCCGGCATCCGTCCATGTAGGGCAGTCCATTAAAATATGTCCCGCGATCCCACAGTGGCTGCATGTCGGTTCCTTCTCCTTGCAGAAGCCCCTGCTGTGTCCATAACCCAGGCATTGGGAACACTGCACCAAGCTGCCTATTATATGCGGCCCGCTGTTGGTACACTCACACAGCGCGGCCGATGTCCGCGGTTTCACTCACTGACGCGCCGGCGCCGCCGGGGTAAAAACTGGTTTGCGCCGGCCGGCTCAGTTGCGAGGTTGCTTAAAACATCGATTAGACCATCCGATAAATAGGACACTAACTCACTTAGGATCCTGAATTAGGATGGTGTAATCGCTGTTAGTCAGTTTAGTGTCCTGAGTAAGGACGATCGGAAGAGCCCGACCGTCCTATAGCATCGATTAGACCATCCGATAAATAGGACACTAACTCACTTAGGATCCTGAATTAGGATGGTGTAATCGCTGTTAGTCAGTTAGTGTCCTTAGTAAGGACGATCGGAAGAGCCCGACCGTCCTATCTCCTAAGTAGTGTCCTAACTAGGATAGTGTAATCGCAGTAAGGAAGTAAGGACGCTCAGTCGCCGCGCGGTATTGCATACGAGAGGGTGTCGTGTCGTCTGTCACAGAGTAACTACCTACCTTCTTTGTATCGAAAATGTCCTCCAATAAAGAGAGAAATATTGCTAAATATTTTGGACCTTCATAAGGACATGTCGCATTTATGGAACAAAAACCATACCAATTATAAAGACAAATCGCTGAGACATGAGGGGTATCGGGTGCCATTAGTTTTTTTTTTTTTTTTTTTTTTTTTTTTTCTACTGTTTTTATTTTGCGATCAGCCCTTAGGCTATGAGCAGATGTGTTGAGTGGCTTTTGGCAAGTAGAGTCAGTTCCCCAGCGGGAACTTCTCCATGGGCATAAATTCATAGAATAGAGTCCAGGTCTATAATATTGCGTCTTTTTAGACGTCTTATTGTGTCCGGGATAAGAAGCTGCATTGCAAGCTGATTTGGATGGTTCTGAAGTCGAGATTTGTAGATTTTAGCATAGCTTCGTATTTCCTCCTTTACGGTTCTAATGTTCAGATGTTCGTGAACTTCCGAGTTTCTAATAAACCAAGGAGCATTCGATATGCTCTTTAAAATAGAGTCTTCAGCTCTTTGTATAATGTTCAAATTTGAGTCGCATGCGGAACCCCAAAGTTGTAAGCCATACGTCCATACTGGCTTGAGGACAGTCTTATATATTAAAAGTTTATTGTCCAATGACAATATGCTGTTCCTTCCGAGTAACCAGTAGAGTCCACGGAATCTGATATTAAGTTCATCTCTTTTGGCCCGGATGTGATTTATCCACGTCAACCTACGGTCAAGGTGCATTCCCAAGTACTTTACTGAGTTTCTATGAGGAAGTTGTTGACCGCCCAGTCCAATTGGTGCACAATCTCCTTTCTTTAAAGAGAATGTGATGTGGACTGATTTGGCTGTGCTAACTCGGATACGCCATTTTTGTAACCATTCCTGAATTTTGTTCAATCCTGTTTGTAGGGTCTTTGACGATTCCTCGGCATTTTTGCTAGACGCTAATAATGCTGTGTCGTCAGCAAAAGTGGCTACTGTTACCCCAGTCACTTGGGGAAGATCATGGGTGAACAGAGTATATAGTACTGGACCCAACACAGACCCTTGGGGAACTCCTGCTACTATGTTGTAGAATGGTGAAGTGCTTTCTCCTTCTTGGACCTGGAACTTTCTCTCTGAGAGATATGATTCCAGGATCCCGTAGTATCTATGTGGTAGTGTAGTTCTAATTTTAAAGAGAAGACCCCTGTGCCATACCCTGTCAAACGCCTGCTGGATATCCAGGAAAGCTGCCGAGCAGTATTCTTTTTTCTCAAGGGATACCCTGATTGCCTGGCACACTCTATGAATTTGTTCTATGGTTGCGTGTTCGTGCCTGAAGCCAAATTGGTGGTTCGGTATTATTGATCTTTCCGAGACCTCTATTAGGAGTCTTTTCAAGAGAATTTTTTCAAATAGCTTGGACACAATAGGCAACAGGCTTATGGGTCTATATGATGTAACTTCATGAGTTGGTTTTCCTGGTTTATGTACCATTATAATTAGCGAAACCTTCCATAGAGCTGGGAAGTATCCAGTCCTCAACATGCTGTTAAAGAGAAGGGTCAGGAATATAAAGGCTTTCCGCGGTAGTTCAGTAAGCACCTTTTTATCTATAAGGTCAAAGCCCGGAGCCTTGTTGTTTTCCAAGTGGTTGTTGACAACAGTGTATATCTCTCGAGGAGATGTTGGATTGACTGGGTTATCAAATTGTAGGTCTTCATTCATAACCACATCTATGTCCGATTCATCGCATCCAGGGCTAGCCTCATTAGGCGCGAACACAACCGACAGGTGAGTTGCGAAAATGTTGGCTTTTTCGTCTGCTGTTCTAGCCCAGTTATTCGCTGTTGTCCTTAGAGGGGGCTTAGGAATGATGGGCCTGTTTGTATTTTTGCAAGCTTTCCACAAGGAATAGTTTGTGGCTCTTGTTGCTGTAAGCGACTCGATCTGAGCTGTTACAGTTGCGTTAGAAGTTGCGTTCAGCGATCATTTCTTTCAACTCTTTTATTGCCTTATTTAGAGCTGTTTTGTCTGCCGGGTGCCGACTAGTGTGCCATTTTCTACGCAGCCTTCTCTTGTCCTTAATCTTTGCCCTGATGTCTTCGGGAACAACTCCATGTCTTGGCTGAAGATTATTTGTTTCAGGGGTGCAAGTCCA
Organism: Eudonia lacustrata; assembly: GCA_947562085.1. Lineage (NCBI taxonomy): Eukaryota > Metazoa > Arthropoda > Insecta > Lepidoptera > Crambidae > Eudonia > Eudonia lacustrata. The sequence goes on along the minus strand of OX387326.1, from coordinate 16,657,694 downwards.
GCAGCTCTTCTGTACTGTAGTGGTGAAGTCTTTAGCAGCGTTCTCAATATCATTATTTGTTTTTAGCGCTATTTTCAGTTCCAAGCGTTCTTCAACCATTTCTCTAAATGACGTCCAGTCTGTTCTTTTGTTATACAGGATGGTTCGTTTCTCGTAATGTAATACTGTAGAGCTGACAGTCAATATAATGGGTGTGTGATCGGAGGAACCATCGAGACATGATTCTATAGAATAGTAGAGTCGTGATAGTCCTTTTGTGATGAAGAAATCGATGACGTCTGGAAGCCTATTAATATCGGCAGGCCAATAGGTAGGTTCCGCTGTTGAATACGTAGTGAGATTAAGTTTATCCAAGCTCTTTATGAGTTCTCTTCCGCGTGTTGTATTCAGTCTGGACCCCCAGTGAACATGCTTTGCATTCCAGTCCCCTCCGGCGATAAATCGTCTGCCTAACGTTTCGAGGTACTGGTTGAATAGGCTTTCGCTTATTGTATGCCTTGGGGGGCAGTAAACTGCCGAAACGTTAATATGTCCTTGCTTATCCTCTACCAATACAGTTGTTGCTTGAATATGGTTTGTCGCAAAACCCGGACACTCGTGATGCTTAATAGATGATCTTATTATTATGGCAGAACCCCCATGAGCAGTTCCGTCTGGGTGATTAGTATTGTATATACTATAGTTCCGTATTTTTATTGAACTATTATTTGTAAAATGGGATTCTGACACTAGTAAGATGTCAAGTTTGTGTATATTTAAGAAATGTTCGATTTCGTATTTATTAGGCGCCAACCCATTAACGTTCCAGGCTGCTATCTTTAATGCATTCATTTTAATTTGCCAAGCAGTGTTGTGATGAGGTTCATTAATGTACCCATTTGTTGAAGGAGAAGATCAAATTTATCACATTGCTTGACCATGAGGGTCTCGAGTGATTGCATGTTTTTGGGCGAGTCTAGCTTAGGTGGGTTGTTACATTCAGTTGGTTCATTATTTGATTTTGTAATGTCAGAGTATGTTTTACGTGTCTTAAATTTGACATTTTCGTCCTGGGTGTGAGTGGTTCTATTACTATCGGCTTGGTTTATATTTTGTGAATGTCTTGACGGTGTGGTTCTGGGAACTTTCCTATTAAGTATTTCCCTGTATACATGGCATCCCTTGTAATTAGCTGGATGGTCGCCGAGACATAGTGCGCACGTTGCTGGTGAGTTACGGTCCAGTTTTGGGCATTCGGAAGTTTTATGTGATTGTGCGCATTTGACGCATCTATATGGCCTTAGGCAATAATTTTTAGTGTGCCCATATTGTTGACAGCGTTGGCATTGTACAACAATATTTCTTTTCTTTGGATCTTCTATAACCACTGATTGATGGAAAATAAATTTAATATCTTTTACTGCTTTATTGTTGGGTCCAGGAGATATGTTAACGAAGAATGTAGAGGTGGGTTTTTTTTCAGTACCATACTTGGCATTTATAATTTCCCCTGCTACAGTATTGCCTGAATTTTCTATTGCTTCAATAATAGATGAATGAGGTGTCGTGTAGTGCAAATTCCTAATAACTATTCTGTATGGTCTTTGACTTTTTAAGTTAAAGGTGTGGCCTATTAAACCATGTTCCCTGACGAGCGATATGATTTGTTTATAGACCTCGACAGTGTTGCAATTGATTCTCAGTTGGTTTCTATTGACATTTTTGTATGTGAATTGGGATTTGTCAGATACAGTTTCTAAAAGCTCTGAGAGTTTGACGACGTCTTCTATGCCATATAGGATTATGGGTGGAGGTTTGCTAGGTTTTTTCACAGGAGGTTCAGTATGGGTGTCCTCTGTCAGGTCTATGGGCAGAGCACTGAAACTGTTGGAGGTTGAGATACCTTCAGTGGTGGGAGACGTTGTTATTTTTCTTTTCTTTGTCTGCCTCGGTTTGAGTTCCCTCTGCCATGTGGGAGGATTTGTCAGATCCTTGCGGGAATAAGAGGTTCCACTTTGGCTTCCCTGGTCCCCTGGGGTTTCTGTCTGAAGTACAGTTGTTTTGGGATTCTGGATGTCACCAAGAGATGAAAGTCGTGGTCTTGGAGTAAACAGACTAGGGTGAAAAACTTGTTGGACGTATTTTTTTTTGTTCATTATTGCTATCTGTGTTTCCTTTCAGCAATAGTGAATTTTTTTCACAACCAGTAGTATTAACTGTAGAGGTGGCCTGGGTATCCACCACCACACAGTCTTCGGTAACTAATTTCTCACTCACAGGCCCGGGTACCTGAGAGCGCCGGGTGCTAGCCGGGGAGCATGGCAAATCACATTCATTATTCGTACTCATCATTACAAAAGGTTGGGATTATAGTAGAGGTGTTCTCCCAAGACACCACCCACAGGCTTTTGGAGTTGATTTAGTTCCTCCTGGCTGCTGTTAGCCACTACATAATGTGGTTCAGGTTAGTTAACCGCCGCCCGATGCTCGGCGTTGACGACTTTTACGGCCGGAATAGGGAGACAGGTCTTCTTGTCACCATTCGTCGTCGAGGGCCTACCCTCCTCTTTTTTCATCTGGGCTTGGGACCAGCAACGGCAGAGTTAAGGGTGCCATTAGTAATATCCAAAAATTTTGACTCAAACGCAACAATAAAGACATTTTTTTTAAATATATACAACCTTATTTTTAGTTTATACGAAAATCGAAACACGGGTCAAATATTTTCATTTACAGAATCAGTACAAAAAAAATTAAAATAATATCTTGAGAACTCACGAAGTTACAAGCTTTTTTTGCTGTCCCGTTGTGTTTTTTAGTAGGGTATATACTTTATTTGAGATTTTGTAACTATTATTTGGTCGAAATGTAATATGGTATGAATATATTGAAATCGATTCTATTACTGATTCTGAACAAACAGTTTTCAGGTTTCGTATAAACTAAAAATAATGTTGTATAATATTAGACAACATCACATAGGTAGGTACAAAGTTTTAAATGCAAGTTAAGTAGCTAAAGCACTCGTTTTATGGAAATCAAAAGCAACAAACGGTACCACAACCACCCAGACCCGACATTCTTATATCGATAAGTACGTTTTCGACATTGACCCGACCGGGAATCGAACCCGGGACCTCAGAGTAGCGCCGCCCAAAGTCCGGCGTGCAAGCCGCTCGGCTACTAAGGTCGTCAAAAAAAATTACTTTTTTATCGTAAAAATCGTGACACCATTATTAAAATATAGCTGTAATAATAACTTCAAAAATCTTCTGCCTCTAAAAGATTTAAAATATTTATGTTAGATACGTTTGTTTCTTAGTAGTAGATAGGTACCAAGTTTTTAGCCCAACACTTTTTTTATTTACGCCCGCTGTTAGCTAGCGCTATGCCAATTTTTTGAAATTTTGATAGCGCGGGTGCCGTATTCAACGTTCCGTTTCCGACTGAGTTAGAGTTCCGATTTAGGATAGTGTAAACAGGACGCTTTTACTGCCGTCCTAACTAGTCTCCCGACTTAGTGTCCTGTTTATCGGATGGTCTAATCACAAAAATGACGAAAATTATAGATTAACAAAAAACAATCAAAAGAGACTAATTTTGAAAAAAAAGTTGATAAAAAGATTTTTTTTTTGATGATTTTGTATGAAGCCATGGAGAGAAAATTTTGTAACTATTGGCAACCAACGGGGACAACTAGGTTAGGTTAGGTTAGTCTTGTGACCTACACGTACGTGTAGTACGTGTGTTTTCCGTGATGCAGTAATTAAGGCTAGGGATACAATGGGATTTTTGTACTGGTTCTACCAGCCCAGAATTTTACTAATGATTAAGGCAATAAACTGATGCAATTAAAAAAAGATATAGTTTCAAGGATATTATTTTTTTCAAATTGGTTTTTAGTGTCAATCATGCAAGAGGATGGTTCCAGTGGAGAGTGAGGTCGTGGCCATGACCAAGTTTGCCAGCCAGGAGCCCGTCAGCTGGATTTGCTAGTTCAAAAAGCGCGCGCTGCCGATAAAAAGAACGTGGGTGCTCTGAGCCCGGAGTCGCGGAAGCGGCTGCTTTCGTTGCGGGAGGGAAAGAAGTTGGGCAGGTTCCTGATGCCAGACGCTCCGGAGCGGAAGCAAAAAAGGTTGAATGTTGCCGCCGAATGTTACTATATATAGTTATACATTTATAAATATAATATACATATTATGTACATGTTGTTTTACAGAAAAACATCACCAGACCGCAGACCGTGTCCCCTGGCAGCAGGGACACCTTCGTTACCTCCTTCAGCCAAAATCCCAGAGTGGCGGAGGAAACTAGATGGCCCCTCGTCAAGTGCAGATGAGTCTGGCCCCTTTCATCGAGCTGGTCCATCTCATCGAGATGAGCCTGGTCCCTCATCTCGTCGAGTAGCCCCTATGTAAGTCAAAATAAATTATAGATATTCATAGATTATTAATATTCAGTAAGGGTCTTACAAATAAACAAAGTATAAGGTCGGAATAGTTATTATGTTTTTTGTCTCTTTGACTCTTATTTGAAATGACGTTAATATGACAGGAACAAAACACGGAATACTACTATTCGGAACTTATTCTTTGTTTATTTGTAAGGCACTTAGTAATCATTTAAACGAAAGATATTTGTAATTATATTAAATTTTACTTTACAGATTCCCTTTATTTTCTCCGTCGACCGGGATCAGACAGGTCGACGACCTTGCAGTAAAGGAAATGAAGGAGCTACTCGATGTAGACATTGAACTAGTGGGGTTCACACCAAGTAAGTAAACGATTTGAAAACTTATCATAATCATAATAATATAATAAGTCTCCAATCGTCATATCATCAATCTGTTACTTTCAGCATCATCAGAAGCAGCGTCAGCTCAGGGATCTGCAGCACCTACGCCGCAGCAGACGCCTACCTCATCTCGGCGTGGTAAGTTTTTTATTCATTGATATTGATATCAGGTCAACATGAATAGTCCTGCAGTCTTCGGATGCTTAGCTTGCCTTATCTGTTAGTCGGCAGATTGTTCGATGACGACACCAAAAGGGAGCTGAAGGAGTGGGAGCGTAACATCGGCAATGACCCGGGTAGCCACGTCGACGATGATGACAGCCCTGAGACGAAGCTTCGCCAAAGAACTGTGGCCGAATATCCATCGGATATTCCGGATTTCTTATCGGCTGCTAGTACGGAGCTCTGCCAGTTAGAGAGGCTAGACCGTCTTGACGACGCCGCTCTCCAGGACATTGTCGATGGCAGCGATAAGCACTTCGATTGGAAAAGTAAGGCTGTGTTTACTGGTACCAGGGAGGCATTTAGCGGTGAAGCAGGGCCTACCTTTGACATTGATAGGTTGACTCCACTCGAAATTTTCGAGAGGATTTGGGACGAAGACATTATAACATCGATAGTTCGCGAAACCAACAACTACGCCAGCGATTTAATCGCAAACAGCAAACTTGGCCCTGCTGCGCGTTTAAAACGCTGGACAGACATCAGCCAAGCGGATTTATGGTCATTTTTTGCCATAATGATGCTACAAAGCTTCGCCCCAAATCCCGTCGAAACTGAGTTTTGGGAGCCATTAATGCCTCAAATAAAAATTGGGAACTTTAATGCAATAATGTCTTGTAGAAGATTTGCCCTCCTAAATAGGTGTCTTAACTTTGCGGACAATGCTTCACAAGGTAACCTGTCTGCGCGTCAGAAAAAGCTGCACAAGATTCAGCCTATTATTGACCACCTGAACCTCAAATTTAGCTCATTATACCTACCCGAACAGTGCATATCGATTGATAAGTTGTTGTGGAAGGGCAGACTGTCGTTCTCCCGAGTGATCGCAACAAAAGCTGCTCGGGTGGGTATAAAAAGCTATGAGCTATGCGAATCGCGGACAGGTTACTTGTGGAAGATGCAGATTTATGCGGGCAAATCTTCTAAAATACAAGACGATACAGCTTCCGCAAAGAACGAGCCCGAGGGAGCTACGTCGCAAATAGTGTATAGTCTTGTCCGCCCTCTTTTAAATAAAGGCCATACATTAGTAATGGACAATTTTTATAACTCGCCTTTGTTGTCTCGGTCCTTGAAAGCCCACAAAACGGACACTATGGGGACGTTGAGCTTAAATAGGCAATTTGTCCCCGATAGTTTGCGCTCCAAAACAATAAATAATATGCGCGCTGGTGAGGTGGCATCAGTTCAGTCAGTCACATGATCTGTCTATTGTGGTGTGGAATCCCTCCACGATATTCGTATCCACAAATATTGTATCTTTAATATCAACGTATCATCCGGTCAAGGTAGGTGGCTGGATTATAATCTTTCGAAGGGGGGCGTCGATAAAAAAAACCAGCTTTTACAAGCGTACCCCATCGAGAGATGTAGAAATGCCTTCTGGTATAAAAAAATGTTCCGTAGGTTATTAAATGTATCGATACATAACTCATATGTCATGTATAACCACGCGGGAAACATGACCCATCGGCAATTCCGGGCCACTCTTGTAAGACAAATTTTAAACAAATATAATCAGCAGCCGCAGCCGATCTCACGTCAACCTGCTCAAAGTAGAGGCCACTACTTCGCCAAAAACGCATCAGGGCGGGCGCGCTGCAAATGGTGTGCTAAAAGAAAATTAAACACAAGAACGGTCTACAAATGTAAAGCTTGCGACGTGGACTTATGTGTAATTGGGTGTTTCGAAGAATATCACAAACAGCTTCTATCGTAATATTCTTCAAAACATGCAAACATGCTAGTTGGGAAAGCGAACCTGGAACTTCTACGTCGCCGACTGCACAGACGGACATGTAAAAAGCCGCCATGTTAGGAACCGAACCTGGGACCTCAAGAGTTTCCGATTATTTTACCAGAGTGACATACAAACATAACATTTTGAAATGAAACAACTTTTACGGATCAACTCGCGTTTATTTATATCCGTAAAAGTTGTTTCATTTCAATGTGTAGTGTTCGCGTAAACTTTAGAAAACAAAACATAACATTTAATAAGGAGCCGCCCTGTTAGAAACCGAACCTGGGGCCTCAAAAGTATCAATAATATTTAATAAAAATGCGCCCTGTTAGGAACCGAACCTGGGACCTCAAGAGTTTCCGATTACTTTACCATACATACTTTACCATAGATCCTGCTGATTGTTTTGCTCATCATCAGACCTTGAAGTTCTTAGCTGAAGGTTTGATCTTTCAAACCGATATATGTACCGAGTTATGTATCGATACATTTAATGACTTGTCTTTTTATACCTGAGATCCATATTGGTGTTATCCTGCTCATCATCACACCCTGAAGGTACCAGGTGGGTGTAAAAGAATTTTTGTCAATCTATCAATTTACGTTTAAGTCTGAAGACCTTAGCTATTTCTATACCTGAGATCCTGTTGGTATTATCTTCTATCATCAGACCCTGAAGGTACCGGGGGGTGGGTGTAAAAGAGTTTTTGTCAATCTATCAACATCAACAAAGGCGAGTTATTTAAGTCCGAAGGCCTCAAATATTTTTATACTTACCTAAGATCTTGTTGGTATTATCCTGCTCATCATCAGACCCTGAAGGTACCGGGTGAATGTAAAATGAATGAATAGATAAATGAGTGGCAACCATTTGGTCGGCAATTATGTTAATTTTAATTGTATTTAATTAGTTTTAGTGTAAGTTTAAATGCTCGACCAATAAATCATTTTTTCTTTCTTTCTTTCTTTCTAAAAGAGTTTTTGTCAATCTATCAATTCAAATTTAAGTCCGAGGACCTTAGCTATTTCTATACCTGAGATCCTGTTGGTTTTATCCTGCTCATCAGTAGACCTTAAAGGTACCGGGTGAGTGTGAAAGAGTTTTTGTCAATCTATCAATTCAAATTTAAGTCCGAGGGCCTTAGCTATTTCTATACCTGAGATCCTGTTGGTATTATCCTGCTCATCATCAGACCCTGAAGGTACCGGGTGAATGTAAAAAAGTTTTTGTCAATCTATCAATTTAAATTTAAGCCTGAGGGCCTTAGCTATTTCTATACTTGAGATCCTGTTGGTATTATCTTGCTCAGCATCAGACCCTGATGGTATTGAGTGTGAAAGAATGTCTATATATATTTCGCAACACATGATTCTTGGTAGGAAGCTAGAACTTATTTACCTCATTTTAAGAAAGTGTTTTCGTGTCACCTATTTGTATTGTTAATAACTTTTTTTGGTGTTAATGTAACAAGAATTGTAATACATTGTTAGAAAGCCTAATAAATACAGTATTTAATAATGTTATAGTTTTTTTTTTTTTTTTTTTTTTATACTTAGCACGGCAAATGACTCCATACCACCTGATGTTAAGTGGAAATGGAGTCCAGACGCGAAGACAACTGGTGCAGCGTGAAAACAACGCAGCATCAGTCAACCTCACTCTGCCGGCCCACAAGGTGCTTCTTCACGCCTCGTTTGAAGGACCCAATATCAAAAGAAGGAGGAAAAACGTGTGCTGGTAGACTATTCCATCTTTTGGAGGTGCGACAAAGAAACGAGTCACCAAATTTCTTTGTGCGCGATGGGATATGTGTGACAGTAAACCGATGACTCCGAAGAGCAGCACGTGTACTTCTATGGAGGAAGGGAGAAGGTGGGATAAGGTCAAAGAGTTCTTCAGAGCACTCGCCGTGGTACAAGCGATAGAAAACGCTGAGTGACGCTATATCTCTACGCAATTGTAGAGGTTCGAGAGTATTAGTGACCTCTGCATTGCCGATAATGCGTACAGCGCGACGCTGCAATCTGTCTAAGGCATCGAGAAGGTACTTTGCGGAACCGTCCCAGATGTGCGAGCAATACTCCACGCAAGACCGTACCTGAGTCTTGTACAAAAGACACAACTGGTCAGGCGTAAAGAATCGCCGCACTCTGTTCAGGACACCGAGTTTTCGTGAGGCAGTTTTGATCACGGCTTCGATGTAGTCCTTTTGATTCAGATCACAGCGAATCGTCATACCGAGCATGTTGATATTGCTCTGCAGGCTTAGAGATGTGCCCTGAAGAGTTGGAAGGGGAAGGAATGGTGACTTCTTGGCCGTAAACGCACATACCTGTGTTTTCTTGGCATTAAACTCAACAAGATTATTGGAGCCCCAATTAGATATGAGGTCCAATACCCGATTGAGCTCAATGACAAGATTCACTCGTTTCTCTTCAGTTTCGACTCGCCCAGCCGCAGGGTGACCGTTATACCCACCGTGCACTGTACTATCATCTGCATAGCAATGAATATTTCCAAGTGGAAGCATATCATTGATATGCAGAAGAAACAACGTGGGTGACAGAACGGAACCCTGAGGGACACCAGCGTTCACTGACATGAGCCGCGAAGCGCATCCATCAGACAGGACACGAATTCTACGCTCGTGCAGGAAGCCAGCGACCCAGTTGCAGAACTGTGCAGGCAGACCGTATGCCGGGAGCTTGGAGAGAAGAGCTTTGTGCCAGACCCGATCAAAAGCCTTGGCTATGTCGAGGCTAACAGCCACCGACTCACCACGCTTGTCAATAGCCTCACCCTAGAGATGTGCGACGTACGCTAGAAGATCACCCGTTGACCGCTTCGGCCGAAACCCGTATTGGCGATCGTGAATGATGGAGTGTTCTTCTAGGTAGTGGACAAGTTGTTTATTTAAAATGCGCTCCATTACTTTGCACAAAACTGAAGTTACGGCTATGGGGCGGTAATTCGATGGATCTGACCGATCACCTTTTTTGGGGACCGGTTGCACATTAGCCTCTCTCCAAGATTCCGGCACACAACCTGAAGAGAGCGAGAGACGGTAAAGACGCGTTAATACGGGGGACAACTCCGCTGCACACATTTTTAGTACTACTGGAGGGATGCCATCAGGGCCATTAGCTTTCCGGACATCGATTGACTGCAGCTCCGCACGGACGTCACACTGCCTGATTTTAAAATCGGCCATTGTGTGGCCACAGTGAGAGATTGTAGGTGGCTGTGCATTGCAATCATCGACTCGGGAGTTAGCCGCAAAGAGTTTGGCCAGGAGATCGACCTTCTCCTGCGGCTTGTGAGCTAAAGTTCCGTCAGGACATCTCAATGGTGGCAGCGAGGGTTGGCAGAAGTTTGATTGCACGGCTTTGGCCAGACGCCAGTAGCTACGGCTGCCCGTAGGATGCGTCAGTAGTTCTTGGCCGACTCGTGCAACACGCTGGGAATCCGCTCTAATGTAAGCTCTTTTGCAGGACTTGGTGGCATAATTATAGGCTGCTTTCAGCGAGCGGGTTTCGGGATCCCCAACAGCTTTACCCCTGATCCAAGCGCGGTATGCCGCCTGCTTGTTATCAACAGCGTTGGCACACTCGCGGTTGAACCATCGGTTGCGCCTGCCTTTGCTGATGAGATAGGAGTGCGGAATATAGTATTCCATCCCTAAAACTATCTCATCAGCAACTGCAGTCGCACTAGCTGTCGGGTCCTTCCCACTGAAGCAGCGCTGCCCCCAAGGAACGGATGCGAAATAGTCCCGCATACCATCCCAATCTGCCGACGAGTAGTGCCAAATCTGGCGTTTCGATACCGCTAAAGGCGGTAGCGGGACCAGAGGCACTTTACTGGATACCAAGCAGTGATCCGAAGATCCCAAAGGAGCTCGAACCTCCACTCGGTAGCCAGCTGGGCGACTCGTCAGCAAAAGGTCCAACAAAGAGGGCGCGTGACCGACTACGTCTGGGATCCTGGTGGGCTGGTTCACCAGTTGAGTCAGGTCGTGCGTGAGAGCGAACGCGTGGGCAGTTCTACCAGCATGGTCAGTTTTGGAGGAACTTAACCACAACTCGTGGTGAGCATTGAAGTCCCCCAAAAAAGTTTTATTTATTTAATTTAAAATATAGTAAAATTTACCAAGAAAAAATGAGTTTTTCCGGGACTGGTTGAACCTCTTTTGACCCTACATAATTCAGTCATCTTTTTATAGATCTTGCTCATTTTTACGAATCTGATAAAGTATTTAATGCTCTTAATGGTGATATTAATATTTCAGTCGTAAGTGTAAGGTTCATTGAAAAATTTTCATACACTTTAAAATCTATACAGAACTATGAAAGCTTCGAAAAAAAGTATTTTTGTCCAGGACTATTTGTGTTTTTTTATAAATATTGCTTAGGAATATAAAATGTATAGGTACTTAATCGCGTGCGTTACCCCAGTGGAATGTTGTCGAATTTCTTGGATTCTTGGTATAGAATAATTAGTGCTCCATCTCGTGTAACTGTGCGCGAAATCTTAAATTTGTGCGTCCAATAGTTTTTGAGATATTCGCGAAAAACAGATTACGCTGGGGTAACGTTACCCCAGCGGCACATGTTTTTTCCTGTGGGCTTATCAAGAAAAAATTACCCAGGAAGATAGATCTTAGGGCGCTGTAAATGTGCGTCTTATAATTCCGAAGTTATTCAAAATATCGTAAGCGTCCGAACCCCTGGACCAAGTGCGATGTTTTATGTTTGGAGACTATCAATGTTCAATACCTTTTTGATACTATTTGATACCTACATATATTTAATTATCTAGTACCTCGACGAGCAGTGAAAAAACATGAAAAGAAAGTGGCCAGACATTCTGACGTCAGGTTGTCTGGACCACTTTTTTTCACATAGTTGGAGACAAAGAGATTTAATATAGTAATAATAGAGCGGCTAATAAAGACTATTTCATAAAAAACTTTGAGCTGGGACGCTAGTAACGCCATCTTACGTTGAAAATCAAAACTGCGCATTAAAATAAATTAGAAGAAGTTTCAGCTACCACACGGTAGGTGTCGCTCTGCACTAGGGATGTTCCGTTATGATTTCGACGTATCGATAATTTTGATAAAGGTTAACCAAAATCGGTATAAAAATATTGGGTCTTTACCTATGAAATTGTCGATTTTTTTCACACACATTAATAAATGTTTATATAATTTTTAACGCAAATTTTGTTGCGAACAAATTACAAAAACACAAATGTTGAAAAAATTTCCACGAGCAGGGTTTGAACCTGCACCCTTCTGACATACCGGGTCAGGTGCTCTTCCAATTGAGCTATCGTGGTTCTAACCAGCCCGCCGAAATTATTCAACACTATTTACTTTTTACTTTGAAAGCCAAAGGCGCCCATTCAATGTTAACAACTACCTGTTTTTTTTTTTTACACATTAATAAGTGCATTACTTTTAAAACTCAATACCATTTGTAAATATTTTTATATACATTTAATTAATTTATTAATAGATGCTAACAATATTTAAAAAAACCTCATACAAAACATCAATTTCATAAGTAAGGACCCAATATATAACATTTAACCGACCCACACTGGGCCCGCGTGGTGGTTTATGGCCCGTTCTCCCTATCCATCGATAGGGAAGGCTCGTGCCCCAGCAGTGGGTACATAAAATGAGCTGATGATGATATAACATTTGAATAAGCAAGTGGCAATCAAGGTAGAAAATAAAAATTCCGGTGGTTATAATGATTCATTTCAACAAGTTTCTTAAGGAAGCTTTTCTTGGGGCTAGATAATTGGTGTGAGTGTGGGAAACATTTATTTATTTTTATTTATTTATTCTTATTATTTATTTAGTAAGAAAGTGTTAACTGATCCAATTCAGCATACATAACTTCTTTAAAGCAATTAAGCTTTTTTTTAAAAGCAATTAAGCTTTTTTTAAAGCAATTTTCCTAGGGGTGTCGAAGATTGAATCTGAATCAGATAAATAAACACTGATAGGTGTAACTCTGTCAGTGTTTTTTCAATGTCTTCACTATAAGAAATTGATCCTTTTTCTAAACTGCTCGACCTGTCTTTCCGAAGTATATATCTTCACTTCTAAAATGCTTAGAGCACAATTCAGATTCAGCAGATGGTATCCAATTTTCTTCTGTTCGTTCCAATTGCACAAATCGAACCCATTTTTCGCGTGCTGCATTATTAACTGGCGGAAACCTTCAATAAAACATAATTATTGAACAATAAATATTTTTTAGATTGAAAAAAAAACCCCGACCTAACACTGTTACTGTTACAGTTCATAACAGCCCTCCAACGCAATGATCATTGTATCAGAATATTACTACTTAAATTAAACTTAAACTTACAATATAAAAATATTATCTATAACATCAATCGATAAATAAAACGACATCACTTGAACATCACTAAATCATCTACAAAGTCTAAAAGTAGTGCTTTTGCTTTTTACCACTAGAGGTCGGTATAGAGCATAGGCAAATGTTCTAGAATAATTTATTATAAATTAATATATAGGCTGATTATTGTGTAAATATAAAAAATACTTACGAAAATAAACAGTAATCACGTTCAGCCTTTTTACCATATCGAAGTTTGCAATATCGTAATACGCAATTTGGCATTTTTGTGTAGTAGATATTAGATATTGTCAAATCTATTCGCGCACAAACACGACTGCACTAGAGGGCGTGTCACATCAAACTGAGCGACTTGTTACCACTTGGTAATAAGTTGTGGATTACAGTTTCGATCTTTATGTCCTGTCTATAATAAGTAGTTAAATGTCTTTGGTTGGAGACAATATATCTTAATTATTTATTTGTAAATATTCAATACCTTAACATAGGTATATATTTTTTTTAATTTTATGGCGTACCAGGACAAAGTTACGGATGAATGAAATCCTTTAGGAAGCAAAATTTATAACTTGGTTTTTTTTTACAAAAGTGAGTTATTAACGGAGGAGCTGCTGTGTGACGCGAGGGGCGACGTGACAGACAAATTTTATTAAAAGCACAGAGGGTAGTTAGCAGTCAAATAATTTAAACGCTTACCCACAGATATCGTTGTAAATAAAAAATATAGCCATTAGTGTTTGGGTGGTTGCTGTATCTCTCGAACGAAGAGGCGCACAAGCATGATTTTTATTACACACAATATGAATTTGTGCGCAATTTGAGCAAAAGCAGAATTTGAAAAAATGCACCGTTCTGAACATATATTTATTTTGAAGAAAAATTATAATCGGTCCTAGCTCCTTAAATACTAACCTTAGAGACTAATTTCTCGTCGTCGTAAAGTGATTCGTACCTTATAATAGCCTTCAGCGTATATTAAAATCTTAAAAGCTTACTGCAAGTCGTTAATGAGTTATGGCACTTTAAATGTCACTGACCCGTGAGGTTATTTTGGTCGTCGCTTACATGAGTTTGGTATGGACCAGCAAATCACTTATTAAGCAAATAATTAGTGCCTTCATTCAACTAGCCATTTGAAAATTTTCAGCCCAATGCACTTATTATTTAAAGATTTATAGTAAAAATGGTAAATGGAGCGAAATACAGTGATAAACCGACCAAGTTAAGATGAATATTAAAAAGCGACCGCGCCATACATGACGCTAACCTTCTAAAATTGATGGCATTATTTGTACAGACATTTACACAATTCGTAAAGTAAAGATATATTATTTAACATTTTATGACTTTTAACTTTGACTTTTATTTATTGGGTGTTTGGAAGGTCGGTGTAAGGCCTTAAGGGGATGTTAGTATGGACCATCTAGAACATTTTGAGCCACACTTGTCTTAGACCAAGTCTGTTATTATTATTATTTCTTGTTGACCTGCGATTTTAGTGCCAAGAATCCAAAATTTGCTAATTAATCGCTAACAACATTCAGTTTAAGTTAAAATGTCTATTTTTTACAATTTATTCTATTAGTGTAATGGGTCTCTAATCGTATCGAAGCATTTTTGAACCACCATTGTTACCAAAAAATAAAGTTACAGGTCATTCAAAAGTGACAGAAAGTTTGGAAAAATAAATTTTCGACTTTAAATGTCAATTTAAAAAATAAAGAAAATAGCTGCAGATGTTCAAACACATTTAAAAACATGCTAGATTAATGCTCTTTCTTTTGAGATATCACTTACGCAGATATCTTACCATTTCTTGAAATTATGGTGCTTAAACCAGTTAAGAGTGATAATATCGATTTTTAAGAAGATTGAAAAAAACATCATTTTGGTGATCTAACTTTAATATATATATATATATATATATATATATATATATATATATATATATATATATATATATATATATATATATATATATATATATATATATATATATATTAAAATTAGATCACCAAAATTATGTTTTTGTTTATATATGTTTATATACAATCTGTATCAAGCAGGGCCAGCCATATTTCACGTACCTAATCAGTTACTTTTAGTGAGCTGGTACACATCAAAACATTTCTTGATATCTCAGTCATTGTGGAAGTACATACTTTTGAAAATAATACGAGTTTATCGACATTATGACAACATTATTCAATCAGCTGATTGGAGTAATGAACTCTGTCTAGTGTTACTACCTAAAGTTCACCTCTTTTGCCTCTGCTGTGAAGCTAGTATTCTTGTGCCTATTGTGCTGACTCCGCCCGCTTTCAACTACCTATTTATTTTTGATAAAATTTTAAGGGTTCCGTTTTGTTATTTTCTTCACTAAAAACGAGTTACGACTACCTACTTTTATTAGTTTGAAAAGAAAATTGAGACTTCATTTAGTCAATTATTCCCTGTTCCTATCACCAGGTTAGGTCAGGAATGTGTTATCTATCAGGTAAGTACTTCTGACGGTTAAATAGTATGGAGGTTCGAATCCAAAACATTTAAGATTTTGAGAAAATTAAATGTAAATGGTATGTACCTGTAAAGTAATACTGTAAAAATGGTCAAAAAAGGGTTTTTTTTTGTTAACAACTTAAGCAATGGTTACATTTTTTAATATTCAAAACATTACCATCCGTAAATTATTAAGAGCGTTTACGCCGCACACTAGCGCCACTAATGAAAAAACAAACATATCTAGTAATTAGAGATAGAAAATCAAATTATGCTCAACAAACTATTTGAATGAGGGAATTTAGCATTTTTACGTCACCTAATGAACACCTCACATGTTATGGTTTAGTTAAATAAGACGTTACGGCCACTTTTAACTATAACGCCATATTTAACTAAACCTTAACATGTCAGGTGTTCATTAGGTGACGTAAAAATGCTAAATTACTTCATTCAGATAGTTTGTTGAGCATAGATATGTTTGTTTTTTCATCAGTGGCGCTAGTGTGCGGCGTAAACACTCTTAAGTCGCAACAATAATTTCGTTGTTTTAGTTTTCGCTTTAAAAATACATCAGTTTTAGTTTTAACTGATTAATTTAACATTTTAAACTGATTAAACGAAACGCGATTACACTCGCCTGCGCTAGCGCTACGTAACTTAGGTACCTACTCCGCATAACTACCTTGCGCGCGCCTAATTAATAAATTGAACAGTGATAAAAAATGACTTACCTACTAATTTAAAAATATCGCTAGTTTGGGTAACTTAAGTCTAATTTTCGATCCCTAAAAAAGCGGAGTCACAAGAAAGCGTGCGCGTGTGTCTTTTTTTCTTAAGGGTTCTGTAGCTCATTTTATTTTTCTAGCCGCTTTGATTGACCCGGTATAAAATGTAAGCATTCCTGAAATAATAACTATTTGTATGAAATTGTATTAGGTAAACTAAGTTTAACTAGGTTGTATCACACAAAGTTTCAATACTTAACACATTTGTTTTTGTTTACAATAATGTAATGTGTTTTACTAGTTAGAAAAGAAAATTGAGACGTTCATTTAGTCAATTATTCTCTGCTCCTATCACCAGGTCAGGTCAGGAATGTGTTATCTATCAGGTAAGTACTTCTGACGGTTAATTAGTATGGAGGTTCGAATCCAAAACATTTAAGATTTTGAGAAAATTAAATGTAAATGTTATGTACCTGTAAAAGTAACACTTTAAAAATGGTCAAAAAAGGGTTTTTTTGTTGACAACGTAAGCAATGGTTACATTTTTAATATTCAAAACATTACAAGCCGTAAATTATTAAGTCTCAACCATAATTTCATTGTTTTAGTTTTCGCTTTAAAAATACAACATCAGTTTTAGTTTTAACTGATTAATTTAATCTAATTAAACCAAACGCGATTACACTCGCCTGCGCTAGCGCTACGGAACGTAGGTACCTACTCCGCATAACTACCTCGCGCGCGCCTAATTAATAATTTGAACAGTGATAAAAAATGACTTACCTAGATACTAATTTAAAAATATTGCTAGTTTGGGTAATTTAGTCTAATTTTCGATCCCTAAAAAGTACTAGGGCAACTCCTGGTATGGGCGGAGTCACAAGAAAGCGTGCGCGTGTGCCTTTTTTCGTAAAGGGTTCTGTAGCTCATTTTATTTTCCTAACCGCTTTGATTGACCCGGTATAAAATGTAAGCATTCCTGAAATACTAACTATTTGTATGAAATTTTATTAGGTTAACTAAGTTTAACTATGTTGTATCACACAAAGTTTCAATACTTAACACTTTCGTTTTTGTTTACAATAATGTAATGATAATAAGAATAACATTTTCAAACATCGGTGACATACCTAAGTACTAAATAAAACTTACGTGTGATGGAAGATGTTATCACCAATTGACTAAATTAATAGCAACAAACGTAAAAATAATACACATAATGCCAGTGAGTGGTGTTGGTTGTATTCTGTGACTTCGGAAAGTATTAGTAGTAAGTAACTAGCATTGCAAGTAGACAGTATAAATGTCTACCTACTAGTCTAAAATCATTGCAAGTTACTGCACTGCACTGAAAAAAGTTGAACACCTCGGACGGGAATCGAACCACGCACCTTCCGCCACCAACACCAACAACCACCAACACCAGTCTTCACAGTCCAATCCAGAGTCCAGACTCATTTGTCAAGTGGTTAAAATGCAGCCGCCCGGATTGCAAAAGTTGCATAGTTCGATTCCCGTCTGAGTTGAACTGAATCTGAACTTCCGCACGGATTATGGATTGTGCGTGATTCGATTATGTTTGACATTTGTTAATGCAAAAATGTATCTAAGCCTATCTATCAATAATTCACAATTATTATCAAGTCTACACAATAATTATTTTCGATCCCTAAAAAAGTAGCAACTCCTGTTTCTAGTAGGCGGCACGCCCGCCGGCGCCGGCGCCGCCCGCCTTGGTAGGTTTGTTTGCCTACGATTTTTTCGCAGTCGTTTGTGAAAGCTTTCAGAGTGCATGCCTACTTTTCGTTTGTTTGCTGTTCGGTTTCGATTCGACTACCTATTATGTTAATATGGCATTTCTAAGTAATCAGGAGTACTTATTACGAAATGATTCTTTGTGTCGGGGCTGTTTATGTGAAGTGGAGTGGACTTTTTTATCACAGCTAGGGTGCTACGTGCTACACTACACCTGTGCTTCGCTTTAGTTGATTTTAGTAATTTCAAAAATAAGTCATTGCAATCTAGGACTTAGAGTACCTAGTTCTAGGTAGGCGTATCTACCTTAGAGTAGTACGATTATTTATTTTGTAACTACACCTCAGTGCTTCGCTTTAGTTTATTTTAGTTATTTCAAAAATAAGTCATTATAATCAAGGACCTATGTAGGTACCTACTCGTAGGTAAGCGTACGTAAAGTCGAAACAATGCGCTGTAAAATGAAAATGTTTTTATTACTTTGATGATAATTACTTAGGTACCTACTTAATACAAATTATTAAATCACGAAAGTAAAATAGCTGCCTACTTATCTGGCTTTGTTTTATTAGTGCCGTCAAAGGTTTTGACGTTCGCCGCCCGCGCCGACAGTAGCTAGCCGGTAACTGTTTGAGCGGGCGAACTACAGGGTGCCAAGTGCGAGTTTCATTCGCCATTTGATCACGTAAACGAAAACGACAATTTGTATGGCAAAATGTTAACTCCTCTCGTATGCCGCCAGGAGGCGCTGCTTCAATGCCATACTAATTTTCGTTTTCGTAAACGTAATCGAATGAATACGGATAGTAAACAAAACTCACACTAGGCACCCGGTACACCTCCTGGTTATAAAACTGTGCGCCTGGTAGGGGGCGTGGTGGCCAAAACTAGGGCACGCAGTTTTACAAACAGGAGGTGCAATGTAGGCATCTTACAGAGTTCATGACCCTCCTAGTGATGGGTTTAGCTTGTTTTGATTTTAAATTAATGACAGATTAACTTTGTTTGTAAATGCAAAAACAAATTAAATTGCGCTTATCTTACTAGGGTATTTATAGAAAGGGTCTATACTAGGAATAATTTGAAACCCTTGATTATGGCTGAACCTGTCTGGTACACGTTGTATATATATATATATATATATATATATAAACTAATTGTCACAAATTCTTACAGGCAAACACAGCATGCACTAAAAATGTAATCTTATCTATTTTAAATTAAAGCATATGTGCGTAAATTATCGTCTCTAATTGTTTTTTATAATGTAAAAATGTCATATAAATTTGTTTTTATATAAGTAATAATATTAACTGTAGGATATTTTGGTGCAAACTTTAAGTCCACAAAATGAGAGGTCATGCTTGTAAAAACAATCGGGCAAGTCAGCACTCGCGCCCCCATGCTCCTATTGAGTGACTTGCACTGAATTTAAGTTCAGGCGGGTCATAAAGTTTTGCTTATTGTATTAATACTTATCGTGACAAAGATACCTCTGAACACATTCACCATAAACAGCACAACTGTTACAGTTTTGGAGTAACCAAGCAAGCACCAAGGTGACGTTGCAGCACTTTATTATAAGATTCGTTTTCAAAATGTAGGTACCTCAACTTTTTCGTAAGTATAATAATTAGTTTCAGCTACCTTCGCTCTTCAACATCAACAGATCTCATTAGCCATTGGCTGGTGCGGGCCTCAAGCTTGTTGCCCAAGATTATTCTCTGCAATAAAAACCCATATATGAATGAATATATGAATAATAAAAGTGAACTGAAATGAATCATTAGACGCCATCGTCAAAATTAAACCTAAATCTATATGAAATAATAGGAAACCTATAGCTTGTCAAGATCGTGCTTACCGCGCCTACGGAGTACAGGCGTTGGCGGGGACGAGGTAAAACGGTCTCTGAAGGGACGCGGGCGGTGTAGTGGGAGGGCAAGCGAGCGCACCGCGTGCGGCGGACTGCGTGCTACTTCGTCCCCGCCAACCCCTATACCCCGTGGGCGTGGTAAGCACGATCTTGACAAGCTATAGTCTACTCATCGACTCTGTTTCACTGACACACACGCTTACTGTACCTACTTACTGTCGCTTCGCGCTAGCAACGTTGGATAAGCAAAAAGAAAAAGAGCGCGCATCTTAGAGCATTAAACCATTTAATGCTCTAAGGCGCGCACACACGTGGCAAATTTTTATCTACTTTCTTATCGTGCTTCCTTACATGGCAACACTACCCAACACTGCACAACCACAGTATAAATAAGTATACAGTTATAGTATTTAACTGGGCCGTGTCTTTGGATTGACTACCTACGGCTGCTCGGCTCGGTACGTAAACACGCAGTAGAGCTGCCTGTCTTGGGCATAAGTCAGTATAACGCATGCCATGTGGTGTCAACCAGTAGGTGCAGCGATTATCTCGCGAATATTTCAAAAATTCTTTCACCAGAAAAGAATTTCATGAAAACGGGCTACATTTTATTTCGTTAAATAATAGAAAAAACTTGTTTGTCACATTAAATGTTTGATAATCAAGGATACTTTAAGTAGATAATATCAAATCCTTATCGAAATAACATTGCTCATCGTCATGGAAATAACAAAAATGCATCGGTGTTTTATTTCTCAAAAATAGTCTATCGCTTGTGACTGCACCTGTACCGATCATAATGCCATAAATTTTAGAAGGTTAGCGTCATGTATGGCGCGGCCGCTTTTTGATATTCATCTTAACTTGGTCGGTTTATCACTGTATTTCGCTCCATTTACCATTTTTACTATAAATCTTTGAATAATAAGTGCATTGGGCTGAAAATTTTCAAATGGCTAGTTGAATGAAGGCACTAATTATTTGCTTGTCCATACCAAACTCATGTAAGCGACAACCAAAATAACCTCACGGGCCAGTGACATTTAAAGTGCCATAACTCATTAACGACTTGCAGTAACCTTTTAAGATTTTAATAGACGTTGTAGGCTATTATAATAACTTACGAATTACCATCAGAAATTAGTTTCTAAGGTTAGTATTTAAGGAGCTAGGACAGATTATCCTTTTTCTTCAAAATAAATATATCTTCAGAACGGTGCATTTTTTTCAAATTCAGCTTTTGCTGAAGTTACGCACAAATTTATTACATTGTGTGTAAAAAAAAATATACTTGTGCGCCCCACCGTTCGCGAGATACAGCAACCACTCAAACGTTACCCCAGCGGTATTTTGAATAACTTCGGAATTATAAGGCGCACAAAAAGACTAACACGCACATTTACAGCGCCCCAAGATCTATCTTCCTGGGTACTTTTTTTTTTGATAAGTCCACAGGAAAAAAATGTGCCGCTGGGGTAACGTTACCCTAGCGGAATCTGTTTTTCGCGAATATCTCAAAACTACTGGACGCACAAATTTAAGATTTCGCGCACAATTACACGAGATGGAGCACTATTTATTCTATATCAAGAATCCAAGCAATTCGACAACATTCCGCTGGGGTAACGCACGCGAAGTATCACAGTTTTCATTTCATAGTTGGCATGGCAGCACTGCTGAATCCAGCTGACATTGACAGTTTGTTGATGATTGAACCGGACCGGAACGACGACGACGAGCGAGTGACAGTCAGTGTCAGTCATCATCGCATCGTCTAATGAGTTTTTCAAGTGGACGGGTGGGCGGCCGTTTATTGTTTGTTTCATATCAGTCATCCGATATTCGTGCGTGAGCTCGCGCCGGCCGTCCAAATAACAGACAATAAAATGAATATAATTAAATAATATAAGTAGATAATTTATAAACGAAGTTGGGGATAGTTTTTTTTACGATACTTTTATTGGCTGCTAATAGATTGCAAAAGGTAGGCGGCCGCAATGAGAGTTTGCTATTTTCTATTGTTATACGTGTGTAGTGTAGCAAGTGCTGTAGACAAAGAAGTTGAGGAAGATGGCAACAGGAGGAGGATTATCGAACAGTTGACGAGGACTCGCACGGTGCTACTAGATGACTACCATTTGGTGACTAGACAAATCGCCACTGATGTATATATGTTTAGAAGCTATCGCACAGTGTCTGTTATATTATACCCCGTGATGAGGGACGTGTCTGACGCCCGCTTCACGTTCCAGTCGGAGGAGCTCCATTTGAATAAAATTGGTAGGTGCACTACTAAGCGCTTTTTCATTTATGCTTTTGTACTTACATACCTACAGCTCGCTTTTACAGTGCAAGGAGCATAACCGCACACAATCGGGACTATTATGTTGTCGATCCTCTATGTTGTTGCCCAGTAACAATCAATATAGCAAATGGGTGCAGGCGGCCTACTGCCTGTCTGAGGCCAATAGCAAACTCTCAAAGAAGGTAGCCAATATGATTAAGAAAGATTATCCCTGGTCCCCGTGTTGGACTGGGACAATTTTCTCCGAACCTGTAGACAGGTAATGTTATGATTTTCATAACAGTTTTGTTTCCATTTTTTGCACTATGACCCATTGCTCAGGCAGGAAAAGTGAGATGAACACAGAACAGCTTCTGCCCTTCTCAATTGTTCTATTTATTAATGAGATATGCAAAACTCTTGGAAATTTCTCAACTCGCCCTTCGATGATCTTTGGAATCCATAGAAATTAAAATCATTGATTTCTCATTACTAGAAATAATTCATCTCAAATATAAATTATATAAAAATAACAATTATAAATTATAGTACCATCACTCACAAAACTTCATAGCTATAAATATTCAACCAAAACAATACAATACTGATACATTTTTCTTTTTGACAATACCACAGAATGTAATAGTATACTACAGAAAGATAACTCTGTGACTGCAAACATGCGAATTTAAACATTGAAATGTACGGATGTCACCTTTGTTATAAAAACCTATGGTGAGTAGCGGCGCTCTTGACTAATCAAAATGCATCTTATGCCCGTAATGCGTAAGTCTGTATTATTTCACCCGTCAAGCTTCTTTATAAATGCCGCTCCTGTTGTAGGGTTGAATTGAATTTTTTTACCTTTGTTATTAATCGATATATAATTAATAACAAAGGTAAAAAAATACCAGTGTGTAATTAAATGCAGTACATTACTGTTTTGTACATTTTTGTTTATTGTGGAGGTATTTATACTTTGTACATTATTTTTAATTAAAATTGACAATAGTTTTATAGACTGCTTTGTTATAATGTAAAGTTAAATAATGAGAAAAAATTTGTACATGCTTGGAACCGTAGGTTATAAATTATATTAGAAGACTTATTATAATAGTCGAGGAGCTGACATACTTTTTGGACAAACAATTTATTGTAGGGGCTTTGACGCCTCACTTTGTAATAGTAGCATCTCTAAATCAGTTGTTAAAAAACAAACAAACAAACCAACAAACATCCAAACTTTCGCGTTTATAATATTAGTAGGATTACGGTTACAAATTGATACGTACCTACTTGTACTGACTATCTGCTTGGAAGCCTATCATCTAGACACAATATGTAGCTTTCTGTTATTGTTTGTCATGGATGAAAAATAAAATTCTTTAAATAATAAAATGTATATTTATTACAAATGTTTTATTGTCATATCGAGCGCGTGCGTGACACCACACTGAATTAGCCGCCATGCTGGCGGCCGCGCTTCCCAATACTACGCACAATTAACTTCATCACCAATATCACCAGTAACTACATCATCACTAACTTCAAAAACACCAACAACTTCATCATCAACAACTTCCCCTCTAAATTTTATCACAATTAAAGAAACGACTCTTATAACTACCCATTAACTCCTTTAACCTTTTCACCGCCCAACTATCCTGCACGCGATGTCCCGCTGTACGCCAACGTATGAATGTATTTTAATAAAGTAGGTACAAAGAAGAACTTCTATAGAAGTGCTGGCGTGGACGGCACGAAAATCTCGAACTTCTATAGAAGTTGTTGGCGGTAAAAAGGTTAAATCCCAACTTAACTAACTTTCCCAATACTACACACAATTAACTTCATCACCAATATCACCACCAACTACTTCATCACTAACTTCAAAAACACCAACAACTACATCACCAACAACTTCATCATCTTCAAATTCATCATTATTTCAACTACTGTATCTTCTCTAACTAAAACAAGTTTTTTTTGACTGAACATAGTATAGTTTAGTTACCTTATAACAGGGTGATTATGGGTACCTACACACTGGTATTTATTCTGTCATGAAACAAATATGTTGTGTAGAAAAATATTATTAAATATTATGTAGTCTTTGTAAGCCCACCAACTAACTACTAACCTATCCCTGAGGATAGGATTATCCCCAGGTATCCCTGGGCGTAACACCACCCTCTCACAGAATATCGGCGTGAAACAACGGCACTCGTTGCTGTTGTGTTTCGTCCGGTGAGTGAAAGTACCGGAGGCCCATCTCTCACCCCTCCCCCCTTCCAATTCCTATTCCTACTCCCTCCTCAAGATCCAATTCCTTCCTCAAGGTTGGCAACGCATCTGCGATAACTTTGGTTTTGCGGGTGTCCATGGGCGGCGGTGATTACTTTCCATCAGGTGACTCGCCTGCTTGTTTGCCTCCTTTTAACATAAAAAAAAAAATCATTCTCAAATCGAGGTTGCGTCCTAATCAAGGGATTAAGAAGCGACCTGGCTGGGCAAGGTGAGGACTGCTAGTGAGACAGAATCTGCTCCATTAGCTGTCCTTGCATCTGGACACTGCTTCTGCTCAACATCAGGCAGACCAGAGTAATTTCAGCATTTCGGCATTTTACAGCATCACCGGACTTTTTTGGGGGCGGGCGGCGAGGAACTTAAAGGGTTGCTCAAGCCGTGTCATCAGCCCTCCTCCCTCCCTCCTCCTCCAGTCCAGCCATCCGATCACCGGCTTTTGCGAAAATTGCTTAGCGTTAGCAAATCGCAAACCGCGCGCGTTTTTCACTGCGTCCGGTCTCCGATCATCTCAGATCAAAATTTTAGGTCACCCAGCCGATGACCGGCCGATGACACCTCGATTTGTGAACATTCAAAAAGGCTGATCCTTACTGACGCTTCCATAAGGTCGATAATACGTAGCTGCGACAATATAGACCGCAAATTAACAGTTAACCTAAAAAATATTTAAAAAAATATACCTATTGGATTTAGCTATCAAAATATGCAGCTACTAAATTACGAATATTGATGTTATCAATATGTTTGAGTGGTTTCCAAGCATACAAATTAAGTAATTTTGTTGTAATTTCAGCAATAGTGATTTTTAGTGGTGTTTTCGAAAATAATTATGAGCGAGTCAAAATTATACAATCGTGTAGTTGAGCAAGCAAATTCAAGATAAAGACATGAATTTACCTATATCAACATTTCAGATTCGTAAGTCATATATTATAGTCTGAAACTATTCGACGTAAGTTGGTGCACTTTTTCAGTGTGACGCCTTAACCACAGCATTCGCAAACCGGGCGCGTTAACCACTGCGCCCCGTCAAGCTCATTACCTATTTATTGATTTATCATATACAGCTATCATTACAGGAACTTACTACAGTACTGTGTAACTTGAATTAACTAAAACTTTTGTGATCTAATAAGCCGGCTCCTCATTATTATCCAGACATACCTACAAGTATATCAATGATATGGAAATCGTAAAGGAAGTTGGGACAGATAACAATAGCGATAGTGGTTGAGGGATTTCGAAAGGAGTCATCAAGAAAACAATAAAAAGCTATTCATTACTAGCACTTTGTCCTGCGTCTTTATCCGCGTGGATTTTAGAGTTTTTGGAGAAACTTTTTTTTTTATCAAATAAAATATAGCCTATGTTTGATGTTACCCGCAACTAGGGTTGCCAACCATACTTTAAAATAACGTATCCTACGTTATTTTCCATCCCCATACTTTATTTTTTTAATAAAAATAAAGTATGGAAAATACATTCCGACTAATGCGTGCGTTTTAGTACGGAATATTCCTGTTGACTTAATTTCTGAACTACTGAATGATACTCAGACTCAGGTGAAGTGAAACGAAACGCCACGCTTTCTGAACGCGCTATAAAACAATAAAAAAATATTAAATAGTGCCAAAATTACAAAGAAATATGTTTTTAAATATTTAATTAAATAAATAAATTTGTAAAATACCTACTTTATTTTTTCTTCAAATCCTTTTTTTTACTAGTTAGTGATAGATTTACTTTAATTTCCTGAAAATAGTTGGCAACCCTACCCGCAACCCGCAAGGAATGTAGCATTCTATCTGTGATAACATTTTTGGAAATGAGCCAGTAGCTCCGGAGTTTTACTCGCTTCAAACAAACGAAGTCATACATTTTACCTCTTTTGTTTATAGTATATAGGTATATGGTTTTCGTAAAAAAGAGATTTTCAGTCTTTTAAAAAAAATGTAGAAGGGACGAGTACTTAAGTATATTACGCAATACTCAAGCAAACTAAAACAATAAACCATACACGGTATACGTATATGTAGACAAAGACAGAGAGAGACACTTAATTGGGGCAGTTTGTATCAGAATACCTATTTAATGAATAAAATAGAATAATCATTCATTAGGCACACACAAATCATATTGACATTTTAATTAAAAATAGTATGTATTTATAAAATACAATGAAAAAATTAAATGCCTACCCGAACCAGCCAGGAATCGAATCGTCACCTAATGAACACCTGACATGTTATGGTTTAGTTGAATATGGCGTTATAGTTAAAAGTGGCCGTAACGTCTTATTTAACTAAACCATAACATGTCAGGTGTTCATTAGGTGACGTAAAAATGCTAAATTACTTCATTCAGATAGTTTGTTGAGCATAATTTAATTTTCTATCTCTAATTACTAGATATGTTTTTTTTTCATTAGTGGCGCTAGTGTGCGGCGTAAACGCTCTTAAGAGAAGCGCGATGGCGCAGTGGTTAAAGCGCTCGGTCAGTTGCTAAGGTTAAGCAACTTTCGCAAAGGCCGGTCATCGGACGGGTGACCAAAAATATATCATCTCGAGCCGTGCTTAGAAAAGCACGTACCGTTGGTCCCGGCTGCATTAGCAGTCTTAACAGCCACCAATCCGCGCTAGGCCCGCGTGGTGGTTTATCGCCCGTTCTCCCTATTCATCCATAGGGAAGGCTCGTGCCCCAGAAGTGGGGACATAAAATGAGCTGATGATGATGATGAAGCTGTTCTTCATTTTACCCAAAGGTTCCCTCAATTCACCTTCCGCCATCTTCTTTTCAGGGTCGTGCAGTTCACAAGAAGTGATAGTGAACATCAAACATGGCGCTTATCCGGCGGTAAACCCTGACGGATACAACTTCCCCAAGGGGTTTGTGGACCCAGCCATAAGAGAAAATGTTCACACGCTCGAGATACTATCAGACGGGTTGAACCGGACGTACTCTATCAAAAATCCGAAGCCAGGCAACTGGTATGCTCTGGTGTACATTAAATGGGAAGATCCGAGGACGCAGAAAGTTGAGCAACAAGGTAAGCGTTCTTATACAAAGTTCAAAAAACAAAAACCACGTAACTTCAAAATGGAGCATTGCAATTTCCACCAGAATACCGTCGCAGTGTCTACGATGTGGAGTCGCGTTTTGTGTGACGCTTTCTATACTACAGAGCCGGATGAATCCGATTGAACTTAACTATCGAACCGAACTACCGCGGGGCACAGCTAGTGTGTTATATGTGGTCTCATACTGGACGTTAATACATCGTCATACGTCATTTAATGTCACTAGGTGTAGGACTAATTATGAAAATGTAAATAAAGTTCTTTCAGAGGTACTCCATTGGTTTACTATTAATAATTTACAGCTTAACGCTAAGAAAACAAAATGTATTAAATTTATATTACCAAATGTCAGAAATGAACCAACCAATATTAGAATAAACGGTGATCAATTAGATTTGGTAGATTCTACAGTCTTTTTAGGCATTACCCTTGACTCAAAACTTCAATGGAATCCTCATATATCGAAATTGGCCGGTAAACTCAGTTCTGCTGCTTATGCCATTAGAAAAATTAGGCAGTTAACAGACGTTGAAACTGCTAGAACAGTTTATTTTAGTTATTTTCATAGTGTCATGTCGTATGGCGTCCTACTGTGGGGAACAGCGGCTGATATTGAAACTATATTCATTTTACAGAAACGAGCAATAAGAGCAATCTATAAACTAGGATCACGAACTTCCCTAAGAAATCTTTCTAAGGAGATTGATGTCCTGACAGTTGCATCTCAATATATTTATAATTGTATAGTTTTTGTACGTTGCAACATCAACTCCTTTACTAAACACGGTGACGTACACAATTTCAATACTAGAAATAAGACAAAACTTGTAATGCCACTGTTCAGGTTACAGAAGGTACTTGGTTCTTTCTTGGGGCAAGGTATACACTATTACAATAAAATACCAAATTCTGTACTAGATTTACCTTTAGATAAGTTTAAAAAACATGTGAAGTCTTTATTACTTATAAAAGGTTATTATACAGTCAAAGAATATTTAGATGATAAAACAGCCTGGTTATAATAAAAATCGCATATTATATTTGAATCAATTTATTAAAATTATTTTTTATACTTTTTATACTGATATGACAGCCTTTATCAGCATTGTCCTACAGATAACAAACAGCGTTGCGTTAAATAGATCATTAAGTTTTTATTTAGAGTATCTTGAGTGTGTCATGCTCTCTTTACTGTCTCTGCGGTGGTGGCGTGTGCGTCGGGTCGTTACGTTCCCTAAAATATGGTTGAGCGAAGCGATGGCTGATTCATACGTCATGCTCGTGAACGGGTGCCGCCTGTGGAGGCTGGTCTGCTCTTGCATACTTATCTTATTTTTAGTATTATTAATTATAGTTTGACTTTGTTTTACCTAAACAATTTTTGACTTTTACTAGAGTACTGTAGTGGTGCTGTATGACATTGTGGAAATTGAAACTTTTACATAATTATCTGATGTAAATTTGTTAACTTACATTTTTTATTTTAACAGCATTGTCCTACAGATAACAAACAGCGTTGCGTTAAATACATCATTAAGTTTTTATTTAGAGTATCTTGAGTGTGTCATGCTCTCTTTACTGTCTCTGCAGTGGTGGCGTGTGCGTCGGGTCGTTACGTTCCCTAAAATATGGTTGAGCGAAGCGATGGCTGATTCATATGTCATGCTCGTGAACGGGTGCCGCCTGTGGAGGCTGGTCTGCTCTTGCATACTTATCTTATTTTTAGTATTATTAATTATAGTTTGACTTTGTTTTACCTAACAATTTGACTTTTACTAGAGTACTGTAGTGGTGCTGTATGACATTGTGGAAATTGAAACCTTTACATAATTATCTGATGTAAATTTGTTAACTTACATTTTTTATTTTGTTTTTTTACATGTTGTAATTGTCTTATATATATTTTTTGTGTTTATTTGTAATGAAAAGTGTTCTGCTATGATAGGGCATTTTCCAATATTTTTGACGCTGTAAGGGAGAGCTTGACACTTGCTGAGTTTCTTGCCGGTTCTTCTCAGTACAAGATCTCCCGCCCAGAGTAGATTTACGAACCGATGGCATAATGACATTCACAAGAGCTACTTGTAGCCTAAACTGAATAAATGATTTTGAATTTTTTTTTACAGTGATTGTTAAAGAAAGAGGATTAATAAAGTTCATAGAATCGAGCATTGTAAGGGATGACGGAAAAGCAGACTGTTTTAAGGCCCGTGCTTAAATACAACTACACAAAACCTGCCGTAACACATATAATAATCCGAAATGTATTGAAGCGGAATAGGAGAGAAAAAAGAAAGAATCTGAAAAAGTAACAGAATCAATCAGCGACTTCGACTTCCAATACAAGTGCTTGCTTAGCGATAAGGATGCGTCATCGAATTTGAACAATAACATCTCTACGCAATTGCAGAGATTTGAGAGTATTTGCGACTTCTGCATTGCCGATAATGCGTTCAGCGCGACGCTGCCTGCAATCTGTCCAAGGCATCGATAAGGTACTTTGCGGAACCTTCCCAGATGTGCGAGCAATAACTCCACGCAAGACCGTACCTGTGTCTTGTACAAAAGGCACAACTGGTCCGGCGTAAAGAATCGCCGCACTCTGTTTAGAATACCAAGTTTTTGTGAGGCTGTTTTGATCACGGCTTCGATGTAGTCCCTTTGGTTCAGATCGCAGCGTATCGTCATGCCGAGCATGTTGATACGGCTCTGCAGGCTTAGAGATGTACCCTGAAGAGCTGGAAGGGGAAGGAATGGTGATTTTTTTGCCGTTAACACACATACCAGTGTTTTCTAGGCATTAAACTCAACCAGATTATTGTAACTCCAATTAGATATGAGGTCCAATACCCGATTGAGCTCAATGACAAGATTCACTCGATTCACTTCGGTTTTGACCAGCCCTGCTGCTGGGTGACCGTTATATCCCCTATGCACCGTGCTATCATCTACATAGCAATGAATATTTCCAAGTGGGAGCATATCATTGATATGCAGAAGGAACAGCGTAGGGGACAGAACGAAGCCTTGAGGGACCCCAGCGTTCACTGACATGAGCCGCGAAGCACATCCATCAGATAGAACACGGGTTCTGCGCCCATGCAGGAAGCCAGCGACCTAGTTGCAGAACTGAGCAGGCTGACCATATGCCGGGAGCTTGGAGAGGAGAGCTTTGTGCCAGACCCGATCAAAAGCCTTGGCTATGTCAAGGCTAACAGCCACCGACACACCACGCTTGTCAATAGCCTCACCCCACAGATGTGCAACGTACGCTAGAAGATCACCCGTTAACCGTTTCGGGGGAAACCCGTATTGGCGATCGTGAATTATGGAGTGTTCTTCTAGGTAGTGGACAAGTTGTTTATTTAAAATGCGCTCCATTACTATGCACAAAACTGAAGTTACGGCTATAGGGCGGTAATTCGATGGATCTGACCGATCTCCTTTTTTGGGGACCGGTTGCACATTAGCTTCTCTCCAAGATTCCGGCACACAACCTGAAGAGAGCGATAGACGGTAAAGGTGCGTTAACAGGGGGGACAACTCCGCTGCACACATTTTTAGGACTATTGGAGGGAGGGATGCCATCAGGGCCATTAGCTTTCCGGACATCGATTGACTGCAGCTCCGCACGAACATCATACTGCCTGATTATTATAAAATCGGGCATAGCGTGGCCACAGTGAGAAATTGTAGGTGGCTGTGCATTGCAGTCATCGACTCGGGAGTTAGCCGCAAAGAGTTTGGCCAGAAGATTGACCTTCTCCTGCGGGTTGTGAGCTAAAGTACCCTCTGGACATCTCAGTAGTGGCAGCGAGGGTTGGTAGAAGTTCGATTGCACGGCTTTGGCCAGACGCCAGTAACTGTAGCTACGGCTGCCCGTAGGATGCGTCAGTAGTTCTTGGCTCTTTTGCAGGACTTGGTGGCATTATTTGCGGATAATCATATTATATTATATTCGGTTGAACCATCGGTTCCGCCTGCCTTTGCTGATGAGATAGGAGTGCGGAATATAGTATTCCATCCCTAACACTATCTTATCAGCAATTGCAGTCGCACTAGCTGTCAGGTCCTTTCCACTGAAGCAGCGCTGCACCCAAGGAACGGATGCGAAATAGTCCCGTATACCATCAACCCAATCTGCCGACGAGTAGTGCCAAATCTGGCGTTTCGATACCGCTGAAGGCGTTAGTGGGGCCAGAGGCACTTTACTGAATACCAAGCAGTGATCCGAAGATCCTGAAGGAGCTCGAACCTCCACTTGATAACCAGCTGGGCGACTCGTCAGCAGAAGGTCCAAGAAAAAGGGCGCGTGACCGACTATATCTGAGATCCTGGTGGGCTGGTTCACCAGTTGAGTCAGGTCGTGTGCGAGAGCGAATGTGTGGGCAGTTCTACCAGCATAGTCAGTTTTGGAGGAACTTAACCATAACTCGTGGTGAACATTGAAGCCCCCCAAAAACACCAATTCCGCTTGTTAGAGATAAGCCAACAGTTCGGAGCCGTATCCACCGGGCTTATAGAGTGGACAACCAAACTGGCAATGTGGTATCTCCGTCTAGTTAGGCGATTCACCGATCTACACTTTTTCAAGTTCGGTTCCTAGCGGGCCAAGCCAGCCAAAATTAAACATTAGTAACCTTAAAAAACTCACCTGGGCTATCCCAGTAGAACCTATACCCTATCAAAAGGAACAAAAGAGGGCGGTGGCGAGGAAGGCCAGGGAAAGACGGGTTCCCTAGATATCCGGCGATCACGGGGCTCGATCGGAGCCTCCTCTCCGCTTGTCACGCCTGCTGGCGCTGCTGAGGCGCTGCTGTAGTATGTATTGCCCGGATCGTGCTGCTTCACGCGCAAGCACGATGTCGCCACACACCAATACGAATCACTCTCCCGTGAGAGGTTATAACGCGGACACAAAACTCGCGTTTCCAAGCTGGGGTTCGATTCAACCACGCAGCCGGATTCGCCCTCGTTAGGACATTACAAAATTAAGGCAAACTTTACAAAATTCTCTCTCGATAGAGGTTTTATCAAATAATATAAAAAAAAAAAAAAAAAAATAAATAAATAAATAATAATAATAATAATAATAATATTAACAATAATAAACCGCGCGACCACAATATTCAACGTGTCTCATTGTGACATCCGAACACCGCTGATGGAAACCGCTCCTGCGCATCATCTAGTACCCGACTAAGATGTTCCATAAGTCGAGTTGTCTCCATGTCGCCTTTATGGGATCGGTAGACGCAGGCGTAGACACAGCTATGAGAGCCCAACTTGACGTGTACCACAAAAAGGGAAAAGGAAGTGTCCTCCAGCAGACAGCCCAGACGGCGACAGCAAACATCTTTCCGAACGAGCAAG
Organism: Eudonia lacustrata; assembly: GCA_947562085.1. Lineage (NCBI taxonomy): Eukaryota > Metazoa > Arthropoda > Insecta > Lepidoptera > Crambidae > Eudonia > Eudonia lacustrata. The sequence goes on along the minus strand of OX387326.1, from coordinate 16,624,654 downwards.
CAAACTCCGGTTTTGGCTTTGAAGGATTCTTCAAGCACAAAGCCCGGATAGTGCAGGTAGCTGGTGTCGGCCGGACAGATTATTTGCGTCTCCGTCAAAAACAACATTGCTGGCCATGCCGTCTCAAGATGGTGGTGGACGGCATTGAGGTTTGCATGGAGTCCGCGGATGTTAGTGAACTCGTCCTCACACGGTATGGTGGTGGTGGGGGGGGGGGAGGTGCACCGCTGTAGAACCAGTTTTAATGTTAGGCACTGTCATGGTGGAGAGAAGGACGGAGACGTGAATCGAGGAAATGCTACCGCGATGCAAATAGTCAAAGTGCAGCGGCCTGTTTCACCAGGGATCTGCCTACAGATGGGCAGCCTCACGAGCTGGTTAGGCTCGCTTTTCGTACTGTGCCACCGGCGGTTAGCGGGACAGCCGTTTCTACGGGTCTCCCTGGTCGGCGGGTTAACAAGGTCCTTTTGGCACTGGTTCGACGGAAGCCTCCACAGACGAAATGCATCGCAGCACCATCCACTCGAGCTCTGGTTATACGCTGGCTGATCCCGAAACGCGACCGACAAGCGGTCACTTGACGGGTTTTACACCATGCGTACGTAACTATTAAGTAATCTGTGGTAATACAGTAGTCACTAACCAGACGGGCAAGCCCTACCACACAGTGGAGCATTTGGAAGCTCGAAAATCCGTTAGTCGCCTCTTACGACACCCACCGGAGGAGAGGGGCGGAGCTAATAGTATTCTTTCTCCGTCTCCGCACGGATGGAACTTTGATCTGGGTGGGGCATGGGGCTTGCTTGTACTTGCTGAGTACTGTTTAAAGTAATTTGTGTTATACATATTATTATGTACTATCACGAACTAACTCGATTGTACCCATAGGTACAACAGATACATGTAATCTGAGGAGTTCCACCATCAGAAACTACTCCGTCATACTGGTCAAGTGGTCACCACATAAAAATGTCGACAATTTTTTTTTATTTTGTATTAATTTTGTTTTGTTGTCTGTACACTACCAACTCGAAGCGGGGCGCGCCGGGCGCGCGCGAGACATACCGCGAGCAGAGGTATAACGAAAAAGCGGTAGGTAGGTATGCCGATATTCCGAAGCACGAAGGAGTTCGAGATGAAATTTTTTTGGTCACCCATCCGATGACCGGCCTTTGCGAAAGTTGCAACTGCGCCATCGAGCTCTTCGTCCATCGTACAAAATTCGCACGTCATTATTGTTATCTCTATAGGTAGGTACCTTCGAAGGTAGGTACATATTTGTTTTTTACTTAGCGGAGAAAAGAGTCAATTAATACTCATATGATAGGCATGTAATTTATTTATGAACACTTTGCATTGAAAAAATCGTACCAAACGAACGTGTGTGCGTGCGTATGCCTCCCGTCCGTTGTCGGTCGCCTGCCCGCGTCCGCCCGCTTCTACCGCAACTATTGTTTTTGTGTTTTATTCATTTAAATATCGTGCATGAATACGGCACAAATTTATAAAGTCGATTTTTCATGCATTTAAGATATTGAATATGTGAACTCTAATCATTGTAATGTTTTTTTAAAGCGTTTGTAGCTTGAAAGAACAAAGTAATAAAAATCTTAAAATTGCGTGGCCTAATTTGGCCCAAAATTATTTAATGGGCTTATGTAAGTGATCTGAGATAGGAAGTAGATATTTAATCAATTGTAATTTTTTGTTTGCACTGTTTTTACATACTGACCCTAAGACAGTTTGCACTGGACGAAGATGACACAAACTATGTTTGCACACTCCACAGGCTATCCTAGATATGATACCATCATTATTTTAAACTTTAAATTTATTTTGCCACTTTTGATTTGAATAAAAAAAATCAACCATAAATCATCGAATTGCTGAAAAAGCAAGTGACAGATGTGACACAAAATGCAATAATAAGCTTTATAGGTACAACTGTATCCACAAGCAAAAAAAAATTACTTTAGAATTTTTTAAACTTATGACCTCAAAATAGCCTAGCGCTATCGGTCTATTACTAGGAGAAAGTTGTTTACAGATTCTAAGTCGCTCCTGAAACTTTGGCTACTGATTTAAAAATAACTTTGTTTATGTATACCTAGTTCATAGTTCGATAGTTAAGTTCAATCGGATGCATCCGGCTCTGTAGCAGTTTAGAAAGCGTCAAACAAAACGCGACTCTACATCGCAGATGTCTCGATGGTAATCTGGTGGAAATTGTAAAGCACCATTTTGAAGTTACGTGGTTTTTGTTATTACATAATGCAGTTTTAAAATTATATAGCTCCGCCAGTGAATCGGATGGTAGAAAGTGTAGTGCACTCGCCCAGTTCGCGTAGAAAAGCTTTTACAATACGTCTCTGCAGACTGCGATTCTTTGCCCTCCTTTAAGCAAAGGGTGCTGGAATTACTTACATAATTTTTGGTATATTTTTGTTAAGTAATACTTATATTTTTTTTTTTATTTTTTTTTTTTAACTTTTTATTTTGGTGTTTTGTTATTCTTTAAACTGTAGTTTAACACTTAACTTATTTTGAAAATCTTGTTTGTGTTAGAAGTGTTAATGGCAAATGTTGTGCGTATCTATTATAGGTGTACTCATATCGGTGCTTGTTCTCTGTGTATGTAATCATGTCAATAGTAAATAATATGTACCTACACTGTTGGTATTTCTAGTAAATAAATAAAATAAATAAATAAATAAGATTGAGAGACGAGCTTCTCCCGGTATACATACTTGCGTCAAGCTGTTAGGTATCATTAGACGTTATCCAACACCGTTACAGCGCAATAAGACTTCTTAATCCCTTAATAGGGCTCTGTCGATATTTTGGACACCATAATTTTAACTTAATTACCTTAACATAAGGTTCTAAATTCGAAGCCTAACGAAAAACTTCAACTAGCTGTGCTCATTAAAGGGTTAAGTTATTTTGAAAAGTTCTAGGAAGCATCATTCCATATGTCATAGGTACTTTATGATTCGTCATCATTCATGATGTCTGATTCATTCATATGCACTTGTTTTAGTAGCACAGTTGACAGACCATTCATCTTGATTGCGAAAGGTTGCTTGTTCGCATCTAGCTCGAGACTATCCAAAATCCAAATTATTTCAAGTTGCATTTTTTTAAAAGGTATTTATTACAACAGGTACACGTACACTGGTCTTGTCGCTTTAAAGCGATCTCTTTGAGACAACCAGTACATTATGATGTCCAAATCTGCATAACTCAGCATTCAATTCCAAAATTTTCCCGATAAATATATTATATATTAATAGCGTAAGCCGATTTTTGTCCCAGTGATTATGGGACGATAGCTGCACATAAAAAATCGGTTATGATCTCATTTTGAAGAGCTCCAGCCGTAGATGTGCAGAAAAATAAAGAAACCTGTCATAGGTTTCGAAATTCCTAAAAAAATCTGTTGAATAAACACGAGTTTTGCGGGCGACCCACTATTCAATACAAATAATGCAAGAACATACTCAAACTGATAACAGTAGAGATATCATATCGAACAATTCATAATTATGTTATCCGTATAACAGTGCTTACTTACTATAGATAGGTATATAATAAATTACGAGATTGATAATAGGGATGTTGATAACAAAAACAAATAATTAATTACAGAACATTCAACAAAAAAATGAAATCACGTAACAATTCTTCAAAACATCTTCTTACCTATTTTTTGTTTGACCTAAGCATGAATTTATGTAACCTAAAAGTTATTAATAAACACTGAATGACGGAACAAAATAGTGACGTCATAGTTAACCATTTCCTTTCTATTAAAAAAAACATCCTTTTAACAGCTGCAAATTTTTTTTTCTATTCAACTAATAACCAGTCAACTATACCCAATTAATCTATTTTAAGTTCATAGTCTGACTTTTTAATCATAAAATTTGTATCGATTTAGATCATGGATTTTTCGTGTTTTAATAGAATAGGTACTTAGCTTAACTTATTATGCTAAGGATCTCACTTCGGGACCGAATAAGAAATGCCGAAATTATTTAACTCGTCTTGTAAGGCGCCGCTCCAATACCATCATCATCATCATCGGCCTATCTTAGTCCACTGCTGGACATAGGCCTCCAATACCATAGGTAGGTAATAATTTGCGTTTTCGTAAACGTAATTGAATGAATACGGATAGTTAACAAAAGTCACACTAGGCACCCTGAAGTAGAGTTGAGCGGGACGTGTCTGCAGACGTAACAACAGACGATGGTCACACAAGGTCCTAACATGACGACCAAGAAATGGACGTAGAAAAGTAGGACGGCAACCGGCTCGATGGAGAGACGATATACATAGAGCCGCTGGAAAGAGCAGTAGGCTTAGCCAAAGTAACATTAAGAAAACGATAGCGAATTTCGAAAAGAATAAAATGTATGGGATCATCGATATATGTTATACTAGATATCGCGTTCCGAACACTCACTGTGTTCGACTCAGCTGCACGGTTGGTAGATTGGGGGTTTTTTTCGCAATTCTGGGGAAAAATAACGTTCTTGGGGAAATGTTTGGGGAAAGAAAAATAATCGAGGGGAATTTTGGTTGGAGTAATAACGAGTGTTGTAAAAAATAAACAATGGAATGGATTATTTACCACAACTGACCATATAATGAGAATCCGATATGTTCTTCATTACAGCGGTGGGTGTATCAAGTTTGAACCTACTAATAAAATGTTGGAAAAATTCAACTCCGACAATGTTTATCTCACCTTGTTGAACGAAAATGAAGTAGCGGAAGTTCTAAACGTTTTAGATGGTTTAGTTAAAGAAGACTTAAACTGAATCATCTAAATCGTCTTCATGCAATTGTCTTCTTAATAAACTTGTTTTAGAACTTTTAATACGTTTTATTTCCTATTTGAAAATAATGGGGAAAAAAGTTGTCTAACATATCATTGGGGAACATATTTCTTTGTACTCTTGACACTGCTTATCTAATTTTTTTTTATTGTTTTATAGCGCGTTCAAAAATTAGCGTTGCGTTTCGTTTCACCTCACCTGAGTCTGAATATCATTCAGTAGTTCAGAAATTGAGTCAACAGGAATATTCCGTTCAAACGCACGCATTAGTCGGAAATAAAGTATTTTCCATACTATATTTTTATTAAAAAGAATAAAGTATGGGGATGGAAAATAACGTAGGATACGTTATTTTAAAGTATGGTTGGCAATGGCAACCCTAGGTGAATAGAACATGTCAATGTTAACTGGAGCTGCCGATGATTCTCGAGCTGTTTGCACACCCACTGCTCGTCACAATGACTTGGGAAGTAATCAATCTAGCTATTGAGTCACCGTGAGATCTCTCGACTCTTGCACAAAATAAGGGGACTGCAGAAGTTAAGCTTCATACAAATGCGCTTAAGCAACGCACACATATACAACATCTCACGGACACGGAATCTGGCGACAACTGTGCGGAGTGCGGCAACAGTGCCGTGACCTTGAATCGACGTACCGAGCTGTACCTACCGGCTAGGGTTGAATCACACATAGTTAATTTATTATTGTGTGAATTTGGATGTCTTTTATATTGTAAACTTTACATGGAGGGCAAATCCACCGAAACGGCCCTCCACAACTTGGTGATAAGAGTGCAAAGATCAATCAGAAGATGGAGGTCCTCGAATGGTATGAGACAGTCGAAAATCTTCATCAAGGGAATGGATAAGAAAAAGACTAGCAAACTAATGGGACTCTCCAGAGAGAACATGAGGCTAGTCATTGAAGTCATAACAGGACACTGTCGACTGAACAGACATATGACAGTGATAGGAGTGAAAACCGACCCCATATGCCCGGAGTGCATGGAAAGCGAGGAGACCAGCCTCCACCTACTAGCCGAGTGCCCTATGTACTCGCTGGCAAGATGGGAGCTCTGGGGGTCGGATAGACTACACATAGAGGACCTAAAGGATCTGAAGGTGGAGCAGATAGCAAGATTCACTAAAGAGACCAAAAGATTCGACGGGGCGCCGTGAAAGCTGGATGAACCTTAACTCCCCTAAAAGGGAGAACGGGGAAAAGGATGAAGTGGCCCGCAACAACGCGGGTGGATCGTCCGTTCGGCTGGCGACGTCCCCATAAGAAATAATAATATTGTAAACTTACCTTGTTATATCTGTCGGCAAAGTAAAAATGGACAAACTGGGATTATGGTTGTGTGTGTGTTGAGACATTCTCATACACAACAGGTTTTTTCCAAACATTTTCAATTGGCACTCACCTATATGCAACAAAACTCGCAATCGCGACACCCAAACTACAGTTTAGCAAGCATATAGTTGCGCATCGAAAGTACTTTCGCAGAGCAAGGGAGGGGAACCCGCGGGGAAGCGGGCGCTGCGGCGAGTGTCCCACAAACAAGCGCAGTTTGTGGGAGGTACCGTGAAGGGCAGGCACGTGCGCGTACTGCGTATTTTAAACGTTTTTTGAATTTACTTTCAGTGATTCCTATTGAATATAATGGTGCATACACGTTGTTCTGTATACGGTTGTAAGTCGACGTCGAAACACAACAAGAATTTAATATTTCATAGATTTAGATGACTAAATAGTTTCTTTTTTTTAATTTATTTTGCCAACTTCTCATTGAACGTTTTTACAACACACAACTATTAACTAATACAATTGCAAATAACAAATTCTAATTCATCACAAACACTACAATTTTCACTTGTTTTTATTTCGTATACAACAGCCTCCATATATTTTATTAGGCTATTTCTGTGTTTTTATTCTCAATTATCAATTGAATCGAATTTTTGTTAACGAGACCATCTATCTTTTGCTCTAGTTCTTGTTTCGCCTTGGCGTTTATTGGGCATTCTGTTATTAGATGTAAGATGGTATCGTTAGCATCTGTATCACAGTTGCACAACGGGCTCTCCTAACTAAAAAGTTACTTCGTAAACTAACTCCAACTTAGCGGGTTTTTCTAGTGTAGGTACGTATATGTATTCTTTACGGGTTATTCCCTGAGGATCTCATTCCCCGAGGATCCTGTCCCGGAGGATCTCGATTTGTTTTTATCTTCATAAACTTAATCAATACTACGTTTAGCTTAAAAGAACCGTCAGTAGAAAAAGTGGTCAATAAAATTTTAATACTTATTGTAATATTGAAAAAAACAAGTCTGATAAAGTAATCACAGGTTGATTTATTATTACAATATTTCTTTTTGCGATACAAAAAATACAATTGTAACTTTTCAATCAGTTTTTTCAGAACATGTAAAATAAACATTATTTAAAAAATGACGTTTAATACTACAGAGATAATTGACTTAATAAGTTTGTCTAAATTATGCATTAAGACACGCAGTCATTTTCAAATGTAAATTATAACATATAATATATATTTTAAATATTACTTTATATTAGGTTTATCAATTATAAATAATCAACTTTAGTAAAAAAAACAATATCAACATTTTTAATTAAGTAGTCTTTCCAAAACATAAAAAAATATCAATTATTAAAAAATACGTATTAAAACTATGTCATAAATTATAAAATGTAATTTTTTAAGAATTATTTGGTCATATTTTAGTTTTTTTTAATTTTTCTTAAGTAAATTGTGTTTTAAAACTACGATCTAACATTTATTTTAATTACTAATTACAAAGATATATACTTATTTATAAATTAATATATTTTTATGTTAACGGTACAAGTTAAACACAATAGAAAAAAATAACAAAAGTAAATGTATCACATTTATCGCATTCGAGATCCTCCGGGACAGGATCCACGGGGAATGAGATCCTCAGGGAATAACCCCGTCAAGCGACCGCTTTAAAGTTGATACGAAAAAAAATGAAAAATAAATGTATGAAAATGTTGAATCATCGAACTTGTATAACTTGGCTCAGAGCAATCCTACAACTTTTGTGCCATATTAACTATTACTCCAAATGGCTAGTTCTAACAATACGTAATATTTTGTTTTGTTGGCCGGCACTTTCAGAAAAGGCCCGTAAATGTATGGAGCCCGAAAGATCTCCTTTGACTTTAGGTCGATGTGCAGGCGTCGGGTACGTTCGGTCGTTGGTTGGATGCATCATGTTGACAAATCAGATTGTCCTCGCTCGCTCCGTGCGCATTCTCGCGATTGTCCGCCCGCCACTTCCTGCCCTATATGTACGAATAGACAAGGTTGCCTGCCACACATTTCGGGGGCATAAAAAAAACCAGTTAAATGCTACGTGTTAACTGTGATCATAATCATTGTTTGTACGGATGACAATGGCTGGTGCTGTGGATTGACCTCACTTGCGTATTCAAAATGTTTTAATTAGGTACGTTTTGGTCGGTTTCGTTTTTGTGTACAGCTCACACTTATAATATTTATATTTATGTATATGTACAGACGACAGCATCAACCTATCCAAAAAAACCGTGGGAGATAAATCAAACACCCAGTGTGTTGTCTATAGCTTCGTGAGCTGAGAGCTAAGAGATTGTTATAAAATAAAATTGCTAATTTACCCCCTTACAAATAAACACTATTTAAGCATTTATTTAGTTAATCATTGTTTTGTCTCTTTTTCTCAAATTGAGAACGACGTTTGTGTGACGTTGACAAAACAATGATTAACTAAGTAAATGCTTAAATAGTGTTTATTTGTAAGGGGGTTAGATTTTACTAGTCTCAACTTAACTCAAAACCTATACCATAGCATACCTATACACCACATCGAAGCACATTGTTATTTGAAATTGCATTGTGTAATACTACTCTTAATTACAAATATCTATTTCCTTCCATAATATTTTAAACATAATCCGCTTATTAGTAAAGAAGAACAATTTGTAACATTCTAACTAAAATAGATGTTGCCTGTTTAATTGAGTTCCCAGATTGAGGATAAATATTTCGAACTGAACCGATGTTTACTCCAGACTGGCAGTTTCGATTTGTTGGTTGTTATTGAGGTTAATGTGAATAACACTTTCAATACAACTTACTTTACCGTATACCAATTCTGACCAACGTTTGGCACACACGTTTTGTTCAAAGAAGTTAGTGAAAACATTTTTTTTTACAAATATTCGTAGTTGAAGAAGTCTAAATTAAATGTACTTAAAGTATATAGGGACAAAGTCCTGATTCCTGAGTTGGAGAATTCCGAAATACCCGATAGTGAATCGGTAAGTGTTCCTAAGCACATTTATACCTACGACCACAGAAATAGATCTATTTCTGTGCCTACGACGTTTGACGCACTTACCTGCTACAACTATTATTTATTATTATTTATTATTAACTATTAACCATTTAGGTTTAAAGGCGTAAAGTTGTCTAAATATATAAGTAAAATTGTATTTTCGATAAATAAATTAAAAAAAAATAATCTCATTTGATTTTCTTAATTGACGATAAGGTCGACCTATGGTTGAACCGCTCGTGCTTCAACCGGAACCTTTAAACTAATAAGGAAATGGCTTTCTTACATCTTACTGCCAATTCTAATTCTTTATAGGTAGGTAGGTACTTATATAATTTTTGTTGCATGCGTAGATAAGATGGACGCAACTAGCCAAGCGGATTTAGAACAAGCCTTACCATACTAGTCTTACCACTAACATAAGTTTAAAAAAACATTTAGGTACCTACAATATCTATATATCGCATCTACATATATGTATAAACTGATTTATTTATTTATCCATAAACATAGCTGGGTAAGGCCGTCAAAATTGTAAATTTTTTTGTCTGACATTTTGTCGTTTTTTTTTATAAGTAGCTATTTTGTGTTACAAATTTTTCGAAGTTTAGAGTGTAAATCTTCTTTATAACTATGACTATTGAGGAATTAGATATTTGTCCTCAATATAAAACCGTTTTAGCTGCGAGAATACTTTGTAAGTAGGTACTAACTTGTTTTACTGACAATTGAATATTATAAAATAGTTTTTGCTTTTGTGTTATGATTTTTTGTGTGACGTATTTTTACCATAATACTTATTATTTAAAAGTCGAGGTAGAAAACGCACTATTAACTTTTTTACCGCTAACAACAGCTATAGAAGTTCGAGATTTTCGTGCCGTCCACGCCAGCACTTCTATAGAAGTTCTTCTTTGTACCTACTTTATTAAAATACATTTATACCTACGTTGGCGTACAGCGGGACATCGCGTGCAGGATAGTTGGGCGGTGAAAAGGTTAAACTGACAACACTGTTAGCGGTACGGATTTTAAAAAAAAGTAGCCATGTTTTTTTGTCGGATGAAGGTGTCACAAATGAGCGTAACGTTTTGTCAGTGCTAAAAAAATATATTTCTACCGTGATTGTGAGCTAAGAGACAAATATTTTAACATTATTACATCATATTTATCAGCAACAGGGTATACAATTTGCTATAAAGTAATGATTAGTACCAAATTCTACCAAATAACCAAATTATAACATAAAATTGTTGAAAAGATATTGCTTCTGGGTTACGTTTGTGTTATATTTGTGTTCCTTCTGTGTTATCGTAACATAAATCTTTGTGATATGTAATACAAAAGCTCTATAAAGCCGCATTCATATTGATTGTAAGACCGAATTGATATAGTACTTCCACACTGCTACTTTCACCATAAATTTACTAACAAATAATAGCATTGTTACATTCTGTTAGGAAATGTAAGATGTTTTAAGCGCTCCTTTACTTTTTGTTCAAAAATGTTTACTAACATTACCTTACATTTGTTGACATTGTAATCAAATGTTTGTAAACATTTTCTAACAGCTGTGAAGCAAATAGTAATTTTCGTGTGATTTCGTAGGCATTTTGAAGGTAGTTTATAAATTAAAAATAAAAATTAAACCGACTTCAAAAAGCCTGTCAACTGAAAGAAAAGTAATAATAATAGACAGATAGATAGTAGGTAAAAAATGTATGGACGATTCAAAAGCACTTTTCGCAAGTTTATTTGAATAAAAAAAAATTGACTTTGACTTTAATATCTTTAAAGTACCTACCTACCTTTTTGATCTCAGTGCCTTTTTATAGTTTTTTCTTGCTCCTGGTTGGCACCGATCTTAAATATTTTAATTCATAAAAGTAGTCTAAATAAAAACACTGATCTTCCGCTACTAAGATGCTTTTTTTTATAACCTACTTCCCCCTAGGCACATTGTATAATTTAATTGTCAATATGAAACAAGCTTTACCAATAAAATGTGTTACTTTTGGGTTACATTTGTGTCACGATAACACAAAATAGGTTGTGTTACTCTTGTGTTACATTTGACAATTTTGGCGGCATAACCCAGCTATAATTACAGGAAATTTCCTTATACCTACAATAGCGTGTATAGATAGGTAACATGAATCATGTACCTATTACATTATTTATTTGATATAATATATCTATTCTATACTGTAAATAAACAGGTAAGGTTCGTGACTTTGTTTGTTTGAGGAAGATAATCTCTGGAATTGTTTCAATTCCAAAAATTATTTCACTGACACAATGTTTTATTCCTTGCGGGTGGGTTAACATAGCCTATAATTATTTTATTTAAAAAATATTAAAAAAAAATCTTAATCCACCCAGGCGAAATCTCAAGTAAAGTGCTAGCTAGATATATTATATTAGTTATGAAACTTGTCACCAACTTTAGCCATTTATACTCTATTTATTCGTACACTAGTGATAACCCTCAGCAATGTGATGCATACAAAGTGCTACATATGTCACCCAATTGCAGCCTCATGATACCCATTTAACTGCCATTAGCTTGAATGCAGCCACTGCGGTTGTGACATTATTATTAAATTATTGCAATTTAAACCATGTAGGCAGTGTTTATTATACGATTTAGTACAAAAATGCAATTGAAATAATATGTAGTGCATCAAGAGCTTGATAAACGAGTGATTTAAAGGAATTAACGCTACATATTATTTCAATTGCATATTTGTGTCATTTTGTGTCATCTAAATCACTCGTTTATCAAGCTTGGTAAACGAGTGAGTTAGCGGCATGAACACTACATATTATTTCAATTGCATATTTGTGTCATCTAAATCAAATCTAGCGGAATCATCATCATCGTTTAGTGCCATCTCCTTACTGAAGTTTGGAGGTCAGTACTTATACAATTTTCTGCGATCCCATAGAGCTTGTTTTAACTGGCAATAACTAAGTCCAGTCCACTTTTTGATGTCGTCCAGCCATTTGCGTCGCGGACGTCCCGGAGCTCTCTTGGACACTATACCTGCATATTTGTGTCATTTGATAAACGAGTGATTTAGCGGAATTAACACTAATATATTATTTCAATCGTATTTTTGTGTGCCATGGATTTCCGCAAAGTAACGCTTGAGTTCATTAATAAATACGATGAAACTATAGCTACAAATCTACATAATGCTTAGCATTATGTAGGTAGGTATTTGGAAGGATAAGTGTTGTTAGACTGGTCTACAATGATGCAGGGTTAGGTTCAGATTTATCGAACGCTTTAAATAGGCTACAGAAAAAAAACATTAGGTTTGTTGTCTTAATAAGTGGTCTCATTTCTGGAAATTCTCAGTTCTATCGATCAATAAACCGGATTAACCGTAACTTTATTAAAAATTTTTTGCTACTGAGTTGGAGAGCTTGAGTTTTCAAATCAACTAGAAAACTAGTAAGAGACGCAGCATTTATATTTAGAAATTTACCTTTCGATTTCAAGCGTTTCACATTCACAACAACAGAGAGTGCGAACCTCTGGTGTCATAGATATTTCTGTTCAAAACCCATACTTTTGTTAAAAATCTATAGACAATCCAATTTTTATTTTTATTTTATTTTATTTTTATTAAGGAACAGCAAACAGTCACATTACATCTTATAACATAAAGATAAAGCTAAATCTATATTAACAGTAATGTAACCCACAACGCTATTCTCAGAGTGATACAAATAATAGTTATAAAACGTTAGAGGGTGCTGAAGTGCAAATACAATTTATTTAAGTTAATTTAAACATTTACACCTAAGCAAGTAATAGTAGTAAGAACTTAAGATTAAATATAAAACAAGCAAAATATAGATATATTATAGTACATAATAATAAATGTGACAATTAATTATAATACATTGAAGAGTTTTTGGAAGATCAGTGATTTAAATTTAACTCCATCATACAAAAATATATCAATTGATTCGAACGCACTATTGTAAGTGTCTACCATACGGCGGATAGGTGCGCGCTGGCCAGTGTTCGTGCGGCAAGTGCCCACAGCGAACAGTCGACCCGCGCGCACCTCCCGTTTTTGAATAGTTCTTGGCACTAAATAACACAGATTGTTCACAATATTAATGCAATCAAAACCATTGTGCACTATTTTATGCAAAGTAATAACTTCAAGATATTGACGTCTACACTCAAGTGTCAATATTTTATATTTATTGAGTAGTTGGGTATAATTCAAGTACCTGCCTACACACCTGTAGTGCATCGCCCGCAGGAACTTCCGCTGAACGCTCTCAATCGCATCCTTGAACTTCTTATAGAAAGGGTTCCATATGGGTACCGCGTATTCAAGCTGGGACCGGACTAGGGTTTTATATAAATAAAGGTATGTAGAGGAACGTTTAAAATCGGAGGAGGATCGCATTACGAAGCCGTACATTTTGAAAGCTTTACCAATTATATTTTCTGCATGTTGGTTTAATGATAATTTACTGTCGAGGGTTACTCCTAGGTCTCTTATGGTGCATGTCCTACTTAAAGAAGTACTGCAGAGCCTATATGAAAAGCGAATAAATTTAATATTTTTTGTAAAGCTTATGAAATTACACTTAGGGATACTCAAGAATAGTTTATTATTATTACAGTAAGTAGCCAGCCTATCTAGGTCGTGTTGAAAAGCGGTGCAATCATCAATGGATTTGATAGTTTTAAAGGCTTTTAGATCATCTGCATACAATAATAGTTTTGAATTTTGAAAACAATGCTTTATATCATTTATGAATAAAATAAACATAAGGGGCCCAAGGATGGAACCTTGTGGTACCCCTGAAGTTACCAAAACGCTTTTGGAATGATAACCATTGATGACTACCTTTTGAGACCTATTCTGGATATAAGATTCGAACCAACGCAACAAGTTACCGCGTATACCGTTAAACGCTATTTTATTTAGCAACAGCTCATGATCCACCTTATCGAATGCCTTCTTAAAGTCAGTGTAGACTACATCGACTTGTACTCGATTGTCAATATTTTCAAACAGAAAATTACTAAAGATTAGTAAATTAGAAGTGGTTGATCTACGTTTAACGAATCCATGTTGCTCTTCGATTATAGTGCCGTGTAAAATAGGGTAGATTTCATTATGTATGAGTCTTTCAAACAACTTCGACAAGCCAGACAAGATAGATATTGGTCGGTATTGCTCAACATCATTTTTAGGACCACTTTTGTGGACTGGGGTTATATTGGCGCGTTTCCAAACCTCCGGAAAGACTCCTTCCGTTATGCACTTGTTGTAAATAATATGCAGCGGTGCACATATGGTATTTGCAGTTCTTTTTAAGAACAGTGGTGGAAGACCATCAGGACCAGGTCCCTTTGAGGAATCCAATTGCTTTAATTCATTTAAAATGTTTTTCTCACTAAATGTTATATCCGATATAATAGTATTAATATTATTGTTATTAAAGCTGCTGTTTGGGGGTTGCCATTGTTTAAGAGTAGGTGAAACTGGTTCGAATACCGATAAAAAGAAATCAGAAAACATATTGCAGATCTCCTCTGGATTTTGAGATTTTCTGTTTTTATATTGCATACTAGAGGGAATTCCGGATTTACTTTTACGGTTAGACACATAAGTCCAAAAATGCTTAACATTCTTAGTTATATTATCTTCTGTAGAGGTTATGTATTTTTTGTAGCATTGCTCACACATTTTCTTAAAAGTATTTCGACATTCAGAAAATTTTTCATAATTAGAGTCATTATTAAATTTTTTCCATTTAATCCAAGCTTTATTCTTCCTTTTAAATAAATTTATTAAAGAGCGTGAGAACCAGACCGGGAAACAAGCTGATCTGATACTCGCGAGTGGAGCATGCTGTTTGACTATGCTATCTACAGTGTTATAAAATATGTTAAGGGATTCCTCAGCAGGAGAGCGGCCTAACAAACCCACCCAGTCCGTGAGCTGCATTTTTTGATTAATAAGTTCAAAGTCAGCTTTGTAGAAGTTATATTTTGTTGTCGGTCGCTTTTTCATAGGCTGGGGTATGTGATCAATTAATATTTGTGCAATAAACGGTGGGTGATGAGAATCCGGGGGAAGTAATGGATGAATCTGCGGGGTGACTCTACAGGAGGAGTTGGTAATGAATAAGTCCAAAATATTTCCGTTGGGGTTAGTAATATTGTTGTATTGCGTAGAGCTTAATGATGCCATTAAATTTCGTAACGAGGAACACACGCCAGATGAGCCTGCTGCCACCAAACCAGTAAAATGAATTTGATTAAGATTATTTCCAAAATCAGGAGTCCATTTAATGTCGGGAGTATTATAATCTCCAGTAATATAAATTTTTTCGACATTGTGATAACTTAGTACATCCTGTAACAAATCGAAGTGTTTATCATATTCATCCACAGGTGTGCGTGGTGGAATGTACGCAGCACTAATAACATGACGTTGACACCGATTAATACTAGGTATTTCTATGAGTAGATGCTCTATACCAAGTGGCCGCGGGACAGCGGTTAAATTAGTAACATCTAAGATATTTGGCCTCAGTCCTCGCAGAACTGCCACAAGAACTCCACCTCCGTCTTGTTTTTTTGTAACTACGCGGTCGCGGTCACATCGATAAACTATGTAACGTTGGTCAATGAATTCATTGTTACCAACTTCAGGCACTAACCAGGTTTCAGTTAGGATAATTATATCGTAAGCAAATGATAAAATATTCATGTATAGCGTCTGTAGTTTTGTACGCATACCCCTACAATTTTGATAGTAAACAGTTAAATGCTTTTGTTGGTTTGTACTATACATAAAAGGACATTTTTTTTATAAATATATATTCATAAAATGGTTTTAGTTTAAACTTGAATAATGCTTTACGTGTGATGGCATTAAATAGTGCACAATATGCTTGCATGTTATGAAAGGTTACGTAAAAAGCTCTAGGAAGACTGAGAACGCTCGACGAAATATACAAGTTGCAGTTAGCAACAGAAATAATTGCATAGTGTTTTATAGTTACTAGTACCCAGCCACTCAACAGCGTAAACGAAACAATATACGGTGAACTTATTTTAAATTGACAATCGGCATAATTAAAATTAACAGTAAATATTTTTACTATTGATAAAATTAAGGTACATGCATTCGACAAAGACACAAGAACAAACATTACAGCAATACAAATCCACATGCAAGTGATTTTCTTTTTAATAGGTAAAACACTATAATTTATTGTTATTAGTTTTGATCTTTGCGATATCGCCATCTGATCGAATGGCGATTGCAGGAGAGTCGTCATGCTCTCGAACAAGGATAGTCGAGTTCCTGATCCAGACATATTTATAGTGCGTTTTTTTGGTTGCTTCCCGGCATTTCCGAAATAATTGTTTTTTCTTCAAAGTAAGGTGCTCGTTCATATAAATAGTTGTTGAAGTCCCGGCAATGCCGAGCTGGTCCGACTTGAGAAGTTTTTTCCTGCGAAATGCACTGAGCATATTATCACGCTGGATACGAGTGGTGAGTTTCAAGATAATATTTTTAGGCTTATCCCTGTTCTGCTGAGCGTGTGGTACTCGGTGGAATGACACGATATCCCTTTGGGAGACTTGGCAGTTAATTGCAGTACAAATAGCCTCGATTATTCCAGGCAGGTTTTCGTTGCGTCTCTCTGGTACATTACATATTTCGATGTTACACTGTCGCGCCTGTTGCTCCAGAAGGTCAATTTTATCTTCAAGATTAGAGATAACCACCGCCGCGCTCTCTGTGCTCCGCTGCGATAGATTTTCCACACGCTGTTTTAAATCATTGTGTTCGTCTGACTGATATTGGGTTGATTTTTTGAGCAGCTCAATATCGCGGGATACTTCGGACACACTTAGTTTTAGGCTGGTTTGTTCAGACTTCAAGTCTATAACTTCCTTTCTTATTTCAGCTAAAGTAAGCTTAACGTCTTGTCGCAGTTGGTTTATACTTAAATTCAACTCGTTGTGCCATGTATGGAATTTATCAATAGTGATGCTGAGCTTCTGGTCTAATAGCGCGCTGATTTTGCCTAATGTAACAGTCTCGACCTCAGTAATTGCTGGAGACGAGGCCACCGCGACTAAGCAGGAGGAGGCAGAAGAAGTGCTCTGGTCTACCACAAGCAAGTCACATGACATGTCCATAGATTCTTCCATCTGAGGGATTTGATTTTGGCGAACAGGCGTGTTTAGATTAGATCTAGTGCGGCGCGTGACGTTGGTGCACGCTGGACAGGTCCAAGCGGAGCAATATTCCTTGGACAGTAATTTAAACTGCTCAGCCTTCATATTAAGGCATTGGTAGTGATATTTACCTTGGCACATACAGCAATTCAAATGATCGTCAAGCTTCAGCGCACATTTGCAGCCGTCGCAATTCATATTGTATGTTATTTGTTCGTCAGTGTGCAAGTCACTACTAGTAGCGCCACCTAGTAATATTCTTAGGTAAGAGTAGTTAACGTACAACTAGCGCCACCTATCGGTAAATGCTCGTACTATGATGTCGCCAGGTTAGATAGCGGAGCGAGTACGACGACGTCGTTGCAACAAGACCACAGCGAACGCAGCGGCGCGCGCAAGTAAACTCTGATGTTAAACAAAGACGTTATGACTTGCAAATTTGATTAGTACTGCCAGTCGGTTTTCGTGTTAAATACCAATTAAAGCACGACTGATATAATGTTTATGTGTTGTTTTGTGACTCACGGTTATACTAGGTCCAAACACAACGGCATTTAAATGCAACTCCAGACCCCGTACACACTTCACTTTTCCAGCCAGTTAAATCTGTTAATCACTTCAGTATATTACTGATTATACACTCAGTTTATGAGTTTAGGTTTAAATCGAACGAATCACACAAAATTATCTACTTTTATTAACTGAATCTACTTTATTTTATTTGTTTATCAGGAGCTCACTTAAAGACAATACTTGTAGTTGGCGCCCTCTAGCGGAGATGATTTAGAAAGCAATGCTGATATAGACGCCAACACAAATTAAACCTCATTACCTCACCATTACATCATACATTAGTATTTATTGTATTACAAACATTATTTACCTTTTTCTTTTTCGATCTTTTCCAGGTCTGGTTGCAGACTGCCAAACCATCCTATACACAGATTTACAAGTGAAAAAAGAGGACAATATAGCTTTAATAGACTGTTACAATGGCCTTACTTTGAACTATAATCATGTACCAGCCTTCTACAAGTGCATGTCTATAGATAGCACAGAACCAATTGCCCTTAACATTACAATAGTGAACACCTCCAGTGCTACTAAAGAAGTGTCATTGAAAGTGCAATCATTGTCATTACCAACAGAGGAGGATTTCCTACTGTCCTGCGCGTTCGATCCTAAAGCAAATAACATACAGACAATAACGTTTTACCCAAACCCAAATGCATGGCACTACATACACATTGAACATGTACAGAACGCATCCAAATTAGCCGATTGTGAATCTTATTACCTCCGAACGGACACAGAGGACATCGACAACATTACAGTTTTGGACCTTATGCGCGACGATAAAGGTAGATTTTTCACGTTCGACTACGGTTTGCCCACAGCCGATTTGCAAGACGCGACTAGTCTCATCAACCTTACTTCCAATGAAGTGAAAAGTGTAAGGTTCAAGGTGAACCATTTCCTAGATATCGGTGGGAGTATTGCTATCGAGGCGAGTTTGCTTATGAGCCTTAAATATTATATGGGCTACAAAAGAGAACTTAAAAAAGGCTCATTACTCGCGTTCACTGAAGACAATCAGTTCTTCAAAGCAGTTATCTGTTTAGACATTGGGCACGCCAGCGTACCTTTGGAGACTGGCCATTGTAAATACAACGATCGAATTAAGCCAGCATTGTTTGTACTAAACAGCACTGATTCTGAGTCAATATACGATAAAACCACAATCCCGTTTCCCGATAGCGGTACCTGGTATCTGACTCTGAGAGTATTCTGCGACCAAGTCGTCTGTCCCTGTCGCACATCTGACAACGGCACGAAGTATTACGTGGACACAGATGCGATAGACAAGGTCGGAGAAGAGGATTCATTTGCGTCTTGGAACCATACAAGGCACGGCACTTCCGAATGCAACTCGACTGTGGTTCTGTCGGTGTCTTCGACTTCGTGCGTGAGCGGGAGATGCAGTAACCATGGCAACTGTCTGCTGAACACCTTTGGCGGGCTGGTGATGTCATTCTGCTCTTGCTCAGCTGGTTACGGAAGTAAGTTACATTTTTTTATTAACCTTTTTATTAATCTCTCGTTATCCATGAAACCAGTCACAATAGAAATTCAATTGTTCTATGGCTCCATATGGAGTCACTAGGAGATAAAAGATTAATACAAGTGCTCGCCCAGTGGTCGAATTTCGACCGTAATTTGACAGATTCAAATCTCTCGCATGTTTTAGTATCCTTTGAAGTTTTTTGTGTAACACATACTATTCAGACATTTTATCGTTCTGCACTCCGTCTCCTTATGAACTTTAACTATGCCAAGTGTTACAGTCCTCTGTGCGCGCAATGTGCTTAAAAATGGATCCAAAGAGTTCCCTTCACGTATTAATATATAGATAAAACCCCCTTTAGACAGAATGGGACGTGCGGTTTGGCTAGAAGTTACCAGGCTGCCAGCACTATACTGCTCCATAACTTACAACTACCTTACGTTAATGAATATTGGAACTCACGTCCAATACCTAATATGAAATTAAAAAATATGTATTTATTTTATTTATTTAAAAACTTTTGCAACATAACGTTACATGGCAGACTTAATGCCTAAGGCATTCTCTACCAGTCAACCATAGGGTGGTGCAGAGATAACATGGTAGGTGCAATTAGGTTAAAACAAAAAAAAATGTGATAAAAATAATATATCATAAAACGCACAATATAGATAGATAGATAATGCTTTTATTGCAACACTATAAAACAAAACAACTTTACATAGTTACAATTTGGCGGTCTTATCGCTTTCAAGCTATTTCTACCAGACAACCAGTCGGACCTACATATACAATACATAATTTATGAAAACTAGTGTAAATCTATGAATAAAATTGCATTAGTCTTTCAATTTTACATAAGAAAGAAAGAGAGAAAAAAGGAATGAAATACACATTTGGCACACACTAAGTACAACAAAATTTAATTACATGTAAAAAATATTGAAAAAACAGAAACATACGTTCACAATAAAAAACAAAAACAGAAGACAAAGTGTGGCCATCATAAGTGGTTGGGACCAACCTTAATAGGTAGGTATAGTGTTATTAATAGTAAGTAGGTACCTACACACATTTTCAATATATTTTCATTCGGGGACTATTTATGGTTATTGAGAATATTCTGATTCTAACCCCTGATACTAATAGGTAGAGGTTATTATACCTCTACTTTTAAAATGTCCAATAAAATGCGTCCTATTGTTATTATACTGTTTGTAATTTTTCCATTTAAAATTGCAGGTTGGGATTGCTCCGACGGCACTAGAATGGACAGCAGAGTGTACATGCTAATATCCGTGCTCCTTCTAACTTTGAGCAATATACTCTTCATCTTCTCTATCTACGTAGCCGTGATCCGTCTATACTACACCGAAGCAATGATGTACGCGTTCACAATGGTGTTCTCCAGTTTCTACCACGCGTGCGATGCGCCTGCGCAGGTGGCCTACTGCATCGTGCGAGGCAACATACTCCAGTTCGGTGACTTCTACTGCGGGCTCATGTCTTTCTGGGTGACGCTGTTAGCTATGAGCATAATAGGCGACAGTTTCAGATCGTCCTTCCAATTAATAGGTGCAATAATTATAGCTCTACTTACAACTTGGAACATGCATTCCTTTGTCTCCTTCCTGTTACCCGTAGCGGTAGGTGTAGGAATATTACTGCTGTCCTGGTATTTGGATTACAGAAAAACACACAGCATGAGGTACCCCCGATCTTATTATATGATCTATATGCCACTTGGTCTAGTTTTAGTGTCCACCGGTTTAATATGCTACGCGTTTTTACAGACTGAACAGAATTATAAGATAGTCCATTCCGTATGGCACATGATCATCGCCTTGAGCGTTGTGTTCTTGCTGCCAGACGTTAGGCGAAACGATGGCGTGAACCCCTTTGTTCCGAGTCCCAATTACTGTAGGTTACCATTTGGCAGGTTGTTCAATCGACCTCCGGCGATATCCACCGATTAAGTCCGCTTCAGCCATGAAACATTGACGATGAACCGTTTAACCTTTTCACCGCCCATCTATCCTGCACGCGATGTCCCGCTGTACGCCAACGTATAAATGTATAACATTAAAGTAGGTATAATGAAGAACTTCTATAGAAGTGCTGGCGTGGACGGCACGAAAATCTCGAACTTCTATAGAAGTTGTTGGCGGTGAAAAGGTTAAGACAATTTGGAAATTGGTTTATTATGTACACAAGCCAGCGCATCAAACTGCCACAAACTGTCAAATTTTCTTGACAGATTTTGAACTTTATATACATGGCATATGGTTGAAAATTTATTGAAAAATTTTACTTTTTATTTTTAAGTGCTATATTATTGCTGAGTTAAATATTAGCTGAATTAAGTAAAATTTACTATAGCGTTGTGTTACCAAATTTGTGGTATTTCATCTGTAAAGATGAATCTGCATAGCCATCGGTTGCAATAACCGTTGGATAGATGGCACTCAGCCGCTAAAAAGCACTAACAAATTTAAAAGCAGTGGCAAAATTCAGTGCTTACGTCAGCCTCCCCGGTAGCTTATGGTCAGTGCAGCCGCCCGGATTGCGGAAGGCACAGGTACGATTCCTGGCTGGGTCGGGTAGCAATTTAATTTTTTCACTGTTATTTATAAATATTTATTGAAAAAGTTTGACAGTTTTGGATAGGTTGATGCGCAGGCGCCTGCGTCTGTACCAAGGTGCAATAGTCAGGTTTGAAGTTGTTTGCTTCGTTTTAGTGTCTGCATGACAATTTTTCCATGACTCGTTTAACTAAAATCAGGATACAGGCACTCTCAGTTGTGGCAACTGCTTGCCTGTAAAAATAATAAGAATAATAATAATAAAATGTGTATGAAGGTGCAATTATTGATAGTTTATAAGATGTAAATGTTACTGCGAAGAATTTCTCCAGCTAGTCAACCAATGAGCACTGAAGAGATTTTTTTGAGGCTTTTTTTTACTATGCATTTGTTGTGATGTTATCTTTATTGTTTTATAATCATTCCTAATCATGTAATAGTGGCGAGACAATGGTGATAAAGTGTAGAAAGATATTTATAACAGAGAAACTAAAAACAATGCAAAGACTGTGAAATGTAGGAAATGTGGAATTAACATTGTAGTTAGGAAAGAATTTGCCCCATCATTTATTAAAATAATTATAATCATTTTACTAAAAAATATACTCTTCCATAATACTTTTATTATTGTTCCTTATATAATATGACAATCTTCTGTGATTTTTTCATAATAAAAAAAAGCAAAATGGGTAATATATTATTGTTTCGTTAATACTCAACAGCTTGAGTACTAACCGTATTTTTTAAAATTTCAATTATGTTAGTTTCTTATTAATTATACAATTCTATTCTATTCTATTCTATGCAGAACACACAAGAATAAAATAAATAACATTATTTAGTTACTTTTATAGGTTAATTAAAAATCTATCACTTCATTATGATGACTTTCTTATTAATAAATATTATTTAGAATTATAACATTAAGGGTCTTACAAATAAACAGAGTTATTCCGTGTTTTGGTCTCATATACAACTCTTATAAAACATGGAATAACTATTCGCAGCTTATTCTCTATTTATTTGTAAGGCCCAATAAGATTAAAAATGGGCAGCTCTGAAATGAAAAGGGTTTTAAAAATTATACTGATTAGTTGTTTAAAATGTCAGCTTCAAGCTTTAATAGTTGTTTAATTATATAAAAAGAGTGTTTATTTTCAGTGTTGCAATGTAAAAATAATTTGGAATTGTGATAGACTTATTTACCTACATAGATCTCACTGTTATACAAAATTACGAGCGCAATACGTTTCCTATTAAAACTGTTTTAGTTAAAAATTATAGTTAATAATAATAAAAGTTTTACTCGATCAGGCTCTAGAGCTACGATTTTAGTCTTACAATTGATCAGTCATTTGTAATATTCTCAAGGTGCCTTATATTGTCCACAATGTTAGAGCAAGATTGGGAGGCCGCCATATCTTACTTATTTTCTCAAGAACCACATGTGTTGAATTAAGTGGTGTTAGTAATACTTTGAGTGTATGCATGTCTGCTAGCTTGGGTCGATGACCAATCTACATCTCACGAGAAGTGACTGGCTGTATTGATTATATTTTTTTAGAAATATTGCATAAAAGTCAGCACTGTTACATAAGAAAAATGAGTAATGTTTTTTGCGTACCTTTAAGCACCTTGTATCTGTTGATAGGTCATCCAAGCTAGCAGATATGCAAACACTCAAAGAAAACACTAAACTACTTAATCCAATACATTTGGTCTTTGAGAAAATAAGTAAAGTCTGGCAGCCTTGGGATCTTGGTCTATATGAACGAATGTAAGTAATAGATTGTGTCATTAAAACTAGATTTCAAAATAGTTATTGACGTTAATGTTAAGCTGAACATAGGAGTTATATTTTATAAGTACAAGTCATTGGACACAACAGTTTTTTAATGGTAATTTTAATCTTCCAATGTATGTGTATTTATTGCTGATCAAAAAGAAAGAATCAATTCAAAAAGTCAATTTATGTAAGATAACTTCCTACTTGTGTGTTTTATTGTAGCACTATTCGTAAATACGTACAATATTGTGATTGAAGAAAATTGTTTACATTCCTTATGTTTTAGAATTAGTTACTGTTTTCAAAATTACTGGTTGTTTGTACAGCTTCTATATGAAAAGTATTGATTGTTAAGAAATACGCAGATCAAACGCTTGGCCATTTTAATTAATTGCATGTAGGTACTTTTTTTTAAAGTAATTTTGAATTTTACGACACAATTACAAGAAACTTTAGTTTGAAATTTTGTTTTATTGGCGTAGAAGAAAAAAAAGAAAGCCGATATGTAAAATATAAAAGGCATGAGAGTAAGGCTAAGCCTTCTCTATGTAACGCCATCCCTTCGGTTTTGAGCTGATCGAATCCAGGCTTTCCAGGGACCAGCTCTATAACGTGTAACAGAAATGTGTGGCAAGTGTGTCCAAAGTGTATCCGATCCAGATTTTGTATGTGTTGTTACTAAGACGAAATTATTGACTTTAATTTGTCATGCCAATTGTAAATTAAATGTTTATATTAGTGAAGTCATGCGCGCATAAGCAAACAGCAGTGATCGTAAATGTAAGTACCTACACAGGATACTGAACCACTAGGGTTGTAACTTTTATTTTATTTTAAAATTTGCATAACAAATGAAAGTTAATAATTATGTCTCAGTAACTCTGCATATTTTTTAATTGCCCCAAAAATAACCCCTCCTTCCTCCGTACATACCGCGGGCTACTAATTTTAAATCCATATTATCGTATATAAATTCTGATTTTGTGAATGTCTTGTGTTCGTACATTATGTCTAATAATATTAAATAATAAATTTTATTTGCTTTACCAACACGTTTAGTTAGTTGGATAATTGTCATTGTTTCAGGTATCCCAACAGAATCAATCAGTAGCCACCTGTATCCTCAAAATTGGGTCTCAGTGTTAGACATTTTATTTCTTGTACAAGCACAACGCCATAAAGTTTTAAGCCTAAAACTAGATACTGGCTAAATCGTAGCGAGAGCCATCTTTCAAGAAATTGAATTGAATTAAACTCTGCATATAAGATCTAGATCGGATACACCTTGGCTCTTTTAATTTTTACCATACCTTTCTGTTACACGTTGCCCATTTGGCAGGTGGTCTAGCAGCGCTCCATTTGTCCACTTTATGTTAAAGTGGTTCTTGCTCCATTTCGTAGAGCCACTCGTCCGTGCGAATTACGTCAGTTAAGGTCATTTGGTGATGCGTGACTGGATCTCTTCCAGAGATCACGCATTTGATTGTTAGTACTTACCGGCTCATTCACGTCAACATCGTCGGCGTGATCACCTGTATCACGTGATGGTATCACCAATTTGGAAATTTCGCGGGCGTGCGTATAATAACGTCATCATTCATTATCATTTCTGACCGTGAGCACCGCTGGGTATAAGCCTCCCATCTAACACGCCAACTTAGCCGGTAAAATCGTAACGATATCGTAGCGACTTAGTCGTTGAAACTATTTTCGTATTCTCATCCGTCAATCGAATCAATTTTTAACTTGTTCGAACGAAATTTCAACCAATCGTATTTAGATCTAACGTATGCGGTTAGTTGGTACTTCGTTCGAACAACTTTAAAATCGGATGTTAGTATGAAAATGGTTTCGACGACTAAGTCGCTATGATATCATTACGGTTTTTGCTATGGGAATGGGGGCCATATCGACAATAGGGATGTTGACAACAAAAATTAGTTTCAGAACTTTTAAATAGGTACCTACAACAACCATTTTTTTATTATCTAAGCATGAATTTCTGTAACCTAAAAAGTTAATAATCAAATAAGTGACGTCATTATTATCATTTTGTCAGACATGAATAATTTTTTTTTTTTCAGAATCAGCATTTTATTTACACCCGACGATTGAAGAAAATCTGTTCAGTTGTTTTTCAGTAGCAAAAGCTACGTTTCCTTTAGATGCAGAAGGTCCTATTATTACCTTTTTTGACCTGGACATTTTGCAACCTGGACATTTTGCGACCTGCACATTTTGCAACCAGGACTTTTTGCAACCACTGGACCTTTTGCAACTTGGACCTTCTGCACCTAAACGATAGTTCGTTTCCATTCCCATACAATTTCTATTGAAAACAATAGTAATTTTAACAGTTGCTACAAAAAAAAATTAATTGACTAACCAGTCAACTAGGTACCCATTTTGTCTGACCATAGCTATAGCCAGAATTGTTGGATCTTTGGCAGCTGAATCAACAACTTACCAAAGTTTTATCGCAATTGGTTGAATATTGAAATGAAATGAAATTATAAACGCTACGAGACCAACATTAAACTTTATATTTATGTACAGACGCCTACACATCAACCTATCCAAAACTGTCAAATTCCATTAATACATTTTCAACCTTATAACTTAGCTTTAAAGTTCAAAGTCTATTGCAGAAATTTGATAGTTTGTGGTAGGTTGATGTGCAGGCGTGTGTACCTATAGAAATTGATTAAAATGGACAAGCGAATGTGATGCGAGTTGAACAAAAACCGTACATTAGTCTTATGAAAATGTTTGTGAAGCTGTAAAACTATTTATGTTGCATTTATGGTTCTGAATTTATATTTGTTGTCAATTTCTAATGTGATCATTAAAACCAAATATTAATTAATTTAAGTCTTTATTTTCTCCAACTCCTAAAGCAAAGTTGTAATTGATTTTATCACTTTAGTCAATACAATTAAATAATGAGCTACTTACCTACCTACTTTTTATTGTTTAAAAAAAAACTAACAGAATAGTAATGGCAAGCATTTTGACAGTATACAGCAATGACCTTTTATTACAGATATAAAAGTATAATAATTATGCATTTAAAAAAAAAGTTTAAACATAAACAGTCTAAAAAAAATTATGTTATTTTAGACATTGCCACTATAAAAGAATAGGTTTTTCAGATCAGATGTTAAACATTTATAAATAAATAAATTTAGTCATAAATTTTTAACTTTATTAGAATACAAAACAATAATGTAATTTTAAAACGATAAGATTACAAAGTGATTACAAAGAATTAATCCATATAGTCTTGGTACATATCACAAGTGTTGTTTTAATAATAAATATTCATAAATACTTATTAAATATTGAAGCAAACAAACACAGACAAAGCATTGATCCAGCTTTTTATAATTTTTGTCCATCAAAATAGATTATTTAGGAATGTTTTGCATAATAGATATGGCAGACATAACCCAACCAGTTGTATAACACCTCTAAAAGCATTATATACATGTTCCTTAATGTAATACATTCAGAGGTTCATTTACAACAACACAAAATCAATAACCATCAAAGACTCCAGACCCATTTGACAAGAGTTATTATTTGCTAACCACAAAACATTAGAGCGCCGTTCTTATTCATGATCAGAGATTTCAATCAAACCGATCCTCATGTTGACAATTTATCTCCTCTTACCCTGTGTATGGTCTCATCCCCCCTTCAATTATCGAGAAATAGATATCCTTTATCTACTGATGTTTATGATTTAAGGATCGTGGAGCACTCAAACTGTGAGACCTATCAACACCCTTTAAAACTGACCTGAAAACTCCATCCAAAGACAGTCCCCGATAAACAACCTGCAGTCGTCCTTACCTAGAAATTGGATAGCGGAATAACATTTGTAGATGGATATTGTTATTCAGCAGTTAATGTGAGAAGAGTCTGTGATTACAGCAGATCCGATCAGATCCAAGTGGATACCATCATTTCTACCAATACTGTGCCATGGCCTTGGGCAACACACCCCAATAGGTGAAACCTGTCTGACTCCATAGGAAATGGTTATGTAGGATATGAACCTAAAAGTGAATGTTGGTGGCCTTATTACACTGCAACAAATTCAATAGTTACCATGGTTACAAAATATCAAGATAGTATGAAATCAGATGGATTACAGATATCAACTTTCTGTAGTTTGAAAGAAGACAACCCCTGCATTTCCAGATCAGGCCTTAGGTCTTTACTCCGACCACTCCTCCATCAAGATTGAAATCGTGTCCAGGCCAGTTGGAATCTGTGGACTTACAACTAACCTAGTTGTCTGTTCACATACCCAAAAGACTTTTTTATTCGGATATCTCTAGAGAACATCCACATGTTTACATAAACACAAAATTGGGAACCTCTATAATAATAAGAGACGATAATAATAGAGGGGGTATTTAGTAGTTTAGAAATTCTATGGACACCCTTTCTATTGACTTTATTTTGTCCAGAGAGAGTTTATGAACTTAAATCTACCTCTCAAACGGATAAAATACTTGTTGCCGACAGCCTCGCGGAATTGTCAAACGAGGTAGCCGATCGAACACAAACGTCACAAAAGTCGTCAAAGTCAAAGTCACTAGTTGCGATACCATCAAATTCTACTTAAGTAGAGAACTTTGTATGGAAAAGTTGTATGTCGACGTCTGATTAAATGAAGAGAAACCTAAACAACACAGGCTTTGCAGCCTGTTGTTTGGACGAAATTCGCAGCTAAATGACAACAGCAAAATGATGGTGTATAAAGCCATACTTAATCTGGACATACGGTATCCAACTTGGGGTACAGCCAGCAAAAAGCAAAAGAGAATGACTCAACACGTAAACGAACTTGCAGTGGCATTGAGTGGGGAGGGAGCTCTTCAGCACCTAAGATTGAAGCGAATTGACATCCCAAGAATGATTAACAGATTTCCCATAAGTTGACAGAATAAAAGCCCTCTGCCCTCTTGGCGGGTCAGTCAGATTTAAATGATCAAAGAGTGGCTTATTCTTTCTGAAACAGAAAAAAAATCAAAAGAAATATTTTTTTTAAGTTGCCAATTATTTATATTCACACCATTTCCAAATGAGAGGAACTGGGAACTAAACTGTCTGAGGAAGCTTTATTGACTAAGGTTCATTATAATGAACTATTTTAATCGCACTGGAGGAGGACTAGTCTCACCTATAGGTAAATCATGACCTCCACTCACAACAGCTACAACTCAGAACAGATACCAAGATGAGACCAAAACTTAGGACAACTAAGGGCTGATTTTTTAATTGTCAGTTAAAGTTTTTTCATTGTATAATTTGACATAATGACAGATTCTATTAAGAAAACATGTCACAATGGCAATCGTATTCTTTAGATATGACTTATCTGAGGATTGAAAAATCAGCCCTAAGAAAAATAAATATATAAAAAAAACTCCTGCTCAGGCTTAATGGGTTAAAGTCTACATCTAAATCTAAATGATTTATTTATGATGGGTACAAGCATGCTGACAAATGTTTCTCGCCTGTGCTAGCCTTTATTATAACAAATATGTTTATCTTACACTGCCAGCCCCATATCGTATTTCTCTTTCAAACTGTTCAGCTTTCAAGGTACCATCTATGCTGACACAGTTCTCATTAAAAACACTATACGCTGACACTTCTCCTTTCTTTTTTGGTCTTGTCCGTGTATTCACACAAATTATTATGAGTGCCGATATCACAAAGAAAACGGCTCCAAATTGAAGTTTTAGAAAGATTGCAAATAGCGTGAGCCATACTACAACATAGATCACCCACTTTACTGTAAAATATCTCCATGATTCTGGATTTTCTTCAACAACTGATTCAACTTCGCTGACTTCTGAGGCTACATCGTTGGGGGCTAAATTGAGTGTTGCGGGAATGTCTTGTGCATGTGTTTCTTCATCTTCCATCTGAAAGTTTAAGAAATTTATATTCTATGTTGGAAGGAATGCCTACATGAAGTCATTAATAAATAAATAAGTAACTTTGTAGTTTAATTTGTTTATATTTGTATTTTTTATATATTTTCATATAAACATGAAAACTTAATATTTAGGAATATAATAAAATGGCAGCCGAATCAATCAAAACATGTTATTCAAAAATATCTAGATTTTTAGATAAAACAACAAAATTATACATACCAACAACACCTCCTCTTCCTTTTCCTTGCCCATTTCATAGAGGAATTTAGGGGTTATTAAATTAACAATTTTTTCCTTTGATTCTTGGAGTTTTTCTTTAGCGTTATCGATCAACTGCTGTCGACGACGAAGAGCGCGATATTCCTTTAATTTGGCCTCCATGCGTGAAATTATCGAAGGAAATTACTAACGCGATAAAGATATTTAATCGTTATCACAGCACGAACAACGAGTAGTTTGCTTTAACAATATATAAAGTTCAACCCACTGATTTGTTGTGGTTGATTTGGCACTTTGTAAAACTACATTGAAAAATTGATTCTTTACGACGAATTCTATGGTGTCGCGATACCAAACCTTTTCCAATTTTTTATTGCAAGAGATATCTTAACACTATTTAAGTACCATTATTTCTTTCCACGTATTTTTTTAGTAAAGTAAATATTGCAATTCTAAGCAAACGTCAAAAAACCATACCTATACCTACCAATTTTTTTTTAAGTGTAGTTTGTTCCCAGGAACCGGCTAAGGTCATAGACAATGCTGCCATGTCATTAGTTTCTTAAATTCATTAGTACTATCTGTAACAAACTATCAAGGATGATGATGAATGATAATATAATTGAGAAGTGAGAAACGATATAGGTACCCCCCAACCCCTCGAGATCTCAGTAAAGATGTGGGGCTTTACTAAGTCCTCACGCGGAATTCTTGAGAGAATTTGAAAAGTGCCGTTGCATTGTTTTGTTTCATTTGCCAACACTCATGCACACTAACGAACACTTAACGGTTAATAATCCACCATTATTTCACATTAATATTCGACTTAGCACAAATTTTAGAAAACAAAACAAAACCGCAGACGTTACTCTTCACTTTCCCGCCAAGAACTCGTCAACCACCAACTACCAACCAACTGGCGTCACGTCAAGTCAGTTTTTTTTAATGTAATTCATTCCCTGAGGAACCGGCTAAGGTCATAGACCATGCTGCCAAGTCATTAGTTTCTTAATTTCATTAGTATTATCCCCAACCCTTCGAATATCTCAGTAAAGATGTGGGGCTCGAATATTGTTTCACATTAATATTCGACATAACACAAATTTTAGAAAATAAAACAAAACCAACCAATGACATGACTCTTCACTTTCCCGCCAAGAAGTCCGTCAAGTCAATTCAATTCAATTTCTTGAAAGATGGCTCTCGCTACGATTTAGCCAGTGTCTAGTTTTAGGGCAGGTTATTAGTGTTTTGACATTGTCCGTAACTCTGCTTAAAACTTTAATAGGCGTTGTGCTTGTACAAGAAATAAAATGTCTAACACTGAGACCCAATTTTGAGGATACAGGTGGCTACTGATTGATTCTGTTGGGATACCTGAAACAATGACAAATAACCAACTAACTAAACGTGTTAGTAAAGCAAATAAGATTTATAATTTAGTATTATTAGACATAATGTACGAACACAAGACATTCACAAAATCAGAATTTATATATCCGATGATATGGATTTATAATTAGTAGGCCGCGGTATGTACGGAGGGAGGAGGGAGTATAACATATTAATTCTGTCGAACCCTCGTCGAGTCCACATTCGCACAGGGAACTGTCTTTATCAAGTCAAAGTCACGTCACGTCAACGTCAATGGGAAAGAACTGTCATTTTATTTTTTCTCATGAAATGATAGGCATTGTAATAAGCTCGTACTGCATTGATCTAAGTGTAGCTTAAGACAGCATATCAATACCTATTTAAATAATTACTTCATTACATACTTATCTATAACTTATTTATCATATCTAATCTTATAAAGCGGGTGACAACTATTTTAACAACTAGAAAATTACAGTTATGTTCAATAACACACTGCTTGGAAAGGAACGTGCCATGATAAACGAAATGGCAACATTCTATGGCGCGAAGATCGATCAATATTTCGTTTTTGACTTTGAGCAAGTCGTTCCGCGTAATTGCACTTTATATTAAAATGTAGCACAAGAAATAAATGGAACACCAGTCCGAAATGGGTGCTTACGGGGAAAATCCGAATGTTCAAAACAGCGGGAATTATATTACAATCATACCCGTTGATTACTCCAGACGTGGTTATCCTATGCAAGCTGAGTATCAATACAAGTAAGAAAAACTACTTGGTGTTATATTAAAATACAATCTGTTGTCTGTTTAAGTTTCTTTCACAGAAAATTATTAATTTGGTGGTCATGATTATTTAATGCAAGAACTTTAATAATCTAAATCCTATTTTTATAAAACTAGCTGTAATATGTTATGATTGTTATGTACCTACTGTACTATGGCAAATACACGAATACAAATAGCCAAGTCCACCACCAACATGAACGTATTTCAACTTGCTGCAGGATTTTACTATTTGAATGCATGTTAACGAATAATAAAAATATTTAAATAATTACATTAAAATATAGGTTCGATGAATATTATCTATTCTATCTGAATAAAATCTTATCAACACGTTTAGGCATTGATGTTTTAACAGTCATGTGTATGTGTTTTTACATGCACATTACTGTTAACCCTTAAATGCATGATTTTTTGTTTATCATGAAAAGCTTTTTTAATGGATACTATGGGATTCCAACACTTCGAAAAATTAAAAAAAAAAAATTTTGCCACTGCACTTTTTTTTAATAAAAAAATACGAAAAATCTTGAAAAAATGCTCTCCTTAATAATTTATTTTCATTTTGTTTATTTAATATTATTTTTTCACTTTATTATTCGTTAATTAATTACGAATCTGTTTCAATTTACATAATTAAAATAGAAAATATAGAAGTATTTTTTTTTATTTTTTCAAAAAAGGTTGCATTTTTGTATCTAAAGAGGTTTCAGTGTAATGTAATGATTGCAAGGTTAAAAAAAGCTTTTTTTTATTACGAAATTAATCTAAATGATACCA
Source organism: Eudonia lacustrata (assembly GCA_947562085.1). Classification (NCBI taxonomy): domain Eukaryota; kingdom Metazoa; phylum Arthropoda; class Insecta; order Lepidoptera; family Crambidae; genus Eudonia; species Eudonia lacustrata. Next base: position 16,591,644 of record OX387326.1, on the reverse strand, counting down.
ATTCAATACATAATAGCACGTAATGTATCTCATTCTGTTTGAGTATGTCGTCCTACTTGAATACGCAGTAACTTATTTATAGACGTACGCTTACACACTTAAAGCACAAAATCGGAAGACTACGGAAGGCCCTTGAGGCGAGGGTTTCAAAAAAAAAAACGGTGTTTTTAAATGAGTTTTATTCGAAATGTATAAGGATTGTAAATCCAAAAAAAATATGTTATTCATTGGCCTTTTATCTATCAATTTCCTGCATCGAATATAATATCAAACATATACGTCTTATTCATAAACTAAATATCAAGTTTCAGACAGAAAAATATACCAAACCAATAAATTGTCTTTGAATATGTAATAGTTGTCGGCCATTATAATTTTAATAATAAGTAAACGTTCAATAAAATCCACATTATTGCCTATTCGACGCTCGCGCCATCATTCAGTCCAGAGCGGAACGCCTTGGAAATCTCACAGTCGGAAACGCTCTACATGCGCTCTACACTACATACCGCGCTCGTCGAGCAACGCACACATAGACCCCTTGCACGGACACATGGGTGCCAAGTGCGAATTTCATTCGCCATTCGATCACGTTAACGAAAACGAGAATTTGTATGGCAAAATGTTAACTCTTCTCGTATGCCGTCAGGAGGCGCTGCTTCAATGCCATACTAATTTTCGTTTTCGTAAACGTAATCAAATGAATACAGATATTAAACAAAACCCGCATTAGGCACCCTGATTCAAAGTGATGATAAGGCCAATGACGGAAGCGCACTTCACCCGGGAACCTCAACTAGTGAGGCACTGGCTATCTTATCTCTAGCTGCCGGAGACCACAACAATGGTACAAACATTGATGTTACTGCGACATATTTAGATAAGATGGTGGTAGTTAGCCAGGCGGACTAACAAGCCCTACCACCAACTAAACCGAGTACACAAACATGTACCCCCCGCTGGGAATCGAACCCGGGACCTCTGGGTCTAAACCGGTGGTCTTCGCCAGTAGACCACAGAGGCGGTTAAAGTCTATGTGTGCGTTGCTCGAACGCGTTTCTATAAAACTTACCTTCTGTAGTATCTTTACTTTGTGCTTAAAGGTCTATTCAAACCTGAGCGGTATTCGCTGCCGCTGTGGTAGAGAAAACCGAGTGGGTATGCGGTAATATTACTGTTCACACCTAAGTGAATTTCGCTATCCTTGTGGGTAGCGCTTCTTGGTAGTCCTTCTTGAGAATGTAAGAGGTTTTCGCCGGATACCTGAGCGAAACCCGCGCGGTATATATCTGTACCCACAGCGGCAGCGAATACTGCTCAGGTTTGAATAGGCCTTAAAGGTTGATACAGTATCAGATATACAGGGTGACTTTTTTATCACCGTCCAAACCTTCTGAGATGACTCCCGTGATGCGAACTAACAACACTTACTATTGGACCAACTTCCTAACTATCCTTCCTTCCTAGCTATCTCTACGGAGTTCTAAATAAGCAAAACCTCTTCAGTGAATTTAGATCCCGCGAAGAGTACTACAGTGTGCAGAGTCAGAAGCTGCAGGCTGAAGTGAACGCGCACCTCTACTCTGTGTCTCAGCGGTTGCCGCACTTGACCTATAGCCCGTTGGGCCGACACAGCGACTGGGACAAACATGACCCACACAAACCCTTACCGGACTCCAAAGAGAGCAATAGCTCCGATTCGCTGGAGAAGAGTGTTATGGGTAATTTATTTGTACTTTTTCATAGTCAGCAACGAAAACCGATGAACACTTTAGAACCGTGTCACAATAACATAATTTGAGATTGACAAGGGGTTGTTGTGATTCATTACTTACTTTGACAAAGTACTAAAGTGTTCAGCGAATTTTGGTATTGACTGTACTTAAAATTAGCGTCAAAACTATCGAAACACAAGTAGTCAAGAACTTAAGCGTTAAGCTAAAATAATTCTTGACTTGTTAACAACGAGTCTATTTTTGCTTGAATCAATTTTTTTTATAATGTTTGTTTATTATTTATGTTTGTCAAAACATGGTTACATTAATACAAGCCTTTATTTTCTTCAATGCTCAGATATTTTTACTACGATTGTGTTTCAATAATTTTGATGCTCATGAAAAATATTAAGTCACCTGAAGGTGGTCTAGAACTCTGTTTCGAGTCTTGAAATGAAACCACTTTTACGGATCTACTGGCGATTATTTCACACATAATATCCTGGGTGCCTAGTGCGAGTTTCATTCGCCATTCGATCACGGTAACGAAAACGAAAATGTGTATGGCAACATTTTAACTTTTCTCGTATGCCGCCAAGAGGCGCTGCTTCAATGCCATACTAATTTTCGTTTTCGTAAACGTAATCGAATGAATACGGATAGTAAACAAAATTCACACTAAGCACCCTGACGTTTGCACTAGAGCAGGGATGGGCAAACTACGGCCCGTGAATGACCGAAGTCCGGCCCGCGAGCATCAAACAAAAATTCAAGTGCGTGTGTGTTTCAGAAAATGGTATGCATTTTCTGTATCAAAATTTTTATTTCACAAAAAAAATATTGATTTATTGAAAAAATACAGTAAAAAATTCAATAGCCTGGCCCGCCATAGATTTTGTTAGTAAATATTGTCACGCGAATGAAAAAGTTTGCCCATCCCAGCTCTAGAGTCTGCCGTGAGACTACGGCAGCTTCTGCTGTCTGCAGGATCAGCTGCCGGCGGGCGCAGGCCGTTGATCCTGATCGCATACGCGATTGAGACAAGATGGCAAAGGGTTATCATTATTTTGTTTTGTTACCTAAATAGTCCATTCCGCGCGCATCTCCCGCGCTTCGGCCTGTATAACCTAAGGGTTGAGTCAGGCCATGGGTGGTTGGTGGGTTTGTTCCACTGTTGACCAAGGGTCTCCCCGAAATCCTTCTACAGGTCTTACTCCCTAGCGGTCTCTCATCAATTTCTTCTGTAAAGATCGTTTCTTCATCCCTCGGCCGTAACCTATGCTGTTTATCCGCTTGATATCAAGAGTGTAGCCAATTTTGGCCACCTCTCTGGATACATACGGCCATACGGCTAAAGAACTCTACCCAGTCTCATTTCGACGCAAAGACGATTTACTGTATGCTAGGGCCCGTTCACTGCTAATGAAGATCTACTTGCAGGATCAAACCTCAGTAGCTGCTCTAACCAGACTGGCTCCAGTAGCATCGCTGCTGGCTCATTCAGCACCACAGAACCTATCACGAGTGGCGGGAGTTCATCAAGCGCTATATCACCGCCGTTGCCAGGTATCAAAAAACTTTGTACTTATAACTTTCGCGTTTCATCACAATCAATAAACGAAGACTATAGGGGATTGAGTCAGCCTGTGTCCTCGGCTGTTGCCTATTGCATATTGGTACTAAATATCTAAAAATTAACGCATATGCGTTAATCCTCGTTTAGCTTTCTTTGATAATGAAAAACATAGATATATTATTTACTAGTTGTCGCCCGCGACTTCGTTCGCGAAGACTACACTACTTCACAGGAACCTGTTACCGGGATAAAAAGTATGGTCTGTTTATACATATGCAAAGTTTCATCCAAACCCGTTCTGCCATTATCACGTGATGCGTGGTCAAATAAACAAACTGACAATCAGACAAAAATTCTAAAAACTGTTTGAACGTGTTCTGTTATCGATTCTAAGTATCCCCAGCAAACTTTTTACGAATATCTTCCATGTACAGACTTTCGACCCTGTTTAGCTTTATTATATGTATTGATACATCATCAATCAATCATTATCATCAGTGTCAACGTCTAAACGTTTTACTACTGGGTCTATTCCCACAGTAATAATAGCATTGAGGAGATCGGGTCATACCCATGACGATGTCATTATTATTTTGCATGGGTCAGACAGATGCAACTACGATAAACAAGTAGTAAAGCAGTCCACCTCAATAAAACAAAAAAAAATTGGATACACTCTTGAAAAATAAATTTACTTTATCTTATCTTTCGTGAAATTGCATTATTTATAATACGAGTAATAGATCACTTGAGTGAAGTCACGAGCCTTTAGCTAGTTTTGACACATAATTCATTGTATTAAGAGTTAAATTGTATACATGTTATGCTTGTGACCGTACATTAAAACCTTATTTCATGTTCAGGATCATCTGGAAGCACAGCGTCGTCATCGAGCGTGACATCGAACCCGGTGACATGCGTTTACCTCATGTCACGTACCGCCATCATGGTAGAAATGAGCTCGGACGAGGTGCCGGCTTGCGTGACGTCATCCAGGTTCCTGAATGCTATTCTGGCGACTGAGGAGTTGGGGCTGACCCAGCCGAGCGCGAGGAGCTTGGCTGCGAACGTCTTTGCTCTTTGGATGTGTAGTCCTTTGTTAGGTATGAGAAACTTTGCTTTTATAATAACCATTATATAACCATAATACCTACCTATAACCTATAACCATTGTCCAGTTCGAAGGACCATTCTTTAAGTTTTACGTAAACAGAGAATACAGCAACTTTTTGTTAATAAAGTGTTTATTTTCAAATGCTAATTATCTCTCTACATCCTAATAGTCATACCGGTCGTTGTGGAGATCCTTGGGGGAGGCCTTTGTCCAGCAGTAGACGTCTTTTGGCTGAGATGATGATGATGATGATGATCCTAATAGTCTTGAAAAGCCAACGAATTAATACGATTCTCGCACAACGCAACGTGCAAGCACTTGGCTATTATCTCGTCTGATAGTAAAGACGATACGCTACAAATAAAACCGCATTTCAACCAGAATTCTCCTTTCGGGAACTGCTACGAAGTAAGAACTTCTTAAATGACCGACAGACGTGATAAGGCATTATGGTGATGGTTAACCTTTTCACCGCCCAACTATCCTGCACGCGATGTCCCGCTGTACGCCAACGCATAAATGTATTTTAATAAAGTAGGTACAAAAAAGAACTTCTATAGAAGTGCTGGCGTGGACGGCACGAAAATCTCGACCTTCTATAGAAGTTGTTGGCGGTAAAAAGGTTAAAAAAGCCGAATTATTAACCAAACTGGACACAATAAGTACCCCTGCTTGAATTCTAATCCGGAACATCTGTATCCGCGACTGATGGTTTTGCCACTAGATCTAAAAGGCACTAAGGTTTTGCCACAAGGCCACTAAGTAAGCAAGCAGCCGGCAATCCACTTAGCAAAACTAATCACCTGTCATAGGAAAACGTATAACATGCAAGCAAGCTCCGACGGCCATTTTTCTTCCAGAAATCCAATTGAAACCGCACCACTGCCCCTGGAAGATCTGGGCTAGTTGGCAGAAGCTATTGCAACGGTACGGGCAAGGCTCCGAGTCAAGGCGAGCGCGCGACCAGCCCGTACTACGTCTGCAAAGAAACGTGTTCTTTCCTAAGCACTTGGAAGAGGGGATTAAGTAAGTACCCTCATTGGAAAGCGACCTCATAACGTTATGGCTATGGCTCCAATGTACGACAAGAAGCAGTGATCTACTTTTTTCATGAATCATTAGTAGAGTACCTACCGACCGACCATCTGTCGACCTTCATGAAAGAGGACTATTGGCCGAAAGGTGTCATGTTCCGGCGGTTCCAAGGCCGACCGGACACCACGCTGCGTCGCACGTCGCCGTCTTTGCGTGTAGCATAGTTTTTAATTTATTTATATTTCTAGCTGACCCGGCGGACTTCGTACCGCTTTGACAGTTTCCATGACAACAAAACAAGTCATTTTGTATTGAAAAAAAAATCCAAAACCCTCAAAAATATTTGGTGTGTAAACCATCTTATCACTTATGGGTATAAAAAATAGATTACGACCGATTGTCAGACCTACCGAATAATCATATACATAAAAATCGACCAAGCCGTTTCGGAGGAGTATGGCAACTGGCAACTAACATGCGACACGAGAATAGATACCTACTTAGATAGATTAGATTTTAGATTTTTATATATTATATATATTATTTTTATATATGTTAGTCTGTAAGGCATCTGTAAGGTGTCTCTTCTATGGGCCTCTTTGTATTTTACCATCTTGTACACTGTTTTGTTGCCTAATAAATCTAATCTAATTTATTTAAAAATAGGGGACAGCAACAAATTTTTAATTTAATCAACCACGGAATACAGATCACCTGCTTCGTAGCCGTCATACAGAAAAGTTACAATAAAATTCTACGAAAACTTGTTTTAATCATTAAGTTTTTTTAAAATATTTTACGGGTAAGCACAGTGCCTTGATCTCACCTGATGTAAAGTGATGATAAGGCCAGTGATGGAAGCGCACTTCACCCGGGAACCTCAACTGTGAGGCACTGGCTATCTTATCTCTAGCTGCCGGAACACAACAATGCTACAAACATTGATGTTATGGCGACATGTTTAGATAAGATGGTGGTAGCTAGCCAGGCGGACTAACAAGCCCTACCACCAACCAAACCGAGTACACAAACATGTACCCCCGCTGGGAATCGAACCCGGGACCTCTGGGTCTAAACCGGTGGTCTAGCCACTAGACCACAGAGGCGGTTTTGTTGCCTGAAATAAATAAATCTAATCTAATCTACTTAGATAAATGATTGGTCTCGCGCGCTTGACCGACCGCAGCGAGACCAATCATTCATCTAAGAAATAAATCTAATCTAATCTAATTAAAAATAGGGGACAGCAACAAATTTTTGATTTAAGCAACCACGGAATATAGATCACCTGCTTCCTAGGCGTCATCCAGAAAAGTTACAATAAAATTCGACGAAAACTTGTTTTAATCATTGGGTTACTGTGTCGACTACTGTGCTGTGATTGTGCCATTACGGTATCTACTTCTCCTTTTTTTTATTTTAGTTGATGGCTTTGTGCGATTAGCACATTTAGCCAGTGTCAAAGTAATTTTTCGTACAAGTAATACATAAATAAACAATATTTCCTTATATGATGATGATGAAAGATATTAGAAATGGGAAGTGAAAAATGATATACCCCCCAATCCCTCGAGTATCTCAGTAAAGATGTGGGGCTTTACTAAGTCCTCACGCGAGCTTCTTGAGAGAATTTGAAAAGTAACGTTGCACTGTTTTGTTTCATTTGCCAACACTTATGCACACTCACGAACACTTAACGGTTAATATTCCACCATTATTTCACATTAATATTCGACATAACACAAATTTTAGAAAATAAAACAAAACCGCAGACATGACGCTTCACTTTCCCGCCAATAAGTCCTACTTTTCCTTCTCTTTCAGTTGCTTATTGAAGAACATACCGCGAACCTTCATCAGTTGCTGAATAATTTTTAATGATTTAAGGAAAAGGTGTCGATCACTGGTTCTTGTCGAATACTGGTGCCACTACCAGCATCATTATAATAAACTAGCGGCCGCTCGCGGTTTCACCCGCGTGGTTCCCGTTCCCGTGGGAATATCGGGATAAAAAGTATCCTATGTGTTATTCCAGGTTATAAACTATCTGTATGCCGAATTTCATCCAAATCCATTTAGTAGTTTTTACGTGAAAGAGGCCTATGTCCAGCAGTGGACTAAGATAGGCCGATGATGATGATGATGATGATGACGTGAAAGAGTAACAAACATCTATCCACACTTACAAACTTTCGCGTTTATAATATTAGTAGGATAAATTTTTTTAATTATAAATCCTTATTTCTATTTTAATCACTGTTCTGTTCAGCATGTGTGAGTACACAATTGTTTTGGAGCTGCAACATATCGTGTTTGTTTTTTTGTCATTTGCTTTGTGTGTTGTTGTTGTATCTCTGTGTGTGTGCCAAGAAATAAATAAAAAGAAAAAAAAAAACGAACACCTTAGTAATATGCAATTTTAACATTATATTCTGAAAATAATGGGTCAGGTATTACATCATTTTATAACTATAAAATAAATATGCAGTAAAAACACATTAGAAGACATTTGACATATCAAAGTGACCTTAATAAATGATAGTCAAATGACACAATATGTCACATATAATAATAACTAGCTGTGCTCGCGACTTCGTCCGCGTGGAATAGTGACTTTCGGCAGCATTTTTAATTTTTTAGGCTCTTTTCCCGTTTTTGCAACATTTTTCACTGATGCTTCGCTCCTATTGGTCGCAGCGTGATGTTATATAGCCTAAAGCCTTCCTCGATAAATGGACTATCCAACACAAAAAGAATTATTCAATTCGAACCAGTAGTTCCTGAGATTAGCGCGTTCAAACAAACAAACAAACAAACAAACAAACTCTTCAGCTTTATAATATTAGTATAGATATGTCATATTCATAATATAGATTTTAAATTACAAAATGGCGCTTCCCCGACTTCCTGTCACACTGTTACACCTACGTCCGTCACATTTCACGAAATCACTCCCACAAATTGTATATATAGAAGGCGAGCGGAAAGTTGTTGCTCATCAAAAACATTATCATGAATGCTTTACAAATTCTATTAACCTGCTCTAAAAAGACTTTCCAAAATGAGGTAGATTAGGTACTTATAAGTGCAACAGTTACTATCCCATGCTAGTCTGGATCGTGAGAATAAAGTATCAGCTGCCTGACTTTCCGTGCATGTCGTAAGACTAAGGGACCAGTAGACTTAGCCAAAGTAACATTAAGAAAACGATAGCGAAGTTCGAAAAGAATAAAATGTATAGGATTGACATAAACCACGCTAAATCACGTGGTCAATCTTATGTCAATCCCATACATTTTATTCTTTTCGAACTTCAGGCGCTTGGCTAGTAACTGATATTATCTTTCTTTTATTTTTTTGGAGAGTATTTGCTGATTGCCTCAGACGGCATTTTCAGCTTCACCGGGCTTGTTTGGGGGCGGCGAGAACCTTAAAGGGTTCCTCAAGCCGTGTGCAACGAATCGCCTTCGGAGGTTTTCTAGAGGGAACGGCATCACGCACTAGTGCGTGTCCCCGTGCCCTACAGATTCTCCGAAGGGTTCGGATCGGATCGGGGAGCGGAACAACCCGAGGGCGCCTCTAAAGGCACGGACCTCGGCTCGGGTTGACCGGGTCGTGGTGGTGGAGAGAAGCGCCCAGCTACAAGTCTGTATCTGGTATAGAGCGCGTGTGAACCGGTTCGTCGTACCCTTCCTTGTTCTTCCTTGTTCTTCGGTGTCCTGAGCCTAAACTAGTGTGCTTGTTTTAGTGTGTTCTGTAAATGTGTAGTGGCGTTTTGAGGATCGGGCGGGGCCGATATTATCTATTCCACTTTGGAGCCTTTGTTTGATTACGCAAAATGTGGCGTCGAGGCCATTAACGGTGAGTTTATTCAAAACTACGGCGGACTTCGTACCGCTTTGACAGTTTCCATCAAGTGATTAAATTCTCTTTGGTTTCCATGACAACAAAACAAACAAATATTTTTGTATTGGAAAATTAAATTGTTGTTTTTAGTATATTCATAGTGTGATTCCCGTGGGAATATCAGGATAAAAACTATTCTATGTGTTAATCCAGGTTATAAACTATCTGTATGCCGAATTTCATCTAAATCCATCCATCCGTTGCAGCGTCAAGAAGTAACAAATATACGAACATACATACACACAAACTTTCGCATTTATAATATTAGTGTGATTCTCCTCCTTTTTGGGAGAAGGACTTGAGGGTATGTATGTTATCCTACCCGTCCGTTGCAGAGACTCTCGCATCCAAGAGCTTCTATACGAAGAGGCACGTCACAACGTGGTGACGGGGCGTTACCCATTGGAGAGTGCGCAAGCAGTGATGTTGGGCGGGCTTCAGGCAAGGATACAGCTGGGGCCGTACGACCCGCATCGGCATACCGCTAAGTTTTTCAGGTAAAGTCGATGTTTTTGTGTGGTGTTATTGAATTTATCTGTTTGTTTGTAAATTTACAATGGAAATAGATGGATTAAACGTACGAATACTTTAATTACAAGGATTTATATTAACTTACCCGCTTCTCTGACCACAGACTACTTGGTAAGGACTAGTGGCAAAGTGCTCGGTTAAATTAAATCAACGAGAAAAATGTGTTTAGGATTTTCGAAGCATACCATACAACGCAAAGAAAAATAAATGTTTTAAGTACTTAGTATATAGCTAGACTAAATTTGTAACAATGTTATTGTTTCCAAAATGGAGAATTATGAAATATCCTCGATAAAAAAAAACCAAAGTCACCTCTGAACGTATATATTTACATGATTATCTTTTTAACTTACTAAAATACTTAATAGAAAAACGATAAATTGTTTAATTATTTGAATAAACGTCTAGATTTTTAAATAAATTGCGATTTCAAAATTTTCAGTCTATCTGCATCCCTGTTGCTTGTATGCTAATCGACAGAGAGCTCTAGTGCCAAGTGCGAGTTTCATTTGCTATTCGATCACGTTAACGAAAACGAGAATTTGTATGGCTAAATGTTAACTCTTCTCGATGCCGCCAGGAGGCGCTGCTCCAATGCCATACTAATTTTCGTTTTCGTTGACCTAATCGAATATACGGATAGTAAACAAAACTCACACTAGGCACCCAGTTTCATGGTTGTCGCCTTAAGTGTAGAAAGTTTCATTAAAATTGGCGTTTGGAAGAATTAGAACTTTGAAGTTTGTATGAGATACCCTATAGGTACCGAAATGTGAAATTGCCCATAATTTACTCCTTGTAGAGAGCACCAAGACAAATACCTACCCCAGCACGCTCGCTCGGGCCGCTGGGCACAGCTTTTACCCGCCGGTCGTAAGGGCAGCCCCGAAGCTAAACTGCTGGAGCAAGCACAGCGGCCGCCCGCCGCGCCGCCGAGGAAGCTGCGCCACAAGTACCTGGCGCACACCAGGACGCACGCCACCTACGGGTCAGTGGGTAGTCTCCATCAAAACAAACGTCTAGTTAGTGATAGCACTTGCCCCAGCCTGCTGAAGCTGCGCCACAAGTACCTGACGCACACCAGGACGCACGCCACCTACGGGTCAGTGGGTAGCCTCCATCAAAACAAATGTCTAGTTAGTGATAGCACCTGCCCCAGCCTGCTGAAGCTGCGCCACAAGTACCTGACGCACGCCACCTACGGGTCAGTGGGTAGCCTCCATCAAAACAAACGTCTAGTTAGTGATAGCACTTGCCCCAGCCTGCTGAAGCTGCGCCACAAGTACCTGACGCACACCAGGACGCACGCCACCTACGGGTCAGTGGGTAGCCTCCATCAAAACAAACGTCTAGTTAGTGATAGCACCAGCCCCAGCCTGCTGAAGCTGCGCCACAAGTACCTGATGCACACCAGGACGCACGCCACCTACGGGTCAGTGGGTAGCCTCCATCAAAACAAACGTCTAGTTAGTGATAGCACCAGCCCCAGCCTGCTGAAGCTGCGCCACAAGTACCTGACGCACACCAGGACGCACGCCACCTACGGGTCAGTGGGTAGCCTCCATCAAAACAAACGTCTAGTTAGTGATAGCACCTGCCCCAGCCTGCTGAAGCTGCGCCACAAGTACCTGACGCACGCCACCTACGGGTCAGTAGGTAGCCTTCATCAAAACAAATGTCTAGTTAGTGATAGCACCTGCCCCAGCCTGCTGAAGCTGCGGCACAAGTACCTGGCGCACACCAGGACGCACGCCACCTACGGGTCAGTGGGTAGCGGTCATAGATGTAGCGGTCCTTTTAAAAATTCAAAACCATTTATCCTTTTAGCTCTAGATCTTGTCACTATGCCATCGGTTCGTGAGTCTACATAGGGCGGGAGACCTTAGGTATACTGAGAAGAATCGGCAAGAAACTTAACAAGGGCGTGTGTGTAAGTGATAATTCCTACACCAGTGTAAGAGCAGCCCCGACCCCAAGTTGCTGTAGCAAGCACCGCCCAGGAAGCTGCGCCACAAGTACCTGGCGCACACCAGGACGCAAGCCATTTACGGTTCAGTGGGTAGTGGCTCCATCAAAACATATGTTTCGAAGCTCCGCAGATAGAGTAACTTTGACCTCCATGTTGCGGCAACAGGCAACTCGCAACAAGCTGATAAAGAAACTGCGCAGACATACCAACTCTAGTTGCGACTTTCGATGATGATCGACAACAGGGGTGCCTAGTGGGAGTTTCATTCGCCATTCGATCACGTAAACGAAAACGAGCATTTTTACTCTTCTCCGTATGTCGCCAGGACTGAGTGAACGAGAGTGCGGCAACAGTGCCGTGGCCTTGAATCGACGTACCGAGCTGTACCTACCAACTAGGGTTGAGTCACACAAAGTTTAATTTATTATTGTGTGAATTTGGGTGTCTTTTATATTGTAAACTTACTTTGTTATGTCGGCAAAGTAAAAAAAGGACAAACTAGGATTATGGTTGAGTGTGTTGAAATATCCTCATACACAACAGGTTTTTTTTCCAGACATTTTCAATAGGCACCCACAGGCACCCGCCTATATGCAACAACACTCGCAATCGCGACACCCAAACCAAGAAATATATGTATTGAATCAGAAATGAGGAGATCCGCAGAAGAACAAAGGTAACCGACATAACCCGAAGAGTTGCTAAGCTCAAGTGGCAGTGGGCAGGGCACATTGCTCGCAGGACTCATGGCCGCTGGGGCGGGATAGTCTTGGAGTGGCGACCGCGTACCGGAAAGCGCAGTGTGGGCAGGCCTCTAACAAGGTAGACCGACGATCTGGTGAAGGTCGCGGGAAACCGCTGGATGCGAGCAGCACAAAACCGGTCGTTGTGGAGATCCTTGGGGGAGGCCTTTGTCCAGCAGTGGACGTCTTTTGGCTGAGATGATGATGATGACGATGATGATGATACAGATCGGCAGCGCTCAGTGACATACTTGTTGTTCTCCGTTACTACAGCAACATACGCTGCCCGATCCGCGTTTGCGGGGACAGCCCGCGTCATCGCGTACTCCTTTCCCGTTCTAATGTAGGTGAACTACGAGCTTGTGTGCGTGCGTTTCGGAGCGCTTATATGAAGTTGCCGCACTCTCGTTCACTCGGGCCTGGAGGCGCTGCTTCAATGCCATAGTAATTTTCGTTTTCGTAAACGCAATCAAATGAATACGTATAGTCAACCAAACTTACACTAGGCAGTAGCAACCAATTTTCAGTTGCTGCTACTAGAAACTTTTAAATGTACCGAATACCGCACGCCTGTTCATTGTATGAACCTTATTTAGATATGAATATTTATAAAATTTACAAGATACAGTGAAAAAATTAAACGCCTCGGGTAGGCGTTTAATCTGCACTGACCGCTATGCTACCGGGAAGGCTGACGTAGACGCCGAATTTTGTCACTGCTTTTGTAATTTTTTTAAGAGTGTTAATAGCGGTACAGCATAGCGATAGCGGCATAGTGGGTCGGGTAGGCGTTTAATTTTTTCGCTGTATTTTGTAAATTTTATAAATATTTAATTTAGCTTCAGTGCAGCAATTAGCACTTGAAAATAAAAAGTAAAAATTTACTATAGCGTTGTGTTATCAAATTTGTAGTATTTCATCTGCAAAGATGAATCTGCATAGCCAACGGTTGCAATGACCGTTGGATAGATGGCGAGCTGTGCCGCTATTAGCACTCTAAAAAAATTACAAAAGCAGTGACAAAATTCGGCGTCTACGTCAGCCTTCCCGGTAGCATAGCGGTCAGTGCAGCCGCCCGGATTGCGGAAGACCCAGGTTCGACCCACCACACCATACCCACTGTATTTTGTAAATTTTATAAATATTTAATTTAGCTTCAGTGCAGCAATTAGCACTTGAAAATAAAAAGTAAAAATTTATTTAGATATGCTTTAACCCTATAACAGGCAATGGGAAGTATATTCCCACCACATATTGAACTTTATGTCATTGAGATAAGATTGATAACCAATGAAATATTCAAACATCTTATGCCTTATTAAGAGTTAACGGCTGCAATACGTGATCCAACAAAGTGGTTTCCTGATCTTAGGGCCGCGTTCTTCCAAGGGCAGATAGAGCAGCCCGTCCGTAGCCTGACGAGCTTGCTCACGCACGAAGACATCCCGGTGCTGGTCGCTGTCAACGCCAATGGGGTCTACGTCATCGACGACACGGAGAGCGTGAGTTGTCACCTTGGGGTTTTTTACTGTTAGGAAAATTAAGAGAGTAAGACTGAAGTTCGACAAAAGTGTTTATATAATTTTTAACGCAAATTTTGTTGCGAACAAATTACAAAAACACAAATGTTGAAAAAATTTCCACGAGCAGGATTTGAACCCGCACCCTTCTGACATACCGGGTCAGGTGCTCTTCCTATTGAGCTATCGTGGTTCTCACCAGCCCGCCGAAATTATTCAACACTATTTACTTTTTACTTTGAGAGCCAAAGGCGCCCATTCAATGTCAACAACTACCGTCATTAACATCTTACGGTACATCTTGACGGACAGTTAGACAGTAGATGTTGACATTGAATGGGCGCCTTTGGCTTTCAGAGTAAAAAGTAATTTTTTTCAACATTTGTGTTTTTTTTTGTCGACAAAAGTGTTTGTCAAAGTGTAGTGACATTGAAAGAAAGAAACAAGAGGTGCCGAGAGATCATTCTCTCACGATATATATAGATACTCGGATCGGAACCCTGTTACAGTTCCGTCAGTCGATGTAGTGCCTTTCAGTCTTACACTCTTCATTTTCCTTGACATGCTGGCTTGTTGTAGTTTCGTCTGGCTAACTTCTTCAAATCACTACTCTTCATTAACCTAATTAAGTTGCATGCAATATGATCACGTATGCAACTGTGCCAAAATATTGGATACGCAATAAGAATCCCATTAATAATTAGGTAATCTAGTATGAGTAATGTTGAAATAAAACATTTCAACAATTTGGTTATATTAAATTTAACCCAAAAGTTGCGAAAAAAATACAAATGAAAAAACAAGTGTTGAAATAATTTCTACGTACGGGATTCGAACCCTCACCCCGTGACATGCCGGGTCAAGTGCACCACCAACTATGCTATCGTGGCTCGGTTCAACCATCCGAAATAAATTAACACCATCGCTCTTATTTTTTAAGCCTTATTCAATGTCGACAACTACGTCATCGACATCCGATGTTAATATTTTTACAAATATTAAGGGTGGGCCGACCAAAAAATGCCAAAAATGCAGTTACGGTTAAGTAAATATAATTGAAAATACTATCGTATTAAATAAACAAAATATATATTTAGTATCATAGGGAACGTGTTTACAATTTGTCAGAACCATAAATTCATAACACGCTATAGTTTTTTCTACAATATCATTTAAAGTTGGGCAAAGATCATGAAAACGAGTGGCGGCGTTTAGTAGATTTCTTATAGTCTATCTAAATTATTGTACCTCTGATTTTGTCAAAACAATCATCAATGGATAAACTACAAATTGCTAGACTACATTTTTGATTCATCAAGTGGTTATTTAAATAATGTTTTTTTATTAAGCACCTTAAATTCCCCATACAAAATTAGTATGGCCGCGCGGCATCAAATAAATGTGGACGACGACATTTCAAATAAAACATATGACACTTGTCACTTACGGACGGCGCACCCTTAAGGATCGGTTAAGAACTAGGCAAGCTATACTTTGAATCCGTTCGTGGACATTTTTGCAGCTCTTGTCTTTCAATCCGATCCGATCCGAACCCTTCGGAGAATATAGTAGGGCACGGGAACCCTTTAAGTTTCTCGCCACCCCCAAAAAAGACAGGTGAAGCTGAAAATGCCTTCTGAGGCAATCAGCAAACTCTCCAAAAACTGAAAAAAAAAAATGTTTAATTTTGTTTAAATTTATTTTTGTGAAAAAGCATTTATGCAGGTCGCCATAGTGTGAGCGTTCGGCATAGCGTGGTAGCGCTGTGATGAACGCTTTCACTTCTTGGGCTTCACTGGCTGCTTTTCATCAGGCAGGGTGAGGCCATTTTGGCGTGCCACAATAAAAAAATTAAATTAAAAAAAAACTTGTCTTTCAAATAAATCATTTCCTTTTGTATAGACTGTGCTACTCGGGTTGCTGTATGAGGAGTTGTCGTGGGACATCGGCTTGCCTTCTGATGATAACGAAGACTGCCTGCCGTGCCTGTTCCTGCAGTTCATGGTCGTCGAGAACGGGCTAAGGGTCTCCAAGATATTACAGGTAAGCTTTTACTTATTATGGTCCTCGTTTTCTCAATAGCTGTGATGTTGGCGGAATTCTTGGAACATGAAAATAGCATTTTATTTTCATAACTACTTTGGTTCTTTATAATATATTTTCTAACATTCTTTGTTTACAATAACTTGTGAAAACATGTAATTGGTACTTACTATATTTATCCTGGGTAGTTCCATACAAAACATCAATATTCATTCGACCAAAATGTATGGAACAACTGAATTTTATTTTCGAGTTAGGGAGTTGGTCCAATAGTAAGAGTTGTTCGTTTGTATCACGGGAGTCATCTCAGAAGGTTTGGACGGTGATAAAAAAGTCAACCTGTATTCAATTGTTTCCAAATTAGAAAATCAGTGACTCGTTTGTTTGTCGCACCTCCAAAAGATGGAATAGTCTACCAGCACACGTTTTCCCTCCTTCCTATGATATGGGGTCCTTCAAGAGAGGCGTGAAGAAGCACCTTGTGGGCCGGCAGAGTGAAGTTTACTGATGCTACGTTTGTTTCCACGCTGTACCAGTTGTCTTCGCGTGTGGACTTCATTTCCACTTAACATCAGGTGGGATGGAGTCATTTGCCGAGCTATGTATAAAAAAAAAAATCAGTTGGTAAACCCTACTTTTAATTATTAAAGAAAAAATGACGATTACCTACTGGTTCTTGATGAATACTGGTGCCACAACCTACCCTATGATCCACCATCTTATCTTAATATGTCGCCATAACATCAATACTTGTATGTAGCATTGATGTTTTCCGGCCGTGCCTTAGTAAGTAGTTTAGGATTCCGGGTGAACAACGACCTTATCATCCCTTAACATCAGGTGCATAAAGACACTGTGCTTACCCGTAACATATTAAAAAATATATAAACAGGGTATGAAAAGACCCTTAACGAAGCCGCAACATACGCATAGTGTACATCAAACTAAGAAACATTAAGTAAACATAAATGCTGGGAAACGACTTTTTTTTTGGGTATCAAAAACAGGTGTTATTTATGACACGCAATAGAACGCTTGCAACTTAGTGTGCATGTAGCGTACGATACGAGGCGACCGGCCGCGAGCCGCCGCATCATTGTGCCTTCGACATTCATTGCGGTTTGTAACTTAAAACGTCTCTTTTTAATTGGAAGAAAAATACTAATGTTTATGTAGAAGAAAATTTACTAATAACCTTTTTAAACAGATTCCGCAAAAACCGTAAAAAAAAAGTTTTGACTTTGTTCCTCGATATCTCCTTAACTATCAGGTTCCCAGGTATAGCTCCATACAAAAAAGTAATAGTAATGATGAGAACAATCTGTGTTTTTCGTTTTCGTTAAGCTTCTTTTCATACCCTGTATACTCCGACTCCTTTTCTGCTTAACATCAAGTAGAATGTATCAATGTAGTAATTTGCCAACATAAATACATATAAAAAAATGTCCGTTCCTCAGGTGTTCTCAAGGCAGGTGATAATGTTGGACACACTGATAGAACATTTCGCGGGTGAACACCGCAAACGACTGGGCCAGGACTCACCCGGCGACCACAACAATTACGACTACCACTCAGGTAATAAGAAAATTTTTTTTTGAGGAAACTACATTTCCTTAAAGCAGTCAAATATAAAAAATAAAGAAAAAAAAAATCAAATATAAATCAGTCAAATATAATCAAAACAAGGCTTCTTCTGGAAGAGACTACATGTTCTCATAGTGGTCTAATAATTAATATAACTGGACTTCGAAAGAGTTCGAAAGTACGATGCGCGAACAACGAGAAAACACAATACGCGAAATACGACTCTACAACGTGTAACAGAAAGGTGTAAAAAAAAGATCCAAAGCGTATCTCTCTCTATCTCTTTTACTCTAATTTGAAATGACGTTTACATGACAGGAACAAAAGCTCGGAATAACAATTCGGATCTTATTCTTTGTTTATTTGTAAGGCAGTGAGAGTCTTATGGCTACCCACATATTTTATATATTTATGGGGTATCATAATAACTATTTCCCCTTATCCCCCAGACTCCGGCAGCATATCTCTGCCTCCACTGTCTCGACCGGACTCCCCGCAGCGTCGACTCGCCAACAAGCTTTCTCGGCTTGCGCTCGCCACGCACGACGGCCGTGGTAACTTGCTAGGAGGTGCTGGCGATTGGAGCGCGGACCTTAGGAGAGCACAACCTTCGTGGCTACTGCCCAAGCATTAGTAACTAGAATCTCATCTACAAAATAAATATACATATTTTGTACAGACAACGTGTTTAGGTACTCTAACCGTTCAATCATATCTCATTATCATCATTTAATTTTATGTGGCAAAGAGATAATAATTTATTTTTCGAAATGTAATTTTCATCACCGCCTATAAGTAACACTGTTCTAAGGCCTTCTATCATGTGGAGCCATAACCCACTATATTGACAAAATGCGGGTTGGTTTGGTGACTGCCATATTTCGGCAACAATTGGAAGCAAAGGCTTAACGACGGCTTGCCAACAAGCTTTCTCGGCTTGCGCTCGCCACGCACGACGGCCGTGGTAACTTGCTAGGAGGTGCTGGCGATTGGAGCGCGGACCTTAGGAGAGCACAACCTTCGTGGCTACTGCCCAAGCATTAGCAATTTAACCTTTTCACCGCCCAACTATCCTGCACGCGATGTCCCGCTGTACGCCAACGTATAAATGTATTTTAATAAAGTAGGTACAAAGAAGAACTTCTATGGAAGTGCTGGCGTGGACGGCACGAAAATCTCGAACTTCTATAGAAGTTGTTGGCGGTAAAAAGGTTAACGAAGACTAGAATCTCATCTACGAAATAATTATACATATTTGTACAGACAATGTGTTTTTTCTTACCGTCCGTTATATTCACATTTTTATCATAGTAACTAGCTGTCCCGGCAGAGCTTGTTCTGCCCTATTTAAAACAAAGTTACATTGATTTTTTTATGTTAATAGCTGCCCCGACAGATTTTGTTGTGTCAAAAGTGGCCTGTCGCAGTCTAATAGAAATAAAATAACATTGAAAGACTTTAGTAACATCTAATGTGATGATATTTTTATTGTATGCCTTATGGTACACGATATTTTTTGTTTGATTACTTGGCGCGTAAATAAATAAATCTGACCTCTAATCAACTTGAAGGCATACCGAAGCTAATCCTAACGCGCCTTTGTTTTGTTTTGATTGACGTCAAATGTTAAGTGGTTTGTATGGGAAAAGAAAATTGTTGTTTTCACTATTTTCCTCGTATTTTTTACGTTTTTTCTCTCCATAAGGACCTTCCTCAGACTTCATCAAACACAACAAAAAAGAAACCAGCCAAATCGGTGCAGCCGTTCTCGAGTTTAGCGATTAGCAACACATTTAGCGATTCATTTTTATATACAATATCAAGAAGCGAACGTTTAAGGGGAGCATCTATACATCACACTGAGCATGCTCACCAAATTTGGTCCAAAACTACAGGCTCGTTACAGAGATAATCAAAAAAACATTATCATAATTCACCAAAAAATACACCCTTTCCAAACACGAACAGCCGTACTACACGCACACAAAGATAGCCGTGTGTGTATGAATGTCATACAATGGTTTTCAATTGTGTGCGTGTATCTGTACACTATCTTTTTATTGGCGTTTGCGTGCGTGTTAGTAAAGATACAGCATGTTTCATGATGTGCATTATTTTAATTGATTTAGTTTGTTAGAAAACATAACTTTGAAAAATCACTATAAAACTGGACCCCATTTTATGTCATTGTATTCAGAATGATGTATAGATACCGCCCTTAAACGTTCGCTTATTGATTTTGTTAGACCCTGTAGATAGATAAATGAGGAGATCCAGAAGATAAACTAAATACATGCCGTACTCGAACAACAGACCCTCACAGACACGGATCTCAGAACAGCTCAAAACAGTCCGAGCGCTGCTGTTGCGAGATTTCGTGTCCGTGAAGTCTGTGTTGCTCAAGCGCGTTGTATGAAGTTCCTCCTCCCTCTCTTTCGTGCTATAACTCTACGCTGCCTGTGGCGGTAGCCAAAGTAACATTAAGAAAACGATAGCGAAGTTCGAAAAGAATCAAATGTATGGGATTGACATAAGATTGACCACGTGATTTAGCGCGGCTTATGTCAATGCCATACATTTTATTCTTTTCGAACTTCGCTATCGTTTTCTTAATGTCACTTTGGCTACGCCTACAGGTTAGTTAGTTGGTTTTATGACTGCCATATTAGGCGTGTGGCTCGCCAACAAGCTTTCGCGCTCGCCACGCACTTAGCGCTGACCTTATGAGAGCACAACCTTCGTGGCTTCTGCCCAAGCATTAGCAACCTAACGAAGACTAGAATTTCATCTACAAAATAAATATGCATATTTTGTACAGACAACGTGTTTAGGTACTCTAACCGTTCAATCATATCTCATTATCATCATTTAATTTTATGTGGCAAATAAATAAATAAATCGTTTATTTGCACAAAACATGGTATAAAATGATAACATTAAACAATAAAAGGTGCTCATGTTTCGCTAATAAAATAGCATGCAAATAGTTTACAATGTCAATGATATTAATTTTGCAAAAAGATAATATATATTTTTTTCGAAATGTAATTTTCATCACCGCCTATAAGTACCACTGTTCTAAGGCCTTCTATCATGTAGAGCCATAACCCACTATATTGACAAAATGCGGGTTGGTTTGGTGACTGCCATATTTGCAAAGGCTTAACGACGGCTTGCCAACAAGCTTTCTCGGCTTACGCTCGCCACGCACGTCGGGCGGGGTAATTTGCTAGGAAGAGCTGGCGACTTGAGCGCCAACCTTAGGAGAGCACAACCTTCGTGGCTACTGCCCAAGCAACTTCTCTCAACTCTACTCAACTTTTTAAATGAAACGCGAAAAAAAAGTGTTACTAGAATCTCGTGTATAAAATAAAATATATGTTCGATAATCTATATTTTTATTAGAAAACCCATACACCATCATCATCATTACCTACCCTCTTATTTTTTATGTCCCCTCTACTGGGGCACGAGCCTTCCCTATGGATGGATAGGAAGAACGGTCCGTAAACCACCACGCGGGCCCAGTGCGGATTGGTGGTCCTGCCTGGCTACTTTTCAAGGACTTTAAACTGGGTGATAGCATAATAGCAGCTATAGCCACCATCGAGTACAGCTCCAAACAATTCTTTGCGTTACAGCAATGCGTTAAACAGCAGTAACATTTTCTGTTGCCTTACTTATGTAACTAGATATACGATTGTTGATAATAAAATCATACACTTTATTTTAACAACATTTATTGAATGCTGCAATAATAACATTACAAATTTTGTAAATAGTGTAAAACCCTATAAATATAACATTGTAAATGATAGAATTAAGTGCTTTTGAGTGATATCAGAGTACCTAAATATATACCTACCTATTCAAAGAAAAGATAAAAGACCTAAAACATGCTACCTACCTATAATCCCGCTAATAATTACTCTAAAACTAAAAAGCTTGTCACGTGCTACGATCAGTGTCCCATACAGACGCCAGTAGGTATTTTCATATTTCCAGTAGGTAGGAATGATTTTTTTTTGAAGAGATTTTGCTGTTTGCCTCAGACAACTATTTCAAAAGAGAAACTTTATATGCCTAAGGACGTTACAGAGATCTCTCTTCTCGTTTTCACCATTTAAAACTTTTCAAAACAGATATTTATCATTTACCTATCGTTTTTGTTTTAAAAGATATTGAAAAATATATGGCACACCAGACAGACGTAAGCTTAAAGCTTTTAAAGAAAACAGTTTTCAATAAAATTATCTCTCATCATTGTCTACAGTAGCACAAAATAAGATCACTGCAGAAGGTACAGTCAACAGCAAAAGTAGATGACATTTACTAGATTTCAAAACTAAGTTTCGATAGCGTAATTCAGTATTTTCTATATAACTACAGTCAAAGTCTGCAGGTACTAGTAGACACTCGAAGGTTTTTCGATGTGCGTTTAAAAAGTTTTGATTTTCATACCTACTGATTTCATATTTTGAAACTTGACCAATCATCAGTTACCTTTGCTGTTGACTGTACTGCGGAACAGCTCGGAACAGTCCGAACGCAGCTGTTGCGAATTTCCGTTAAGTGTTCGTAAGTGCGCATGAGTGTTCCTATAAAGTTTATCTACTAATGAATTTAAGAAACTAATGACATGGCAGCATGGTCTATGACCTCAGAAAACAAACTACACTTAAAAAAAAACAGATTTAAAATACATGTCGACAAGCCATGAATAAAACGTAGTGATTACTTGCTTAGTGGCCATGAACCGCTATACTCCTCAAGAACGCGGAATAATAAATTGTAACCGACATTTTGAAGCAGGCATTTCCCGGTCGCCTAATCTCTTGTTTTGGCGATTTGCACTGGCCGCCAAGATCGCCCGATTTGACCGGTACCAGACTTATTTTTGTGCGGGTTTTTGAAGTCTCGTGTTTACGGGAACAAGCCTCAGGCTCTGAAAGCCCTCAAGGACAACATCCGACACCAATGCGCGAACCTATCGCCTGAAGTTCTGGGCAAAATTGATGGAAAATGCCATAAAAAGGGCCCGTATGGTCATCAATGCTGGCGGCGGCCACTTGTGCGACATCATCTTCTCGACTTTATAGGAAAAATTCTAATGGATTAAACATACATAATCCACAAACAGAACCCAAGTTTTTGATTTGTAAAAAAAAATACAGCCAAAGAACATCGGGTGATTACTTTTGCCTCACCCTGTACGAAGCTTACATTCTGCAGTCCCCCTATTTTGTGACAGTAGATTGTAGTAACGAACAATACATGACTCTTGGTATACTTCGGGTTTAATAACGTCTACTTGTACTTGTTGTAGTAGTTCTTCACGCGATTGTACTCCTTGAGGAGAGGATGTTTGTCCAAGTAATCTTCTATGACCTTGAATCTGGGTCCCGAGAGGTCCTTGTGCCTGGTAAGCCTTACCTCTAAGGTATGCACTTTGAAGGACAGTTCAGCGCTGAAATATGAAAAATAATTAGGCATATTTTCATCAATAACAGTAATACGGTTTTTTTAAACCTATCTCAGGTACCTCAGAGAGACTTCCAGAGACTACGCCAGAGATCACACATACATTTACATTAGTCTCTCATATAACTTAATCATGAATGAAATTGTTGCACTAGACATAAGGATTCCCATGGATTAGTTCGACAAATTTCACAAAAGCATTTTTTCATGGTAGCGAATTTTCACATCGCGTTCTTTGTGAGAGGAAAATTTATGTATTTATTATAATTCTATTCTATTATACATATTAATAATATAGGAATATTTCGGCTTATACTGGTATGTTAGTTACGCTTTAATAGTTACAATTTAGTGAGTTTTGGACCCTTAGTCAAGCCGTGATCACAATAGCGAGCGACCACTTTAAATTGATCTTTTTTCACTTTTGATAAGATTTAAAATCAAAAACACAAATGATGAAAAAATTTCCACGAGCAGGGTTTGAACCTGCACCCTTCTGACATACCGGGTCAGGTGCTCTTCCAATTGAGCTATCGTGGTTCTAACCAGCCCGCCGAAATTATTCAACACTATTTACTTTTTACTTTGAAAGCCAAAGACGCCCATTCAATGTTAACAACTACCGTCATTAACATCCGATCATAATATTTTTAAAAATACTAAAGATCAGTTAAGAAGTAGGCAAGCTATTTATAAATGTTTATATATTTTTTAAAGCAAATTTTGTTGCGAACAAATTACAAAAACACAAATGTTGAAAAAAATTTCCACGAGCGATTTCGGCGGGCTGGTTAGAACCACGATAGCTCAATTGGAAGAGCACCTGACCCGGTATGTCAGAAGGGTGCAGGTTCAAACCCTGCTCGTGGAAATTTTTTCAACATTTGTGTTTTTGTAATTTGTTCGCAACAAAATTTTCGTTAAAAATTATATAAACATTTATAAATAGCTTGCCAGCGGAGGGTACATGTTTGTGTAGGTACTCGTTTTGGTTGGTGGTAGGGCTTGTTTGTCTGTCCAGCTAGCTACCACCATCTTAGCTTAATAAGTATGTCGCCATAACAGTTAGAGATAAGATAGCCAGTGCCTCAGTAGTTGAGGTTTCTGGGTGAAGTGCGCTTCCACCTCAACTCCAATATAAAATACAGATACGGCTCGTGGAATTTTTTTCAACATTTGTGTTTTTGTAATTTGTTCGCAACAAAATTTGTGTTAAAAAATATATAAACATTTATAAATAGCTTGCCTACTTCTTAACTGATCTTTAGTATTTGTAAAAATATTATGATCGGATGTTAATGACAGTAGTTCTTAACATTGAATGGGCGTCTTTGGCTTTCAAAGTAAAAAGTAAATAGTGTTGAATAATTTCGGCGGGCTGGTTAGAACCACGATAGCTCAATTGGAAGAGCACCTGACCCGGTATGTCAGAAGGGTGCAGGTTCAAACCCTGCTCGTGGAAATTTTTTCAACATTTGTGATTTTGTAATTTGTTCGCAACAAAATTTGCGTTAAAAATATATAAACATTTATAAATAGCTTGCCTACTTCTTAACTGATCTTTAGTATTTGTAAAAATATTATGATCGGATGTTAATGACGGTAGTTGTTAACATTGAATGGGCGTCTTTGGCTTTCAA
This sequence comes from Eudonia lacustrata, assembly GCA_947562085.1. Taxonomy (NCBI): domain Eukaryota; kingdom Metazoa; phylum Arthropoda; class Insecta; order Lepidoptera; family Crambidae; genus Eudonia; species Eudonia lacustrata. The sequence continues at coordinate 16,566,787 of OX387326.1, read as the reverse complement.
AGTAAAAAGTAAATAGTGTTGAATAATTTCGGCGGGCTGGTTAGAACCACGATTGCTCAATTGGAAGAGCACCTGACCCGGTATGTCAGAAGGGTGCAGGTTCAAACCCTGCTCGTGGAAATTTTTTCAACATTTGTGTTTTTGTAATTTGTTCGCAACAAAATTTGCGTCAAAAAATATATAAACATTTAAAATCAATGAAAAAATACAATTCAATTACAACCTGCTGATTAAAGGCCTGATTAAAAGTTAACCTGATATGAAGTTTAAAATAGAAGATACCTCAAAGCGAAATAAGCGCTTTCCTTTTCTGGCGACAGGATGAACTGGTTGGCTAGATACCACAATCTCTTGGCTTTGTACTCAGAGTTGAGCTGGAAACAATGAAACAGTTATTACATTTCTATGGCATTTTCTTACTAACAAAACCTTTTTTGGGTTCGTATGCTGGTATGAGAGTTCATTTAGTACATAACTCTAACATCTAACTTACTCCTGACAACTTTAAAGCCTACAAAGTCTTGTAGTTTTGTGTGCGGAGTCCCGCAACATTCATAACAGAATGAGTAGAGATGCTAAACGGAAATATATTCACATGAAGACTGACACACTTTGATCGTACAATTGAATAATTAGATCGATAAAACAATTAAGGTCAAACATAAGCACCAAACAATGGATCTATCTATGTATGTGCTTAACTGCCTCAGCGTGTCAAACGAACATTATTCGGACCATGTAACCCAGAAACTGTATATCTGCTTATCTGCCTTGCCTTGTCAAATCTGTCCTGCACCAAGTTCTACCAGGATCCTAGCCGCGGCCCCCAACGCTAACCGAACATTCGGACCAAGTAAGCACCAGAGTGTCTATCTCTGTTGGACTGCCTCACCTTGCCTTGACTTTAGTATGATCGATATAACAATTTAGTTTAAAAAATAAGCTTCAAAGAAAGTGTCTATTTTATGCCTGACTGCCTCACCGTGTCAAATCTCTCCTGCACCAAGTTCTGCCTAGCCAGTTGTTTGACCTGGAAGTCGTTCATGCACTGCTCGCGCACGAGGGTCGCCTCCTTGACGGTGAGAGGTGCGCCTGAGCCACGACCAGAGCCGAACATTCTCGCCAAGTACGGCGCCAGAGGATCTATCTCGGCTTCCTTCTCGCGCTCCGTCACCTCTGCTTTCTGAATCTCCTGTTTTTGTAGTAGTAAATAAAAGTAGTTTTAATATGAGAACATAAATTGAATGAGAAGAGCTAAATATACCGCATAGTGGTGTGTGTGCACATTATGAGAGGCCCATGTTCAACAACAGACTGATTATATGACGACGATGAACCTTTGTTAGACCGTGCACTAAAATTCAGGCTGTTAGCGCCCGCACCTGTTAGCGCTGCTTAAATTATTTTTCGAATCAGATTTTATATATTAAAAAAAAATCTTCTCTGTTCGCTCGAGTTAAAGATTAATAAATTATAGATTGCAGTAGTACTATCTAGTGAGAAATTAGTATATGCCTTATGAATTCGTCGCTAGATGTAACTGTCTGTACGTCTGTCTATACGACGACCGAACACGCGCTATCGCGTGGTTGTCTCTAAGATATTTCTTTGAGCGATAACATAGCAGACACAGCGCAACAGCTCACACTGAGGGCAGCATTTCATGTGCCCCTCAACTTAAGTCACGTTTCACCTTGGCAAGCAACGCGGTGCTGTCCTCGTTTGTCTTTAAACCACTAAACATCAACTATTAAAACAATTGAATGCTATCCTCGTTTCTCTCAAAAACAATTGAATATCAAACTTGCCTGTTCCCTCCAGCCTTTCTTGGCCGCCTCGTTTCGCTCAGTGTCGAACAACGCAACATACAACATTGGTTCTGTCAGCTCCTTGTGCCTCTGCCGCAGGTAGCCGTTGACGTCGGTCTCCCTGTCGCGGATGTGCTTCGTGGTCTCGTACTCCCATTCCATGTTGTCGCATAGAGCGTAGTACACGTTCAAGGGACGTGGTGGTTTGGCACATGGATCCGCCTGGAACAAATTGTCTGGATGTTTGTTTTCAGCCATTTAGGACGCATTGCACCGGTTTGATGCGAGTTATAGCCAGATCTCGAATCAGTGTGCTGTATATAAGCTGATGATGATGATGATTGTTCCAAAACCTGTGAAGTTAATGACAGACAGGGAGGTTCTGGTTTCAAAAGAAAATTAGTAGCCAAGCCCTCCAACGAAACACAGTGATGAAATCGACATGGTAAAGTCATTTTAAAATTATTGTTATCATAGGTTAGACTTCTATTTTTATTTATCAAATTGTTTAAACCATTTAAACATAATTATGGTAGCACATTTTCATAATGAATATCGTATTATTCTTTTTGAAATCAGGAGTTCAGGATAGAAATGTCAGCCGATAATTTGACTCCAAAAACTTACAATGTACCCCGAAGTTTTGTCCGGATAGAACAGTATCATGCCCCCGGTCTCAGCCAAGTTGGGTTTGATGAACTGCCTCGTGTCGTTGGTGACGAAGTTGTACGCGTAGTGGTACAACAGCTCGATGGTGTTCTCCTGGATGTGGAAGATCTTCTTCCAGATGTCGTCCTTCGCGGGAATGGCGTAGTTGCGGCTGTAGGTCTCAATGATGTCCTTCACTTGGCGCTTCGGTTCAGCCTTCGTGCCTTCCGTGTTGGTGATTATTCGAGATTCGAGTCTGCAAGGATTTGGAAAGATACGTGTTAAGAAGTTGAAGATTAATTGTCGATTCTTGGGAGACACAAGAACAAATCAAAGTCATTACGTTATGGTGTTTTTTATATTTATGATGGAGAAAGCTTGCTCTTGACTTTCATCTCAACTAATGGTGAGTGACGATAAATCTAAAGATGAAAGTATACTTACTCGAACGCCTTAACCACATATAACCTGGCTATATGAGTTTTAAGTGACGGATCACCACAATGCACTTATGGTGACAGCTTAAAAGATGGTTGTAGTTGGGTGGCTAGCCTGCGGACTTATAGCAAGCCCAGTACTAATCAAACAGCATAATTGCCCCGGTAGTCATACCACAAACAGAACCGGGGATAATTCTACAATTATAAGAAAGAAGAAGAAGCTACCTTCTTCTCGATAAAAGTTTTCCACAGGCTATGCCAGATAGTTTATGGCTTTATATCCTACGTTAACGAAGAGCTTAAAATATTTACGGAAAATTCGTAGTTTTTTTTCATCTATGTGGTACTTATTGTGGTCCTTTGTGATCGTTGTTTTTTTTAAAACTAGACCATAATAGCCGACTGTAATTTTAATGATCCAGACATAGAAGAAGGGTCACCTGTCATTCCTATCTGTGTAGTACTCGTCAAAGGTGAGGGGGGTGCAGACCAGCTTCGTGAGGTGGTCCAGCCTGGCATAGTAGTTGAACTCGAGCGTGCGCACGCCTTCCACGGACACCACTGGCGCGTCGATGGAGTACACGTGCTCTGGAACCAAACATAACTAAAAACATAGAATTTTACAAAAATAAATTTTGATGCTGCCCTTTTGAAACCTGTTGAGAAAGTTGCTTATCCTGCAAGATCACAACCCGAACGCGTTGCTGCGCTAATGAGACTCTTTAAATCACCGGTGAGAAATCTTCGTGGATTGTCAAGGCTTTGAACAACCCTGGAGGTTTTCCAGAAGCTTCTTTTCTTGGACCGTAGGAGTATCAATCCTTTACTAATATCATTCTAGAGGGTGCTTCTTAACATTTGAGACCTTAACCCGGGTATACAGCGTTGTTTCGTGAGCAAAGGATCGCTGAGTGTTGAAAATCGCTTTCCAAATCACTGAGAATTAGAGGAGAGTGAAATCTATTCTAACTGGTAGGTCACTATCCATTAGAGACAGAAAGAAAGAAAAAATGAAAAAAAAAAACTATTAAAGAGCTTATGTTAGGTACTTACTCAGAAGGTGGTCTCTCCTGCCAATCCCGAATATTTCCAGCACTTCCCGTTTGACGTGGTCTACCTTGACAGTTTCCATTTTGTCCACCCTGTTCTTGTAGTACTCGTATCTAAGAATTAGTAAAATTAGTGACTTCAATTTTAATTTCTTCTATTTATATTGTTAACGTGATATAGTTCTGTTTCTAGATCTTTTTTGGTTAGAGCTGCGCGTTGATAGAAGAGCAAGACAGAATCTCTTTTTAAAAGTAACAGTATTCAGATCTCAAATGATATGTTTTTGTTTCGTTTATATAAAATGTTGAAAAAAAATTTCACGAGCATTATTTGAACCTGCACCCTTCTGACATACCGGGTCCGGTGCTTTCCCAATTGAGCTATCGTGGTTCTATTCTAACCAGCCCGCCGAAATTATTCAACACTATTTACTTTTTAATTAATATGATAATCATTATCATATGATAATAAATATGTATTAGGAACTCGGTGAGGCCGTCTCTAACGTCTGTAACTCTAACTAATTATCTTCTTTAATGGTCCATCAATTTATAAATAAGTAGACATTATTAATCTCACGTAAGCAGAGGCACGGTGAGCGCATAGTCGTCGAATATCTTGATCCGTTTCACGATGCCGTCCCTCTCTGAGTACGGCGCGAACTTCTCAAGCAGCACCTTCTTGTAGTGTATCACTTTGTGGCTGCCTGGGTATCTTTGCTCGAACTCTGAAGTATATACGAAGAACACCAATAAGTATAAGTGCAGTATCAGTGTTGATTTTAAGTATGTACCTACGTCACCAAAAGATGGCGTTGTTTATACCCTCGCGAATGACATAATGTCATAATATCATATTACAAATCAGACCAAACACAATATGTGTAGCGTTGGAGAGAATCCAATCCGGGATCTGCTACCCGGGAGCCCGGTGGTCATAATACAACACAGAGGCCCCGATCCGATCCGAACCCTTCGGAGAATCTAGTAGGGCACGGGGACACGCACTTTTAAGTGTGTGATGCCGTTCCCTCTAGAAAACCTCCGAAGGTGATTCGTTTCACACGGCTTGAGGTACCCTTTACATACCTCGCCGCCCGCAAAAAAGCCCGGTGACGCTGAAAATGCCGTTTGAGTCAATCATTAAACAACACAGAGGCGGTGGTAACTGTCCGTTTATTTGCATACTTCCTATGACCACCGTCTGATTCTGGAGAAACCCTTGAAGGTAAACAAAAGGTCGCGGCATTGCGCTACCAAGTCCTCGTACGTACCACGGCAGATTCTACGGAGACCTTCGATGCAATATCGAGAGCGGGGAACGCGTGAGCACCTTTAAAGACTATAGGACCTCAGTTCTGGATGACCGTGTGAGAGACCAATGGTCTTAGGAGAAGTACCTTCCGAAGCTAGGCAAACGAGAAAAATGAGAAGCTAGCTAACCTAACTACTACGTCATATATTACCATCATCATTATCATCATCATCAGCATCATGGAAACTACACAAGGAGAACGGGCCACAAATCACCGCGCCCAGTGCAGATTGGTGGCTGATAACGACTGCTAATGCAGCCGAGACCAACGGCTTTATGTACCTCCCAGAGCACGGAAAGACTGCGTAACAATAATTGGGGTCTCACCATCAGCTGTGATATCCAACTTCTCCACCCAGCTGGCGGGCATGTCCAGATGCTTCTCAGTGTCGACAGCTGTTCTCTTATCAGTGACGTCTACTCCTATCATCATGCGTCTGTAGTAGGGCTCGCCTGCCAGCATGTGCTCCCAGCAGGAGAGCTCGGCAAGGTCGTAGTTTAAGGATCCGAGGCCTTCCTCACAGCTCTGAATGTTCACCTGGCGTGTTATTATGCGTTAATGAGATTTTACTAAACCGGTAAACGGAGAACAGGTGATTCGTGATCATTGATCAACCATTGGGTATTATATACATATCACTGCTGGACTCAAGTTTTCCCACAAGAACAATAATCAAGAGCGTCCGCGTTCATAGAGCAGCACTGCGTGAGGCGGGTCGCCCATCGCTTGCAATGCGGGTAATATACCTACCTACATGAAAAACAGCACGCCGCGCCGCCGCCGTCGTCGCACGCTTGACGCAGTGGACGCCCTACCTAATAGTAGTACATGGGCATAAAACAGCCCACCACTCTGACACAACAAATGACTGTGAGAGGGATAAGAATATCCGAAGTTGTTGCAGGTCTATGAACTCGGTGCTTGTCATTTGTGATTTCGAGTCATCCCCGTGGCAGAGAAGGGACGGTGCCTTCTTGGTTTTTAGTAGCTGAACGAGGGAAGAGGAGGAAGTATTTTACCTAGATAAAAAAAACGTATTACGAGAAACATAACATGGCATTTTATTGCCATCCGATGATGTATGTCACAACACTTAAAATATTTGCATGCTATACTGAACCATCAATCTACAATCTTAAAAACCTTCTACATTGTTCCTTACATAGTAATTCTCATGATTGTACAATGCGTCGAGGTGTTGGTACTGCGGTGCGTCGAGCGGGTAGCCGGTCCCATCGCTGGGCTCGATGAAGAAGGGCTCCTCGACGCCCATGAACCCTGGCAGCACCAGCACCCAGGCGTGGGTGCGCCACCCGTCGATGGGGTCTGGTGGTGGCTGCTCCAACTCCTGTTTACAGTTGAGATTTGAAAATATTCTTGGTATTGCAAGTTTCGTGGCAAATGTATGAGGTTATTCCATTTTACCCTATTGATTTGCCCCATCAATGGGATAAAGTAGACTTTTTCCATTTCTCTCCATTAACTGGTCCTTGAAATCGTAATGGAGGATAGTAAAGACTTTTATTTTAACATTAGTAAGTAATAGGATCTCTGGTAGGGCTTGTTTGTCTGTCTGGCTAGCTACCGCCATCTTACTTAAATATGTCACAATAACATTAATGTTGGTGGCACTGTTGTGTTCCAGCAGCTAGAGATAAGATAGTTAGTGCCTTAGTAGTTGAAGTTGCCTTATCATCACTTAACATCAGATGAAATGAAAGGCAACTGCTTACCCGTGAGGAATAAAAAAGAAAATTGATAATAGTCCTGTTTCTGTTAGCCCATCCAGAAAAGCTTATACTACAGAATAGATAAAAGAACTTCTATACGCTTGTGTTCCCAGTAGTCCCAAAGTTTCCAGACCTATAAGGTCTGGGAACATTCTTCTCCACAGCTAAAAAACAGACGTCCTGAATGGGTAGTAGGTAAAAAAATTTGGACGATTCAAAAGCACTTTTCTAAAGTTTATTTGAATAAAAATACTTGACTTTGACTTTGACTAAAGGGAATTGAACCACAATCCAAGCATCCACTTCGTGCGGTTTCCGATCACGCTTCCGACAATATTTTCTTACCGGTCTAACAATATCGTAAACTGTGTCCCGATTTTAACATTTGGCATAATAGTGAAAATACCAAAATCATGCCTCGAGTTTTATAATTTGTAACAAACGAAGAGGGAAATTACATAAATGCATTTGAGAAATACGCACCGCTATCCGCCGCTGCTTCTCTGCCTCAATTTTATCTAGCTCCGCCTGAATTTTAGCCGCTTCCTTTTCGTCCATCTCCTTGCAGTATTTCGAAGTGAGGTCCGGCAGAGGCACCAGCCTGTAGCGAGGCTCCTCTTCTGGTGGTGGTTCTTCTTCTATTTTCTGTGACAATTTTAACGAATTTTCAGAGTGGTTTTACCTATTTTACCTATTTTTAACCGCCTCTGTGGTCTAGTGGCTAAGACCACCGGTTTAGACCCAGAGGTCCCGGGTTCGATTCCCAGCGGGGGGTATATGTTTGTGTACTCGGTTTGGTTGGTGGTAGGGCTTGTTTGTCCGCCTGGCTAGCTACCCTCTATCTTATCTAAATATGTCGCCATAACATGAATGTTTGTAGCATTGTTGTGTTCCGGCAGCTAGAGATAAGATAGCCAGTGCCCTCACTAGTTGAGGTTCCCGGGTGAAGTGCGCTTTCATCATTGGCCTTATCATCACTTTACATCAGGTGAGATCAAGGCACTGTGCTTACCCGTAAGATACAAAAAACAAAAAAAAAATACCAATACAAAATTTTATAAGCATGGCTATTTTATCTAAAGCTGTGCTGTGCCTAAATCAATGAAGCACATACCTAGAAGAACATTGTAATTAAAAAAAAGAAAATTGATATTATTCCTGTTCCTAGTTAGCCCATCCAGAAAAGCTTATACTACAGAATAGATAAAAGAACTTCTATACGCTTGTGTTCCCAGTAGTCCCAAAGTTTCCAGACCTTTAAGGTCTGGGAACATTTTTCTCCATAGCTAAAAAATAGACGACCTCCTTGGTCGAGTGGTTTGTACACCGGTTTTCATGGTGTCGCCATCTCTGAGGTCCCGGGTTCGATCCCCGGTCGGGTTTATTTAGAAATGATTGTTTTTCTAAATTGTCTCGGGTCTGGGTGTTTTCTATGTATAATAAGTATGTATTTAAGTATTTTAAGTATGTTTATTCGTTTCCTAGTAACCATCTAACGAGTTTCATAACGAAGCTTCTCTTGGGCTAAAGTTTATTATTATTTTATTATTTATAATTAGTTACGTCGTTCTAGCTGTAAGATAAGACAGAAGGTAGCTGACGTTGCTGCTTTCTGACCTTGGAACCCCCTACTCAACTCGCACTTTGGTTGCGTTAAAATGAGGCCTCGAATGGTCCGGGTGCCTGGTTTACTATCCGTATTCATTCGATTACGTTTTCGAAAACGCAAACTAGTATCGCATTGAAGCAAGTCTCCTGGCGACATACGAGAAGAGTAAAAATTTTGTCATACTAATTCACTTTTTCGTTAACGTTAACGAATGGCGAATGATACTCACACTTGGAACCCTGATTTTGATGGACAATGCCCTTGCTGAGTTTTTTATTTTTTTCTCCAACCCTGTAGATTTACAAACCTATTTAAGACTAGTGTCTCAAGAGTGTTGCCCCGTGGACACGTATAGTCCACTACCTAGTACCCAGATAGATTACCGGAGCTGAAAGCTCGCTCACTTCTCGTTGTACAAGAGTACAACTCGCAGTTTCCACTGCTTGAGTCGTCAACTCTAAAGGCGACTACCAAATGTTCTCTTTGGTGGCGGCGATGTAAGCCCACTCACTTCTCAGTACCTATCATCAGGTACTTCGCCAGTTCCAGAGTCCAAAAGACAAAAGACAGTCTGGTACCAACCTCAGTCTCGTCCGGTATATCAGGGCAGACGGTGCGGTACCGTATGGCCATGCAAACGTGCCCTCGGTGCTGCCGATAACGACATAAGCGTTGAGGTTAATGAAAGGAATAACAAAAGCAAAAGACAGTCCGGCACCAACCTCAGTCTCGTCCGTTATCTCAGGGCAGACGGTGCGGTACTAAATGGCCATGCAGATGCCACGCTTGGTGCAGCCAATGACGATGACGTATTCCACGTTGTGGACAATGAATGGAAGAAGAAGAAAGACAAAAGACAATTGGGCACCAAGTACTATCCTCAGTCTCGTCTCGTTCGGTACCTCGGGGCAGACGGTGCGGTACTATATGGCCAATTGGCCATGCACACGTCCCACTTGGCTCAACCGATGACGACGTATACGTTGCGGTCAATAAAAGGAAGTAAAGAAAGACAAAGACTGTCTGGCGCCAACCTCAGTCTCGTCCGGTATCTCAGGGCAGACGGTGCGGTATCGTATTGCCATGCAGACGTCCCGCTTGGCGCAGCCGATGACGACGTACGCGTCGTAGCCAGCGCCCGTCAGCCAGGACACCAGGACATGAGCCAGCTCGAACGGGTTGCCGCTACGACGGATGATGGCGGTGAACGGTGACATTAGACGCTCCGGCTGGAAAATGGCAGAACGTTACCGTTGGGCAACTGCAACGGTTGTGGAGGCCCACGACATGCATGGTCTCATAATAATTTTTGTTTTAATTTTCATAAAGCAAGTATGTAATTTGAAGCTCGATGGCATAGTGGTCTGTGCTTCAAAATTTTGACACAAAACCTTATGGTTTATTATTAACTAACTACCTTTTAGCTTTGTAAGTCTTAAAGACAATAAGAAAGAAGCATGTTTATTTCATTTCATATACTTACCTACAATTTTTTTTATTTTATTATTTATTACCATAATAAAACATGCACAATAACAATTATGTTTTTAGTCGCATCTTTAAACCACTAAGGTTTGTCATAACGACTACATTCACAATACTCTTAACTAAGTACATTTAATAAGTACAAAATAATTTAAATTTACTATAAAGAAGATAGGGTAACAACATCTACGAAATATTTTTTAAGTTATCAAGAAAGTAGGCCTTAAGTTAGGATTTAAGTTATTTTTTTTTTTTTTTTTTTTTTTTTTTGGAGAGAGACTGCTGGTTGCCTAGGGGCATTTCCAGCTTCACCGGGCTTGTTTTAGGGGCGGCGAGGTACGTAAAGGGTACCTCAAGCCGTGTTGAAACGAAACACCTTCAGAGGATTTCTAGAGGGGTACGGCATCGCACACTTAAAAGTGCGCGTCCCCGTGCCCTTCCAGAGTCTCCGAAGGGTTCGGATATTTAAGTTAGGAATTAAGTTAGGACTTAAAAGGTAGGATTACATACATCTTCACGCTGTGTGTTTTCCCAAATATAATTTTGAATTGAATGACGAGAAGAGAGACAAGACACTTTATATTTAGTATTTAGTTATTACACTGTGAAATATGTTTATTTAATAAATATTGTATTTATTATTTGCTAACTCAATAACGTTTCAATAGACGAATCTACGCCCTACCTCGATGGTGTACAAATTTTAGTTTACGCTAAACGCTAAATAGGTCGAATGGTGAACAAAGCTACCACCAGGCACTCCGAACCAGTGGCGGTAGCCAAAGTAACATTAAAAAAAGCGATAGCGAAGTTCGAAAAGAATAAAATGTATGGGATTGACATAAGATTGACCACGTGATTAAGTGCGGCTTATGTCAATCCCATACATTTTATTCTTTTCGAACTTCGCTATCGTTTTCTTAATGTTACTTTGGCTAAGCCTACTGAATGCCCCGGAGAACCTAGTAAGGTACTCGACAGGCTCGCGTGATCCCCTAAAAATTCTTCAGGGTTTGTTATGGTTTATAGAGTTGAAAGCCAAAGTTCTCTCTTAGTTGTTGAAAAGTGAAATGAAATCACTACATAGTATAAAACAAAGTCGCTTCCCGCTGTCCCTATGTATGTATGTATGTATGTATGTAAGCTTAGATTTTTAAAACTACGCATCGGATTCTGATGCGGTTTTTTTTAATAGATAGAGTGATTAAAGAGGAAGGTTTATATCTATAAATACATGCATAATATAGTAGAGAAACACTGATAACGATAGATAAATAAATAGAAATACGATTTATTTGTTTTGTTGTCATAGAAACTGTCATAGCGGTACGAAGTCCGCCGGGTCAGCTAGTATATAATATAAGTAATTTGTATTGGCGTAGTTGTCGTATAATATAGTACAGGTACCTATTAATATTTTTTTATAGACGCTGCTTTTCAAGGAAAATAACAAAGCAGTGCCATCTATCGAGCTTTTCCAAGATGAAAACGGCTGTAAAGTGCGCTTTCGCAGGATAGCATTGTGGATAAAAAAATGCTCCAGCAGTTATTGGTATGTCGTGTAGGTGGCGTTACTAGTCATCATCATCATCATCTCAGCCAAAAGACGTCCACTGCTGGACAAAGGCCTCCCCCAAGGATCTCCACAACGACCGGTTTTGTGCTGCTCGCATCCAGCGGCTTCCCGCGACCTTCACCAGATCGTCGGTCCACCTTGTTGGAGGCCTGCCCACACTGCGCTTTCCGGTACGCGGTCACCACTCCAGGACTATCCCGCCCCAGCGGCCATCAGTCCTGCGAGCAATGTGACCTGCCCACTGCCACTTGAGCTTAGCAACTCTTCGGGCGATGTCGGTTACCTTTGTTCTTCTGCGGATCTCCTCATTTCTGATTCGATCACGCAGAGAAACCCCGAGCATAGCCCTCTCCATTGCTCTTTGAGTGACCTTGAGCCTTTTTATGAGGCCCATAGTGAGCGACCACGTCTCAGTCCCGTATGTCATCACTGGCAACACACACTGGTCAAAGACTTTCGTCTTGAGACACTGCGGTATATCGGACGAGAAGATATTTCGTAGCTTACCGAACGCTGCCCAGCCTAATTGGATTCGACGATTGACCTCTTTGCTGAAGTTGGACCTACCTAGCTGGACCGTTTGTCCCAGGTAAACATAATTGTCCACAACTTCAAGGGCAGAGTCCCCAACCTTCAGAGGAGTGGGTACGACACGTGAGTTCGACATAACTTTCGTCTTCTCCATGTTCATTTTAAGACCCACTTGTTGAGAGACTCTGTTGAGGTCACCGAGCATTGCGCCGAGGTCTTCCAGGGTCTCAGCCATGACCACTATATCGTCAGCAAACCGAAGGTGAGTGATGTATACGCCGTTGACGTTGATGCCGAGTCCTTTCCAGTCCAGAAGCTTGAAAACATCTTCCAGTGCAGCAGTGAACAGTTTCGGAGAAATCACATCTCCCTGTCTCACTCCTCGCTGCAACTGGATAGGTTTCGAGCTCTGGTCCTGAAGACGGACTGACATAGTGGCGCTTTCATACAAACACCTCAACACTTCGATGTACCGATAGTCAATTTGGCACCGCTGGAGAGACTGTAGCACGGCCCATGTCTCAATCGAATCGAAGGCTTTTTCATAGTCCACAAACGCTAAGCAAAGAGGCTGGTTATACTCTTCGGTCTTCTGTATAACCTGCCGCAGCGTATGTATGTGGTCTATGGTGCTGAAGCCTTTTCGGAAACCGGCTTGTTCAATAGGCTGGAAGTCATCAAACCTGCGTGCGAGACGATTCGTTATGACTCTCGAAAACAGCTTGTAGACGTGGCTTAGAAGTGAGATGGGCCTGTAGTTCTTCAGCAGGGTTTTGTCGCCCTTTTTGAAGAACAGTACCACCATACCTTCGTGCCACGTCTCTGGCGTTCTGCCCCCTAGTACCACGGAATTAAATAGCTTCTGAAGAGCTACGAGTACCGGTCTTCCGCCTGCTTTCAGAAGCTCGGCCGTAATTCCGTCAGCACCTGGTGCCCTGCCATTTTTGAGCTGTTTGAGAGCCATACTAATCTCGTATAGGCTGATGTCCGGGATGTCTTCGGTATAGTGCCGGGTTAACTTAGCTCTAGGGTCTTTAGCTAAGCTTTGTACAGGTGGCCGTGTGGATGTGTAAAGCTGTCCATAGAACTTCTCGACCTCTCCCATAACATCGGACCTGGTCGTGACAGTTCTGCCGTCATCGGTTTTCAGCGTCGTCAGTTGGCACTGCCCAATACCCAGATCTCTTGCGAACACTTTTGAGCCTTTGTTCCGCTCAATGGCCTCTTTAATACGATTAGTATTAAATTGGCGCGTGTCGCGAGTCATAGACTTCGAGATCTGCCTATTTAGCCGCCGAAACTGAGACGCATCACCTGAGGAAAGCAGAACCATTGCGCGCCGCTCTTCCATTAGTTTTAGGGTATGGTCTGAGAACTTTTTGGTTCCTTTTGCACGGTGGGTTTTAAAGAACTTGGACCCAACCGTTTGGACAGTTTCCACAAACCTGTTGCTGTATTCGTCCACATTTTCGCAATCATTTAGGCGCTCGAAGCGATTCTGCAATTCGAGCTGAAAGCTTTCGGGGTTTTGGATTTGGATGGGTGCAGGACGGAGCGTAGACCTTACCAATCGACGTCTTTCCAGCTTAACGTTGATATTCAATGTGCCTCTTACCAACCGGTGATCGGTGCCAGTTTTAAACGCATTGATCACAGTGACATTATTGAATATTTGCTTCCTCGTCGACATGATAAAGTCAATCTCGTTTTTGGTTGCACCATCGGGACTCATCCAGGCCCACTTGCGGTGTTCAGCTTTCCTGAAAAAGGAGTTCATCATAAAGAGGCCCTCCCTCTCAAGAAAGTCCGCCAGCAGTTGGCCCCGGGAGTTCCGATTACCAACCCCAAATCGTCCCACTCTCATCTCATCGCCGCTTCGTTTGCCCAGTTTTGCGTTAAAGTCTCCCATGACAACGGTGTAATGAGTTTTGGAGGCTTGTATGGCTCTAGAGATGTCCTCATACGTAGCTTCCACCTCATCGTCAGGGTGTGTCGTAGTAGGAGCATAAACCTGTATGACCTTCAACGAATACCGTTTGGTTATTCTGAGTATAAGGTACGCTACCCTAGGCGACACACTCCCGGTCTCGACAACGTTGTTCACGAGGGTCTTGTGGACGATGAACCCGACACCACCTTGGGACAGTTGTTCGCCCTCCCGGAAATAGAGCAAGTTACCGGACTTGAGGATTATCGAGTCCTCCCCCTCTCTTCGGACTTCAGATAATCCAACTATGTCCCATCGTATCTTGCTCAATTCTTCCTCCAGTTCGTGAATCTTCTCGTCAGTCCGTAATGTGCGCGTGTTAAATGTTGCCAGGGCCAGAGTTCGTTGTTGGCGGTAGCCAGGTCTCTGCCGGAGATTCTTAGCACCCCCTGCCCCGTCGCTGCCTTGGCCGCTACCGTAGCTAGGGCGAGCGGGGCCGCCGGGGACTAGGGGCCGGTTTTTGCTGGTGTGCATGTCATGGGGGGGTATTTGCCATAATCGCCACGCTTGGCAGGCGGGTTGGCGATCGCAGTAGGTTGAAGGTAACCTCAGAGAGATGCTGCTGCCCATCCTCTGGAATGGTCCCTTAGTCGCCTTTTACGACACCCACGGGTTGAGATGGGGTGGTGCAATTCTTTATCCCCGGCACCACACGGGAAGTCATATCTAAATCAAATCATATCAAAATCAAATAATATCAAAAAAATATTTACATAAATCTAGTCATATCAAAATCAAATAATATCAAAAAAATATTTACTTTCAAATAAAAATGAAAATAACAAACAAAAATTAAATATGAAATAAAGAAGTGAAACCGAAAAGGACCCCACTAAGCATATATTATGTTGCAGCATGAACATCACCTCTTTTCACCAGGTTAAGCATTAATTATTACTTTATATTGTATTAGCTGTGCCCCGCGGTTTCACCCGCGTAAAATTAGCTCTCAAAAAAAAATATTGTCCCGTTTTTGCAACATTTTTCATTGCTGCTCCACTCCTATTAGTCATAGCGTGATGTAATATAACCTATAGCCTTCCTCAATAAATGGACTATCCAACACAAAAATAATTTTTCAATTCGGACCAGTGGTTCCTGAGATTAGCGCGTTCAACCAAACAAACAAACACACAACCAAACTCTTCAGCTTTATTATATTAGTATAAATACAAAATTATACATTATATTACAATTACTAGGAGAAGAGCTCAATGCGCCCGGTCTGCGATTGATAAGGTTAAGCAACTTTCGCAAAGGTCGGTCTTCGGATGGTTCACCAAAAATGTATCAGCTCGAGTTCCTCCGTGCTTTGAAAGGCACGTAAAAAAGCCGTTGGTTTCGGCTGCATAAGCCTTGCTGCCTTCGTTAACAAACACCAATCCGCACTGGGCACGCGTGGTGGCTTATGTTATGGCCCGCGTTCTCCATCTAAGTACAGAGACGTCTCGTCCTCGTGTCCCAGCAGTGGGACACAAAAACGAGCTGGTGATGACGATAATTACAATTATTACAATTTAAAATATTTTTTTTACTATATTTTAAATAAGTTGTCAAAGGTGTGGTACATTAAAACGAACCATTTTTTTAAAGAAAGTTTGCTGATTGCCTTAAACGGCATTTTCAGCTTCACCGGGCTTTTTTGGGGGCGGCGAGAAGTTTATAGGGTTCCTCAAGCCGTGTGAAACGAATCACTTTCGGAAATTTTCTAGAGGGAACAGCATCACGCACACAGTGCGTGTCCCCGTGCCCTACTAGATTCTCCAAGGGATTCGGATCGGATCGGAATAAAACAAAGCCTACCACCAACCAAATCTAGTAAAAACATGTACTCCTGGCAATCGAACTCGCGACCTTTAACTGTTATACTTACCGAGTGGTGTAACAACACTACAAACAAATAAATAATGAATTATGTAAATAATGATAAGTATAATATAATATAAATATAAAGATATATCTAGAATAAATTAATATATATGTGTAAATTAGTTTGTTAGTGCAATGTTTGTAATGTTTTCTTTTTATATAAATTGAAGTGTCTACAAGGATGCAGTAGTGTACAGTAGTGCTCTAAACTTTGCCGGTGCCCTTACAGGGTATCACACGTCTTATGTAGGTACTTTATTATTTTTCTGTTACCTTTGTAATACCGTGTGATATGCAAATAAATGAATACAAATACAAATCCGGTTAAATCTTTTTGTAACAACAAACCCAAGTCACTCGCAAATCGAGTTAAAATCGAAGCGAAAAGTTCAGTTTGTTTTGGCACGAATATTATAAAAGGGGCGCAGGAGGGCGGGCGGGGGGACCTCCACCCCTCAATCGGAACCAAACTTCGGGAACAAAGTCGCCAACAACTTTTCGCGCTTTCGCTTTCCACTGCGCCAACTTTGTTCGTTCACTTTCACAGTTTCCCTATTTTTCTCTGTGTTTTATTGTTAATGCGCTTTGGTTGCAGTCTCGCGTCTAGAGTGGATGCCTGGTGGTTACTTATCTATGTCGGTGCGTTGACTTTTATACTTTAAAAGTTTCTGCGTAACATAAAGTGTGAAACTTAAGACGACGCATTGGTAATTTACGTGGCGGGGATCTTGATTTTTCTCAACAATTACAAAACATATGAAAGTGATATTTGATGACATGATTTTTCATTTAATTGACTTCATTTTGTTAGTTGCAGAAACACGATTTGTCAACTTTTATAATGGAGAAAAAAATGTCAAAGTAACCTCTTTTAAAACATAGATTCACATTTTACAGGCTAACCAGACCAAATTAAGCATCAAAATTTTCTTAGTAGATTAGTCTTAACACACACTTCAAAATTGTAGTTCATTTTTTTTAAATAATTTGTGTTAATTTGAAGGAAAAAAAACCAGTTTTTCTTATGGTACGGGGCGCAAACGCTCGTATCAAAACGTATGAGATTTATTGTTTAGCGATGCGTCGCCTTAAAGAGAAAATTTATTCACAAATAATCTCAATCTAAGTTACAAGATAAATATTTATAAAATATAGTGAAAAAATTAAATGCCCACCTGACCCAGCCAGGAATCGAACCTGGGTCTTCCGCAATCCGGGCGGCTGCACTGACCATTATGCTACCGGGAAGGCTGCAATGGCTGGCTGTGCAGTAATTAGCACTTAAAAATTAAAAATAAAATTTAAAAGAAAATATTACTAGGAAAAATCAATTAGTCTCAGGAAAACCGCACATCAAGTGTAACAATAGCAATGCAAAACCACCTCTATTAAATTCGAAATAAGGGTGGTTCTTAATCCATAATGGCCAAGGTCAAACGCTTAATGAACCAAATTAAGCAGAGCCTGGACTCCGCGTCTAATGACTGACGTATAAACGCATACAATAAGGTGCAAATTGGTTTGTACAGTTCGGTGGGAAATGAGGGATAGCAAAGACTATAATTGTAAACTTCTCTAATTATTAATTAAGAATGAGACAATTAGAAAAACACACTTAATGCCGTACTGAGACGTCAATTAAGTTTTAATGAAAATTAAATCTCTTGCTGTCACTTTCTTATGTATAGTGCTAAATAGAGAAGGAAAAAAAAACTTTCCTACACTCTCACCAATTATCTAAAAACTCGTTAAATGGCTACTAGACAACGGCTAAACATACTTAAAATACTTATTATACATAGAAAACACCCAGACCAGAGACAATTTAGAAAAACCATAATTTCTAAATTGACCCGACCGGGGTCGAACCCGGGACCTCAGAGAGTGCGACACCATGAAAACCGGTGTACAAACCACTCGACCAAGGAGGTCGTCGACAAAGACATTTAATTGTCATTAAAATTAATTGACGTCTCTGAGTACGGCAGTTAGTAGGCATAATAGGCAATCTACTATATTATACATATGTAAATATACAGGGTGTTTAACAATACTTGTATAATTCCTAGTATGGCAGAGTATGTAGCATGCATAGAACCCCGGCAATATATGGCCGAGATTTTGAAGTTGTTTGTGACTACCCTAGATCCAACTAATACTTATTAGTTTCAAACAAACAGCACTGCAGCAGTCAAAACGTTTAAGGGAGCGCAGAGCAAAAATTCCAAAAGTGCAGTCACGGTTAAGTTGATATAATTGAAAATACTATCGTATTTAATAAACAAAATATATATTTAGTATCAAATAGAACGTGTTTACAATTAGTCCGATCCATAAATTCATAACACACTATAGTTTTTTCTACAATACTTATCATTTAAAGTTGGGCAAAAATAATGAAGACGAGTGGCGGCGCGGCGTTTCTCATAGTTAATCTAATTTATTGTACCTCTGATTTTGTCTAAGAAACAATCACCAATGGCAAAACTACAAATCGTCCGTCCCACATTTTCGATTTATCAAGCGGTTATTTAAATTATTATTTTTCAAATTAACACGTTAAATTCCCTATACAAAATTAGTATGGCCGCGCGGCATCAAATAAATATGGACGAAGACATTTCAAATAAAATATATGATACTTGTCACTTATATAATATATACTTAACAAAATATTCTGAAAGCTTTTATGCAAGTAAATCTAGATACGTAAGTACTGTGCTTCTATTTTCTCTAAGACTATCGGTAATGAGCGCATTTTCGAATGCAACCGAATATTAATTTCCATGTCCTCTAATTATTATATCTACGGTGCTCACAAACGACTTACTTTTTGTAAGATCGACAATCGGACCGATTTTTTGCCGAGGTTTTATTTATCATCTATTTTGTAACCGTCATTTTGTAGGCTTAGTACCGCTAGCTCCAAAACTTGTATAGGACGTGTGCGTTGCAACAAAGAACTTCAATCGTTTCATTTTCACCGACTAAAATATCGGTCACCGATTATCGGACGTGGGCGACGACCCGGCGGCTCCAATAATAATTTGAATACAGAACGTCTTACCACAGTTTAACAAGGTCTTACTTTATTAGTTCTTTTGTTTTTGATTTCCGTGTGAACTATACACATAGAGCTGTAAAACTATAAATTGTAAATCAAATTAAAAATTAACTAACAATAGCCTTTTCCCTCAGTCTGAAAGAGTAGTATCAACTCTATATACCTACCCTACTAGCGGCTGCTCGTGGTTTCCCCCGCATGGTTTCCGTTCCCGTGGGATTACCTGGATAAAAAGTATCCTATGTGTTATTCCAGGTTATAAACTATCTGTATGCCGCATTTCATCCAAATCCATCCATCCGTTGCAGCGTGAAGAAGCAACAAATATACGAACATACATACAAACTTTCGCATTTATAATATTAGTAGGATAAACTGATAGAAATCCGACGAACAGCCGAAACACGAAGTTTGCCGAGAGACATTAAGAAAATCGTTCCTCACCATCCATCCATCATCAAGGAGCTTCATAGAGAGGCGACGGACGGCGAGCCGCAACTCTGTCCATCGACAGTCACGACTACTCTGCCGAGAGTGCCCGATTAATACCGAATTACTAAATAGATACGCTTTAAATATGGTTTTGCATATTATCACGATATTCTTCATTGATTGCATGTCTATGTTTAAGGATTAAACTGCATACATAATTATTTAAAAAAACCAGCCAAATGCGAATCAGACTCGCGCACGAAGGGTTCCGTCTCATATCTATAAAAACGAGCAAAAAGATCACGTTTGTTGAATGGGAGCTCCCTTAAATATGTATTTTATTCTGTTTTTTAGTATTTGTTGTTATAGCGGCAACAGAAATACATCATCTGTGCAAATTTCAACTGTGTAACCATCACGGTTCATGAGATACAGCCTGGTGACAGACGGACAGCGGAGTCTTAGTAATATTGTCCCGTTTTACCCTTTGGGTACGGAACCCTAAAAATGGCAAGCACTTTCATTTAAATTAATGAATTAATTTCACAAGTTTAAGACATGCTGCTTATCGGTAAAACATACATGTGCGATAAAATAATAAGCTGAGCCGCCTCTGTGGTTTAGTGGTCTCATACCCAGAGGCCCCGGGTTCGATTCCAAGTGGGAACATGTTATTAAATTACATGTTTGTGTACTCAGTTTAGTTGGCGGTATAGGGCTTGTTTGTTACGCCTGGCTAGCTACCACCATCTTATCTAAATATATCGCAATAACATCAGTTTTTGTAGCCTATTTGTGTTTCTGCAAATAAATATATAATATTCTATTTTAATTACTGAGGAGTTCTCTTCTAGGTAGTAGTAGTTTGTTTGAACGCGCTAATCTCAGGAACTACTAGTTCGAATTAAAAAATATTTTTGTGTTGAATAGTCCATTTAGTGAGGAAGGCTATATGCTATATTACATCACGCTATCTATGACTAATAGGAGTGGAGCAGCATTGAAAAATGTTGCAAATACGGAAAAATATTTTTTTTGTGTGCTTATTAACGCGGGTGAAACCGCGGGGCACAGCTAGTTATAAATAAATATTCCCAATCGAGAAGATGTACCACCAAGAATAGACGCTCATTTGCAAGGACGAATCTAGGTTACCACCTCTACGAATAGCGCGCCCCGTGTTTGTACACGTGTATATATACATACTTATATACCTATACAGGTATATATATACAACCTTCTCTCAGTATACGGCCACCGCAGTGCCCGGTGCAAATTAGACTACCGCACCACACCGCTTTGAGTTAGCTTGACCAAGCGTTATTTGGATTTCCAACAAGACGCCCGGCCACTAGAGCTGCGCACCTGCATATCGTCATCGCCATTATCGATGCGGGCAAGACTCGAGTCGAGTATCGATTCGGGCCGCGGGGAGAGGGTCGCGAGCTACGCCGCCGCCGGCGGCGACGCGACGCGTACAAACGCCACTCATGCGAGGCCGTGCTGTGCCTCTAATTGAATACGCTGCGACACTTTTTTTATCGATATCGATGTTTCGACTTTTATTTGTTAAATAAAGTATTTAATTAATGGGGTTTATTGTAAATTGCTAAGTGTAACATATCTTACTGTGCACCTCCAATGAAAAGTTGGGTTCTTAGGAACATAAAATCTTCAATATTTAATTTAGAAGCGCTAAAGTTTGAAAAGGGATGCAGATTAAGCCTGCAGTTAATGAAGGTTATTAGGTTTGGCTTGGCGGCTTAGCTAGCAAAACGGATTCTAGTGAAATCAGAAAAATATGAGGTTAATCATGTAAGGTGTGATGAAAATAAAAATAAATTAAATACCTTCGGTTATCAATCCCCTGAATACCAGATGAACATAGCAATAAGTGTGACCACAAAATTATATAGTTTTTAACAAACGAAACGTTGTTGACAAGTTTTTCGAAATATTTTTAAGTCGAATGTATTTTTATTTCAGTCGTAGTAGGTATTTACTTTAACTGGAGAATATCAATGAAGGAAAAATAAATCACTCGTTCTTTTAAAAAGTATGAACCTTACTTAACACTGTTGTCATAGAGCTCCATGCAATTTTATCCTTTAGGTAGTTTTGAAACAATAACAATAACGGACATCAGACAGAAAACTTACAATAATAACATTAAACAAAAAATAAAAGTACACAAACTAGTGTGAAGTCAACCGATTGGAACAAGCTTAGTCGACAGTTTAGTGGACTATGCTTGTTCCACCACACAACCATAAAAATATACAAGTATACGTCTCAACACGTCATATTTTTGTTAAGTTAACTCATTAAGACTGATGCGACGTGAGGATTCCATCGCAAAAGTGAGAATTTAGGAATAGGAACTTTATTAGCAAACCTAATAAAGTTATTCCTAAATTTACATTATGAAGTAAAGGAATGAAGGAAGGTATTTAGA
The DNA here is from genome assembly GCA_947562085.1 of Eudonia lacustrata. NCBI lineage: Eukaryota > Metazoa > Arthropoda > Insecta > Lepidoptera > Crambidae > Eudonia > Eudonia lacustrata. The sequence continues at coordinate 16,544,788 of OX387326.1, read as the reverse complement.
AAAATGTAAAAGTCTGTTACAGGACAATTTGGTCAGATCTGAAGTTGTTGTCTTGTGTACCTATGTAAAATAAAAATAAAATAATGATAGTATTAAGTTAAATTAAATAAATAAATAAATATTAATAAAATGTTTTAACCATATCTTAATTTCATCCCACTTTAAAACGTAAACGTAAACGTTACGTAAGATTCGCATTACTACGTGCGAGACCAAGTTGAAAGAGATGTAAAGAGATGTAGGGTCTTACAAATAAACAAAGAATAACCTCCAAATAGTTATTCCGTGTTTTGTCTCTTTTACTCTAATTTGAAATGACGTTTACGTGACAGGAACAAAACACGGACAAAATTCGGACCTTATTCTTTGTTTATTTTGTAAGGCACGTAACGTTTCAAGTCGACAGTACCTTTCTTCAAGTATTTGCGGCTACTATCGTATTCAGGCAACATAATATAAAAATATTATTTTTATCGATAAAACAAAAAAAGGCTAGAAAAACGACCTCGCGTAACAGGGCGCGCTCTCGAAGAACGGCAGTCCGCGCGAGTGATTCGCACCACCCGCCGCCGCGCGGCCGCGTCGCGATCTAGTGATGCTACTCATTTATTTTTCTTTTATCGATACTTTTTTTTTCTTACATTTTTTATTCTATTATTATTCAGTGCAAGCATCAAAATGTTATAAAAGTCGTTAATGATGATTGATGAATTATAAGTATGCAAGGATTATAAAAGTAACTGATAAATGACGTAGCTAAGTTCAAGTAAAGAGACTGTTTAGGTATCGATATATTGTAGGCGGCGGGTGCCCGCAGCGCGTGTAAACATCGTCCTTTCCAGAGAGCGTTCGCCTGCAAACAAAGGACTGTTTTTGTCGCGCGGCGCCGCCCTCCCGCCGCGGCAAGTCCATGGCGACGGCGACGCGGCCGCGGGCGTCAGCCGCGGATCGATATCGCTCGAGATCTCGGCCTACGCGCCCGCTCGGCCATTTGCCTACCTCGGCGCCTCAGGCTCGTGTGTACATAACCCGCCACCCACCACCCCGGCCGATACACCCCCGCAGATTACCGCCTACAAAGCAAACTTCATTGGTACGTGTATGCAATATGCGCAAGGAGCAGACCCGAATTGCGCCTCGGACGTCCAGATTGCTTTGATACTGTAGGCTATTGCATGTCGAATCTAAGCTAAAGGCTCACTATTCTGAGCTCCTATGTAGTGTACCCTACGCGTCTTGGACCGCAATCAGGGTAATTACTCGGCCGATAGCGAACAAGGCGCCGATGCCGTTACTATTGGAAGTGGCTTTGTCGGATCCAAAGTTTATACTTGACTGCGTATAAGATATGTTTATGACAAAGAGAACTTCTGAGGAAACAAGTACATCGCAATAATTAATACAAAATAATGATATATAAAAAATATATATACGAAAAGTAATTTAGTCTTCAGTTCATTAGAATCATTACAAAATCATCACCAAATTATACTAAAAAAAGTAAAATGTTTAAGTATATAATTTTTAACGCAAATTTTGTTGCGAACAAATTACAAAAACACAAATGTTGAATGGGCGTCTTTGGCTTTCAAAGTAAAAAGTAAATAGTGTTGAATAATTTCGGCGGGCTGGTTAGAACCACGATAGCTCAATTGGAAGAGCACCTGACCCGGTATGTCAGAAGGGTGCGGGTTCAAATCCTGCTCGTGGAAATTTTTTCAAAATTTGTGTTTTAAAAAAAAAGTAAACCAATTAAATAGAAACATATTAACACACCTATATGAATAAATGAGTACAATAACGAAACGCCTATTTACAATAACTACAACATAATTTTCAACTTTGCTTTCTATTGGGAATTACTGTAATGATAGTATTAAGTTAAGTTAAATAAATAAACATTACAAAAAAAAACTCAAAGTAAAAGTTTTGACGTAGGTATTTAACATCAATCCCCTCTAATTGAAGTGTATAGGTAACAATTAAAAAGGTAAACAATAACAAATAAGAAGGCATGTACAAAGGCGGCGACATAACGAATCCCTTAATAAGTAAATTATCGTAAAGCCATGACAAATAAAGCCCAACTTTAAACAGCCACTAAAACCGGCCACAAAAGGATTACTCCCTGTTAAATTCTCCATTAATACGGCGTATTAATTAATTGTGAAATGCACCCCGCACGCGCAACGTCACGGTTAACGCGAATAAATAGCAATCGGGGAGTTCGGGAGCCTCGTAAATCGGTCAAGTGCAACTCGCAAACTCCCAGCGTCCGGCGAAAGAGGGAAAGTTCGCATTTACATATTGGCCTCGCCGACGAATTCCCATTCGAAGTTGGCAAGCACCGCCCGCCGCCGCCGCTGCGCTATGGTGCGGCCATTCTCACAGATCATTATCCAAGAAGTTTCGCGTATGTCCGACGTTTTTATTATATGGACTTGCCGGCACTTTAGTTTCGGAACGCGTGTAGTTGCGATTTAGATGACGCGTCGCCGCCCGGGGGGGTGGATATTGCTCGGTGACAGTTTTTGTTTATATGTCTCGAGTTGTTTTCATATACCATTTATAAGGAAATATTTTTTGAAAAGTTTCTGATATAGTTAATTTTATTATTGAATAGTTTTTCTTTCATTATTATTATATTTTAGTTATTAGCTTTGCTTCGCGTTTAGCATTAAATTTCAAGTAGTATTATTACTATTAACTAAAATTTGTCAATCTACCGTTTTTAAGTTAAAAATGGAGTCTCACAATCATCACGTGTGATTGATTACAGAAAGAACTCGGTTTAAAGTCCGAGTTTTTTTTATTGAACTAATTACAATTGTTTTGTCAGAATTACTTCGGTTTTTGTCTTTTAACTGTAATTTGCATCGCTGAAGGGATTTTCATTGTCTTTAATTCAGAAAAAGTTGCTATAAACCCTTTAGCACTTTGTCATACTAACGAACAATCTAATAGGCGCTTGTCAATTTCTAGCAAAGCTATACATATTTGTATTTGTATGATAGGTCCTTTGTCTTATCAATAACTGAAAACGAAAATAAAATCTAATCCAATCCAATCTTATTATGACATGGATGGTACTAAAGTACTCAAAAAGTAACTTTCGCTGCTGACTGTACAAACATGTTCTTATAAATTATAAGACTAAGAAACAGTAATTCAAATTTTTATCACTTACAGACAAATAAATACCTAATATCTTATAAACAAAACAACCAACATGCCTAGCGCCATAATGGTTGGTTGGTTGTGTGTGGCCTGTTAATGAGCTGATGTTAGTGATGATGATAAAATAAACAACAATAATAATTACCAACACAACCAAGTAATAAGTAGTTGTTAGGTTGAGGGTAATCAATAATCATAAAAGAACAAACAAGTTAACTGAAACAATGATATTTTTGCTTAACAAACCTGGCGTGCTACAAAACAAAATTCGTAGTACACTTTTCGACTGCCAGTACTGCCACAAGGCGAGAGATATAAACGTCGTACTCTCCCATAATAAAACAGATCGCAAAACAAACAATAAAGATCTGAATGAAACGAGTACGGCGACGGAATCTGAATGGATCGCGCCTATCGGGGGCCGAGCGAGTGCGGCAGAGCGGTCCGCGGCTTTGGGAATATTTTAGCGTATTTCAATAAAGGCGCGACATCTTTAATCTAGGGATCGGGTAGGGGCATAAATCTTGCAGGTCCTGGGCGAGTTTTGAATCATTTAGCGCGATGCGGGCTGGGCCCCGCGCGACTTCCGTCCGGCACGTGCTGCGCCCCCCGCCGCCGCCGCGCCCCCGCGCCACCCGCGCCGCCCGCGCCTCACGTCTGTCTTGCCGAGACAAAGGGGCGATAGGGCCGCCCTCCTGTTTTATAAAGTATCGATAATTTTTATTTTTCTATACTAAAACTACAGATTAATACTGTTAAGCGTTCTTATCTCATCTGATGCTAAGGGCCGTAATGGAAGTTTCGCTCTAACCATACGAGAAAGATTTAACGACTATCATATTTCGAATACAATGGGACAAAGGTTTGAACGTGCCTTGCACAGTACGGAGAATATGAGATGCTTTAAAATTATCACTAAGCCGGCTGGTATTTGCCTTAATAGCAAGAGCGCAATAATGGGAAGTATTTGCACTTCCACGCCAGCCGGTATAAAAAAAAAAAATCTATATCTTTGCTTTTTTAAAGGCGTGCTAGCTTTAACGTTCTCTGGAATGAAGACTTGAGCTCACAAAGCCACTATGGGATGAATTACACAGGTTTTGTTTGGTTTTACTGAAAATTAAGTATTAACAAATTTGTTTTATTTTATTTATTTTATCGTAAAAGAATAACAACAGCCTACTTATTACAAATGATCTTAAAGCTAAACTAAAGTAGGCCAATTATGTTATTCATATTTATGTAATTATGATGATGAAACAAGATAAACTAAAACAACAGAAAAAACAACACAATATTTTTTTTTAAAGTTGGAGATCTAACAATATGGAAGATCGTCTGCTAAGTATATCAATAATGTTCTTAAAAATTTAATACGTCAAAACATACATTTTATTATCTCATCGCTTTTTTGACTAAACGTCAGGCAATATGATAAAAGTATCCTACTATCATATCTAATTATTAATAAATGTTATTGTAGTGGGTTACAATTAATTGTTTTGGACAAATTTTATCAGATAGTATGATGTAAAATTTCACTCAAAATTATGTAAAACTTCTACCGGTACTTGTATTTGTACCTATTTTATTTGATAAAGTGTGTCTCAATCAGGTGATATCAGGGTAAATTAAATGTATTCCTTATTAAGACAAAATAATATAGGTATTTTATAATTGTGTTGTCCAGGTGGTAGGTGGCAGATACATTTAGTATTTATTTGATATTTTAGTCTGAATCATAAGAATGTTCAAGCCAAATAATTTTATTGGCAACACGTACGTATAGATGTGTGAATGGTAAATAACATTTCTAGCTTAACGGCTAGAAACGGCTTATTTTGCTTATTATCATTTCTAGCGATAATTCGCGGCTGGAAACGGCTGCTTACATTTCATTGATATATTCACATGATACGTTTTTTGTTTTTGTTGTTTCTCTTCTGATTTAATTGCCATAGGATACATTTAACATAAATAGACATAAACAATGCCATTTGCATATGTATTAAGTGTTAAAAACTCAAAATTCTCATACAAAATGTGACACAGCAGTGGAATCATCTCATCTCAGCCAAAGACGTCCACTGCTGGACAAAGGCCTCCCCCAAGGATATGAGGGGTATTTGCCGTAATCGCCACGCTTGGCAGGCGGGTTGGCGATCGCAGTAGGTTGAGGGTAACCTCAGAGAGATGCTGTTGCCCATCCTCTAGAATGGTCCCTTAGTCGGCTTTTATGACACCCACAGGAAGAGATGGGGTGGTGCAATTCTTTATCCCCGGCACCACACAGGGATGGAATAGGACTATTTTAATAATTTATTTGTCAAAGATGTTTTGGAAATAGGTATTTATCCATGAAATAAGTGTGGACAGATACCTAGTAATAGTAAGCATTTAGTTGTATTTCTTTGTTTGGTTTATAATGATGATTAAATCCAAAGTAAACTAATTTAGCTACCTTGATTCTTATTAATTTTCATACATCACCACCTAAACACAAACGTTGTTTCATTAGTTTCCTGTTCGTCTCTGAATTAAGTAAATTAGTAGGTATAAACAGTGTCTTAGGTGTTTATTTAAAAAAAAAACAAAAATAGCAGAAGATAGTAATTGCTACTGTATACCTAACAAAAATAAGAGTTTAACAATAAAAAAAATAATAAAAATCGTTTTTTTTTCGATGCTCAAGTCGGGTATCTACCCGGTATCAAGCGGCTGGTTATTCGTTTCTAGCCGCTGGTTTCGGTAACTACCAACTCACAAGCAGCTGGTTTTATACACATACGCCATAAGACTAACAATCTTATCAAAAAAACCATTATTTTTAACAAAGGCCAATAATTCCATCGACAATTGCGCCCTTGCTCCATCACTAGCGCACGACGTCCGAGCCGCCTCTAATTTGAATTCACGGAGACTCCGCGACGCGTCGGCCGCGCCGGCCGCGCCCGACTTAATGAATCGCGGGGGGAGGGGGCCCCCGGGGGGCGAGGGGGGCGATCGGACCACCGCATCCTCCACGCGGATAAGTGACGCCCGTGTTGCGCCGTACATAGCCACCTTATGTACTAGCCACATAGCCGGCCTGAACCTACGTAACGCTCGCCAAATTTATGTCCCGCACATGTCTAGAGACCGCGGCGTACCTTCCGAGGGATTTTGCGTGTTTACGTACAAACGGCCACCGCAGAAGATATTCGAGACGGAATTTGGCGTGGATCCTTATTGATGAGTCGTCCCGCCCGCCCGGGCCGCCCTACGCGCCTGATCCTTTACGCGTGGGCAGACACTTGAATTATAAGATTGCTCATTAACGTGACACGTGTTCTTTGCGTCGCTACTCTATCTGAAGGTAGGGTAGTGGCATGCCACCAGTTTTCGATATGAACTAGTGCTTGCCATTTTTAGGGTTCCGTACCCAAAGGGTAAAACGGAACCCTATTACTAAGACTCCGCTATCCGTCAGTCCGTCTGTCACCAGGTTGTATCTCATTAACCGTGATAGTTAGACAGTTAAAATTTTCACAGATGATGTTATTTCTGTTGCCGCTATAACAACAAATACACTAAAAACAGAATAAAATAAATATTTAAGGGGGCTCCCATATAACAAACGTGATTTTTTTGCCGTTTTTATAGATAATGGTACGGAACCCTTCGAGCGCGAGTCCGACTAGCACTTGGCCGGTTTTCTCATTTAATAATTAAACATAGGGGTCAGCGACTGAATTTTTGACTTTAGCAACAGCCAACAATTGAATACAGACTGCCTAGCTCCTCAACTCAACCGCCTCTGTGGTCTAGTAAGACCACCGTTTTAGACCCGGAGGTCCCGGGTTCGATTCCCAGCGGGGGGTTCATGTTTGTGTACTCGGTTTGGTTGGTGGTAGGACTTGTTTGTCCGCTTGGCTAGCTACCACCATCTAATTCAATAGAATAACTGACCTTCCTAGACGCTACATTTCTCGCCGGGAAAATAATTTATGTCAATTAACCCCACACCTTGACCTTTTTTAAAAAGGGCCATTCTATATGGCAGTCGTCTTATATAACCGCTTGCCTAACTCATTAAAAGCCCTCCAGGGAAGAAAATTTGATAATGACTATTCTATAAAGGAATATTTAGAAGTTAATTTAGAAACTTAAATATGTAAATATAAATATTTATGTACCTAGTTTAAGTTTTTATGTTACATAAACAAATATAATATAATAATAATAAATGTCAGCGCCTGTTATAATTAAGTATAATAATAATAATATGTTTAGTAAGTATAGTATATAAGTATTTTGCTGTGCCCTTACAGGGTTCTTGTTTGTGCGAAAAAAATTATGTAACACCTGTATACTTACAACAAGATGCAATAAATGAATATGAATATGAATATGAATATTTAAATATGTCGCCATAACATCAATGTTTGTAGCATTTTTGTGTTCCGACAGCTAGAGATAAGATAGTCAGTGCCTCAGTAGTTGAGGATCGCGGGTGAAGTGCGCTTGCACCATTGGCCTTATCATCACTTAACATAAGGTGAGATGTAAGCACTGTGCCTACCCGTAGGATTAAAAAAAAATCAATGACATTCTATATTATTTAATGGCGATGAAAACTGGTATTAATCACTGTGTTATTTTCTCGATCACTGGTGCGGCTACGAACTATATATATAAATATCAATTCCTGTTCGTTTGTCTCGCTTAGGGCCCTCGCCTACGGCGGCTTTTTGTAGCGATGCAGTCGCGCGTTTACGAAACGCGCGACAGCATCGCCATTTGCAACGCGCTACAGAAGCGATGCCAACGCGCTACTACGCGCTACAGCATCGCGACTGTATCGATGCAAACGCGCGACCGTGTCGGACGAAATCGGGGAGAGAACGAGGGAGGGTGGCGCGTGATTGAAGGACCGAGCGTTTGCATCGCGACTGAATCGCGTTGCATCGCGTCTGAATCGCGTTTGCATAGCGACTGAATCGTGGTTATGTGGGCGAGAACAAACAGCTAGCGACACCATCACGAGTGTATCGATGCGAAAGCGCAACAGCATCGCTACTGCATCGCTACAAAAAGTCGCAGTGGGCGATGGCTGGACTGATTTGGCTAATTTTGATTTTGAAATATTTATGGAAGTTCAGGGAAGGTTTAACGGTTAGAAACATTAATAATAAGTTACGGAAAATACTAAAAACGACAATTTATTTTTCCAATACAAAATGTCTAACTGTGAAACATTTGATGTCTTTTGTCTTTTTAGAAATAAAAAATTGTCAATTGGTTGTCAAATATTTATAAGTGCGTTCAGAAATTTGTCTGTTTCATACCTTCATAGGTAAGTCAAAGTCAAAGTCAATTTTTATTCAAATAAACTTTAGAAAAAAGCTTTTGAATCGTCGTCGTCGTCGTTTGTAAAAAATTTAGCTGTAGTATGAGGTCCGATCTCTTTGCCCTGGAGTTTGTTTGTTTGAAACGCGTTCACGCGTAAACTATTTCCGGATTTGATGTTTTGTTGTCATAGTAACTGTCAAAGCGATACGAAGTCCGCCGGGTCAGCTAGTACCTAATAATTTTAGAGATCGTTACACGCCCAAAGGTGAAGCGAACAACGTTGGACTTTCAATAGATAGGTACCTATTCAAAGTTGCGCGCATCGCCGCCGGCCCCAAACGACTGCTTTGTCCAAATCCAAGTTGATTGTAAACAAAAACTTGCCGATAGGCAATTATGCAAATGTGTCGGGCGGGATGACCGATCAAATGGCAGTAAATTATTCAGGCGAACACCCGAGCTCGGGGCAGATTTCGTTTCAAGACGATATTGATACATTTGTTCTACGAGCCACTAATGATGCTGCTTTAAATGATAGCTTCGTAAAACTAATTGCGGTTTTGGTAGACGCCGATTAATCAAGTCTATAGTTGTGTGATTCTCCAATGCTTTGAAGTGCATATTAAGGTTTGCAAGAACCTTATTTTTTGGTACGTACATTCCCTAAAATATGGTTGAGTGAAGCGGTGGCTGATTCTTAAGTCATACTGGAGTGGAGGCTGGTCTGCTCTTGCGTAGGTCTGCTCTTACCTACTTGTCTTATTTTTATTATTATTAACTATAGTTTACCTTTGTTGTAGGTTTTGACTTTTACTAGTACTGTATGACATTGTAAAAAATTTAACTGGTAAATGATGTTTTCATCCCCCCATCTCGGAAAGAGTATTTTTGCTCTTCGATATCTGAGTGCAAAAGCCGTTTTTATCCGCTAGAGGATAAAGTAAATTGAATTTAGAACATCCTGTGCACTTCACTAAGTTTGTGAATTAAAAACATCAGTAATAGTAGTTTATGCAACTGTCATATAATGAAGGGTATTAAAACACGAGTGTGAGTTTATGAAACGAGCGCAGCGAGTTTCATAATAGTAACGAGTGTTTTAATACCCGTGTTATATGCAGTTGCATACACTACTTTATCTTCACTAATGCAATTAGTCAAACAACAAGAGTAAAAGCTGACAATAGTTTATTTATAATAATTGTTCAAATTTTGGATGGTACAATTTTGAAAGTTAATGTTAATTATTGATCCAGCAGCTGTAGCGGTCGCGGGGCAAGCAGTAGAGCCCGTAGACGGAGTTGGAACATTTATAATTACTTTATTCGTCTTGTTTTCTATACTGTTCAAGATCGTATTTGAGACTTGAATTTTATTCATTAAAGACTCTTCAATGTAGCTTTCAGCCACAGTAGACCCGTGTCGTTTCAGTGCGGTCAAATCACCATCGCTATCTATGAGAAGGGTCGCCGAGGTGCGCCGGAAGCAATGCCCCGTGTACAACGCTGGGTTAGGCAGATTCAAAAAACTTGCGATAGTTTTTCCCAGAGCACCAAATTTATTAATACCAGTTCTTTGATCGACGCACTTCCCCGATCTATAGCTCAAGAAAAAGGGAGGGTTTCGACAGGGGGTGGGTCGAAGTTCCATGTATTTTTTACATACGGCATAGCAGTTGCCCGTCACAACGAAAGAACGATCTATTTTCGTTTTTGTTTTCGAAACTTTCACCATGATTGTACTGTCGTCTATGTTAGAGACTTCATCGAACTGGATGTTGTATAGCTCTTGCCTTCGGCATGCCCCCATTATGCCGAAGATTAGTGCAACCTGTAACAATAAACGATATAATAAGCTTGAGGTACATAGCCAAGGCAAAAACTATGATTTATGAAGTAGTAAAGTGTAGGTACCTACTACCTAATTTATACACAAAGCGCTTAAACGGAGTGTCTAGATAACTTGCGTGTGTAGTACGTAAGTACTAGGTAGATTAAATAACAGAACTAAAATACACTTACCTTTTCAAAAAGATACAAAATATCTGGTGAATCTTTCAGGAACATCTTTATTTGATCCTTCTGAACTGCATTTCAGGAACGCTATGACTTTTGAATACTTCGTGATATCAATATTGTTGTAGATACTCAGTGTGGACTTGAGCATAGAATATTTAGCCCACATAGAAGATGGCTTGAATTTGTCGGAGAGGTCTTTGAGATACACAAGAATGACATTTTCAGAAAATGATGTAGTTTTCTTTTCGATCTTCCATGCCAAAAGGAGCGAGCGCGCGCTGTTTTTTTTTTATTTAATTGGCACAAGATCTTACCAAAGAGTTTTGTGTATGTAAGTTTAGTAGTTTCGACGAAGTTTTCACGTATAACCCAACTGTTTTCAAAAGCCAGCCTAATATCAAAATTTTATACAACTTGTATGAGGATTTTGACATAAGGCTCGCCAGGTTAATTGGTCGCGTTTTATTGATGTTATAATGAGATTTTACGATATCGATGTGGATATTATACCATCATGTGAAATTGCTTAAATTGAGTGTTTTGTTGTCTGCGCTATAACAGTAGTAATTATAAGTCAAGTATTGGAAACATAAGTAGAATGTTACAACATTAGTGTAGATAAACCTATTTACTTCTACCTCCATGGTGCCGAATTTATTATACAACCTTTTTTAATTTGTTAAAACCTTCTTGGTGTACTTTTTTAAATTTGCTTTGCGCGCGCCATTTTCTTTTCACGTTATATTGTTAAAACCTTAGGTTAAAAACATGAAACTTGAAAACAAGTGAAAAACGTGAAAAACCTAAAATGAGTAATTCTAGCGACGAGAAAGTTTATTTGACGCCAACAGAATTGACTGAAACTGTTAATAATGCGCAAATGAGCTTTCTCCCTCAACGAGAAGAAACAGTACGACATGTTTAACACGTGGCGACAGCTAAACGAGCCAAAACTTACTCTGAAAACGTTTTGCTGGCATATTTTATTGAATTATCCGAGTTTAAGAAATCAAACACTCTATGGAGTACGTATTTAATGCTAAAAGCATCAATGAAGATGATAAAAGACATACATATCAACACATATCCCAAATTAGTAGCATTTTTAAAAAGAGCCTCATCTGCTCAGCAACCAAAAAATCAAGGGAATCCGATGAATCGGTACAACTATTAAGTATGACAGAAATACTTACCTATCATAATGTAGTAGTTAATACCTAAACTGAAATAAAAGTATCTTGTGATTGTAAATGTTTTTGCATTTAGTCATTTCCTCGCTAAGGTGGGATGAAAAGTTACGTGTTGCACTCGAGTGCAAAGATTTTTCACCTCGTGCTCTTTTGATTCCCTCGCTAACGCTCAGGATTCTAATTTTTGAATCACTTCAAAATTGAGCACGCGGTTAAAAAGCAACTTTGCACTCTTGTATAATAAATAACTATTTTTGCAAACTTAAATATTAAATTTATTTATTTTTTTGTGTTTTTTACATGTTTCATTGATAAAGTATTATCATACAGTGTGTATATGATTACCGATCTATGTATGAGCCAGTGAGATGGGTCGCTCCCCTCGTCTCCCGTAGTGCTCGGTAAACAAGCTTAGGAGCCGCGGGCGACGACCGTGGGACACTCGCGAATTCACAACGATATCCGATATGCGTCACATACAAGTATAAGGTAGCCTCGAGTCTAGTGCGGGTATTACTCACCAATAGATTTATTTAAAATAATAATAATATTGTTAAACGCTTGCTAACGACAATGCCTAGATTGCAAATGTGTAGAAAATATGAATGAATATGAAAACTTTTGCAACATAAATTTAAATGGCGGAATTTAATGCCTGAGGCATGTTGACCCATGTTATCTCGGCACCAGCAGAGATAACATTGTAAATAACATTAGGTTAAGACAAAAAAATTGGATCACGTTGGGGCAGTTATCGGAGCAGTCATAGGATGGGTGACTAAACATGTATCATGACAACCTAAAAGAACACGGACTATTGCAACAGCTGCTCTCGGAATGTTCCGAGCTGTTCTGAGATTCGTGTGACAGCAACAAAACATGGAAAAACTATTCGGTGCTTACTCTTTGTTTATTTGTAAGGCACTGTACCTATATTTTGCGAACTACAGTCGAATGTCGTCCACTGGGCGAATGCTAGTATTATTAAGCGTACTTTATTCCTTCAAAGGTACCCACCACGTAGGCGTATGACTACAATACATATTGGTAGGTTCTCATTGAATTCTATAAATAATCTTCTACCAAATTTTCGTATCAATTATCTCCCACACCTTGGCAACACGCGATATCGATTGATTTGCGCTTCACTAATTTACCCCGCCGCCGCCGCCGCCGCCGCCGGCCGTGAGCGCGGGAGCCGCGGCTGCGAGGGTGGCCAGCGCACAGATAATAATATACCATTCGGCAAGTACGAGGGTGAGAATGTGCGCGGGCGTAGTGTACCCGCGGCCGCGTCGCAGTATTTAAGAGCATTATACCACAGAAAAAATAATAGTACTACGTAATTATACTCTTACATGGAGCTCGATGGCGCAGTGGTTAACGCGCCCGGTCTGCGATTGCGAAGGTAAAGAAAGCAACTTTCGCAAAGGCCGGTCATCGGATGGGTGATCAAAAATGTACCATCTCGAGCTCCTCCGCGCTTCGGAACCAACGTAAAGCCGTTGATGTTTATATAATTTTTAACGAAAATTTTGTTGCGAACAAATTACAAAAACACAAATGTTGAAAAAATTTCCACGAGCAGGGTTTGAACCTGCACCCTTCTGACATACCGGGTCAGGTGCTCTTCCAATTGAGCTATCGTGGTTCTAACCAGCCCGCCGAAATTATTCAACACTATTTACTTTTTACTTTGAAAGCCAAAGGCGCCCATTCAATGTTAACAACTACCGTCATTAACATCCGATGTTTGCTACATTAGCGCTGAGTAACATAGGCTATATTTATGACTAGAAGGAAAAAAAAATGCTTAATGATAAATAAATAGAAATACGATTTGTTTGTTTTGTTGTCATAGGAACTGTCAAAGCGGTACGAAGTCCGCGGGGTCAGCTAGTTAAAGATAAAACTATAAATTTCCTACTACTCTGTATCCTCTACATCCCACAAATGATTAATGGTAGGTGGTGGCTTGGCTTGCTAATGATCGGGGACTAAAATATCTATGACTAGCGGCCGCTCGCGGTTTCACCCGCGTGTTTCGCGTTCCCGTGGGAATATCGGAATAAAAACTATCCTGTGTTAATCCAGGTTATAAACTATCTGTATGCTGAATTTCATCCAAAATCCATTCAGTAGTTTTTACGTGAAAGAGTAACAAACATCCATCCATACTTACAAACTTTCGTGTTTATAATATTAGTAGGATGTATAACCGCCTTTGTACTCTAGTGGTTAATACCACCGGTCTATAACCCAGAGGTCCAAGGTTCGATTTCTAGCAAGAGGAAGGGGGAACTGTAGTAGTACATGTAGTTTGTACTCGGTTTGGTTGGGTATATAGGCAAACGAACTTGACGTAATGGAGATTTTTGGTCACATATGAATTCCGTACAAAATATCTTTAAAATTTGTTACCTATTCTTCACTACAGCTAAAAAATAGGCGTCCTGAATGGGTAGTAGTTTCTTAAGTTTATTTGAATAAAAAAAATCACTTTGACTTTGTTCTTTGAATTAGGCAAAACAGGGTACTGACTTGAATTATGTAATGTTTTGTTCGTAACATAAGTATAGGTAGCTGGTACATAATCGGAGTTTTGTTACGCAACACAGCGCCCCCTACCGGCGACTGCGTCAGACTGCGTGCAACAGGTGGCATTATTTTGTAGGCATGACAGACGCAATGTGACAGACTTGGTATTCTTTCACTTTTTTTTCAGATTAATTGTCTTGTGAAAATTCTTGTTGAGTTATCTCTTCATGTGAGGAAAAACATTGTGCTTTTTAATCACAATGCGCGCACGGAGGAGTCGAATAAAGTTTGGTCGAATGAATATTGATGTTTTGTATGGAACAGCTGAATTTTATTTTCGGGTTAGGGAGTTGGTCCAATAGTAAGAGGTTTAGACGGTGATAAAAAAGTGACCCTGTATATAAATCTCGGTTAGTTCCGCTATGGTATGGTTCCGCTATGGCATCATCACAAAATGCCTACCAAAAAGTCCCACTTTGGCACCCTTCAGTTTCAAAGAAAAGTCTTACCATGTTTTATGAAAATACACACCACACACTCATTAAAAGCAGAAAATTTAGAAAACCTTGCTGTGTGTGTGTGCATGTTATTGAATTTCTTCTAAACGGCTGGACCGATTTGGAAGAAATTTTTTGTGTGTGTTCAAGTGGATTCGAGAATGGTTTAGATTTACAATTGAACCCGGTAAGTGGCGTTGCAATAGCGTCCATCATGGGATACGGGTGTTCTTAACCGGACGAAGTGGCGAGCGGGCCACAAGTATTGTATAATATACGCAAAATTTGTTGCAAACGGAGTAAACAATTTAAAAAACAAGTAATGAAAAAAAATTCCGATGACATGCAGGGTCTAACCAATAAGCTATCGTGGCTAGTACAGTCAACAGCAAAAGTAGATGATGTTTACTAGATTTAAAAAATTAAGTTTCGATAGTGTGAGTCGGTATTTTCTATATAACTACAATCAGCTGCAGGTACTAGTAGACACTCGAAACTCAAAAGTTTTTCGATTTGCGTTTAAAAAGTTTTGATTTTCATACTGATTTCACATTTTGAAGCACTTGACCTGGCATGTCATGCGGTGCGGGTTCGAATCCCGCTCTTGGGAAAACAATTTTTTTTTTACACTTCTTTTTCAGTGTTGATATACTTAGTTAAAATTTATTTAAGAAGTAAAAGTTCCTTAATAATTTTATTCTTTTTTTCAACTTCAACACTTTGCCTTTTTTAAATTTTATTTATAGATTTTTATCTGACAATGACGATGTAAACTACTTTTAATATTGTATTCATTATCATTGCTAGCAAATGAATAAAGACTTAAAAAAAAAACAAATAATTTCGGCGGGCTGGTTAGAATCACGATAGCTCAATTGGGAGAGCACCTGACCCGGTATGCCAGAAGGGTGCGGGTTCAAATCCTGCTCGTGGAAATTTTTTCAACATTTGTGTTTTTGTAATTTGTTCGCAACAAAATTTGCGTTAAAAATTATATAAACATTTTATGACTAAAGAATATTATTAATTCGCTATTAACACATATAATAACAATCTAATTAATCCACCTCGAAAGCTAATATTAAAACCTGTGTTAGGATTGGGTTGCGGGTCTAACTGCGTTATGGGGCCTGGAAGTCATCGATGTTAGTGGTAAGAAGGTCTTGCTTTGTAGGTACAATTTCTCAAAATTTTGATTTTATTTGAGCACGCCTGTATTTTATGTATATTACCAGAATTCTATATTTGAACGTGTCTGTATTATGTGTCATCATTGTCGGGGCACGAGCCCTATGGATGGATCGGGAGAATGGGCCACGCGGGCGCAGCGCGTATTGGTGGTTGTTAACGACTGCTAATGCAGCCGGGACTAACAGCTTAACGTGCCTTCCGAAGCACGGAGGAACTCGAGATAATAAGTTTTTGGTCACCCATCCGATGATCGGCTTAACTTCAGCAATCGCAAACAGAGCGCGTTAATCACTGCGCCATGGAGCTCCTTATTTTTTGTGCAATACCAGTATTCTATGGGGAGAACAACTGTCATTAATTTTTTTGTATAAATTACTTAATGATGATATGGATTGTCCATCCCTTTTATCACAGGTAAATTTTAAAGTACACACGGCGGCAGATCAACCTACCCAAAACTGTCAAATTTCTACAATCAATTTTGAACTTTACAGTTTGGTTATAAGGATCAATATTCATTGGAGAAATTTGACAGATTTGGGTAGGTTGATCTGCTGCCGACTGTACCTAGACTCACTGCCAGATGACACTTTTTTAGGCCCTTTTTGACTGATTTTAAAAGGAACAACTATGGAAGCAATTCCCCTCTTTTGCAATGTTTAGGTGTTACAATACATACATACATACATATAATCACGCCTCTTTCCCGTAGGGGTAGGCAGAGACCACTTCTGAGGTGTTACAATGAGCTATCTAAATGTCATGAGGAAATAGATATAAGCGACAAACTGGGTTATTTTAAAAACTGTACCTCAATACTCTGAAATAGCAAATTACAATTTTTAAAATTTTACTTTTTACAAATAATTTTTTTGTTTTTTTTTTTAAGTTTCTGTTATTTTAAGTTTTTGGTATAATGTTGTTCGTACCTATAATTTAAATATGTATATGTACACGTTCTTATGATTAGGTATATAAGTTTAGATAAATGTTCTGTATGTATTTAGTTGCCTATTCTAATAAATAAATAATAAAATAAATAAATAAATAAACACAGAACAGTGGGACATTGAACCATCGATTTCTCGCATTCAACCCGAGCATCCGTTCTGTTCGGCTTTCTTTCTTTCTCGCTTCTTATATTTACCTAGATATAGTTATTCAATAGCAAACCGTGGAGTTGCGCGGTGAAATTGCGGTGTGCCAGCAGGTGTACGGAATCGCAATGAGCGCGCGGGCCCGCGGGAGGCGACGTGCCTCCCAGCTGCGCGCGCGTTGGTCGGTCGACGACAGAATATCGCATAGGTTATCGATATCGATACTTTTTTCTAGATTTATTAGAGTAGCATAGAATATAAGGTTTTGCTTAGGCAAAATTACTAGTAAAATGCGCCAGTCCGCTGCCGCCAGTGTGTGGAATTGTAAGAAGCTCGGGTGGGAAGTGACATGCTTATTAGTTTGGCGCACTTATTAGTTTGGCGCACTTTGGTGGACCAGAGAATATACCGTAGTTATCAATACTTTTTTTCGCGATTCTTTACAATGAAAATGTTACAAAAACACAAATGTTGAAAAAATTTCCACGAGCAGGGTTTGAACCTGCTTGTGTGGTTCTAACCAGCCCGCCGAAATTATTCAACACTATTTACTTTTTTTTTTACTTTGAAAGCCAAAGGCGCCCATTCAATGTTAACAACTACCGTCATTAACATAAACCCTGCTCGTGGAATTTTTTTCAACATTTGTGTTTTTGTAATTTGTTCGCAACAAAATTTGCGTTAAAAATTATATAAACATTAATGAAAATGTTCCTTAGCCTGCAAACGCGTTTTACTGAATTTGTACTGAATGCTTATTATTAGTTAGAGTAATGCTATAAAATAAGAACTTGTCCCTCCCTAATACCAACGTACAACTTTACATCTCGACCCAGCACGATAGACAGTGCAGATTATTTGGCATAAAAATAAAAATGCCGTGATTTATAGGTGCAATTGACGGATTCTTTCACAGCCCGTTTAGCAGATAGTAATGTGGCTACAAGGCCGATCAAGCGTCGTCGATGGGGGGATGAAGGGCGATCTGCGGCGGCCATTTCGTACACTCATCATCATAAAATACTAAAGTTATAACTCTTGTCCTTCGCCTTTACCAGTCGCCAAAAAAGTCGTCTACCACTTATTATTGACATTCGGATGTATACGTCATAGAGCCATTTAAGAATAAGAAAAAAAAATAAGAAACATTTATTCGGACTTTATTATACCTTATGACATGCAAAAAATAAAGATAATTTATTTTATTATCTCTAGCAAATATTACCTTCAATAAATATTTCGATAATAGCACTATTATTCATTCACAATAAAGAAAAAAAATATACGAACCTGTAAGTGTATCTGGCGTGTCCTATTTGTACGATATCACTTTCTGTACTTTTAACCGCCGCTGTGGTCGCGGCTTCGATTCCCAGTGAGAAGTAAATATTACTTGGCAGAGTTTGCGGTATGGTTTATTTTTCGTTGGTCTGACTAGCTACCACCATCGTTTCATTGAAGATTCCAGGTGGAGTGCTCCTCAAACTTATTCGTCACTTATCTTAAGGTGAGTAAAAGGTCAATAAAAGCTACCCGGTCAACTCTTTGACTGGGTTCAGTGCAATTTATTATGCATTGATTTAATGGTTGCATTTATAACGCCAATAACAGCTAACACGTTACAAAAATTAACATTGAATTAAAAAAAAGTTATCGATACTTTTGCTAAAGCCACCTTGCCATCCCTACTCCCGCATCGCGGCCGCGGTTTCTTCGCGTGATGGCGCTCCCCGGTGGCGCGCTGGGCGATACGATCTCACGTGAATGTGCGTGACCACATCCTGTCCCTTCACTCGACAGCCCGCACCCCCCGCACCTCCCCGCATCCCCCCACGTCCCCCGGCACTCTGAGCGCACGCAACGCAGCGACTTCCGCCCGCGTCGCGCCGGTGTCGATTATCACGGTCGTGCTCAAGGACTGTGAAGCCGAACTGATGGCCATTTTGACTATTGAGAGAGTGATCCTTCACTTCGGTACATCCTGGGTGGGACTGTTCGTTCGAAAGTTACAGATACTCAAAATTCAATATTGGCTTTGGATCTGATCTGATCTGATCTCGAAATGTTTATCCTGACGTTTGAACCCTTTGCAGGGCCCGTGGTCACATGGAGACACTCCCTTTGCACCCCCTCCCCTTCCCTTCTCCCTGTGACGACACTAGTGATGATGAGCGTGATGCCGTTCTCTCTAGAAGACCACTGACGGTGATTCGTTTCACACGGCTTGAGGAACCCTTTAAGTTTCTTGCCGCCCCCAAAAAAGCCCGATGAAGCTGAAAATGCCCAGTGGCAATCACAAACTATCTCAAAAAAATAATTCCAAAGCTTACATACAGCTTAGGCTAAGTTTAACCTCTCAGGTGCGGCGAGCACTGATCAGTGCCCTAACTACACCTTTAAAATTCTATTGTCTGTATTGTATTCAGAGCAGACGACAGATTAAGCGAAAAAGCGTGACTATGATTTTTTAGCGATTTATGCGAATACAACACAATGTAATGAAACATCCGTTATGAATTGATGTCCAAGTCATACGTAACTGTCCAATAAAAAAAGCCGTCAAAGAATCCAAGTGAGAATGCTTACAATTTTTATTGCAACACTAATTACTTTTAATAATGTCTGGCAATAAAGAAAACTACTGCTCGCGTTTTAAACAAACACATAAATAAATATCAAGAAGGGGGGTTATTACCAAACATTTTAGTGCCAAGTTTCGATTGTAATTTTCGAAGACAACACTAAAAAGTCGACGTAAGCGGCCAGTTCTATACTTCAAAATGGAGTAATAGCCCCCAGGACCTCAATCAGCTGCAGGCCACACCTGCTGGGTGTTAATAGCCTTCGACTTAATGGTCGAACGAGGTCGTAAATCGATACCCTTTGAAAGGGTTTAACGGTTCGTTATGTTCGTGTTTTGACAAAAAAAACGTTCACACACATAAGTTTGGGAATTGCCCATCTGTTTGCTTCAGGGTGCCTATTCTAATTTTCATTTGACTTTCGATCACGTTAGCGAAAACGAGAATTAGTATGGTATTGAAGCAGCACCTCCTAACGTCACACAAGAAGAGTTAATTTTTTCTATACAAAGGATATGTTTAATTTTGTATGGAGAAAATGCCAACACCTTGTACACAATACCAAAAGATAGCTAATGTATGAAATAAGCTTATTCGAAATGATTTTCTTCAAATAAATGAATAGTTTTCATATCAGAATTATCTGAAACACTAAAATAAATTAACTTTCGTGATGGCAGCGGTATTCTGTCAATGTCAAGTCAAAGCTGTCAAAACAACGTATGTCTTTCGGTTTCTTTTTACATTGTTACATAAAAACGATAATAGTAGTTTATGCAACTGTCATATAATGAAGGGTATTAAAACACGAGTGTGAGTTTATGAAACGAGCGCAGCGAGTTTCATAATAGTAACGAGTGTTTTAATACCTGTGTTATATGCAGTTGCATACACTACTTTATCTTCACTAATGCAATTAGTCAAACAACAAGAGTAAAAGCTGACAATAGTTTATTTATAATAATTGTTCAAATTTTGGATGGTACAATTTTGAAAGTTAATGTTAATTATTGATCCAGCAGCTGTAGCGGTCGCGGGGCAAGCATTAGAGCCCGTAGACGGAGTTGGAACATTTATAATTACTTTATTCGTCTTGTTTTCTATACTGTTCAAGATCGTATTTGAGACTTGAATTTTATTCATTAAAGACTCATCAATGTAGCTTTCAGCCACAGTAGACCCATGTCGTTTCAGTGCGGTCAAAT
This sequence comes from Eudonia lacustrata, assembly GCA_947562085.1. Lineage (NCBI taxonomy): Eukaryota > Metazoa > Arthropoda > Insecta > Lepidoptera > Crambidae > Eudonia > Eudonia lacustrata. Next base: position 16,523,962 of record OX387326.1, on the reverse strand, counting down.
CACCACCGCTATCTATGAGAAGGGTCGCCGAGGTGCTCGGGCCCCTGTTGTGGAACGTCGGATACGCCTACGTCCTTCGATGTGGCCTTCCCTCGATGGTGCGGTTGCTCTGCTACGCAGACGACACGCTCGTCACCGTCCGGGGGATGCGACTGGAGGATGTCCAGCGCTTGGCGTCCGTTTTCGTCAGCCATATCGTGCGGCGGATACGGACGTTGGGCTTGGGGGTGGCCCTCCACAAGACCGAGGCCATGGTGTTCCATGGGCCTCGGAGACGGCCGTCGGCTGGTGCGTCGGTCGTTGTGGAGGGCGAGAAGGTCAGTCTGAAGCCCCAGATGAAGTATCTGGGGCTAGTGATCGACGGGCGGTGGGGCTTCGGGGGACATTTTAAGCTCCTCGAGCCCCGGCTGCTGGGAGCAGCAGATGCCCTCGGGCGTCTCTTGCCCAATGTGAGGGGCCCGAGCGTGGCGTGCCGCCGACTTTACGGCGGCATCGTGCGCTCCATGGCGCTGTATGGGGCGCCGGTTTGGGCTGATTGCTTGAGCCCACACGCCGTCGCCTCTCTCCAGCGGGCCCAGCGCGCAATGGCGCTGCGGGCGATCCGGGGCTACCGAACGGTGTCCCGGAAAGTGGCGTGTGCTCTCGCGGGGACACCCCCGTGGGAGCTAATGGCAGAGGTGCTCGCTGCAGCATACCGGCAGCGAGCAGAGGAGAGGGCCAGTGGCAATCGCCTGGCCCCTCCAGAGAGGCGCGCTGCTCTTGAAGGAGCTCGTGAGGAGATGTTCCGCCTATGGTCTGAGGGCTGGGCGAAGGGGCCTCGGCTACGCAAACGCGTAGTCTGGAGGCCTTACGTCCCGTCCTCCAAGCATGGGCGGAGCGGCGCCATGGGTCGCTCACATACCATCTGGTGCAAATACTGTCCGGACATGGTTCATTTGGACGCTATTTGCACCGGATTGGAAGAGAGCCGACCCCACAGTGCCACCATTGTGGAGCAGCGGAGGACACGGCGCAACACACCTTGATGGTGTGCTCTGCGTTCGATGTCCAGCGCTCCGCATTGGTCACTGTGATTGGCGCGGACCTCTCCCTGCCGACCGTGGTTCTGTTCATGCTCGGTAGCGAGGGGTCCTGGGAGGCGGTGAACTCCTTCTGCGTCGACGTCATGACGCTGAAGGAGGAGGCGGAACGGGCCAGGGAGGATGACCCCCTGGCAGATCCGTGCCGCCGTAGACGCCTCCTGCGGAGAAGGCGGCAGTACCAACGCCTTCTCCAACCAGTGGGAAACCAGCGCAGTCCAAGCCCTAGGGGGGGCTTCGATCGTGCATTGCACAGGTCCCCACTGAGGGCCGACGCCCCGTATGTCCCGGCGCGTCGGCGACCCGTTTCACCAAATGACGGGTCAAGCGTGTCCGCCCATCGTTTTCGAGGGCGGTCACCCGCCCCAATCAGGGGCGGAAGAGGGGCTCGCCCATCTACAGGGCGAGCAGTCACCGACGGGGTTGTGGAAGTGTCCGAAAGGGTTCCCATGACCTCGTCAGGCTCTACCATGCCGGCGTTCGATGCGTCCTCCTCAGATGAGGACGACGCGATGATCGCCGGTCTGCTGGTTCCAAGGTGACGAGAGGACATCGGAGTGGTTTTTACCGAGTCGGCTTCGACTCGCTTTCTCTAGGGCTTCGGCCCTGGAACAGAGTCTAGGCCATCCTGCATCCCGCTGGCTGTCCGAGGACGGACAGCCAGCGGGACCCCTCTTGCCTGCTGATGCGTCTGTTAGCAGATTTTACATTCCGCATCAAAAAAAAAAAAAAAAAAAAAAGGGTCGCCGAGGTGCGCCGGAAGCAATGCCCCGTGTACAACGCTGGGTTAGGCAGATTCAAAAAACTTGCGATAGTTTTTCCCAGAGCACCAAATTTATTAATACCAGTTCTTTGATCGACGCACTTCCCCGATCTATAGCTCAAGAAAAAGGCAGGGTTTCGACAGGGGGTGGGTCGAAGTTCCATGTATTTTTTACATACGGCATAGCAGTTGCCCGTCACAACGAAAGAACGATCTATTTTCGTCGTATTTCGTACTGTCGTCTATGTTAGAGACTTCATCGAACTGGATGTTGTATAGCTCTTGCCTTCGGCATGCCCCCATTATGCCGAAGATTAGTGCAACCCGTAACAATAAACGATATAATAAGCTTGAGGTACATAGCCAAGGCAAAAACTATGATTTATGAAGTAGTAAAGTGTAGGTACCTACTACCTAATTTATACACAAAGCGCTTAAACGGAGTGTCTAGATAACTTGCGTGTGTAGTACGTAAGTACTAGGTAGATTAAATTACAGAACTAAAATACACTTACCTTTTCAAAAAGATACAAAATATCTGGTGAATCTTTCAGGAACATCTTTATTTGACCTGATGTAAACGTCAAGGACTTTTTTTCCTTGTGTCCTTCTGAACTGCGTTTCAGGAACGCTATGACTTTTGAATACTTCGTGATATCCATATTGTTGTAGATACTCAGTGTGGACTTGAGCATAGAGTATTTAGCCCACATAGAAGATGGCTTGAATTTGTCGGAGAGGTCTTTGAGATACACAAGAATGACATTTTCAGAAAATGATGTAGTTTTCTTTTCGATCTTCCATGCCAAAAAGTTATTATATTCTTTTTCATATAATTTTCTAGATTTTTCTGGCAAAAGATTGTGAGTTACTTTTGTTGCCAATTCTAGAATATCCGGAGGCGTACAAATATCATCGTCGCTGTCCATTTTTAACTTTTAATTTGTATTTTAAAAACAAAACACATTGCGAAACATTAAATTCACGCGTACGTGTATTGTCACAGTGAACTTGCCGCCATTAAAATCTAACCAATGAGAGCGCAGCTGCGCGCGCAGGGCCAATAAGGAGCGAGCGCGCGCTGTTCTTTTTTTATTTAATTGGCACAAGATCTTACCAAAGAGTTTTGTGTATGTAAGTTTAGTAGTTTCGACGAAGTTTTCACGTATAACCCAACTGTTTTCAAAAGCCAGCCTAATATCAAAATTTTATACAACTTGTATGAGGATTTTGACATAAGGCTCGCCAGGTTAATTGGTCGCGTTTTATTGATGTTATAATGAGATTTTACGATATCGATGTGGATATTATACCATCATGTGAAATTGCTTAAATTGAGTGTTTTGTTGTCTGCGCTATAACAGTAGTAATTATAAGTCAAGTATTGGAAACATAAGTAGAATGTTACAACATTAGTGTAGATAAAGCTTATTTAAGTATTGTGTTACTTATTTCAACTAAATACATGTATTTTTTACATTTTTTTTTGTAAATGCGTACAGGGTAAATTAAATTAAACATCTCCTTTACGTTTTGGTAAACGTAATCTAATAAATACGGATAGTAAACAAAACACACTCTAGGCAGTTTAAGCACTCGAATTGTTGGTGATCGTTGGAATATCATTCACCTATTGTATACCCTAAGGTTATGTTATTACTGTCTATTTTTAATGGAGTTTTCACGCCAATGGCTGCTATCTTCATTATTTATCCTTCCCGGTAGCATAGCGGTCAGTGCAGCCGCCCCTATTGCGGAAGGCCCAGGTTCGATTCCTGGCTGGTATAAGTACCTACTGTCAAATTGCCTTTTTCAGACCCAGATAAATACTCTTAGTACGATCACGTTAAACCTTATTTCATCCTGGGTTCAAGTGCCTGTAATTATTTTGGGTTTATGTAGGAACATTGGAAATCGGTTAAACTTCTATTGTTTCAAGCTAATGGTTGAGCTGTTACCTCAAGAGATTGGGCACTTCGCGACTAGCAAGTTGTAAAGCACGCCAATCCGTCAGCTGTTGTACCCGTTTCCATAGAATATCGATATGCTTAAGTATATTGCTTTCGTACAGAATGCCGTGAGGGTGCAAGGAAACCGCGGCTTGGAATCGATTTGCGAAATAAATGGCATCGTTGGGGCCGCGACAGTGACCGGGCGGCGGGCGCCGGCCGGCGTCGCTACGCTACCACAAAATAAGAAAAAAGGACTTTTTTTATAGACTTTGCTGATTGTCTCAGACGGCAGTTTCAGCTTCACCGGGCTTTTTTGGGGGCGGCGAGAAACTTTAAAGGGTTCCTCAAGCCGTGTGAAACGAATCACCTTCGGGGGTTTTCTAGAGGGAGCGGCATCACGCACTAGTGCGTGTCCCCGTGCCCTACTAGATTCTCCGAGGGGTTCGGATCGGATCGGGGAAGAGAAGGACTGACGTAGGTTTCATACAAACGCGCTCGAGCAACGCACACATACACCAAGGGTTGCCAACAAATTGGAAATTAAAGTAAATCTATCACTAACTAGTGTAAAAAAAAGGATTTGAAGAAAAAATAGAGTATTTTCCAAATTTATTTACGCGTTGCGTTTCGTTTCACTTCACCTGAGTCTGAGTATCATTCAGTAGTTCAGAAATTAAGTCAACAGGAATATTACGTTCAAACGCACGCATTAGTCGGAAATAAGGTATTTTCCATACTTTATTTTTATTAAAAAGAATAAAGTATGGGGATGGAAAATTACGTAGGATACGTTATTTTAAAGTATGGTTGGCAACCCTACATACAACCTCTCACGGACACGGCATCTCGGAACAGCTCGGAACATTCCGAGCGCAGGTGTTGCGAGACTCCGTGTCCGTGAAAGGTTGTCTATTGAGCGTGGTATGGTACTAAGCTTAACTTCTGGTTGTCCTTATTTTGTGCCGCTACTGCCGAGAAAACCGAGCCGCGGTGACTACATATTATATTAAACGATGTACACATTTAAAGCAAATTATAAAAGACATTTACCTACTTAATTTACAAAATAATACCGCAGTGTAAACGTCTACTTCATTACTGATAACTACTTTTTTGTGGCCGTCATAATACACTGGCCTGCAAAATTAAGTATCACACTTTTAAAATTGCAATAACTTTTTAAGTACACAAGATATACTTTCGAAACAAAAAGGAAAATGTTACTAATGTATAATTTACTTTAGTTTTAAAGAAAGCTGATAAAAATTGCTGCAAAACGTTTTTTATTTAAAAATCTCTAACTTCTATAGTTTAGAAAATAAATAAATATTAAAAGTGTAGTACTTATTTTTGCAGGCCAGTGTATATCCGGAGTGTGTAATATAATAATGCCTACTTTATTGTTGTTAGCAATTATATTTTGATATGTTTGTATTAACTTATAAACTTTGGAAATAATAACATACCTACCTAATACCTACTGTAACTAATAATGATTGTTGAAATTATTTTATATGTTTTATATAATGTTACACTGAATTGGTTGTTTGCACAGTGGCACGCGCCTTTTTTCATCAAAGGTATCTGCAGAATACCAGTGCCGTTAGGATACAATCCGTGCAGCCTTAATAAAAAATTGTTTAGTAAACAGCTTTTATAAAAATTACGGTCGAATTTCGACCACTGGACGACCACTAGTAAAATATAATATTGCATTGCAACATATAAGCAGGTAAAAAGGCAGGTATTGCTAAAGTCCAAAATCTATTACTGATTTTTTTATATTTAAAAGACAAAAGTATGACAGCGTCCTACTAACGTATAACTACTTTCCCGTATTTTTATTTTTCTTATTTTTTTTACAAATTTATTATTGTTTCTATCTACTCGTACCAGGCGTTGTTAATTTCCAAAACACCCTCCGGTGATCTTAAACCTCAGATTAATTAGCAATACCGGTACAGTCTGCCAACTGAGAAACGCATGCACTCAAGCGGAGGGTGGGTTCTTAACGGCACAAAATAAGGCGGCCACAGAAGTAAGCTTCATACAAACGCATCTTTTATAGACAAGCTCTCACGGAAAAGGAATCTCGTATACTCTCGTCCTCTCGTCCGGTCGCATCAGTTGCAAGTAGACGTGCGCTTGTAGCTCCAATAAAATTTAATAAAATTAAAATAAACAGTGTAATCAATAATCATCAGTATTGCATAGGTCAGTGAACTCAGTGTCGAATAACTTCGCCAGTTTCTTGCGCTCTTTCGGTTTGTCTCAAACAATGAGCTTATTGGTCTCAAACGTTACGCCGCGCCGCCGCCGTGCCACGGTAACCGCTCTTCACCTCCACGGGGAAAAGAAACAAGCTGTTATTTTTGTCCCTCTCACACACTGTGCGCGTAGGCAAGATCCTACATCCAACATAAAATGAACGTTGTGCACTCTCCCAATAAATCGATCGCTGGCTCAAGTCATACTGGTTCTTTAACGGACCTATCGAAATATGATTCTTCCCCAATAACAATGGATGCGCTAATCACTACGCGAAAAAACAAACGAAAGTTACCGGATTCGGAAAACGAATTAAAGCATGAACTTCTTGACTTCCGTACCGAAATGATGGGCTTTCTTCGTGACTTTAAGAAATCTCATGATGAGGATATGAACCTGATTCAAACTGACGTCTCTGAAATTAAAAACCAGGTCAGATTTATTAAAGCAACAACCGATAACCTGACAATTGAACATAACAAATTTAAAGCTGAACTAAATACCTTATCGAACTCCCTGGACTTTCACTCGAAGGAGCAAGACGTTCTAAGGGCTCGCTTTGATAATATCTCGTCCGACATAACTAACCTCCACGGAATGAAACAAGGCCTTGTCGACTGCAAACAACTTGTAGAACACCTACAAAATGAACAACATTTTGCACAGCAACGAGATCGAACCCGTAACCTGGAGGTATGTGGTATTCCAGAGCAAACCAAGGAAAATGTAACTCAATATTTAATCTACATTGCAAATAGCGTTGGGATCAAGATATCTGATGACGACTTGGTTCACGTACACCGTGTTCCCACTCGTGTACCTGACAGACCTAAGAATATCATTGCAAAATTTAAGTCACTACTGCTGAAAGACACAATTCTCTCAAACATCAGAAAAAAGAAAGGTATTTTAACTACGGACATCGGAATTGCAGGTGACCCACGCAAGATATTTGTCGGAGACCATCTTACTCCTCACTTCAAACAACTACATAAGAAAGCTAGAGAAGCAGCTGAGGCCCCCTATTTTTCTTCGGTCGTGTGCTGACAGTCTCGCTTTACCAATTTTGATTCTCTTTCGTAAGTCTCTCAACGAATGCGTTTTCCCAAACATCTGGAAACAAGCTCAAATTATCCCTATCCACAAAAAAGGCTCACGCTCCTCAATTGAAAATCATCGCCCTATTTCTATCTTAAATACAATGAGCAAATTATTAGAAAAAATTGTCCATAACGAAATTTATCATACCATTGTACGTGGTTTACCTAATACACAGCATGGATTCTTGAAGGGACGTTCTACTACTTCAAATCTTGCGCTCTTCTCTGATTATGTTATTAATCAAATGGAGAACGGTGGTCAGGTTGATGTGGTCTACACGGATTTCGAAAAGGCGTTCGACCGTGTGGACCACGACATCCTTCTCCGCAAACTTGAATTCCTAGGTATACACGGTGACTTACTTCGATGGGTTCGCTCATATCTCACTAACAGGTCTCAAGCAGTTGTGTTGGGAGGCTACAAGTCAGATTATATTTCAGTACCCTCTGGGGTGCCCCAGGGTTCGCATCTCGGTCCTCTCCTCTACAATGCCTATATTTTTGACATAAATACCTGCTTTAGCAGCGCTAATCATATAATGTACGCAGATGATAAAAAGATTTATATGCATATACGCTCTATTGCTGATTGTGAGCTTCTGCAAAAAGATTTAAACAAACTCTATGTATATTACACTGAAAACAGAATCACAGTCAGTATAGGTAAATGTCAGTGCATCAGTTTCACTCGCAAAAAAAACCCATTAATTTTCTCTTATCACTTTAATAATGTATTGATCGAACGGACCGAGATCGTGCGGGACCTGGGAGTATTCCTAGACTCAAAACTGCTAATGGCTGACCACATTTCAAAGGCTGTTAATAAAGCTTACCGTAATTTAGGGTTTGTAACCAGGACCTGTAAGCAGTTCAAGAGCCCTTTATGCAACCTAGTAGTTTATTACGCTTACGTACGAAGCATTTTGGAGTACGCTAGTCCTATATGGTCACCTCACTATAAAATCCACACAAACCGTATTGAAAGGATTCAAAAAAAATTTATCAAACACCTCAGCTTTAAATCTAATAAACCATTTTTAGGCTATATTGAAAACTGCAGGATCTTTAACCTGCTCACTCTGGTTGAGCGTCGTCAAATGCTGGACCTGTGTCTTCTATTTGATGTGCTGCGCGGTCATTTTGATTGTCCCGAAATCATTAGTCATGTATCCCTCCGCGTCCCTGCGCGCCGTACTAGACACACCGCTCTCTTTAACATACCTTCTCACTCCACTAACTACGGCAAGAACGCTGTTTTCACCCGGATTGCTAGAACGTACAATACTTTGTTTTCTGACATAGATCCATTTATTGGATCTAAACAGTCCTTCAAAAAAGAAATTCAGGGCTATTTAATGTCAGACAATAGTTAGAGAAGCAATCCGTCCCTGCTATTTAATTGACCGTAAAATAACCATATAACTAGTGCTTGTCTAGTGTTTACTCCTTAGAGTACTTTAAACGATCCCAAGACTCAGTCGCAGGGCTAGGTAAGCACTTACTTAACATGCGACTGCCACTCCCGCTCAAACTTATACTTAATTTTGATACGGGTACCGAACCGGTACAATTTATGCCTTGCCACCTAAAGCAAGTATTTTTGGGTCAGGTTTTTCTGGTTGCTAAACCATAGTCATAGTGATTGGTGTTACTATTTGTTTAGTTTTCCTGTTGTTTTTAAATTTATTTATTTTTTTCGCTACGCTATCAGCTAATTTATCCATTTTAGCATTTGGTATTAATGTAATGCGTGTGAGGCATGCATGTATGGTGCAGTTGTAATCATAAGTCAACATTTGTTACTGCATGCTAGGTGTACTTATAGGTGTCATTAATAGGTTGGTGCTAATTAAGACTTGTTACAACTAGAAATATATAGGTAAGACGAGTTAAATATAATATAAGTAAAGTATTTTTAGAGATTTAAAGATTTTAATTTCTTTACCATAAACCATCACACTCCTTTAAAGAACATTATCAAATATTGTAACAAATAATAAATATTGTAGTAAATAACAAATATTGTATATTTAAATATATGTGCATAATGTATTATAATAACATAGATGCTGTTACTGATTTTATTTTGCAAGTAAGTTTTTGTATTAGCATAAAATTATAATTAGATGGTTGTGTTCTTGATGCATGCTATAATTTTTTCTTTTTATAAAGACACATAAATCTGTTTTTCCAAAAAAAAAATGTGGATAACTGTTATTGGCTTCCTTATGATTAGACATATGTGTAAAACATTTAGTATATAAGCTGTTGTTATCCCGAATAAAATAAATAAAATAAAAAATAAAATAAGTTACGGGACTGCTTCAAGATCTGTGTCCGCGAGAGGGTCTAGACAGATAGATAAAACATTTATTACAAAAACCACAAACACACACACACATAATGTTTTCTTTTACACACACATAAAACAAAGATACAACAGATATAACAAAACATATTTTCAAAATAAGCCTACATTATGTGGCATGTGTGTGTGCTGCAGCAGTGCAAAAAGGTCGTGGCTCAACGATACATTTGCCTGGGATCAAAACGCTGATTTTTTAGCCACAACCACCAGGACAGTGCGGAGACAGTATTACCCAGCTCCACCATCAGATTGAAACTTCATAGCACCAATCATACTAATATTTTAAAGAGGAAAGCTTTGTATTTTTGTATGTATGTTTGTAACGAATAAACCCAAAAACTACTGCACCGATTTAAAAATTGTTTCACCATTAGAATGCTACATTAAAGCTGAGTAACATAGGCTATATTTAAAATGTCTATTCGTGCGAAGCTGGGACGGGCCGCTAGTTGCTAATACATACATACAATATACACATAATACATAATATCCTAAATCAATTAGGTTTTGCACTATTGTTGATTTGCGATATTGTATTGTACTAATTCATGCTCTGTGCATCAACAATATCTATATAATAATACGTGAAGCAAAAACTTTGTAGGAGGAGGAGTATGAAATTTCGCACACTTATAGTTTATATGGAGAAGGTTATCCGAATGTTAATTTAAATGTTTATATAATATATAACGCAAATTTTGTTGCGAACAAATTACAAAAACACAAATGTTGAAAAAAAATCCACGAGCAGGATTTGAACCCCCCACCCTTCTGACATATATACCGGGTCAGGTGCTCTCCCAATTGAACTACTTGTTCCACCAGCCCGCCGAAATTATTCAACACTATTTACTTTTTACTTTGAAAGCCAAAGGCGCCCATTCAATGTCAACAACTACCGTCAATAACATCCGATCACAATATTTTTACAAATACTAAAGATCAGTTAAGAATTAGGCAAGCTATTTATAAATGTTAAGCTAATAATAATATAATGTAATAATAATATTAAGCTTGCTTTCTGCAGCTATCCTTATTTTGTGTTAACGGCGGGTCGCGTCTCGCGGGTGGCGCATATTTTTTAAGCCCCCCCGCGCGCGGCCCCGTTCGGGTCTCCTAGACCCCCGCGGGGTGGGTTAATTAGTCGCGAACGCGGTCCGGCTCCACTCCATCTAACTTGTTTCCTTCTTTATTTGCCCACTTGATACAAATGTGGGGCTCTGCAGCGTTGCGGGAGCGGGACGGCGATAATGCCCCGGGTATGTTCGATGCGGAGGATTTGTTACGTAATTAACGTAATTAGCTATATGTGAGAGCGAGCTACGTGATTTTTGATGTGGAGTTAAGGGATTGCTTATTGTTTCTTCGAGGTGTTTTGTAGTTAATTTGTTGGATCTATCTTCTATCTCCTGTAAGAACAACCCTGCTGCATACGACTTAATGTTTACAAGACGACCTACCGTTAGGTTACAAAGAGGTGTCAGATGATTGAGCAAGCAAACTGATTTGCACAAGGGACCATCAACGGAAGGTAATAACGCGAGTTCAGGACGCGCCGAAGCGCATTTTTCATCCGGGACTAACTAATTAACTTCTTCTTCCGCTACTACTACTAATATCCAGATAGGTTACCAGAGCTGTAAGCTCGCTGTAAAGTCGACTACCAATTGTTTTCTTTAGTGGTCGAGTTATAAGCCTAATGACTTCTCAGTACCCATCCAGGTACATCGCCAGTTTCACAATCCTAACGCGGCTGGCAAGCTTATCCTAGTCCTTTCATTATATTGCGGAAGTAAGTTTCATTCTTTGATGAATTTTGACAATTCGTTTTTTGAAGTCTTTTATTTCGGCCGGTCTTTGGGGCACGCGATAATGAAATTCTATGACAATCAGTCCGGCAAGGCCACGGACGGTAGCCAAGTAAGCAAATGACATAGAGCAAACTTCTTCACTGGGTGCTAGTGCAAACTTAATTTTCCGTTTGATCACGATGTTAATGAAAACAAGAACTTTGTATGAAAAAATCTCTCCTCGTTCCCTCTTTCAAGCGACGCTGTTTCAATACAATCCCAATCCGATTTGAACGCCTCGAAGAATCTATATAGTAGAGAAAGTGGACGCGCTTATGTAATGTCATTCCTTCTAAAAACCCTCAGACGGTGTTTCGCGGCTTGTCGGCCCTAGGCGGCGAGCTAGTGGCGGCTAGCGGCGAGAAACTAAAGGGCTATTCTTTAGTTTCTCGCCGCCTACCCCCAAAAAAGTTCGCATAGGCTTTACCGAAAACAGCAACCAGTTGTCAATTGTACAATTGCATCGCGACTGCTCTAGTTGCGGTTGACAAATTGGTATTACGGACACAAATCGCTCAATGTATGTAAACTATTACATACATTTTAATCGCTAATTGCCCCTTTGATGTTCTGCTCATTTACTGCTTCATTGGGTTCTTGTCTGATGTCTCTATGATTTTTTTTTGTTAGAGGACTTTGAAATCTTAAACAAACTCTCAATTCCCTTTCAAATTCAATTCAAGATGGCTCCCGTCTAGCTACGATTTAGCCAGGGTCTAGTTTTAGGGCAGGGCAGGTTAATGTCTGCTGCGCAGGCGATGACAGCCGCAGCAATGAATGATAGAATTGACAGATGACATTGTTTTGCTTTTTCTCTCTTTGTGTGTCTTTATGTCAGGCAAAGGCTTTATAAAAATGTTTGTAGCGTGCGATCTTTGTTTTTGATTTTTATTCTTATTGTATTGTTTTATACATTAATGTTTATAATGTTGTGTTTGAACAGTTTTTTATTTAAGTTTATTGTTTTGTGTTTTTGTTCCGTATCGTCTCGTCGACCCGCCAGAATACCATCGCTGCAGCGGCTATTGTCGTTGTAGCCTATGCTGAGGCTGGGGCCTAGTTGGCCACACTAAATGTAATTTACCTACCTATCCTTAATTTTTTGTATTTTTATTTTCTAATGTCATGTACACACCGCCAGCACCTCAACCTACCACAAACTGTCAAATTTCCTCAATAGACTTTGAACTTTATGACTTAGTAATATGGTTGAAAATTTATTGAAAAAACTTGACAGTTTTGGATAGGTTGATGTGCAGGCGTCTGTACAATCTGTTTGTGGTCAATAAAATGTTATTCTATTCTATTCTACTGATCATTGAGCAATTTGTGTCCGTAATACCAATTTATCAGCCGCAACTAGAGCAGTCGCGTCGCAATTGTACAATTAAGAAACGGTTGCTTTTTTCGGTAACTAGTCTGCCGTGATGACGTAGAAAAGGCCGCGTGGGGGGCCATCACCAAACTCGGCAAATCGTACGGCAAATAACTTTCGCACTAGGCATCCATATAGTTGATTTTAAACTCGAAATCCGTCAAAGCGTATCAGCTTACACGTGCCAGCCAGTCGCGTTCCATTCGCATTCGCTTACCCCATCCTTGCCGTTAAAGATTCAGCGGCGCCGCGGGCGTGGGTCTGCCAGACCCTTTGAAGGCGACCTTCATTAGCGCGGGTTTGGGCCCGCGGGACCCCGTTTGTGATTGCAAGACATGCGTCCGACGGACGCGAGCCGAGCCGGAGTTGCCGAATGGATTAGCTTTAGTTTTGAGTCGTTAATAAGTTTCCATTCCACTGGTAGGTCTGGGGGACCGGGTGTGGGTTAAATAATTGAATTTTATTGATAGCAGAACCGTGGGTTAGCGTTAGACTGCCTGTTTTTCAATATATGTATAATAGGTAAGATAAAATTATGAATAATGTTGATGCATGACACGATTTTGGGTCACAGGATAAAACAATAATTACGTTAATACGATACTCAATCATTCACGCAAGCATACAAGACACATAATCACATTTTTAACGCTCAGGTACGCGATTGTTGACACTTTTAAAAAAAAGACCTGTTTAAATTTTTGTAATACCTGCGCCTGCGCTACGTTTCGTTATTTTTTTGGCTGACTTTACGGAAAAGATAATTATAATAATTTACTTAAGCGTTTATCGTTATCGTTAATTAACTCTTGTTTGATTTCAAACACTTTGTAGTTAACACTATCGTTGTACGGATCGGACGCTACGATAGCCTAATTAGTAGAGCTACTGACTTGGTTTATTAGAGGTTGCGTGTTACGGGTTAGAATCTTAATCGTGGTTTTTTCCCATCACAAATTTTTCTGAATTGTTAAGTTTACGCATAGGTATTGCGTACACCTAAGTATTTTTATTTATTGTTTTAATCTTTTCGTTGTTTAATTTCCATAATGACACAATAAGACCATTCTTCTCCACAGCTAAAAAATAGATGTCCTGAATGGGTAGTAGGTAAAAAAAATTTGGACGATTCAAAAGCACTTTTCTAAAGTTTATTTGAAATTTTGAATAAAATATTTGACTTTGACTCTGACTGTGACTTAGGTGCACAATGGTGCATTAGCAATCGGAGCCAATAGCCTTCCCAATCCAGGCGAGTGGCTAAGGCATATCGCTATTCACTTGTGCTGTTATCAGTTATCAAAGGCTAGTTGATACAGGACACGACACGCACAAAGGCACAATGCAGATGCGACGCGACAGTGTGTAGGTGTCTTAGCTACCTATCTCTATACTGAAAGCCATAATTGGAAAGGCCTAAATTGGAAACGCATTACGTACCATTCATTCAAACACATAATAATTAAAATTCATAATCTATCTATACATATAATAAAGCTAAAGAGGGTCGAAAGTCTGTACATGGAAGGGAAGATATTCGAAAAAAAATTGGCTGAGGATACTTATTAGAATCGATAACAGAACACGTTCCAACAGTTTTTAGATTTTTTGTCTATTTGTCTGTTTATCTGTTTATCTATTTGTCTGTTTATTTGACCGCGCATCACGTGAAAATGTGAACGGATTTGGGTGAAACTTTGCACATAGACAGACCATGACCGGGACAAGGATATATGATATAGGATATAGGATATAGGATATAGGATATGGGATATGGGATATAGGATATAGGATATAGGATATAGGATATAGGATATAGGATATAGGATATAGGATATAGGATATAGGATATAGGATATAGGATATAGGATATAGGATATAGGATATAGGATATAGGATATAGGATATAGGATATAGGATATAGGATATAGGATATAGGATATAGGATATAGGATATAGGATATAGGATATAGGATATAGGATATAGGATATAGGATATAGGATATAGGATATAGGATATAGGATATAGGATATAGGATATAGGATATAGGATATAGGATATAGGATATAGGATATAGGATATAGGATATAGGATATAGGATATGGGATTTAGGATATAGGATATAGGATATAGGATATAGGATATAGGATATAGGATATAGGATATAGGATATAGGATATAGGGTATAGGATATAGGGTATAGGATATAGGATATAGGATATAGGATATAGGATATAGGATATAGGATATAGGATATAGGATATAGGATATAGGATATAGGATATAGGATATAGGATATAGGATATAGGATATAGGATATAGGATATAGGATATAGGATATAGGATATAGGATATAGGATATAGGATATAGGATATAGGATATAGGATATAGGATATAGGATATAGGATATAGGATATAGGATATAGGATATAGGATATAGGATATAGGATATAGGATATAGGATATAGGATATAGGATATAGGATATAGGATATAGGATATAGGATATAGGATATAGGATATAGGATATAGGATATAGGATATAGGATATAGGATATAGGATATAGGATATAGGATATAGGATATAGGATATAGGATATAGGATATAGGATATAGGATATAGGATATAGGATATAGGATATAGGATATAGGATATAGGATATAGGATATAGGATATAGGATATAGGATATAGGATATAGGATATAGGATATAGGATATAGGATATAGGATATAGGATATAGGATATAGGATATAGGATATAGGATATAGGATATAGGATATAGGTATAGGATATAGGATATAGGATATAGGATATAGGATATAGGATATAGGATATAGGATATAGGATATAGGATATAGGATATAGGATATAGGATATAGGATATAGGATATAGGGTATAGGGTATAGGGTATAGGATATAGGATATAGGATATAGGATATAGGATATAGGATATAGGATATAGGGCAAAGGATATAGGATATTAGGGCAAAGGATATAGGATATAGGATATAGGACATAGGACATAGGACATAGGACATAGGACATAGGATATAGGATAGAGGTTAAAGGATATAGGATATACTTATTGTCCCGGTAACAGGTTCCTGTGGGATAATGAAGTCTTCGCAAACGAAGTCGCGGGCGACAACTAGTGTTAAAATATAATGTAGGTTAGTGGCACCAATGCTAGACCGGAACCAATGATCGACATCCTTTTCCTTTAATCATTAAAAACAGAGGTCAGCAACCGATTTTAGACTTTACCTACAGTTGAATACAGACCACTGTTCCCTAGCTGTCATACTGCAAAATTTCAATGAAAATCATTGAGCTATTATTACTACGAGGAGCAAAAGTTGTTCTATTTTGTTAACAATTAAAACTAAAGTTCGCTGTAGCGCTAAAACAATAACTCACCGTCTTTTCAAACGATTCGAACATACAGCGCTAGATCGCTTCTAGAGTTTTGTTTTCTCGCGACTACCAAAATAATAGCTCAATGATGAAAATGTATTATTTTTTGGTGACGAAAAATGTGTCAAACACTTGTCTTAAACTATAACTGTAATTCGCAATATGTAAATATACCATTACAAAATGTATATTTTTTACATATTATGTACTAAATAACTAGCTGACCTGACGGACTTCGTACCGCTTTGACAATTTCCATGACAACAGAACAAACAAATAATTTTGTATTGGAAAATTAAATTGTCGTTTTTAGTATTTTATATATATTTTTTTTAATAAAAAGTATTCTATATCCTTCCCAATACCTTTGAGAATATGTGTACAAAGTTTCATGATGATCGGTTGAGTAGTTTCTGCGTTAAAGCGTAACAATCAAACTCACATTCACATTTGTAATATTAGTAAGGACTATTAAGGATACTTATACACTAACATTAAAATTACCACGATTACTATTATGGAGGACATTGCCCAGCAGTGGGTAAGTAAAAGTAGCCTACTGTATATAATACATACATTTACTTTGGTACTTAGGTACTTTAATTATATTAAAATTATAACTATATACACAACGTGTTTTTTTTTTCTTTTAGTTGATGGCTTTGTGCGATTAGCACATTTAGCCAGTGTCAAAGTAATTTTTCTTACAAGTAATACGTATATAAACAATATTTTCTTCCTGTATGATGATGATGAATGATAAAAGAAATAAAAAGCGAGAAATGATATACCCCCCAACCCCTCGAGTATCTCAGTAAAGATGTGGGGCTTTACTAAGTCCTCGGGCGTACTTCTTGGAAGAATTTGAAAAGTGAAGTTGCACTGTTTTGTTTCATTTGCCAACACTCATGCACACTTACGAACACTTAACGGTTAATAATCCACCATTATTTCACATTAATATTCGATATAACACTAATTTTAGAAAATTAAACAAAACCGCAGACGTCACTCTTCACTTTCCCGCCAAGAAGTCCATACAACGTGTTATTAAATTAAATTAAATTAAATATTTATATACAACGTGTAACAAAAAGGTGTGTTAAATTAAAAATTCCAAAGTTTATCCGATCTAGATTTTGTATGTGTTGTGACTAACACATAATTATTAACTTTATTTTGTCATGCAATTGTACACTTCGGACCACACCTTGTAGGTTATAATATAAATAATTTTGTTAACACTCAAAAATGTTTTCAAGGCCGTCTAATTAATTAAATAAATTTACTTTCGCACATTACTATATAATGTATTCCCGGTTAGCTTTTGGGCACAAGCTTGCTATAAGTCGGTGTAGTAGTTGATATCACAGACGAGTCAAACTAATCTTTCTCAATTGCGATCCAAGCGAAAATCCTTCCGCCGAGGCTAGCGTCACGCAGCTGTCAACGATGCCTCTGATTCGACAATCCTGGATTATGAGTCTCGATAAGTATTAAGCGGCCTTTATCACATATTGTTGGCTCAGGGTGCCTTTTGCGAGTTTTCTTAGCCATTTGTTCAAGCTTAACCACCTCTTTCTACTGGTTAAGACCTCTAGTCTCAGATTCGGCGGTCCCAGGTTCGATTCCCAGCTTGGTGTAAGTACATGTTTGTGGAGTCGGTTTGGGTGGCGGTATGGCTTGTTTGTCCGCCTGGCTAGCTACCACCATTCGCCAAAACAAGAATGTAAGTGGCATTATTGTGTTCCGACAGTTAAAGAGACGAGAAAGCTAGTTCCTCAAGGCCGAAGCCTTATCATCACATAACATCAACATCAAGTGCTTGTAGGTACCCGTAAGGAGCAGAAGAATTTAAAATAAATCTTTACGGGTAACGACAAGTAAAATCCAAAGTAAACTAATTTATCTACTTTTATTCTTATAAGCCACCAAGTGACCATGAAAGTTTAAAAAGTTAAAACGATGACGATGTTAGCGAAACGATCGGCCGCGACTATCGAGCGAGGCCGTCTTCGCTTCGGTGGTGTCCGGGCCTAACACTGCCAAAATACTCATTACCGTCGGCAGTAGCGTAGGCTAGGCCCGTCCGCATCGTAAACAGATACCAAACGTCTTAATCAAAGGGCGGGCGGGCAGCACAAAGCTCCGTAAGACAAAGGCGTTACACCCGGGCAGCTGCGGCGCTCGGAGCATTGACGACCGACCGACGCCGACGGCCGGCCGGCGGCCGCCCGGCGCCCGCCCGATGTCCGGCCGGCCGCCGCGGACTCCGCGCTCTGGCTCTAATTAAAACACCCCCCTCGCGCCTCCCCTGTAGGGTGGGTGTAGGATCCCGCCCGAACGCCGTCAAAGATGGCGTGAGAAAACAATTGCAGACGGTCGACAACCATTCGAATTTAAAATTTTATTTGACATTGA
Organism: Eudonia lacustrata; assembly: GCA_947562085.1. Taxonomy (NCBI): domain Eukaryota; kingdom Metazoa; phylum Arthropoda; class Insecta; order Lepidoptera; family Crambidae; genus Eudonia; species Eudonia lacustrata. The sequence continues at coordinate 16,505,368 of OX387326.1, read as the reverse complement.
CATCGAACGTTGTAATGGTGGTTATGGGCTATTTCTCTAAGTGTTATATCTTCCCATGTCCCTATCTTTCCATGTAAGAAGGCCTGCACCTAACAGTAAAAGTTTATAGGCTTTTTCTTCTTCTTTTTGTGGCAATGGCCTCATATTATATTTTCTCGACCCAGAAACCGGCCAAATGGACGGCAGCATCTGTAGCCTTCAGGTCTTCCCTTGTGCAGTCGGTAATGTCCTGAATCGGAACACCACAGTCACCTATATCATTATCATCAGTATAAACTGATGACAGCTTATAAAGGCTGATAATGATATGGTGATGATATAGGCTGCATGAAACTAAAGAACGATTGGTAACATTTTTAAATAGAAGAAACGAGGCCATGATGTTAAGTTACGATGTGATTCACTTAGTAACATAACCCGGTGATAAGTTTAATATCTTCTGGAGATAAACAGAATTACTAGAGTATGCTTCTGCATGCATTCTGTTACCGACAGGAAGTATGACAAACTGGCCATATTCAAATGGTGCATTACTTAAGCTGACACTGCTTATTAAATATATTAAAAGTCCGATGGTTCCAAGCGCGGTGATACTGTAAACGAAATTAATTTTGGTTGAATTGCAGTAGCAAGTGGTGTCGCTTGCGGCTGCAGACCGCAACTGGTGCCTATGAATCTCTATGAAGTAGATTCCAAGCGTGGCGAACGCTGCGGCGTGCCGTGCGGCCGCGGCGTTCATTTTCTACGCAACACAAGTTGTGTAGAAAACCGCAAAGAGTTCACACGTACAACACGTACAAGCACAAGGTACGGGAGTGACTGAGGCATTGTTCCATGCATTGTGCAGCCGTGGCATGACGCCACGTTTGAAATAGAGGCGACCGCGACGCGACCGCAGGCAGCACTGCGTCTGCGAGCCGCGGTGTCACTTGCGGTTGCGGTCTGCGGCCCATCTCGGACTTGTACCTTTAGCTGCTCTGTCCGCTATATAATCTTTGCTAGGAGCTGCCACATGCCTACGGCGCGGCGATGTAAAAAAAGGACATCCAAGCACAGCGCGAGTAAGATTGGCTCGTAAAAACGCGCGCGTAGGTATTATAAGGCATTATGGATGGGCCGCGTGCCGGGGACGTGTCGTGTCTGCGCTTAATCACGTCAGGTCAATAGTAAGCTGGGTGCCAAGTGCGAGTTTTTTTCGTCATTCGTTAACGTTAACGAAAACGAGAATTTATATGGCAAAATTTTAACTCTTCTCGTATGTCGCCAGGAGGCGCTGCTTCAACGCCATACTAATTTGCGTTTTTGTAAACGTAATCGAACGAATACGGATAATAAACAAAACTCAGACTAGGCACCCTGAACACATGAGTAGATATATGTTAGTGAATACATATATCTACTCATGTGCCCTGAATGCCCGATGTATCCACGCGATGTCAAATTGTTACAGAATTTCGGGTACAGGATATTAATTGACGATCGGGAGACGCTACGCTGTTTCGACGCTCATTTGTTACTTTTTGGAAAGAGGTTTTGTTTAAGTGAATTTAGCGTTTTGGTGAAGATTTTGAAACGCCCAATATAAGTTTTTTTTTAAATATTTTTAAGGTTTTGACCTAAGCTTTTGACTTTGCATAATCATCAATCCTACCAAGCCTTGCTTAAGTCAACTTTACCCCATTGATGGGCCAAATCAATGGGGTAAAATGGAATAACCCTGGAATACCATCGTTATTACTTACGACGGCAGACACAAAGTATCTTCGTCGTATCTCTAAACTTTGAAGGAGCTCCCCTTGATACCAAACCGACCATTGGAATCCTTGGCGTCGATATTTCGAGTGACGTTCAGTTTCGCGGTCATTTGGAAGGTAAAGCTAAATTAGCTTCGAAAAAGCTGGGTGTGCTCAATAGAGCGGGACAGTATTTCACGCCGACCCATCGCTTACAGCTTTACAAAGCACAGGTCAGGCCTCGATATGGAATACTGTTCCCATCTATGGGCTGGAGCGCCCCAGTACCAACTCCTCCCATTTGACCGCATTCAACGCAGAGCTGCTCGAGTTGTCGACGACGTGGTAACCTCTGGTCGGCTCGATCCACTGGCCCTTCGGAGAGACGTTGCGTCTCTCTGTATATTCTATCGCCTTTATCATGGGGAGTGCTCTGAGGAATTGTTCGGTTTGATCCCTGCCGCTGATTTCCTTCACCGCACTACACGCAATCGACTGTCTTTCCATCCACACCATCTTGATGGATGGCGATCTACTACTGTGCGTTTCTCACGTAATTTTTTACCACGAACTACAGTGCTGTGGAACCAGCTCTCAGCGGCGGTATTTCCGGACCAATACGACTTGGGAATCTTCAAGAAACGAGCCTATTCCTTCCTTAAAGGCCGGCAACGCATCTGTGATTCCTCTGGTTTTGCCAGGGCGGGTGTCCATGGGCGGCGATGATTGCTTTCCATCAGGTGACCCGCCTGCTCGTTTGCCTCCTTCTAATATAAAAAAAAAATAAAAAAAAAATAAAGAAGCAAGCAAGACAGGTGGACTTAAGAGAAGCCCTGCCATTACCTCCAACCAAACCAAACGTAAGTACTTCATATAAGTAGATCCTGCTGGAAATCAAACCCAAAACCTTGTCTTCGATCGGTAAGTAGTTTAACTACTAACCCACGGCAGTAGCAGTTAAAATGTCACCGTCACGCATCTTTTCACCAAACCACCCAAACGCTCTCTAACGTCGATCGAGCTGTTTCGGAGGAGTATGGCAACTAACATGTAATACGAGAATTTTATATCTATACTAGCTGTCCCGGCAGACCTTGTTCTGCCCTATTTCTCTAAAATAAAGTTACATTGTTTTTTTATGTTAATAGCTGCCCCGACAGATTTCATCTGTCAAAAGTTATTGATTACTAAAATGGCTATTAAAAAATAAGGGTTGATCGTAGAAGGGTGAAAATTGAGGATTGTATGTATTTTTGTATGTTGTATCATAAAAAAAAAGAAATTAAAAATTTTGTCTAAAAAATAAAAAAAAAAATTTAGGGGTGGACTACCCCTAACATTTAGGGGGATGAAAAATAGATGTTGGCCGATTCTCATAGATACCGGATAAGCAAAAAAAATTTCATCAAAATCGGTCAAGCCGTTTCGGAGGAGTATGGCAACGAAAACTGTGACACGAGAATTTTATATATTAGATCTATATTAATTAATAATATTATAAAGCTGAAGAGTTTGTTTGTTTGAACGCGCTAATCTCAAGAACTACTGGTTCGAATTGAAAAAATGTTTTTGTGTTGGATAGTCCATTTATCGAGAAAGGCTTTAGGCTATATAACATCACGCTGCGACAAATAGGAGCGAATCATCAGTGAAAAATGTTGCAAAAACGGGAACAAGAGCCTAAAAAATTAATAATGCTGCCGAAAGTCACTATTCTACGCGGACGAAGTCGCGAGCACAGCTAGTTGGTATATGTATAGATAGAGCTGGTCCGTGCGGCCTTGTCTTGACCACTGTTTGATATTATGCATGCCGTTAAGCAATGCCAGTGTGTAATCAGTTAATTTATTTCAGGCTACGTAGTTACAAGAAATAATAGGCCCATAGATATGTACCTATCTTATAAACTAACATAATTATATACCTACCAATATAAACAAGTTTTGTAGTAGTTGTATAGGTTGTAATGTATGAATGTGTTCGGTGTATACTTTGTTGGATGGATGTCCATTAATAAATACAAATAAAAAATAAAAAGTTACACTTTACTTAAGTATTTAGCTACTTCTTTAGCTGACTGTACTCAAGCCCAAGTCTGCGAGCCATTAATCCATTGCGTCTCAATACAAGAAGGTACTAAGTGGCGGTCTCGCGCAACTTGATTTATGCTTCACAGCAATTGTTTAGGATAATTGCTGGGAATATCAAGAGACCAGCGAATTGCGCCCCCGCCCGCCCCCGCCTCCGCCCCCGCCCCCAACAGAGCTGCCCTTCATATACATATACCCGCTGACCCCGCTGTGCGCGAATTTGAGTACTATAACATGCTTTTAACCGCGACTACGTACGAGTTGCATTTATGCATTTATTATGAGTTGCATTTATGTAAGCGAGTCAGATCTTTATCTGACTCGCTTACATAAATGCAACCGATTTCTATGTACGGCTGAAATTGTTTGAAATTTTTATGCTTCATGTGTCGTTTTGTTGAAAATTTGATACTTCAATTATAGCTAGACCGCTTAACTGAGTCCTCGCCTGCGGTAGGTACGCGGGGCGGGAGGTACGTAGGGCCTTTACCACGAGTACGAGCGTTTTGCGACACGGCGAACGGATTTCTAGTTCATTGCGCGTTATAGTCATAGTCAGCAGTGGTAGAAAAAACGCAATGAACTAGAAATCCGTTCGCCGCGTCGAAAGTCGCTCGTGTTCGTGGCAGAGGGCCTACGTACTTCCCGCCCCGCGTACCTACCGCAGGCGAGGACTCAGTTATGCGGTCTTGCTATAGGCTTGTTTCACACGTACCACAACCACACCACACCGTCGCGTCTCGGCAAAAGGTGGTCAAGCTGTGGTTACGTGTGAATAGTGTCGCTGCGGCTGTCTTGCGGTTTAACAATATTTTAGTACCTAAAAAATGTTGGCGATATTGCTGGCCGCTAGTTCGCGGTGTCGCTGGTGGTTGCTTGTGGTTGCGACGTAGCTGCGATGTAGTCGGTATCAAATGTGGCCCTTGTGAATTCAACTATTAATTTTCATACAAATTAGCGCCCGCTATCTTAATGGCGCAGTTGCTAGCGCGTTCGTGTACGATCTTACAAGTTAGGCAACTTTTACAAAGCCCGTCAACGGATGGGTGACCAAATTAAAACAACTCAAGCTTCAGGAGACACGTCAATAAAGCCCCGGTTGTTATCATAAGATGGCAGTCGTTTAAACCCACCCACCAATTATGAGAGCGTGGTGGTAGTGGTCAGGTATACCACAGTCTCATGTGCTTATCGCTCACGTGAACCAAAGCCCAATTGTAGGACGTTTATAAGCCGATCCATTTGTTTTAAGATAACAAAAAAGTGCCTACACAATAACTCAAACAATGAAACCTATACAGTATACAGGGTGGTTTTTTTCAAGAGCGGATGATCAAATTGGGTACTAGGATAAGAAATAATGCTTTAACGTAAAACTATTCCATGTAACTAATTTTGAGGAAAACCCGTTGATTCAAAATAAACACACACTCTAATTATTGCACCGACCGATATTGTTGCTAATAAGGTTCAAGTTCTAAGAAGTCATGACGTACGGCAAACTTAAGAACAACATTATTGATTGTGCCTATTTTCAAGTACTCATATATTCATTGTACCGAAATTGACATACATAAAAAAAGCATCATATAGTTTTATTTTTCTTATAATCGGCTCGGAGTTCCTTCTTATTTTTTTTGGCGCTCCACACATACTTGGATATTAACGTGCAGGTATGTGTAGATACTGTTTGGGCGATTTATAATTAAATAAATTTTCAAACATTTTATAGATGCTGTTTTAGTTTTTATCAAATTCGTCTCCAAGTCTCCTTTGATAGCTTCCGATTTGACTATTCAAGCACACTTGGAAAATTTACCATGTATACTGTACAGTATCATCATCATTCTAAAAAAAAAATATAATTCCACAAAAAAAAAACGCTGTCAAGGGTTAAAAAATCGGTTTCCAGTCTTCTTTGGCTATCTTTATATAATATATAAATCTTCTGTGCGTGTGTATTCACTGAACTCCTTCTAAAAGGCTGGACCGATTTGGATGAAATTTTCTGTGTGTGTTCAAGTGGATTCGAGAATGGTTTAGATTTACAATTGGACTCGGTAGGTGGCGGTGCTATAGTGGTCAATCATGGGATACGGGTGTTCTTAAGCGGACGAATGATTTGTTTGTTTTGTTGTCATGGAAACTGTCAAAGCGGTACGAAGCCCGCCGGTCAGCTAGATACTTATAATTTCCAATTTGGCCATCATAGCAAAATGCGAAAATTCACCCAGTATACTGTTACAGGAATATGCTTACTAGCCCACACAAAAAAACTGATCCAACGCGTACAAAACTCCTGTGCTAGATATTGCTTCTCCATCCCCCGGAGAGCTCACATAACACCCTATCTGAACAGAAACGATTTGCTTAAATGGAATCTCGGCGCACCTTGCATTTTGCTTCACTACTCTTCAGTGTTATTAAAAATCAAAGCCCATCGTATTTATATGGTAAATTAAAGTTTACTGAACGGGCACGAGTACCTGACCGTTTAGTTTGCCCCAAATATAAAACAGCCGCTTTTCGAGGTAGTTTTAGATACGCTGCGACAAGTTGTTGGAATAACATCCCACCCCCCATTAGGAATTCCACAACTATTAAAGCTTTTAAAGTTAAATACAAAAAATATATTCTTAGTGTTCAGAAATCGTGAATTCGCAGTATTACATGATATATAATTAATATTCTTATTTAGGTTTTAAACTAATAACATTTTATTTATATTTGATATTTATACTTATTTATTATCTAAACTCATAAATGTATGTATTATATTCTATTTAACAATAAATTTGCCAAATGTGTTTTTTATAAAAGCTGTATTTATTAAAATATGTAAACAGTGTCATGGCACCACAAAACAAATAGGTATATAATTTTTGTTTTTCTTAATATTATTTTTAATTTCAATATGGCATCCGCGGAAGACCAGCGTCGTGGTTAACACCAGGACATATGCTGAGCGGAAACCAATTTGGTATATGCAAAAGTGATGTTCCTGTGTTCTGAATGTGCATGTGTAGTTATACCAAATAAAGATTTTTTCTATTTCTATTTCTATTTCTGTACACGTATTCTATGAATATCAAACTCAGCTCTAGTCTCCTTTGAATATTCTTGGTTATTTTTAATATTTCACACACTCATTAAAAAACTCACCCTGTATACGTGTAGGGCTTGTCTGGGCGACTGTTTTTTCTCCTCCGCGGCACGAATTCGATTATGTAGGTGGGGCAATAATTCCCGCCGCGTCAGCTTAGGACGCGCCGCCCGCGCCCTTATCTGCTGCCGATGCCGGTACCCTCACTGTGACCCTACGTACAGCTATTATAAAACAGCTAGCCGGGTACAGTCAGCGCCGAATTGATTATATCAACGTAAATTACCAAAAAATGATAATAACAAAATTTATCGCAGCGACAGTAAATGTTCAAAAAAGTAAAAAAGGTTTTTACTTAGTTATAAATCAGATAGATACAGTCAGCATGGTATTGATCGTAACATTGCAAATATACAAAGAAAAAAGTTAGGTTTTTATTTAATTAACTACGAATATAATTATAGCAGCTGGGTACAGTCAGCACCGAATTGATCGCAGCGACGTAGATGGTCAAAAAGTTATTAAAAGTTAATTTAAAAATACAGTGTACAATATTTAAGCGTACATTGTATTACGCATGACATACGAGTAATCAGTCCGTCATTAAAGAAGATTTTGTGCAATCAAATCAACAGCGCGAAAAAACTTTGTTAAAAGTACCACGTTGGGCGCCATTGGTGTTCGGTCTGAAAGCTTAGGCTGACTGTTAGATACTTAAATGCGATGTTTTTAATTAAGTTTAATATTTACATTAAACATTATTTCTCGCATATATTTAACTGCGTTGAAATCTTGTGGTTAAGCCAATCTCAGACTCCGAAGCCCTTAGTTCGATTCCCAGTCAAGAGTATGTTGTTGTGCTAGGTATGGTTGGGTGGTAGGGCTTGTTTCAAGTCCTCTCTGGTTAGGTAACACTATCTTATCTAAGTCTGCCGCTATAGCAACAATGTTAGTAGCGGCGTTGTTTTAATTCTACCGCTAGACATAAGTAACACGTGATAAAGTGCAGTTTACTCTTTTATCGCCTTTCCGTCACTTACTGTCAGGTGAGATAAAAGCCAATTTATTTGTTGTGGGATTGAAAAAAAAGTACCATCTTGGGCGCCACTAGCATTTGGACCGAACTTTGTAGACCTGTTATGTTTAAGTTTTCTTCGCATACATTTCAGCCAGTCCTTTCGTCAGAACACTACGTTTGCAATTCGCCCCAACGGTGGTGTCTGGACCGTAATCGATACAGAGACCGGCGACACGGCGCGGCGTCCCCGAGGCCGCGTCAATTCGGCCTCAGCCTCGTCAGCGCTAAATTATCCCGACGTCTTTAAATGGAATTTCGCGGGTAGCTGTCCGAGAAGTCCCTGCACGTTTCTGTAAGGTCGATAACTGGGTGGCGGCGGCAGCGGCGGCAGTAGCGGGGAGTCGTGGGGCGGCGAGCGGTGGCGGAGAGTGGTGGTTATGGCTAGTTCTCTCAACGTGATGCTTCTAGACTAGACCCATTATACCGTACTCTTAGCCGAAAAGTAAAACTAGTTTACAAGAGGGTTTTATACACATCTGAGCCTCTACTGTGTTAATAAGTAATGTATTTTTTATAAGCAGAGGTCGTAATTATGTAGAGTTATTTATGTGCTTGTATCGAATTGTTGATATTAATATGGATCTTCCCGGGATTTCTAATTGAATATCTATAATTGTTTTCGTTTGTTCTCACAAGCTATGTTGTGCGAACTACAAATGTGGCTACATCGCGCGTATGCGCATTGGAATTTTGCAATTTCGGACATCCGATGTCGTTGATGTAAATTTGGTAACATCGCGCGTGCAGTGGTTTAAATTGTGTAAAAGTAAATAACTATAACGGGATTTTTCTGCTCTTTAAAATTAATCTCGGGATTTGAGGCATATCCACTTTATTCTTTCGCTGTATGAAATCAGTGTAAGTACATAAATAACTCTATTTCCAAACTCTGTTTATAATAAGTGATAAATTAGAAAATCAGACTACCGACATACGATTGTGGACAGTTCCAAATAGCAGAATCGTGGTGCTGGACGCTCTTTTCCTCCCATGACACGGTATACATGAGCCTGAGTTCTAGCCCTTAAGAACTTAAGAAGCGCCTTCGGGATTTTTACCTCCACAATCGATTCTAACGCCCCGAAGTCATGCGGACACACTTATGTGTTGCCTCGCTAGAAACCTACGAGAATTTTTTAATCGGTACGGTTTGAGGAACTTTAAGTTTCTCGCCGACTACAAAGTCTTGTTACGCTGTAACATAGGCGCCTAACAACAATATCTTGAAAATAAAAGCACGTTCTATTAACGCAGCCATCGATAAAAAAGTAAACTAATCTATGCTTTAAAAATTTAACGCTGCCGCCCATCACGTCGCCGCCGCTTGTGCTACCGCTGTCACGCAGTTAACGACCTAAGGGCTCCAAGGGTGGCGGGCAGGGTTGCCAACCGTACATTACAAAATATTCGTACGTAGAGCCCTATCGTATGAGCACGTAGGAGTTAGGACGTGAATGAGTTTTAACTATTTTCCTTTACACGATACAACGTAATTTAATAGTAAGTGAAATGATAGCTAAGTATTTTTCTTATTATATTTGAAAGTAGGAGGTAAGTAGTTAGGTTGTTTTAGGACTATATTGATAATAAAAGTGACAAGCATGTTGGGTTATGTGGCCGAAGCTCCCCTTGTACTTGATATATTCGTTTTCTATTCGGTATTTTGGATGCTAATATAAAACATTAAAATTGTAATGAGTTTTAAATCATAGTCATTGTATGTAACAAAGGAAGGTTACTTTGCCCCCAAATTACTGTTTAGTGTAAAACTACATTTTAGTTCGTAACTGTTCAATCAAATAATTAATACTTCTTTCTTACTAAATTATATTTGATTGGCCACCCCTGCACCTCGTACCTTGTTTCGGACCGCGCACACTATCCGAAGAACACTCGGTACGCAACTTTTGAGATATTTACTCTAACTATGTGTAGTTAAGTTGGGTGAGTGGAAGTGGGACCCATAATTATTAAGGGATCATCGAATGAGTTTGGAGCTAAATGCTTGACGCCGGAGCATAGCGTTCTAGAGATTATTTTATTTGGCTTAAGATGTTTCTTATGTGCTTTATTGTATAGTTTTAAAGTGAAGGGATTAAAAAGTATACACAAAAAGAAAAGATTTTGTCTCTGATGTGGTTCCAAGTTACAATAAGTATAAAGTAATAATAATCATTGTAAAATTTTAGGTAATAATATGTTAGATGATATTAAGAGCGTTTACGCCGAGCGCGAGACCTTAAGTTTAGGTTTTTAAGTCCAAATATCACGCACACAGAAGCGGGCTGTGAGCGCGCGCGAGTGTGTGCGTAGAGTAGGCTAGTTCTGCTCACTATAGTCAAACTCACTACTTTGATCCGTTCGAATTTAGTTTTTCGGTATACTTAGAAATTATTGAAGTGAAAACTTCTTTAGCGGCGTTATACATTTTTTTTGTAATGGGTAAAAAATGTTAAATTCGCGTCAGGACACGTGACCTGATCGAAAATGTAAGACGTAAAATCATAAGACGGATGGAGAGTAGACAGCCGGCGCGGCGTAGAAGAGGAAGTATCCCCCTCTCTTTCTACGGCGCGGCGAAAATGTATGCCTGTTGTTTCGTTTAGGCGGCGCAGGGCGCTTGCGCGAATAAATTGTCATGTTTGTGTACGATAGCACAATAAATAAATATTGTATTCTACTACATAAATGATAGTACTTTTATACTGATAATTGAAGCAATTCGTGCAAAATTATTCCCTAACCATTCCAAAATATCAAAAATGCACAACGTTAATATTCAAGTTTTCACTTCTGCCGGCACTCCCGGGGTGCAACCCGTCGTTTTTTTTATTTTTAACTATGGGCGTAAGCAGATGGCTACATGAAATAAGTACCTATAATATTATATTGTATGTATTTTTATTAATGTTGTAATTAATCTTATATCACAAAATTATAATCAATACCTATCTGTTCCTCAACGATTTATTTTGGACGAATTGATTTGACGACGACAAATTTTATTTTATTTTATTCATAGCTCGGCAAATGTCTCCACTCCACTTGATGTTAGGTGGAAATAGAGTCCCTGTTGTTCCCTGCATGACGTTGACAGTTGACAGTTTGTTGATGGTTTGAGATACGAAACATTTAAAAATCCTTCTTATTTAAGTTTTTCTTCCAATATTTTACAAAGAAATGATTAATTGTATGGGCAGTCAAATAAATTGACCGATTTTTTAGAATATATCAATAATAATATGTTGTCTATTACCAAGCCCAATTTTGCTAATCTCCTTTTAAAATAAATTTTGTATAAAAACTACTTGGAAAATATGAGCCACATAAGCACAAAGCGCATCATGCAGCAATAAAATAGGTGCTGTCAAAACTCGGTCAAGTTATTTGACTGCCCATACAATTAATCATTTCTTTGTAATACATTGAAAGAAAAACTGAAATAAGTAGGATTCTAAAAAACATAATAATAGGCAAGAATACTTAAAAAAATTAATAAAGGAATACACTTACTAACAAAATAAATAATTAGTCTACAAAAGTCGCACTGCTAGGATATGGCGAGGAGATTGGGCCATAGCCCATAGCGCACACTGGCACGGGTGCGGAGCAGTCGTGACAAAAACTGGGACCACCGGTTTTACGTGTCTTGCAAAGGATCCCCTCCTTTTCACTCCTTCCCTCCTCCGAGAGAAACACACATAGATGGTATTTCCCACCCATCCCGTGGGCCAGCATTGCGAAAGTTACTTAAAGCTCACTTCTCACCACGCCCGATCGGAGAGGGGGGTGGGGGGGGGGTTTCGTTGAATTTATTACCCATTATCTCTGCAACATAATATACGTTGTCAGTTTAAAAATTTAATTTGTTTATGCTCTCACCAATTATCTAGCTCAAGATAAGTATTCTTAAGAAACTCGTTAGTATAGTAAGATAATATGGATAAATGCATAGACATGGACATGCATGCAACATAGAAAAAACACCTAGACCCGAAATAAATTTAGAAAAACAGTCCTTCTCTAAATTAACCCGACCGGGAATTGAACCCGGGGCTTTGGAGACGGCGCGACGCCCGACCCGGCGCGCTAACCACTCGACCACGGAGGTCGTCCAATTTAAAAATGTTGCAATTCATCAAAAGTAACATAAAATAATTTATTCACTAAAGTACTAAGATTTGCTTATCGCGCTATAAATTTGAACTATCTTCGAAATTACGGAAATTGTTCGAAAATCGTCGGGTAGAGCGTCGAACGACGTGACCACTCTCTCAGAGGCCTCGCGGCGGACTGATTTGATACTAATAGAACGCAGAGTTTTGTAGTAGTTTTAGAGCAGTTTTAAAATATTTATAGAAAAATTATAGAGCTAATTTAGTAAAAAGAATTTTGCGCATAATTTAAAGAACACTTTTTTCCATAGTAAAAAGCTTTTATCTTATATTTATATAGTAAGTTTAATAGAGAAAACAATTATTTTATCACCTATAATTTCTTTAAAAATTCAAAATGTTCGGATTTTTATAGTTTTTGTTAGTAACCAAAATCTAAAAATGTTTTCAACAAACTATTTTGCTGAAGATCTTTCAAATTGAAATAAAATTTTTGTTCTTAGGTTTGTCAGTAATTTAAACACATTTTTAAGCTTCGAAGTTGACGCGGAAAGTCAAATTATGAAAACCTCTGTTCAATTATCTGGTTATAAATTCCAAAATATCCACAAATCTAAAAATGTTTTCAACAAACTATTTTGATGACAAGATCGCCTAATGATATAAGTAATTAACATATTTGTAAAGTAAATATTCATAGATATTAAGAGGTTTGAAAAGTACAGTTTTTGAGCAAAACGGCGTAAACGCTCTTAAATATAAATCTAGCTAAAGAAGTCGCCCATAGATGGTCATTATAATTATTTTATTTATTATTAACTTTTTTCATAAAGTAATAAATCGAAGAACAATCTAATACAGAACTGATTTTAAACCCCTCTCATTATAAGCTCATCACCACCGTGACCGAAAACTTAAAACTTTAAAACTATCTTAACATTTCAATAAAAACAGTTTTCATTCTCAGAGCCTCTTATTACTTGAATCTGAATTGTCGACAATGATATTAAATGTACTCGAAATTATAGGGTTGTTAAACATGCCAACATATTCATGAGCATGCCAAGCCAATGCCAAGATCGGTTAGTTATTTTTGGTGCTGACTATACAACTATGTTGCCGTTGTTATTAAGTTATAGCACACGAGCTCGCAGCACGAACATCTCCCACCAGCGTCTCCCCCCGGGCGGCGCGCGACGTGCTCACGACACCTTAATCGATTTTAATCCGACGCCTCGGAGAATCTAGTAAGGGACTTGCGAGATGTCATCCTCTCTAAAACCGCCCACAAAAGTAACGTTACGTTAAGTTACGTTAAGTCCGGTAACGTTGTAAAAGCAATCTCATCACAAAAAAACAATAAAAAAATGGTTGACAAACATTTGGTTTTTTTTTGTATGTCTGATGCAAAGCAGCAAATTCTATACTATACAAAGGGGGTCAACGCTAGCGTTGTCGAAACTGAAGTTTCACTGCTAATGCATGCATCTACACCTTGTAATTTTACTCATCACCCTTCAAAGAGGAACAATACTGCTTGATGGCAGATATAGTTACAAGATGCTCGCTGTGCAGTCAGAGGCCGTAGCTTCAACTTTAATGTTGAGCGAGTTAAATATGGTAACGAAATTGCAGTGGCTTTCGTGGTCTCAGCTCACTCTACACCTGCTATTGCTGATATTAGCTGGACGAAAACATAATGGATCGTACAACATTGTTCCGTGTGAGACTACGGCGTCAGAAGGCATATTGTAAAATACTATTCGTTCGCAGTTTCCCTGTGGGTACAGTAAGCTTTCTCATCGGTCGGATTAACAGTTTCGTCCAATACGCCAACAGCGCTGCGGCTCTAATCACCAGCGGTGACCGCTCGCGCGTAAATTACGCGACGCGACCAGCGTGCGACGACCCGCTACCCCCCGCTCGCTTGGTCCCGTTGCTACGTCTTTGGAGGGGAGCCGCGTAGTAGGTCAGGGGTCTACGCGTAGCGGTCGCTTCGGTAACCTACCTAACCTACGCGTCCTTCGTTAATGCCCGCTTAGGTAGCCCCCGAGCGCGCTTGCAAACATAATCGCGCGCCCTTTGTAGTCCCCTTCTAAGGACAGGCCTGGCTTGAAACGGGACTGATTGATTGGATGAGCACTTAAGTGAAATTTGTATGTTAAATTCAGGGATCTTAGGAGGAGAGTGTCATTGTGTACGACGACCACGTAGCCAGTTTGCTAAGTATGTTTGTCATTTGAAATTCTTATGAGTGTACAGTGTTGTGGGTGTCATTCAATTGAAATATTGTGGCAGAGTTTGCGATTATCAATTCTAATCTAATGCACATATAATTAATTTTGAAACACTTCGAATAAGGATCTACCAGAGTTATATTTTTGCATTATTTTATCCTGACGTTAGCAGGGTCCATGGTCACGTGGTAACTGTTAACTCAAACTTCTAGCGTCAAGTATTTTAACAGGGTGCGTTCCTTTTCTTTTTAGTGAATATTTTATTATTAAAAAGTTTGTTTGGTAATTGAATAACATAAACGAGGCTTACGCAAAAAATTTAGTGTAGTTATGTGTTTTTTGGGCAATAACTGTCGACGTATGACTGAGTTACTTCAGCCCTGGCCACGGCCACGGATGGATTCCGACCAGTGGATTTACATGGCCTCTAGTAAGTAGTAGGTGTCAACTATTAATCCATATTTTGTTTTAATGGTAAATTAAAGTAAATAAGTACTTTAGTTATATTGTTATTTAAAATATATCGTCGTTTGTCTGTCCTCTTGGCAGCTCTTATATTTTAATTTATTTACATACACATAGGTACTAAGTTATCGATGATATTAAACGAAAATTAAAGTCCACATGTACAAAATCGCACGCCCACCTTATATTAAATAAATATTACTCCTAACTTTGCAAAGAAAAAAAAAGAAATCCATGGGATTAAACCGTGACAAAGGCACAAAAACACAATTACACTCTTTTTAGAAACGACCGACCGTCTGTTTTCATTGACAACAGCCAGCGTTAATAATGTACGCAGCCTTAGCTGCCTACTTAACTTATCAAATTACGGACGCGCCCGCATATCTTGGCGGCACGGCGATGGCGTCCAAGCCCGCGCTCCCAAATCCAATATCCGTACCGTACGCGCAATAACAATCGCGATGCTCTATCGGCCGCGCGTAAATTATGCAAGCCCCTGGCAACACTGTGCCGACGTCGTCACAAAGCAAAATGAACTTTACCACCCACGCAACAAATGCCACGGGGGATGAAACGCTTAAAAATGTCCGCGAACGGTCGCCGACGACGTCGTCCGCGCTAATGGCGAAGACCCCCTCCCCCACGCCCGCACTCCTCCGCACTCCTCCGCACTCCCCGCGCAAGCAAAGCACGCGCTCAGTAATAGCCGAGGAGCTTCGCGTCTAATTATTGTGACCGAAATAGTTTGCGGCAATGGTTTATTCAAATATCGATTTTGATTAATTTATTTGTGGACGCAGACGTAGAGATGCGTGGCGTGGCGTTGCTCACATGTGGAAGGTCTGTGACTAAAATTTGAAAAGATTATAAAATGTATGTCTTTTACCTAAGTATGGATTGAGGTCTTAATGACAAATAACATTATTCTGGACATGGGCGATTTGTTGACAATATTGATATATAGACTTCTTTCTTTGTTGTTCATTTATTTGCCAGTGAGTTTCAATTCAATTTAACATCTTTATTGAGTTTGACATGGCGCTGGCGGTATGACTTGAACAATACCTATCCATAGTCATGAGAATTCTACATTACATTAAAGTTATTTATACAACGCATCATTTGAACAAGAACAAGTTCAGTTACAATCGCTAAAGCCATACAGAATTTCCTTCTCGCGACTGCATCCAAATACTGGCATCCACATTCCGGTGCGCGGAGTTCACATGCGCTAATGTTGTTTTTTTATCTGTAAGTTATTCCATTACCAAGTTTTCGAACACAAGAAGTTTCCCGCGCAACGCTGCCGCCGCATGCCGCCGCCGCCGCGCCAAACAGAGGAGGGCTAGAGCGCGGGTCGTAAACTTATTTTTTCGCGTGGCACAAAAGCGAGGCGAGGGAAGCGAAACGTTCAGCCGACATGCACCGCCCGCCGTTCTAATTCCCGCGCCCCAGCCTGCGGCCACTAGAAAATACCCAGTCATTTGCGCTAACGTGAACGCGAGGCGGCGCTGTTAGTGCTCTGTGTATTCGCGAATCATAGCCAGCCGAAACGCGAGTAGATGACGGAATAAAACAAATGAACGTTTTAGAAGATGTATCATATTTTAGACTGTTAACACTGCTGAACTGCTTACTAATGGATATAAGATACACATACATAGATAATGTTTACTGATGGATATAAATACATACATAAATACTAAGTTAGTGCGATTCTCAATCACTGATATCTGGCAACAGAGATGACAATTATTAGAGATTTTTGTCAAAGCATCTTTAAAACCATAGTATGTGAATTGCGATCTTTATCTTGCTACCAAGCAAAGGTGTAATGAGCTACGCCGCGTTAATTCAACAAACAAACCGTAGGAACGCCTGCAGGCGAGGCTGTGTGGCAACAGCTCTGCTCACTGACGGAATGACTGCTGGTAATTCTCAATAAATCTAGTTGCAGTCATTACTGTCGCCGGGCGGCGGCGGCCCCGGCGCGGTAATTACTAAACTGGCCGTCGCACCGTTATTATATTTTGTCACAAACTAAGTAGACTGCAGAAGGTCATCATCAGCTTTTTTATGTCCCCACTGCTGGGGCACGAGCCTTCCCTATGGATGGATACGGAGAACGGGCCTTACCACCACGCGGGCCCAGTGCGGATTGGTGGTTGTTAACGACTGCTAATGCAGCCGAGACCAACGGCTATACGTGCCTTCCGAAGCACGGAGGAGCTCGGAATGATAAATTGGTCGCATATCCGATGACCGGCTTTTGCGAAAGTTGCTCAACCTCCACTCTCGCAGACTGGACATCGCGTCATCCACTGCGTCATCGAGCTCCTCACTACTACTACTGTAGAAGGTAAGCGTCATACAAACACGCTTGAGCAACGCACACATAGACAATCTCTCACGGACGCGGAATCTCGTAACAACTACGCTCGGTCAGTTCCAAGATCCGTTTTTTTTAGAGAGTGTTTGCCTTCACCGGGCTTGTTTGAGGGCGGCGAGAAACTTAAAGGGTCCCGATCACATACCCAGCAACAACCCACACTGAGATAACAAGGAACAGGCAATATCATCTCGGCTCATAATTCACCATATACAATGTTATACCTGTCTTTCTGTACATGTCATTGTGTTTTCTAAAGAGTTTCTTAAATCTGCTGACCTGTGCTATATTTTCCTTCAAGCCGTGTGAACCGAATCACCTTTGGAGGTTTTTTACAGGGAACGGCATCACGTACTAGTGCGTGTCCTTGTGCCCTACTAGATTTCCGAAGGGTTCGGATCGGATCGGACCGAGATCCGTATCCGTGCAAGGAGTGTGTGTGCGTTGTTTGAGCGCGGTATGTGTTAACCTTGCCTTCTGGATGCTCCTTATGTTGTGGTTTTGTCAAGCCTTCGCGCGCCCACATTGCGCGAGCTTCGCGTGACATTCTAAAAGCTTTTACCGATAATTGTTTATAAAACAACGGGAAGGTATAATTATTGATGTGTAAGTGTGTAACATCTTTCCTCTTCCTTTCTTGCAATTTGTGGGAGTGATTTCGTGAAATGGGACGGAAGTGTGTAACAGGAAGTTAGGGAAGCACCAAAGCGCGCGCCATTTGATTTGACGAATGAGCGCGCGGTGGTAGAGTTGGCCGTCGGATGGTACCAACCAATCGGGGAAGCGCGCGCCATTTGATTTGACGAATGAGCGCGCTGTATTGCATTACTCTTAGTGTCAATTAAATAAAATACAATTTTCATAAAAAGAATTATTCTTTGTTATGAAAAATCATTACAATATGTAATACCTGACCCACTTTTTTCAGAATATAATGTTAAAATTGCTTATTACTAAGGTGAGATGTCAAATGTTACACATCATAATAATATGCGACTACTGTAAGACTCGTTCGTTTTTATCGAATGCGTTGTATAATTAGTAAAGTTACTGTTGCAATGTCGAACCCGCACCTAGCAACCGTTTTTTTCATGGCCCTTACTGAGTAGGTGTCAATAATAATAAAAGTTTGTGTTCATCATCTCAGCCAAAGACGTCCACTGCTGGACAAAGGCCTCCCCCAAGGATATGAGGGGTATTTGCCGTAATCGCCACGCTTGGCAGGCGGGTTGGCGATCGCAGTAGGTTGAGGGTAACCTCAGAGAGATGCTGCTGCCCATCCTCTGGAATGGTCCCTTAGTCGGCTTTTACGACACCCACAGGAAGAGATGGGGTGGTGCAATTCTTTATCCCCGGCACCACACAGGGCAAAGTTTGTGTATTACTCATAAATCTAAATAAATTCACAATCTGACTAAATCAATCAATGAGACTAATCAGATAATTTTTTGAAGAGTTTCTTATTATTATTTTGTCTAAACCGGCAAACAAGCGTACGGTCCGCTGGTATTACTTACGCTTTGCCGACTCTGAAGCTTCATTTTGTTATGCTGCTTGACATCAGAAATAAGTATGGGTCAAAACATCCAAACACAGATACAACGGTGAGCTTATTTCTGGACGAGAGCTATTCCAGTTCCAGCCAACCCTATCTAGGGTGTGGTAAGAAAGACTGCGGGCTACTAGATACCAAGATTTTATTAAATAAGTGTACCTGCTTAAAAACATGATCATTAAAAGCTGTCTTTTTTAAATGAATAGTGAGCGCAGTCAAAATAAACAAATGTGACGACCTCCTTGGTCGAGTGGTTTGTACACCGATTCTCATGGTGTCGCCATCTCTGAGGTCCCGGGTTCGATCCCCGGTCGGATCAATTTAGAAATTATTGTTTTTCTAAATTGTCTCGGGTCTGGATGTTTTCTATATATAATAAGTATGTATTTAAGTATTTTAAGTTTATCCGTTGTCTAGTAACCATATACGAGTTTCATGACGAAGCTTCTCTTGGGCTAGATAATTGGTGCGAGTGTAGGAAAATTTAGGTATATAATTATTTATCTGTTACAACAAAACAATATCGCATCATTGAGCATTCATCACTCCTCAGGCGTCAACGCCGAGCGGCGACGAATAAAGTTGGCTTTTCTCAAAACACTAGTGGTGGCGATTAGTTGGCATCGATGGGCGCGGGGAGGCAGAGGAAGACGCGCAGGGGGCTCGCCCACATCTCGCGCGCGTGTGTCCGCGGCATAATTCACGGGGCCAGTGTACACGCGCAATTTGCGTAGGGTTGTCGCCCTATGGTAATACATATTAATAATTGAAAACTTTGTATTAATTATTATGGAAATTTCTGAAGTGGAGACAGGTGTACTGCAATAAAAAGTGGACTTGTTGGTGGAGGAAATAGCTAGAGTCGATTAGTCAAGATGAGGTCTTAATATTTATCTATGGTGCTATGTTGCATGTTATGGTCCATGAGTCGTTATTCCGATATGAATTGGTGTATTAACATAACATACTATTAACTTGAGCAACGGAACTTTGAGCGAGCTGTGTTTAACCAGTAGACTATATTTAAATAGCTTTGAATTTATAGTACCAGAAGCTTTTAAATTTAAATTTAGACTGATTGTTAATTTGCTCATGTTATATGTCATGACCGCGCACCGAAAGACGCAGTGTAGGTAGGTGGACCGTCGATCTGGTGAAGGTCGTGGGTAGCTACTGGATGCAAACAGCACAAAACCGGTCGTTGTGGAAATCCTTAGGGGATGCCTTTGTCCAGCAGTGGACGTCTTTTAGCTGAGATAATGATGATGATGATGATGATATGTTATGAAGGTACCAAATTAAAAAAATAAATGTTAAGAAAGGTGTGGTTGGCAGCCCTGGGACGGGCATTAGAAGGGGGCCGGCGGCGGGCTGGCGCCTTGACAGCGCAGCGCCGTTAATTCCTGAGCGCTCCTCGCGGGCGATTGACAACGCGCTCGGAATTTATCGACGCTCACACTCGCCGCCGCCGCCGCCGCTCGCCGATAACAGGCACAGCACTAGTAGCTCGATATCGATATTTGAAAAAATATTTAATTTTAAAATACTTCCTATACATAGGGAAGGCTCTTGTCACAGCATGAAAATGGGGACGAAAAGGGGACATAAAAATGAATTGGTGATGTTGATGATGAATTTAAAAAAAAATATTATCCGTGGCCAAGTGGTAAAGCGCCCAGTCAATATCTAGGGGTGCTGCTAGGTATAGTCGACCATGAAATTGCTTTATCACTTTTGACAAAAACTTCCATTACAATAAAATTTCGCTAAGGCTCATTGTCAATAATGACAACGTATCTGTCACTTGGTCGTTTAAACAAAAATAGAACTTGTTGTTTAATTATATGCAAACAAAATTTACTTCTAAGGTGGTAAAACAATTTCATTGTCGACTATACAATTCCTAGGTCGGGCTTATAGGTTGGGTGTTTCAGATATTTCGATGCATTTTCCGAGCTTGTGATTTGGCAAGTGATTCAGCTATCAAGTATAACAGTGATGACTTCATTGCAATGATGGGAGTCTTTGCATTCAATGAGAAAAACAGGTCAAACTATTTGTTTCCAAAAATATTTTATTTGTTACTGTTGATCTAACATGGTCAAATTACATTAAAATATTAATTATTAACGTGATTACTAGCATGATTTTAGTGGTGGTAAAATTCTATTCTAATCAAACTGGGTTGAATAAGTCAACATACATCTTACCTACAAAGTACACAAGTTTCTTGACGTGATGCAACCTGCTTAAGAGTATCTGACAATACAATAACGTACGTAAAATTAGCGCAAAAAAATATACAAACATATCGAATAAAAACACCAGAAATCTTCCCCGTAAACAAAAAGTAACTACCTCATCTATCTTTCATTATTAAGTATGCAAAAATCAATCATGTAGGTAATATTCATAAGCAAAACAAAACTTTAATAATCTAATAAATAATTCGATATCGATAAACAATTATTACGGTACAACACTAGCCCATGTCTACTGCGTTCGGTTGGCGGCGTATATATACAGTCTACTATATACAGGCAAGGTAAATAGGGGCATGCCTTTTAGGTCTAACGCTAGGCTGCCTAGCCTAGGTATAACGTCACGCGCGTCTCACTCCGTTTGACGCGATAGAGTAATGCCTAAATGAATATTAATGCGGTTAGACGTCTAAGCTATTGGAATAATGTTATGAAACATAACCGATTCATATTAATTGTACAAATTAAAATAACTACCATTTGATAGAAGAAAAAAGCAGTTTCTAATGAAATTGTAAACTTAATATGCTTAAAAACTAAGTTTTGAAACAAATACCACCTTCCAGAAACAAGAAATTTCACGAACGGATCTATACCCCGCACTTTCTACCCTATATTTCACTGTCTAACATATCACTTTCTATCACTTTCTAAAATTATACTCGTAGTAAGCTTAATGGTTTACATTCTTACACATCACTATCATGTTGGAGACGAGTGTACGAGCAAATAAAATAATAAAAACAAGGACGCTCCTAATTTCAGGACTGAATTTCTTTCAACGAGATTTTAATTTGAAATTTCAGTTGTCCAATGTCAATGTAGCGTCTTCGATGACGTCATATCCGCCCCCACTGATCATGGGGTGGAGCATGGGCACCGTGAGCTATCAGTTAAAACGTGAAAGCATCGAACGCATCAAAGAAGTGAACAAACGGTTCAATATGTTGACAGTACGCTCAAGGTCGTTGCCGCGCTCATTTATAAAGGACCGCTTTTAAATGTCTTTAGTGCGAGTGCCAATTAATGATGGTAGCTCAGAATAATAACTAAAGCTATAGAAACCGGACTAAAATAGCAACACTCATTTATCAGTTCGTACTATTTTAACTAATGAACCTAAGTGATGTATTGGAAAGAGATCGATTGTCCCTTTTCTTTCGTTATTTCGAAGGTGTCACCAGATTTGTGACGTCATATTTGAGGTAATGTAGTGAGTGACTTTATAAAGGACTCAAAGATTTTTTTTGATCACCGATTATCTGATGACCGTTTGACATAACAATACAAAAAATAAAAACTAAGTGTCAACCATTTGTCGCACTCCAACCTCCTTTTCTAGCCATAAGATAGAACGGAACTAAACATAGTTGCACGATTTTTATTTTAGCCATCCTTCTATAGCTCTAATTATTGTTCTGAGGATGGTAGCTTCTTTTTTGAAGAGTATAATTGCTGGGTTTTACTTCTTAAGCGGCCAGTTAATTTGACAGTTGATTAAGGAGTTTTGATCAGTCCAGTTCTGGGCGTGTTCTTAGGGTTCTGGGTTGCCATTAGGTACGCGATGATGTCTCCTCACCTCACTTGAATACCAGAGAGATTCAAGTCGGAAAACCTTTTGTAGTAGCGTTTCAGCGGAGTATACGATACGATGATACGATGTCCTGTATGTGTACTTGGGGTCCTTTAAACGAGGCGTGAAGAGGCACCTTGTGGGCCGGCAGGGTGAAGGTGACGATGCTGCGTTGTTTTTACGCTGCACCAGTTGTCCTCGCGTCTGGTCTCCGTCTACACTTAACAACAGGGTGGAGTGGAGTCATTTGCTAGGTAAATGAAAAAAAGAGGAAGCCTCGGGAAATCTAGCAGGAAAGGCGTTTCGATGACACGACTTGAGGAACCCTTAAGTTTCTCGCCGCCCGAGCCCCCAAAAAAGTCGAATCACGCTGGAAACTGCCGTATAAACTGCCGTACGAGGTCATCAGCATACTCTCTTAAAAAAAAACAAATACTCGTTTTTGTTAACGCGATCGAATGCTGAGTTAAGCACACCATCCAAGTGCCATGAAGGCTAAGTGATTCCCCGATTTCAAACAAAAAACAAACGTAAATAAAGGGGTAAAAATAAAGGGGTTTTAAAGTAAATTCAGCTCCGTCAATTGTTTGAAACTGAACCGCTTCTAATTTCGCTGAATATCAAAGTGGACGGTAGGTGAGGTGAGATGCGCGAAGGATTACGATCCAGCGGTCAGTCCCCCGCTAGTTTGCACAAGGGGGTCCATCTGATTCCCCCCCCCCCCCGACCCTCCTCGACCCCCCTTTGCAGACACAGCCGCCCCGGGCCTCTGTTGACTTAAGTTCTGTAACGTAAGCATGTTGAATATTTGATAATAGATTGATGAAAATGCCGGCCCAGATGACCTCGGTTCGCTGCACCGCGGTCAAGCATAAATAAGGCGGTTTTTTTTACTATAAACACGTCTTGGCTCATTGAGAAGTCTACAAAATAATATTTAAGAAAAGTATTTTTTTATTTAATTTTTTTGTGTCAAAATTGAACAGTTGGAAAATTTGCAACGCCATCGCCACCACCACCGAACGGTTCGTAATCTACGCCCCGTGTACTGAGAAGTACCAGTCAAAACACTTAGTAATGATATTCTTTTCTCCTTTCTTATTCAACGTCTGAAATATTAGAAAGTGTCCTTCTGTATACAATGTTATTTTTAGTTTATACGAAACCTGAAAACTGTTTGTTCAGAACCAGTAATAGAATCGATTTCAATATTTTTTTATACCTTGTTACATTTTGACCAAATAATATTTACAAAATCTCAATTATAGTATACCCTACTAAAAAAACACAACGGGACAGCACAAAAACCTTGTAACTTCGTGAGTTTTCAAGATATTATTTTATTTTTTTTTGTATTTGACCCGTGTTTCGGTTTTCGTATAAACTAAAAATAAAGTTGTATAAGAACACTTTTCATCACAAATCATCATACAAATGGAGTACCTACTAAGAGTACTTAATTTTAATATTTGTCTGTTCTTCTGTATGAGATAGATGAGGAACTGATCCTTGAAGTTTTTGAATATTTAGTACCTAGTAAAGGCTACCGCATTACCGGCAAAAATATTATCTCGGAAGTACGCAAAAATACTTTTGTGACAGACCGAGTTAAAGGCGCGCAGCTTTTAATTTAACCCAAAGCGATTTAAAGAATCTTTAAAAAGTTGACAGGTTTTTTTGTTATTTATAAATATTTAATAACGAGGATTCGTGATGAACCGATATGTAAGTGTATTGCATAAAAGTTTTTTATTAAATATATTTTTATAATTTAACTACCTACATTACCTACATGTTGAATTATAAAAATATTTAAAAAAACGTATCAACTTTCCTATGTGATGATAAAGGCGGTCTCTACTTTAAACTGCAACGCTTAATGTGTGGTCGACTGTACATTAATAAAATCCCACTTCAGTTGGCCGTTCATATTTCACAAAATTTAAGGTTAATATGTCTAATGATCCTGTAGGGTAACAACAAATTCAAAACTTGTAAGAATTTGGAGAAAGTAAAGTCTCATACCATATCTTATATTTCTTATTTCGTTATTCATTAATCTAGAATGTTATATTAGACTCAGAATTATTTTAAAAGATTCCTCACAAATAGATTGGTTGGGTGGTTAGTCAATTGTGAACCTTTTTTCACCTGTCAAAACGATAATATTTCATAGATATACATATAGCGAACTTTATCGTCACTAATATGTTCCGTCAATTATGTGTTACAAAAATCGTTATTAGGTCAATACGAAATAAAAGTAATTAAGAACTGTTATTTGTAGTTAGGTACTTACTGATCTGCATAAAAAATAAGTTTCTTTTCAAATAAAAAATATTAATAATGCGCTATTTATGGCAACCCAAGAATCTATCCGTTCGGCTTCGGATTCCCATATTCAAGCTGGTAACCCTTAATAACACCCACAAAATCAGCCGCCATTTTAAAGAAAACAAAGCAACCAGAGCGTTATGGATCCGTTGGAGCAGCTAAGGGCGAAAGGTACGCCTACGTACGACCTATTCCGCGAGCGCGCCTACAGCCCAAACTAGACCGGGAAACTGAAAATTAATGTTACCAGAATTTACCATAATGGGTTTTCTTAAAGGAGAAAAACGTAAGAAAAGCATACCAAGCCAAAAGATGGAAAGAGTAGACGAGAAAAAAATAAAACAAAAGACAGTTTGACAGATTATGATGAACAAAAAAAAAACAAATAAAAATTTATTTTGAAATAGAAGTATTTATATTTAATAAAGTATTTACGTTGATGCATTCTTCTCAAACCAGCGTAGTCCAAGGGTTGTGTTTTGTTTGGAAATAACGTATTACTAATTTTCATTTTCATCATTTCATTTTCATTCATTTCATTTCATTTTCATTTTCACTAAGATCTCTATTCAAACAACTCTACAATAACACTCACTAGCTTATGAGAACAAAGCACTCTGCTCTATTTAACTCAATAAAAAAAAAATGCAGACCACACCTCAAAATATCGGGACTTCTCCGCAAACAGGATTATCTGGCAACATTACTGCTAATGTCTTCATTTGTATTCAGATTTGCCCACGCAGATAGCTAGCTGGGAGGATTGCGAGAGAAAGGCCCTCCCAGCGGCAAAACTAACGTAGGCATTAATGGTCAACTATTAAGGCTGTGTACGACTGAGGGTTGGTGGGTAATCATAATTAATTATGCAGAAATAACTACTGCGCTACCGGCAAGTGGTAAGGGAGATAATTGTTTTTACTTACCTATAATAAGCTACAACTGTGTCGATAGATATCAACTTTGCCTAAATCCTGTTTAGGTCATTAAAAGTTCCAGCATTAAAAATTTTCTTTCAATAATTTTTTTAGAGTAATTAATGTAATTGGTGATAAAACCGTGATATGTTATAAAAGAAAGAAATATTTTTTTTACTTTTACGATTAACGAGGAAAGTTTATATATTTCGCTATACCAATTCTCGTTTGCGCTTCCATTTCTATCAAAAAAAAAATTGCTACCTTCAAAAAATACTTAAACTGGTAAAAACACAAAAAAATAATAATTTAAAAAAAGTCAAAGAACCTATAATTATAAATCATTCAAGCCGCGTTGTCGGCCAGACGAGTCGTCTGGCTGCCATGCCAGACAGACCCACTTACATATTTCCCAGCTAGCAACTTTGACCCACTTCGGGGGAGACGAACTTTTACTGTCCCCAACTTTGGTCCGCTGTCTGCGCTGCCTTTTTAATGGTACCATTTGTTTTGCTTCACTCTTTCCTAATGTTATTTGTTTGTGGTTGTACTGATCTATGTTGGTATGAATATGATGTGCATGAAAAGCGCATTGCTAATTTCACTGAATGGTTAATCTAGGCAGGAAATAGGAAGGAATGGTAACGGTAATAGGCAGGATGGCCCAAATGTATATTAAAAAAATGCGTCTGTTTATTATCTGTTTAACAAGTAAGTGTATTTATTTTGTTTGTTATTGCTCTCATGACTATAAAGGATTTTCTAAATAAAATAATAAAGTGCTTTAACAATAACCAGTAGTATTCAACATCCTCCGTGCTTCGGAAGGCACGAAAAGCCGTTGGTCCCGGCTGCATTAGCAGTCGTTAACAACCACCAATCCGCACTGGGTCCGCGTGGTGGTTTATGGCCTGTTCTCCCTATCCATCCATAGGAAAGGCTCGTGGCCCAGCAGTGAGGACATAAAATGAGCTGATGATGGTGATGTTTCAACATCATCAGCCTATAAACATCTACATAACAAGAACTATTGGCAAGATTTATACGGGTAAGCACAGTACCTTAATCTCACTTGATGTTAAGTGATGATTAGGTCGAAAGGTGGAGGCAAACTTCACCCAGATCTACTGAGCACTGGCTATGTTAACAATGCTACTCGTATTATCGTTGATGTTGGCGTCGTATTTAGAAAGGATTGTGGTAGCTATCTCCTCCGTGCTTCGGAAGGCACGTTAAGCCGTTGGTCCCGGCTGTTTTAGAAGTCGTTAACAACTACCAATCCGCACTGGGCAGGCGTGGTGATTTATGGCCCGTTCTCCCTATCCATCCATAGGGAAGGCTCGTGCCCCAACAGTGGGGACACAAAATGAGCTGATGATGATGGTAGTAGCTAGCCAGGCGTACAAACAAGCCCTACCACCTATCAAAGATCAGGCCATAGCCTCACATAAATTTTTAACATTAATTATGAAGTTGTTAGTAGTTACGCTCTATGACTCCATGCTAATAAAAGGCCGAAGAAAATTGTAATCAAGGCGGACATTTTTGTTGGGTATAATCAATCACGTGGTGAAGCCAAGAGCTTCTAGTACCTGTGATAACGTCAACATAGCTAAGTTTAAGCAACAGCCTGCCTTGCGCCATGTTATTGCCAAATGCCTGCGATAGGCATTTTGATGAGAGCGGAGATTCAATTAAACGGAGTACCGTAAAACAGATTTTTAAAAAGAATTAAGGGTAACATTGTTAGCAGCTCCATATTTTTAAGAAGCTAATACTTTTTCCCAATATTTCTTAACTCAATCTTAGCAAAGAAACAAAGGAAAGAAATTCCCTGGATGCCTAGGTGAGTTTCATTTGAATTTCGATCACGTTAACAAAAATGAAAATTAGTATGAAATTGAAGCAGCGCCTTCTTGCGACTTACGAGAAGAGTTAAAATTGCTATGCAAATATTCGTTAGCATAAACCTAATCGAACGAATACGGATAGCAAACAAGACACACACTAGGCACTTCGTAGAATAACCGATGGCGTAGCTACATTCGTAGAAGCTCAATTATTGTAGCCCAAATTAGATAAAGTTAGATTAGCTCCGAGATCATGCTAAAGGTCTATAAGATCGAACTGAAAGATCAAAAGCTGTTGTCAATGTAACAATTGATTCAGAAGTCACCCCGGTTAATCGTAGTGTGTTACCATAACAATCTATTTAATATCTTATTAGTGCCGAATTCGATTAACAAATTTACGCAAATAAACTCGTAAATAACCTCGTTTAGTAAGTTACTCAGCTGTTGGATGGAAGACACCCTCGCCATCGTTATGGAGACTTTGTACCGAGAAGATGAGGCAAGAAAATTACTCTTTTCTTTAAAAAAGACCCGGCAGGTTGCATTAATTGCTCGGTAGAAACTGGGTCACCAAGTCAAATCATGAACCACATTGCCAAAACAATTTTACCAAATCAGGAATTGTTTCTACTCATTCGGCTAATTTCGATTAATTTTTATTAACACATCTTCGATACACCATATCTCAGTCATTGTATGTCCTTTAGATCCTCAATAGAAATGTATTAAAGTATCTTCAAATTTTATTTTTCATCATAATTTTAATAATATCATTAGCAGTTGTCAGTAAAATGCACACCTACTTGCACCGCGAAAAACTCAAAAAAGGGCACAGGAAGTCGCACAAAGCACCGTCTGGCGGACCCCTCGTAAACAAGCGTCGAGAAAAACTCCCTGAATAATAATTAGGGAGCGAGATTAGGGCAGCCACCGAGAATCGCCTTCGAGCTCCTCTATTAATTACTGTGCCCAAGGCGGCCGGTACACAGGCTTGAATTTCCGGACATATACCTAACGTGGGGTGCGTTAGTGCTGTCGCTCCGACTTCTGATCAAAGAACAACTGAACAGCGGAAATGTTGAAAACTCAAACGATTTCGTGTTCAGCATCGTATAATAAATAACAGGTTGTCGGAAATAGAAAACATTGAGGTGTTAGTCAAACTAAAACCAAATAATGAATCAAGAAGGTCAGGAGCCTTGATTAATTCTTCCACATATCGTCTCGACGGTTTTTCAGGTTATAAAGCATTTCTGACAAGGTCATCTTCGAAAAACCTTCACAAAAAAAGACGTACTCTTGACGGTTAATATCTTGCATTCAGGAGACCAAGCCTTCACAATCGCCATTAGCAGGGACTTCATTATCTTTTCTTATGAATCGCTTCAGGATTCAAAGAAGACTGATACTCATACAGTCAAAAGAGCATTCACAGCATCAGCCGTATTAGCGACAAACTTCTCGAACAAAGTGACAAAGGACAACAACTCAGCACAGCGCCACACTACATCCCGAACGGTCCTTTAGATACGTGGGCAGCACGGCGTCTTGCGTCCCCCCCTGAACCTCCCCAACCCCCCTCGTCTAATTGACGCCGCACCGGACGCCGCCGACGCCCGCGGGGACTGCGCCCCGCCTTCCGGGCTTCGCTAGGCCGATTTACAACATCGGCCGATAATCTTTCCTCCAGGATATGTTGCTAATGCCCGGGAATATAATTCGCGGTGTGTACTTACTGGATGTCAATATTGCGCCGCACTTTCCAGCTGGATTGTTAATGTTGCTAAATGAAGTTTTACTTCGTACATACGTCGTTCTTTCAAAAAGAAACAGGTAGAGCATCAAAATTACCAATTTTGATTAAACTCGCCGTAACATTTAACAATAATCAAAGTTGGACTCCGAGGTGATTGGGACCCAGTATATAACGGTGTGCAAATTCAATAAAGAGATAATTATAAATCTATTAAGTCTTTTATTCGTTGCGCCTATCCTTACAACATAGCAGAAGAGTTTCCAGTAACGGGACGGGGACATGCTCGGATTGAAAATGAAAAATCGTAGTTTAATTCCTCATTGCCACATTAGACTAAACCGCGAACGGACTCCTAGCTATTAACTAAGTATTAGGCTGCCAACAGAACTTTAAAAACAAAAAAAGCATCTACAATAACTTACTAATGCTTCGGTGGCGTAGTGATTAAGCCGGGTTCAATTCCTAGATCAAAAAGTTGTTGGATTCGCCTTGCATATGCCCGAGTTAGTGATCCCCAACCCGCATTAGGCAAACGCGGTGATTAAATCAATATCAATACCCATCAATTGTAGCGATGGACTTGATTTTGATGATGGAGGCCTTTGCCCAGCAGTGGGAAGTATATAAGGCTTTTTGCTTTACTTACTTTTACATACAATAGCTTAAGTAAACTTTAAGTAGATAGTTTTTAACAAGACTTTATGTGTTCCGATCCGATCCGAACCCTTCGGAGAATCTAGTAGGGCACGGGGACACGCACTTTTAAGTGTGTGATGCCGTCCCCTCTAGAAAACCTCCGAAGGTGATTCGTTTCACACAGCTTGAGGTACCCCTTACGTACCTCGCCGCCCCCAAAAAAGCCCGGTGACGCTGAAAATGTCGTTTGAGGCAAACAGCAATCTCCCTAAAAAAAAAATCTTTATGTGTGAACGTGACCCTGATTTAAGAGCATTGAAAAGCAGTTTACCAAAACTACGCTGGACAAGGTGCCGACAACGGGAAGGAGGAAGGTTTTGACACTATGATTTATTCTATGCTGCTGCTATATCTCAAAGAAGGTCCGTACTCGATGAACTGACATATGGTTGTCATAACATTCACGGTAGAGACCTCAGAACAATAACTAAAGCTATAGAAGGATGGCTAAAATAAAAATCGTGCAACTATGTTTAGTTCCGTTATATCTTATGGCTAGAAAAGGAGGTTGGAGTGCAACAAATGGTTGACACTTAGTTTTTATTTTTTGTATTGTTATGTCAAACGGTCATCAGATAATCGGTAATAAAAAAAAATCTTGAGTCCTTTATAAAGTCACTCACTACATTACCTCAAATATGACGTCACAAATCTGGTGACACCTTTGCTATTTTAGTCCGGTTTCTATAGCTTTAGTTATTATTCTGAGGTAGAGACCCAACAAGCCAGCAACAAACAAATCGTAGTGCTACTTCCATAAGAAGTTAAATAAAGTATCATTATTTGCTCAAATACTGTCATCATAATTATCATCATCAATTACTATTAATCATCATCATCATCTCAGCCAAAAGACGTCCACTGCTGGGCAAAGGCCTCCCCCAAGGATCTCCACAACGACCGGTTTTGTGCTGCTCGCATTCAGCGGCATCCCGCGACCTTTGGTCCACCTTGTTGGAGGTCTACCCACACTGCGCTTTCCGGTACGCGGTCGCCACTCAAAGACTGTTCGGCCCCAGCGGCCACCAAATAAAAAAAAATAGGTACTAGGTATTAATAAGTTAAATAAAAAATTGTTTTAATACAATCCCAATGTTTCGAACCTTTTTAAAAAAGGTGACCTAGTTAATAATCTACTAACGGAGCTTGCTTAACCGGGTCTAGAAATAGTTCGTAAAACTAACGGAGCTATCCCAGAAATTACTTATGCCTTATTTTAGAAAAAAATGTACCTACCCTACTCATTCCATAAAGATTAATTTTATTAAACAACGCATAGCCACAAATCACAATTATTATAATTAACTAGAGGACCGCCCGCGACTTTATACCCGCGTAGAACACCCGTCGTCCTATCGTCCTTTGATCCTGGGGGAAAGGAAACTTTAAAAATCCTTTTAAGTTCCCAAGTTAGTTCCAATGATTTTGTTTCGAGTTGTTTTCACTAATCGACCGAGTTGAAGTTAACTACAAATGGTTTAGGATTGAAACAGTGCCATCTAGTGACGTATATATGTACTATATATGGCTTTCTAGACGCCAATTTTGAGTACACAAATGTGGGCTTCACGTTTTTGGAACATATATGAGGTAATGTGAAAAGTTTAACACCGTAACGACACTACATACAACCCATTGAAATAGAGTAGTAGTAGGATATAGTAAAGTGGACTGTATAAAAGGAAAAACAAGAAAAAACTTAAGGGAACATACAAGCAGCTTAAGAACGGCGACCAGAAGCGAAAATCAAAAAAACAAAAAGAGAGTTAATAAATGTTAAAAAGAAATGTAAGTTAATATCAGAACGCCTCTATATTAATGAAATTAAGTCATCGCTACAGCTGATTGGTCCAAGCCTGGTGACGCTGGAAATGCCGTTTGAGGAAATCAGCAATCTCTCTCAAAAAAAAAAGAAAAAAAGCTGATTAGTATTAATTTAACCTTTTTGCGCCAACAACTTCTATAGAAGTTCGAGATTTTCGTGCCGTCCACGCCAGCACTTCTATAGAAGTTCTTCTTTGTACCTACTTTATTAAAATACATTTATACGTTGGCGTACAGCGGGACATCGCGTGCAGGATAGTTGGGCGGTGAAAAGGTTAATCACCACACTTGCTAAATGAGGCTTGGCAATCAGAAACCCGGGCTATGCATGCATTGGAAACGTCGAAACACGTTTTCTCTGGAAATTGAATGGGATTTGAACTCAAGACAACGCGAGCTACGCACCGGAAAAGTTTCCCCCGACATGGAAATTTAACCTAAGACTTCCGGTTATCACGCCGAGCGCTTAGCCACAAACCGAGAGATAAAGAGTATAAATTTCCAAAAGTATTTACTCCGCAACACTTACTGGCTGAACCAACAATATCTGCTAGGGGTTGCAGTAATTGTCGTAACTCGAGTCGCCTTACATACCTTATAGTATAGGTATAGAGAGGAAGTAATTGCAACGCCGCATGTGATATTCGCGTCCATCCGCTTAATGTTACTAGGAATAGGGATGTTTGGGTTACTGACTGAGGCTTTCTAATGCATTGATAAGATCTTCTGAACCTAATTTTCGGAGATTCAGCTCGTGATTATGATAAATCCGCTAGTTATTAAAAATATAGTTATATCAAACTAAGAATTCGGGCAAGCCCTTCATGACATAAGTAATTCTAATTTCATCTATGAAGACAGCGGAAAAAACCTTTTTAAAAAACAACCTTTTGGTTAAATGCGCTAAAAAGAAAAAAGACTTATATAATTATAACGTCATTACACAATTTATATGATATAAAAGCTTGTCGCGAGATTTAAGTACTGTTAATTGGTATACCTTGGACTGTATGTAAATACTAATAGGGTTGAAAATAAAACCGCTAAAGGTACTTTTGCTCTATAGTAGGTAACAACTTTAATTGATAACTCAAATGACTATATACATTCTGATGTGAAATTTCGATAGCGCGATTAAGCAATACATCCGCGCCGCCATCTTGTAACATCTATTGGAACTAATAGACGTCACAAGTATTGGCATATATTATTATTTTACGTACTTATATTAGTATCAAAAGGGTTTTGAACATGCCGCCCCCTTAGGACATTATTGACAATATGTCCTAGAAATACAAGCAAGAAATACAATATTAAGTAAATAATAATATAACATAAGTGAGTAACAAATTATACATTGAACTAAACATTTCTTCCGAACTTAAAATAATAAGTAAAATGTTTAAAATTAAAGAGAAGCCTTATTAAAGTCCTTAATTAGCTATAGGTAGGATACAAAGTTTTGACGTTGGCCTTTTAATAATTGAGGACTTTGTACGTACTGTGACCACACGGGTTATTTTGTCACTACCTGGATGCTTTTCAAGCACTCGACCTAAAAGCCAACGGCTTGGAGGCAAATCGTCCTCTTTGACCAAAACTACTTGCCCTATATTTGGTTCAGGTACCTGGGATGCCCATTTACCAGTACCTGTTCATCATGGTAGCTAAATACTCTTGAGACCATCGTCTCCAAAAGTGTTGCAGAGTCCTCTGAATGAATTGCCACCTATTTAAACTGCTTACGGTAGAGTTCTCATAATTGCTATCAGGTACACTAATCAGAGGTTCTCCAATTAAAAAATGACCTGGCGTCAATGGGAGTGGTTCATCAAGATCATCGCTTCTAATTACACTGATAGGACGTGAGTTCAAACAAGATTCCACCTGACTAAGAAGAGTGCTCATTTCTTCAAAGGTTAGTGTTGAGTCCCCAATCACTCGTTTAAGGTGAAATTTGGTGGACTTCACCCCTGCCTCCCAAAGACCACCGAAGTTGGGAGCATGAGGTGGTATGAAATGCCACTCCGTACCTTTAACTTCTAGATACTCAGCAGCGGACTGTTGAATGCAAGTTAACTGGTCTAGTTCTCGACTAGCCCCTACAAAGGTTGTCCCATTATCGCTCCATACATGGGCACAATGTCCTCGTCTAGCTATAAACCGCCGAAATGCCGCCAAAAATGCTTGGGTTGTCATATCGCTAACCAGTTCTAAATGCATTGCACGCGTACACATACACACGAACAATGCAATGTATCCCTTATAGGAGCGGTGTCCTCTTCCCTTAGAAGTCCGTATATTTATCGGCCCTGCGTAATCTACACCGCTATGTAAAAAAGGTTTAGCTGGCGAACATCGAACAGATGGCAGGGAACCCATCACCTGTGGTTTGATATCAGCTCTTTGCTTAGCGCAAGCTACGCATCCGCGTACATGTTGTTTAATCAAATTTCTTCCTGCTATTATCCAATAAGCAGACCTTATATAATTTGTCATTAGTTGCGGACCCCCATGTAACGTTTTATCGTGTGAGTCAGCTATTATTAATTTTGTAAGATGATTTCTGTTGGGTAACACTATTGGATGTTTCAGGTTCTCGTCAATTTGAGCCTTTTGAAGTCTGCCACTAACTCTGATAATTCCATTATAATCAAGATAAGGGCAGAGAGCTTTTAATTTACTTGATTTTATTTGCAATTTCCCTTCATCTTGCAACTGAGCATATTCATCAGCGTATTCTTGGATCTGTGTTTGTTTAATGCAGCATTGCAGTGCTTTATCAATTTCTGCCTTACGTAAATATGTAGTTTGATTCCTTCCTTTGTTTAAAACTCTCCTGCAATATGCTATTACTCTAAGCAATTTTTGCAAAGATGAAAACCTATTAAGAACTGACTCTTCCTGAGTTGTGGCGACGTGTGATCTGATTGACTCTTCTAGCTTTGTACTAAAATCGATTGGATTCTTGTATATAACATTTTGTTCTCGGATCATATCTGGACCATACAACCACATATTGCTTTCGGCTAATTCGTTTGGTGAAACGCCTCTAGAAGCCAAATCTGCTGGATTTTGTTTGGTGGAAACATGAAACCATTGAGACGAATTCATATTCGTTAGAATTTCAGAGGTTCTGTTGGCCACAAAGGTCTTCCACCTACTTGGATGGCTATTT
Organism: Eudonia lacustrata; assembly: GCA_947562085.1. Taxonomy (NCBI): domain Eukaryota; kingdom Metazoa; phylum Arthropoda; class Insecta; order Lepidoptera; family Crambidae; genus Eudonia; species Eudonia lacustrata. The sequence continues at coordinate 16,470,208 of OX387326.1, read as the reverse complement.
AACCATGCCAAAACAATAGTTGAGTCTGTCCATGCTCTTATCTTGTCCTTTGTAATGTTAAGGACATTCGCAGTCTCAATTAACAACCTTGACAACAGCACAGCTCCACATAGCTCTAATCTCGGTATGCTCACTTGTTTGATGGGTGCTACTCTAGTTTTTGCATTTAATAGAGTGACTTGCACTTGACTTTTACTGTTGATGGCTTTTACATAGACTACTGCAGCGTAAGCAAACTTTGACGCATCGCAAAACCCGTGCAATTCAGTCTCAACATCATCAGATTTCGTGCCGAGCCAACGAGGTATCCGGATTTTGGTGAGTCCAACCAATGTTTGCCTGTAAGTATTCCATTCTTCTATTAGTTCTGTGGCAAGTCTTTCATCCCAACCTACACCAGCTAACCATAAACGTTGAATGAAGATTTTTGCTATAATAATCGTAGGTGCTATCCAACCTAATGGATCAAATAGCCTCGCTATATCTGAAATGATAGCTCTTTTTGTTACAGGTGATGCTGCCGGAGGAAGAATCACCGAGTACTGGAAGGAGTCATCCTCGCGGTTCCAGGTAAGTCCTAATATTTTTATTGTGCTATCTATTTTAATTTCCATTTCTGTTTTAACTTCTTTCTGTGTACTATTTTCATTGTTCTTAAATACTTTATCCTTTTCCTTTCCTATCTCCCTTTTATTTAGTGTTCTTTCATTTATTTGTTCTGTTTCATTTATTTTATTAAGCAGTTGTTTGTCATTACTATTCCATTTTTGTAATATAAATCCACCCTTAGCTAATAATTCTCTCATTTGCTTATACAGTTCTATTCCTTCAACAATGTTTGAACATGAGGTCATTAAATCATCCATATAGAAACAATTGATAACCTTATCAGCTGCTAGTGGAAATTCCAGACCTTCATCCTGGGCTATTTGATGCAGTACCTTTACTGCCTGGTACGGAGCTGATGCTGTTCCAAAAGTAACTGTCATTAATTCAAACTCTTCTATTTCTTTTTCAGGTTCATCACGCCACAATATTCGCTGATACCTTACATCTTCCTCTGCAACTTGTATTTGTCGGTACATCTTAACGATATCGGCTACAAGTGCAACAGGGTTAATTCTCCATCTTAAGACTGTATGTCGCAAATCCGCTTGCAGCGTAGGGCCAACCAAAAGTGTATCATTTAAAGATACACCCTTTTTATTTTTCTCTGATGCATTAAACACCACTCGAACCTTAGTGGTCGTTCTGTCATTTTTTATGACGGGATGGTGTGGTAAATACACCGCATTATTTTTATTTTTGTTCTCTACTGGTCTCATATGTCCTAAACTTAAATATTCATCTATTACTTCTTTATACTTCTTCTTTAACTCCGTATTTCTTGTGAATCTCTTTTCTAATGATCTAAATCTTGCTTCAGCAATATCTCGTGAACCATAATTTTCACACTGCCGTTGTTCGTCTCGAAACGGTAATTTGACCACATATCGACCCTCGGGCGTTCTAGTTTTAGTCTTTTTGAAAAAGTCTTCACTACGTTGTTCTTCTTCTGTAAATGTGTTCTTCATTAGCGGAGGCTGCTCTTCTATTTCCCAAAATTTTCTCAAAATGTCATCGTCGTTGATCTGAGTATGCATGACTACTATATTGTTCGAAGTATACATGTAGTTGTCCTTAGAATTTGCTTTGTCAATTGCACCCGAAAGTATCCACCCTAAAGAAGTATTTTGAGCAATCAAAGCTCCAGATGGGCTTTTCTTTACACCTTTTTGTAGAATGTAGCTGTACACTTCAGCACCTATCAAAATATCTATTTTGTTGGATGCGTTGAAGTTTGGATCTGCTAAGCGTAAATATTTTAGATCTATCCAGTTAATAGGCTGTATATATTTTTCAGGAAGATACGATGTGATATGGTCTAGCACATAAGCTTTAATAGATATTTTAAATGTTGAATCAATTCGAGACTGTATTATTAAATTGACTACTCCTTTGCTAATGATAGATTTGCTCTCACTTAATCCAGAAACAACACTTTGAACTGGTTCTTTTTTTAGTTTCAGGAGCTGAACCGTAGCTTCAGTAATGAAGCAAGCTTGTGAGCCTTGATCTAATAATGCCCGCACAACTTGAAAGTCACCCATCCTAGACTTGGCATTTATTAGCGCGGTAGCTAACAAAATCTGCTTAGGTTTGTCTACCTTTCCCGTTGATAAGCAACTAACAATCGGAGAATTGTTAGCTGAAGAGCCAGCGCCTTCTTCATATTTTATTGCAGAAGAGTGAACCTTGTTCTCGGAAGTAGAATGGGGATGAAGTAGCGAGTGATGGCGCCTATTGCAAAGCTTGCATGTGGTAGATTTTTTGCAGTCATAAATAGTATGATTTCCACCTAGGCAGTTGAAACAAATCTTATTTTTTACTACGAACTCTCGCTTCTGCTCATAAGTATTGTTGGCAAACTTCTTACAAAAGCAAAGCTTGTGAACCTCACCACAGTATTCACATTTCAAGCTGCTCGGATGACTGGTGGCTAATAATGATTTCGAATGCACCTGATGAATCACCGGTCTTTTAGAATCTAAGCATTCCAACGCTCTAAAACGATTCTCTATAAAAACTTTAAATTGTTCAAAAGTTGGCAATTCATTCGAGTCAAAACTCGAAACGTTTAGCTCCCAGTGCTTGCGCGTCTCAGGGTCTAATTTAAAGGTTACTATATGTATTATTATAATATCCCATGTACTCACATTTACATCTATATTATTTAAAGCGTTCAAACAATCGCAGGTGTTATCCAACAGTTCCTTTAACCCCGAAGCAGATTCAAAATTCACACGTTTCTGACTAAATAATTTCTTTAAAACACAATTCGCTAAATAACGTTTATTGTTGTATCGTTTGTCTAATAAATCCCAACAATGACTATAGTTAGCTGCAGTTATGGGAGTGTGCCTTGTTAATAGTTCTGCCTCGCCAGAGAGGTGACCTTTTAGGTAATGTAGCTTTTGCACACTATCTAGACTCTTATTATAATGTACTAAGGAAGTGAACAAATCTCTGAATGTTGGCCATTCCGAATATTTACCGGAAAATATTGGAATGGAAATTTTAGGCAACTTTACAAAGGAACTGGAGGAGGATTCACCGTTCTCTATATTGCCCTTAGCGTTAGAAATTTTAGCTTGCGTTAACAATTTATTTATATCTGTTTTTAATTGCGATCTATAAATGATGAAAGCATCTTCAGTTTCATCATACATTTCTGAAGTGCCATAAGAACTTGATTCTATTTCAACAGGATTAAAATTTTCGTATAATTTTGTGTGGTTCTCTCTAAACAATAGCCAATCTCTATCCAAATTTTCTAACCTTGTCTCTATATATTCTACATTAATTCTTTCTTTCGGACTCTTTTTATAATTAATAAATCCTTTCTCAATAGACCTTTGAAGGGTTTTTTGCACATTAGAAAGACTATCCATCTTGAACACAAATAATAAAATTCAACTGAATGAAAACAAAACAATAATTATATTCAAACACGAAAACAATGGTAAAATATTAAGAACACAATGTATAATTTATGAAAAAATTACAAGTGTTTTTAATAGAAGAACTGTCACCTGATCAAAATTGGGCATAGGATCCCCGTACCTTCGTTTTTTCTATAACTATTCTAAGTCCTAGCAAACTAACTTAATTCTATGAACTACAAACTAATAAGGTCCAAAATGCCTTAACACTTTTCTTGATCTTGAACTATAATCTTCCTAAGTAATAAGGTTCAGAATTGTACTTACAATTGCACTCCACTTCACTCACACATATATAATTGACCTGTGACGTAACTCCGTGACTTCGCTAGTGACGTCACGACTGTTGCGTCACTTCGATAGCTCTGCCTTGACACCACGGCTGCTGCTGGCCTGCACCGCCGGCTGCTGCTTCCAATGGTATCCCTGGAACTGGTACTGGGCACTCTTGCTGCAGCGATCCACTGCGAGTATACCAGGGGTGGTAGTCCTCAGTCAGACCACTCGCTGTTCTAAAATCCGGCTCGAAGGACCAATGTTAATTGGTATACCTTGGACTGTATGTAAATACTAATAGGGTTGAAAATAAAACCGCTAAAGGTACTTTTGCTCTATAGTAGGTAACAACTTTAATTGATAACTCAAATGACTATATACATTCTGATGTGAAATTTCGATAGCGCGATTAAGCAATACATCCGCGCCGCCATCTTGTAACATCTATTGGAACTAATAGACGTCACAAGTATTGGCATATATTATTATTTTACGTACTTATATTAGTATCAAAAGGGTTTTGAACAAGTACTCGTATTTACTTAGATTGAAAATTGTAATAGTTAAAATCAATCACATCAAGTTATTTAATTTACTTGTTTAGTTACAAGTAAATCTCGTGACAAGCTTTTAAATCATATAAATTGTGTAATGACGTTATAAGTTGATAGTAAAAGTTTTAAAGTAAAAGTTTTTTTTTCTTTTTAGCGCATTTAAATAAAAGCTTGTTTTTGAAAAAGGTTTTTTACTTTTTATGAATATTTTACTTTTTAGTTATTACAATTAACCATACATTGTCATCCAAACTGAACGTGTATACAAAATTTCAGCTTAATCGGTTGAAGATATCTGCTTCAAAATTGAGTTGCAAGATTCCACCCGAACAAACATACATACTTTGCAAGTTAATTAAAAGCTTTTAAAAATACTTTATCCAGCAAACGTTTGAAGTAACTTTCAAAAATAGGAAAACGTCCTGTTCGTTTCAAAGTAATCTCAAGCCACACTAACAAAATAACGAGATGCGTGCTGCAAAGGAACCACCCGCTGCTCGGGGTTATTAAAGGAGGGTCGCAGGTTCCCAACATGACCGTCACCGGCATGAGACATCGTAAAGCTAGCGATATCTTGGCCTAGGACGACAACCTAACTGCTTCATGACTCTCTAAAAATAGCAAGAGGTCTTAAACCTGATAGACTGTCAATTTTAATACATAAGTTATGAACAAACCTTTTTAGAATCCTCAACTCAAAAACTGCCAGTATTCCTGAAAAAGAAAAAAGAAGAAACCGATCTGAAACTGACAATTTAAAAAGAACAAGCGGTCTTAAACTTAATAGACTATCAGTTTGAAAAACATATGTCTATGATCAAAACCTCTTTAGATTCCTCAACATAAAAAACGGCCAGTACTCCTGAAAAAAGAAAGAAGAACCCTATCTGAAAACGCTTGAGAAACTCTGCGCCAAAGTGTCGCTACACCGTCGTCGTTCCGTTGGGATAATTAAAAACTCTCATCGCGAGCCGGAAGCGTGAGGCGGCCAGGAGGCAGGGGGAGGGACCAGCGGGGGTCCGCGTAACGAACGCACTAATTAATAAGGGTCCGTCGATATTGATTTACGAGGCACCGCGTGTGCCCGAGGCGGGCAAGGAATAATGATCGGAACACACCCCCCGCCGGAGATGCCGCGAGGTACTTCCTCCTGTTTTCGCGGACAAAGGAATCGCTGATTAAACGCGGCGTCGCGTTCGCGTGGCCGACATACTTTCCCCCGCTGGCCTGTTGGAAACGACCCACCAATGAGTCTCTTACATATATCCTTACCGCTTCAGTGGTCTAGTGGTTAAGACTACTCTTAGACACAGAGGTCCCGGGTTCGATTCCTAGCGGGGGTAACATGCTTGCGTACTCGGTTTGGCTGGTGGTGGGGCTAGTTTATCCGCCTGGGAAAGTACCATCATCTTATCTAAATTTGTCGCCTAAACATCAATGTTGATAAGATTTCTGTGCTCCGGTATATAGCTAAATAAAACATACTATGGAATATCATAAGTAACAATCATATAATAGTTATCAAACACAACACACCTACAAATCGGATTTTGCATTCGATATGAACATCAACTCTATTCAACCCTATCCTTTGAGAAAAAAGTAAAAAAAATTAAGTGTGTTATAATTCCGCCGTAATACGGCAAAGCCAAGGGAGGGGCTAACCCCACCACTGTTCCAGAAAAGGCAGTCCAAGAAACAAAGCCCCCCTACATTAGTGACGCTCGCAGCATCAGAAAAAGTCATCTGGCATAACGTAAAAAAGACAAATGTCCGGCCCCTAATGAAAGATGCAGCCGAAAATACACGGGCGAATATTCCCAATTCCCCCGTTTGCCCCGCGTCACTGGTGAAGGGGAATTTGCATCGGAAAGAAATTCAAAAAGAGCAAGAAATACTGTAAAACTCCCTCCCCCCTGCCCCCCATGCATGCGTCGTGGAGACCGGTCGACAAACATCCCGGGGTTTGTATATAAAGTTGATAAGCTTAATGAATAGTTCGGATTCTGGGGAGAAATTGGAAATGGGGTTTGGCTTTTTATGGATATCAAATGAATAGGGAATATAAATAAAGTTGTCAATTTGTTACTCCTTCTGCGTTAAATCCTCTATGGAGCCAATTAAATAGATCAGCACTTATACTTAGTGCCTTACAATTAAATAGAGAATAACTTCGGAATAGTTATTTTAAGTTAGAGTAAAAAAGACAAAACACGGAATAACATTCGGACCTTATTATTTGCTTATTTGTAAGACCCATAGTCACAGAATAAATAATAGTACTACCCACACAGTGGCGAAAGAGCGTTATAAAATACCACACAGCTTTTTTGCAGTATAACAGATAATTCTCACAACAACGCCCTATATTTTAATATAGGTTTGAAGGGTTCATTTCTCATATAAGTATACAGTTCACTTAAAATGAGATAGATAGATAACACACGTTATTGCACACACACATAAAAGAAAAGGTTTTAATACTTTAGGTGAGCAAAGTCGGTCTTATCGCTTAAAGCGATCTGTTCTAGACAACCTTTGAGGCATAGGACCACTGATCGGAAAATGATGATGAATTATGATGGAATGAGATACGAAAATTCACTTTTAAAAAATTGTATGGCTTCTTTTGGAACAACGGACATACATTCATCAATATAATAGTTTATTTTAGTTTAGTTTGAAGACAATTTTACAATCGCAGTATTTTGTTATTACGTTAGATGGCTTATTGGACAGCTGTTTATTTTTTACAACAACATCATATCAACCAAAAGACGTCCACTGCTGGTCTCCCCCGAGGTTTTCCACAACGTCTGGTTTTGTGCTGCTCGCATCCAGCGACTTCCCGCGACCTTTACCAAATCGTCGGTCCACCTTGTTGGAGGCCTGTCAATTTTTTACATTGGTTTAAAGAATTTAAGGGGCCTGCTTAAATAGATCTTACTTTATTTTTGTGGTGAAACGATCAGTGTCCCTGCATGCTTAAGCTTCGCAAATACTCGAAAGCTTGGTACAGAGCAGAAGACTTGGGAAGAAAGTTGGTAAGAACTACTTTTTCTCCTGTTCTTTGTTATTTTTTGTTTTGAAAGAGGTAAAGGTCAAATTCGACAATACTGGGGAAAACACATATAAAGGGTTATGCCACATTCGTCATAGTAGCGTCTCGTCAAACCTAAAATTGAGTCGAATTTCGTCACACGTATTTTAATTTAAACTATTGCGCGTCGATACTCGTCACACCACTTTATGGTTTCAGCTCAGTAATGCTAGCCGACTAAAAGATAGTGCGTTTTTATTTTTATACATAAAAAATAAAATGGCCAGTTATATAGGAGTTAATTTTACGTCCTTTAAACTGTGAACACAACATGCATCATACGTATACGTTTGTTATTTTAGTAAAAAAATTAGATGTATTGAAAATCTAAGTTACATACCACAAATATTTTTTTCTAAGTAGGTACCTACCTAACTAATATAATAACATCGTAACATGTTTAATTACAATTGCTTATCTTAGAGCCGTAGTTAAGTTTTATAGTTATCGCATATCGGCTGCACCGTGCGCAAGAATTGGGAGATGATCGTGAAGCGGGGAACGACTTATTTACGACAAGTTTACGGTCATGAGTGAACTCGTTAGCCCGCGCCTCGTAAACAGGGGACTCTCACCTGCTCACCGCTGCTGCCTAAATACGTGTCATGGTCATGGCAATTGATTGGTAACTAGAATAAATAAATAAATAAATAAACTTTCCTACACTCACACCAATTATCTAACCCAAAAGAAGCTAAAAAATAAAGACCAATAAAAAAAAAGTCTCAATAAAGTCTGAATGTGAAAAGCAATGCTGCTTGACAAGCTGTCTTCGCACTGGCTTAGCATCAGTTAAAACCATTTGCCTACTGAATTATAAAAAGGTGCGAGTTTTATTTGCCAACCTTTTTTTTTTGGTTAGAGATTGCTGATTGCCTCAAGCGGCATTTTCAGCTTCACCGGGCTTTTTTGGGGGCGGCGAGAAACTTAAAGGGTTCCTCAAGCCGTGTGAAACGAATCACCTTCGGAGGTTTTCTAGAGGGAACGGCATCACACTTAAGTGCGTGTCCCCGTGCCCTACTAGATTCTCCGAAAGATTCAGATCGGATCGGAAAATTTGGCAACCGATCAAGTTAACGACAACAAGAATTTGTATGGCAGCACCTCTTGGTGACAAATTTGATAAATTATTTTTTTGCCATACAAATGGCATATAGGCGCCCTGTGCTACTGCTGTCTCCGTCATTGTAATAATGCAAGTCATCATTACAGTTTATGTGTATTGGCTTAATCAAATTGTTAAGTTTTATATGCTAGCTCGGTGCTTGCCATCCGTAGTTCTTAGCCATCCTCAGGGCAGAGGAAGTATGGCATTTAGAAGCTTTTCGAACCGGGAGGGGAAGAGAGTCCCTTTTAATCCGGGTTTGCTCCTGGCTCCGGTGTATGTGAAAGACTGCATTTTAACTAGTTTAAAAAATATTGTTTCACTGCGACCTCAGACCCTGTAACGGGTTCGAAAGTTCAGGATAAAATAAAAATAAAATGCCAATAAATTGGTAAAAAAATGACAAATAGTGTAAAGAATGCCTGTCTATCTGGCTACCACCCCTATACTTTTTCCTTTCGCTAAGGGCCTGAAGACCAGTGGCATTCTGTCCACCAAACCAATCTCTATGACGTTACGTATTCCACGGCTAGCACAATAAACCGGGCGCATCGGCAAGCCGAAGCCGCTCGTAAACCTGCGCGATCTCAAACGAGCGCCGCTGCAGCGCAGCAACTGCATCACCAGCGCGCGGTAACGAAGCTATATTACACACGAGCAGGCACTTAGCATTCAGCTCTACGTTTGGTGCTACAACAGCCCTATTGTTACGCAAGACTGATATATATATGCAGTTTTAAGGTATCTGCCCATATGACGGTATCATACCACCCATGAGCGTGCTAGAAACGTGTCAGACTTGGCGACTAAGAGATCGAAGAAGTACCATAATAAGCAACTGCATCACCAGCACGATAACGAAGCTATTACACACGAGCAGCATTCAACTTTACATTTGGTGCTGTATAACAGCCCTATTGTTACGCAAGATTAATAAATATATGTAGCTGTAGAGCTCGAAGCAGTTCCATTAAGTATATGCGATTAAAAAGATCAAAGGAGTACCATAATGAACAACTGCGTTACCAGCGCGCGGTAAGGAAGAGCAGGCATTTAGCATTCTGCTGCCTAATTCATGGCAATACAGCTCTATTTACGCAATGTCCCAACTGCAAGAGTGATAGGTATATATTATTGAAATGAAACAACTTTTACGGATCTACTCGCGTTTATTTTGCACATTACTTATTTAATGTTTATCCTGACGTTTCGAACCCTTTGCAGGGTCCGTGGTCACAGGGTCACAGGTAGTCAGGATAAACATTAAATAAGTAATGTGCAAAATAAACGCGAGTAGATCCGTAAAAGTTGTTTCATTTCAATGTGTAGTGTTCGCGTAAACTTTAGAAAACAATAGGTATATATTAATATGCAACTTCAGAGACCGGAAGAGTTCCATTAAGCAACTGCATCACCGGTGCGCGGTATTTATTTATTAAAATTTACAAAGGTAGGCTTAATATTAATTTATAGATCGAAGCAGTGTGATAAAACCCAATATTGGTTTGTCCACACACCGGCACCCACCGCCTTACGCTCACAATATACAAAAAAAAATTGACAAACAATGTGTACACTTTTGGGGATAATTGCTGACAGGATGGACTCTGCAGCCTTCGGTAGGTTTATGGATCTGCACGTCACTAAGCGTGCAGATCGGTAGACTGGCATGGGTTCGTGGTGTGTCCACCTACAGTTTGTAGTTTTGTTGTTGAAATCAAAAATATTATCATAATAATATGGTACTATCATTGGTTACAATTTTGTTTTGTTAATGTGTCTTTTATTTTTTTGTGTCATTTTATTATTTTATTTGTGTTATTGTGTACATACTAACATAGTTTTATAAGGTAAATTGTAACTAACATGATGGACATACAGTTGTCTAAAATAAAACATTATTTATTTTATTTTTTATTTTATTACAATCCACCCACAAAAGGGCTAATATTTTGCGTGAGTTTCGCACAGCCTAGCGCTGTGCTGCCCAACCACACACGCAATAATTTGTGTTACCACACGGGGTGGTTTGTGATACTTCATTTATAATTATGTATTCTCTAATGTATATGTATATAGTATACTATGTCTTAATTGCACAAAGTGTTTATTTTTCTCCTAAATATTATGAGCTTACTTGGTTAGGTTAGCTACTATTAATGATAAAAAATTATCTTTTAATTTATTTTTGATATTTAACGTAACGTAAGGTAACGAAGCTATATTACACACGAGCAGGCACTTAGCATTCAACTCTACTATTCGTGCTTTAACAGTCCTATTGTGTCGCAATGTCCGCCTCTGCAAAGCTAATACCTGCAACTCTTCAGCTTATTGGAATTCCTTCAATCTTTTCAGATTGAAAGAGTTCTACTGAGCAAGTGCATCACCAGCGCGCGGTAACGAAGCTTTATCACATACAGGTACTTAGCATTTAACTCTACGTTTCGTGCTTTAAGAGAAAATAATAAGGTCGACTGAATTGAAAAATATGTATGACAAGTAGGCAAAATCAACGTTTCGTAGTCCCCTGATTTCTTCTCCAAAACTGGACCGATTTATTATTAATAAAGATATGAACCTTTAAAAACCTTAAAAATTGACCAGATTTTCCGCTGTTTTTCCGAAATTTGATGAGAAAAAAGCAAAACATGGGGACACAGCCAAAGCCTTTCTTTAATTTTTAATGAAAAAAGTAATTAAATCGGTACACGTTTGGAGGAGGAGTCAGGGGACTACGAAACGTTGATATTGTTTACTTTTCATACATATTTTTCAATTCAGTCGACCTTAGTGTTTCCTCATAACAGCGCTATTGTAGGGAAACGACCGCATCCGCAAGATTGATAGGTAACTTACTAGCTACTGAAGAGATAGAAGAAGTTTAATTAAACAAATGCATCATTAAACGTGATGCATTTGTTACAGTTTAAGGGAGCAGGCTCAATTACCTTGCTTGTCAGATTATGCGGGTGGGTTATGCATCGAAATCCAAACGACACTTTGGCCGACCTTGGAAATGAGCCCAGGTCCTTTAATTATAATAAGAGACCCGAGACCATAGTTATTATAAATTATAAAAATAGTAGTCCTTATTATAACAATTAAAGAGGTTCGAACATTTTTGTATGGAACCTGGCATACCTACATGTCCGCCATTTTGAAAAAAACGTGTTTTGGCGGCCAGTGATGAAATGCATGTCAATCGACAGAGTATGTGATTACAAACAAAAAGTGTTCCGTGATGAAATCTAAGTGATACGGTTTCTGAGATATTTGACTCCAAAAACAGAAAAATAAAACACCGGCCAAAGTTACCCGTCGATTAAATCATAAGAGTAAAGTTATACTAGGATAGCTATTCTCGTTTAAATTGGATGTTGGTAAAATCCACCCTAAGGGCCTTACAAATAAACAAAGAATAAGGTCCGAATAGTTATTCCGTGTTTTGTTTCTGTCATGTAAACGTTCACGTTCAAATTAGAGTAAAAGAGACAAAACACAGAATAACTATTCGGACCTTATTCTTTGTTTATTTGTGAGGGGGTTAGGGTCTAGTTTTACTTACTTCCTCTCCACATGCCCTACACAAACTATTTGTTGAAAGATGCATTCTGTGAAGCATTTGTTTTATGGCATAGTGCCCTGTCAAGGCACAGATGATTAATCGGGCCTGCCTTCTACTGCCTCCGCATATGAACTTACTCCGTCGCGTCCTAAGGCGTTTTCGCCTAGGAAGGAGTTGGAGTGCGACGGACCTATGGGGATATCATAGAACGTCGATTTCACACATTTAATCCGAGCATATTATCTATTTCGCTACCCATCATCATCATCAGCTCATTTATATGTCCCCGCTGTTGGGCCACGAGCCTTCCCTATGGATAGGGAGAACGGGCCGTAAACCACCACGCGGGCCCAGTGCAGATTGGTGGTTGTTAATGACTGCTAATGCAGCCGGGACCAACGGCTTTACGTGCCTTCCGAAGCACGGAGGAGCTCGAGATGATAAAGTTTTGGTGACCCATCCGATGACCAGCCTTTGCGAAAGTTGCTTAACCTCAGCACTCACAGACCGGGCGCGTTAACTACTGCGCCATCGAGCTCCTCATTTGGCTACCCACCGCCGCTTAATAATTCTAGACCATACTTAAATCCTAGTAGATTCCTGATAGGTTATGTTGCTCGATGTGTTCTACATTCTACATCATATGTTATCAGTTTTAGATGACTGACTGGAATACAGACACGCGTAGATAGGTGGTTTAAAAGTTTCACACACAATGTCGCTATATTTGAAATGCTGTTATTGTAAGCTATATGGGTCGGTAGCACCGAAGAGCTTGACGTTTTCAGTTTCCAGTCAAAGTATTATAGACAGAAAAACTTATAAATATTATACATGATTTTTAACATATTTTTTTTGTCCAAGGCATCGAGAAAATGTTGATGGGACTTCTTGCGGCTTCTTCACGGTACAAAGCCTTCTCCACCACACGGGCTTAGGATGTGTAAGTAAAAGAAAACTTTCTAAACATTTTTAATTAAGATTTGTTTTGATTATGATACAATTATAGTGATTTCGTTAAGAAAAAGTTTAAAAATAATATGTGTACAAATCAGGGTTCGAAATTAACAAGATAATAACACAGCTTGATAAATATTCGATAAATATCGGATAATTATCAATACTGTTAGTCATACTATTTGTTGTATTTTTTAGAAAAAATTAAAAATGCATAATAATTTGGCCCATTGTGTCAAAATAAATCCATATTTTATATTTAGTGCTTTGACAGACGTAATAAAAATTATTTCGTCAATCGATAGAGTTACTAGAGGATTTCCCGATCCGATCCGAACCCCTCGCAGAATCTACTAGGGCGTGCGTACCCTCTAGAAAACCTCCGCAGGTGATTCGTTTCACACGGCTTGAGGAACCCTTTAAGTTTCTCGCCGCCCCCAAAGAAGCCCGCTAAAGCTGAAAATGCGGTCTGAGGCAATGAGCAAACTCTCAAAAAAATATACTAGAACCTCCTCTTAATTTTTAGCGACAAGTACAAAGACACGCTCGTGCATAAGAGTGCTTTAATACACCTTTGTCGTTTAAATACAGGTAACATTATCAAGAACAATTTATTGGTATTATTCATGATCTATTCCAATCCAATACCACGAAACTAATAGCGATGGTATTAGTTTACTGTCATATTTATTTTGTATTTCAAACGAATACCACTTTTTTAAACTAATAAATATATTAAATTTACTATTCCAAACGAATACCAAAACATGAAATGAAGTACAGTCAAGAGGAAATAAGTATTTCCCAATTTAATTTTAAGTTAAACCTTACTAAAACATACACTTTATTATAATGAATTAATCTAAGTAGGTACATAGTTCAGGGTGAAGCGATTTATTCGATTTGTTTTTGCCTGCGATAAAAGGGTGAGCTTGCTCTATTGGTTTGCGTATTTTATAGAATATAACAATATTTAAAACTTCATCAGCTCTTTTTATGTCCCCACTGCTGGAGCAAGAGCCTTCACTATGGATGGTTGGTGGTTGTTAACGATTGTTAATGCAGGCGGGACCAGCGGTTTTACGTGCTTTCCAAAGCGCGGAGCAGCTCGAGATGATACATTTTTGGTCACCCATCCGATGACCGGCCTTTGCGAAAATTGCTTAACCTCAGCACTCGCAGACCGGGCGCGTTAACCGCGCCATCGAGCTCCTCCGGTTATATTAATTAATAATTATCCAATTGTTATTTAAATCATCTATATATTAATACGTGAAGCAAAAACTTTGTACTCCTTTTTCACGAAAATTGCGCGGACGAAGGAGTATGAAATTTCGCACACTTACTAGTTTATATAGAGAAGGTTATCCGAATGTTAATATTTTTTTAAATTATTCATAAAAATACATTAAATCAATAAAACAAACATTACACACACTACCATGTATTTGACACACATGCATATTATACTCTTTTCTTTTCAAAATGCAAAGTCAAAGTCAAATATTTTTATTCAAATAGACTTTAGAAAAGTGCGTTTGAATCGTCCAAAAATGTTTTTACCTACTACCCATTCAGGACGCATGCAAGAGGAGCGGCCGAAATCTGTCAATGCCAATCCAAACTTACATTCTATCTACAATCCGTGCAGCCATAATAAAATTACGGTCGAATTTCAACCACTGGGCGACTACTAGTTATAATTAATTATGCTTTCGAACCCCGGGAAAAAAGTGGTATGTTGTTAAATGGCACCTGACCTGGATTATCGTAAGCTGCGGGTTTAAATTCCTCTTGTAAAGGTTTTTCAATGCTTTTCCTAAAAAAAGTTGTGTAAGAACTACGTCTCCCAACATGTTGTCTTAACTATAACAAAATAAAAAGTCTTAACTATATGACTATTTAAATGCATACAATTTACAAAATCATAAAACGAAAGCGATGGTACAACTGGTCCAAAGGACTTTAAAAGCTCTAAACTTTCCGCTTATTTGCTTCAACGCACAGTTTCAATATGCCGTATAGTTTTATACGGCCATATTCTGCGAGACTACCTTAGATGCACCTACACCTATTATGTCGTCGTCTTATCATTTTCAAGCAGACACTTTCTACGCTTGTTGAGTTATTTCACAAGCATATCGATACATTTCGATACCATAATAATACAAAAAAAAAAAACAAAATCATTTATTCCTTAGAAAATGGTAAACAAAATCTTAAACACTTATTTTCTTATATTCTACTTAGGGCGGCCAACTTTTTTAGACCAAATATAATATTTTTAGATTCAGTACCAATAAAAATATAGTAGATAGGGAGTTAATTAAAAAAAATATAAGTAAGTAATAAGTAATAAGTAATAATTCTTTATTGCTTACACATGTGGTACATAAGAGGTGTTAAAAAAAATAGGTAAAGATCAACACATGAACCCTGCAAGGGTATAACAACTTAGATATATAATATACAGTTAAACTCGAATAGAAACATTACTAAGTAACTTACCAAACTTCAAAGTTCCAATTTTTTTAAACCAATAAGCCAAATTTAATTAAACTTTGACGTTCACCTCAACTGGTGGTAAGTGATATAACTGAAGGTAGAAGCAGTCCAGTCGAAATACACAACAACTTAGGTAATGGCTATTTTTAACCAACATTAAAAAAGGAGGAGGTTATCAATTTGGATGTAGTTTATATGAATATATTTTATTTTAACGGTAAATATCGGCCTGGTTAGCTATAACAACAATGAACAATAACTAAAGCTATAGAAGGATGGCTAAAATAAAAATCGTGGAACTATGTTTAGTTCCGTTCTATCTTATGGCTAGAAAAGGAGGTTGGAGTGCGACAAATGGTTGACACTTACTTTTTATTTTTTGTATTGTTATGTCAAACGGTCATCAGATAATCGGTGATCAAAAAAAATCTTTGAGTCCTTTATAAAGTCACTCACTACATTACTTCAAATATGACGTCACAAATCTGGTGACACCTTCGAAATAACGAAAGAAAAGGGACAATCGATCTCTTTCCAATACATCACTTAGGTTCATTAGTTGAAATAGTACGAACTGATGAATGAGTGTTGCTATTTTAGTCCGGTTTTTATAGCTTTAGTTATTATTCTGAGGACTTGTGACATAATGACAGACCCGACGTTTCGTACTAGACAATCGGTGTAACGGCCGAAACGTCCGCATTTAATAAAGTAAATATGTCTATGATACCTACATAAAAAAAAGAGTTAGCGTTAAGCTCCGTTTCGACGTTGCAACAACGAGATTAGTGCAACGTGAAAGTATATACAGTGTGCCTAGTGCGAGTTTTATATACCATGCGATTACATTAAGGCGAGGGTTTCCAAAAAAACGGTATTTTTAAATGAGTGTTATTCGAAATGTATAAGGATTTTAAATCCAAAAAAATATATGTGGTATTTTCACGATATTTTACAATTTCCTGCATCGAATATAATATCAAACTTACGTCTTATAATTAAACTAAATATAATTTTATTCAGGCTATACACCGTTTCAGACAAAAAAAAATATACCAACCCAATTGTCTTTGAATATGTAGTCGTTTTCGGCCATTATAGTTTTAACAATAAGTAAACGTTTAATAAAATCCACATTATTGCCTAATTCGACGCTCGCGCCATCATTCAGTCCCGAGCGGAACGCCTTTAAAATCTCACAGCCGGTAACGCTCGCCTTAACCAAAGGGAGAATTAGTACAGCAATGAAGCATACGAGAACAGTTAAAATTTTGCCTAACCAATCCATGTTTTCGTTAACTTCGCACTCGCACTAGGCACTTTTTATAAGCCAAATGTAATGTAAACGTGATCGAATGAATTTGAATCTTGTGCACTGGGCACTTAGTAAAGTCTTTATTGCAGCAAACATTTCGCAAAATCCGCGTGGTGGCTGGCTGCAACAAAAAGGTCCGGATGTCGGTCGCCAAAGCCGCAATATAAGCAGATCCAGCAGAAGGTAAGCTCAATACACACCGCGCTCGAATAACGCACATATAGACTCTCTCATCTTCTACGAAGAGTTCGATGGCGCAGTGGTTAACGCGCCCGGTCTGCGAGTGCTGAGGTTAAATAACTTTCGCAAAGGTGACCAAAAGAAATATCATCTCGAGCTCCTCCGTGCTTTGAAAGGCACGTAAAGCCGATGGTCCCGGCTGCATTAGCTGTCGTTAACAACCACCAATCCGCACTGGGTGCTCGTGGTGGTTTATAGCCCGTTCCCCATCCATCCGTAGGAAAGGCTCGTGCCCTCGCGTGGGGACATAAAAATAATAAGATACCCTCTCACGGACACTGCT
This sequence comes from Eudonia lacustrata, assembly GCA_947562085.1. Lineage (NCBI taxonomy): Eukaryota > Metazoa > Arthropoda > Insecta > Lepidoptera > Crambidae > Eudonia > Eudonia lacustrata. Next base: position 16,452,763 of record OX387326.1, on the reverse strand, counting down.
CTCGGAACACCCCGACACACGACTTTAAACTTTATACTGACACCCCCCACGTTAGGTGTCAGACATCCTTGCGCAAGAACAAGGAACCATCTACGTCAGGTCATAACGCCAGATCAGAACGCGCCGGTACGCATCCTTCATCCGGTACTTTTAAGACTAGTGTCTCTAGCTAGTTGCCCCGTGGACACTACCGTCCACTACCTAATATCCAGATAGGTTACCGGAGCTGTAAGCTCGCTCACTTCTCGTTGCACTAAGAGTACGCAGATTCCACTGCTTGGGTCGTCAACTCTAAAGTCGACTACCAAATGTCCTATTTGGTGGCGGAGTTGTAAGCCCAACTCACTTCTCAGTACCCATCCAGGCACCTCATCAGTTCCAAAATACTACGCGATTGATTCAACCGGAGACATTGCATGTAGCGGGCGCCTCTACTAGTTCTCCAGGCTAGTGCCATGTTAGAAGCCTACTCAATGAAAACCACCGAGCAGAACAACCAACTATGGACAACTCACGTGCCCCGCAGATCCTTTCGCTGCAGGCCCCCTCCGGACCACTACTCGGACCCGCTCGCTGTGCACGAAATGGAAGCCTGGCCAGACCTCAACCAGGTAGACGAACATTCCCACATCTACAGCTAACCACATGCTACCACGTGTCCAACCCATGTCCGGGACCTGCCGGAGATGCCCGCGAAGTCATAACCGGCGGGGGTCTAGGATCCGGAACTCCCGTGGTACCCCTGAAAAGACAGCCGGACCCGTAGTTCCAGCTGCCATACCCTACCTATCAGGGTGAGTAGATAAGGACTCTCGGAACAGTCCGAACGCAGTTGTTGCGAGATGCCGTGTCCGTGAGAGTTTGTCTATGTGTGCGTTGCTCGAGCGCGTTATATATGAAGCTTACTTTCTGTAATCTCCCTATATTGTGGCTAAGCTGCGGGCGACCGCGACCGCAGCCCGGCTGCGGGTCTAGACCTCGATTTATACTCGGCCAGTCGCACTGAGAAAAGCTGTTTGTTACCATTTATTTTTATACAAAGATTTTTAACGGTGTTTAACGCTAACTACTTGGTAAAGATAACATAGGCAGGTTATTGAGGTATCAATAACCGACGTTTCGATTCGACTAAGTTGCATTGGTCGGCATCGGCACTGCCGGGTCGCGGTCGTTTAAAAGTGTAGAACTTTTATCTCTCTCTTAACACCTACCGGATGTTTGTTGTGGTAATCTCTCTTCTTCGCTGTGGTGTTGGGTACTTCATCGATTCACACCACGACTGGTTCGCACTACGGTGTGAATCGCAGAGTGACGCTTTTTTAATTGGCTGTTTCGGACCATGGTATGAATCAGCGAATGTCTTTTTCGTACTTCAGCGATTCCCACCACGGTGCAAACCACCCAAGTATATTTTTGACTTCGCGGATTCGAACCAACGAAATTTTATTATTATTTAACAGTCATGCACAAAGGTGTTAATACGATTACGATCTCATCGTACTACTTATTATTATGTGACTAAAATGTTTGAAATATTTTTTGTAACACTTCTATGAAAGATTTGATTTAACTTCATCGTTAAACCCAAGGGATGTTCGCGATTGAGACTTGACTCCTAAAGTGTGTTCCTATGGAAAGACAGCTGGACACCGTTCCGTCAGTAGTTTTTTTTACTGCGTTACGGCTCGGTGGCCGAGTGATTGCCGCATTGCGTTTGCTTGTAGTTAGATTTGACTAGTTCACTAGCCAAAAAATAAATCGCTAGAGTATTTTATACGGCGTGTTCTAGTATAAGGATCACCATGATTAAAGTACACGCGCGGGGCCGGGGCACAGGGCTGGCAACAGTTTCATGTGGCGAAAATTAAGCTGCAAGCTCATAGAATTTATGGAAGCTCTAAACGGTAAGCGTGCGCGATGTAACGACCATCGCATCACAGTAATGTTCGCTGTTTTTAAGACACATTAAAAATATAGACGCGATTCTACGAGTACCTAGTACTATTTTAAAGAAGAAGAAGAAGAATAAAAGACATTTATTGGAATCACATAACAAAACACACAATTAAACATACAACATGTAACAAAAATAATAACAATTGACATTGTGCCCTGTTATGTGATGCCAACACTGTGCACAGCTCAGTATACGCAGCAAGCGGGGATTGTTAAGATGTTAACAATCGTGTTTCAGTAGTTTACAATCGTATTTCAGTAGTTTAATTTGACATTTGGACTATGGGAGAGTTCAAGTTCAAGTTCATTTATTTCTTAACAATGTTCATTGTGTCGAAAGTATTACAATTGGTGAATCTATATACATATTATTAAAAATACAAGATAAAACATAAGTGATGGTAAATAATCAAGATGAATAAATTGGGTCATTTTCTTACTTAAATATGACATCATTTACATTGTTAGTTAACTAGGTATACAGTAATTCAAAGTATCTTTTCATAGTCATTCACAACACAAGTCATTATACATTTATACATTTCATAGTCATAATAATATTCCAAGGAAAACCAGTCAGAAAATTACTTGCTATTTAAAAAATCATTGATGAAATAGAAGCATAGTCAGGCCAATGAAACAGAATTGTGGACGTTTTTGTATTATACTAGTACTCACCCGCCTATAATGGATCAATGAATGCTAATCAAAATAATTATTAGGTTTACTAACATCATATATAGCCGATCATTTGCACAATCTCATGTTCTTACTACACACAAATTTTCATCAGGAGCCTTCACCCGCCGGCTTATACTTGTGAATAAAATTTCTTTTTTTATAGCCTATCATTTGCACAATCTCATGTTCTTACTACATACAAATTTTCATCAAGATCGGTCAAGCCGTTCTTGAGTTAAAAGTGGACATACAGACAGACAGACAGACAGACAAAAATTTCAAAAATCATAGAATTGGTGTCAGTGAGTCATAAAATGAATATTTATCCCGAAATTTGTCAGAAAAATTGCAATTACACACAGAGCCTACAGATTTATTTAGTAGAATAGATAGATAAATTAATCCTGTAATTACTTGTTATTGTACTTACAATGGATTGCTATACTTACGTGTAAAGTCAAAAATCTGTTGCAGACCCCAACTTTTAATAACTAAGGAAAAAAATTAGGCACCACCTGTCGATCGCTGGGGCCACTACCTTAGTTTAAGTTTAGTTCAAAAGTCAAGTTACCTATGCGTTTTACTTGTTTGTATTATAAAGTGTACATAAATACCTCGTTAGGTATCGTAACAACAAAATAAATGCACTAATAAGGTAAAAGGAACGACTTCCTATGTTCAAATACGATATGCACAATACAGCGCTATAAGAATCGTACTGCTAGCAAAAATCAGAGAGCGACAATCAGGCATTCAGTAACATATTTCTGAATTGTAAATCTGACATGAGACGATATGGGACGACGTTGACAGCCCTGGCGCACGCGAGCGCCGCGCCGAGAGCGGGACAGCGTCGGGACAGCGCGACCCACTTTCCGGGTATGGGGTTATTACGAAAATCGAAGCCTTAAATATTTAAAACTAGTACTATACCTGCGCCTTGATTTCACATTTTGAAAAGAAATCTTTTTTATCAATATTAAATATAGCTTAAGTTACCCACTAGGCATATAATATTCTATCAGTGGAAGATTTTTTGGAATTGGACCAGAGTTTCAGAGACCCCCGACATACAAACAAACAACAAAGTCACAAACGTCACCTCTTTATTAATATTACAGATATAGACAGAAACTTTAAATGTCAGTGTAAAGCGAGATTTCTTAATAATGTAAGATTTCGGGTGACATTTCTGCGCTACTTAGGGAGCGATACAAAGTTTTGGAACTTTAGTGACGATGTGAGTTTAACTGGCGATTGCCCAGCAATTATTGAAATTCGCCGTAATTTCGATATATATGTACTTACACCGTGTTTTCTCTCTTTTACCCTAATTTGCAGACTTAAATATTTTATTTAGTTATTTTTTATATTTTTTTGTGTTTTCTTACATGTTGTGATTGTCCTTTACATTTTGTGTTTTTAATTGTGATGGAAAGTGTCCTTTTATGATAAGGCATTTTCCAATATTTATGACGCTGGCTGTATGGGAGAAAAGGGCTGGACACTTGCTGAGTTTCTTGCCGGTTCTTCTCAGTACAAGATCTCCCGCCCAGAGTAGATAGACTTACGAACCGATGGCATAAAATGACGTTCATAAGAGCTATTTGTAGCCTAAACTGAATAAATGATTTTGAATTTTGAATTTTATGAAATGAAGTTTACATAACGGGAACAAAACACGGAGTAACTACTCCAAGCTTACGCTTTGTTTATTAATACGGGGGTATATGTTTATACAATGTTATACATATATAATTTATCATCCTGCGTTCCTCTTTCTTATGAGCTTTAACTATGGCAAATCTCATACACATAGGTGCGCGTAATGCTTGAAATGGGGTACAAAGCTATTCTTATATTATTAATTATAAGGTATAAAGGGTATCCTTCACGCATTAACATAAAGATTTGGTACTTTGTAGGTTGTGAGATGTAATAATTCCGATTATAATGTATAATTTTATTCGTTCAGTTTTTGTCAATTCCAGCCAATTCGTAACAAATTACTCGCAGTTCATATTTTCATATTTTATATGTTGTTTGTATAAAATAAAAAGTCCTAACTCAAATAGATCTAGAATACTGAATTTGCAGACATATCCCTTTCATGACGTGGTCGCTAGTTTAGGAATAAAGTAGATCTTCTGTTTCATAAAATAAGGTTTGTTAGTTACCAGGCAGAGAATATATTATATAGGTATATTAAAGAAGAAGTCATTATGGTTTTAGAACCGCTCGCGCTGCACATAACGTATTCACACAGCTGCAGCACACAGCGTCTGCAGTTATTCGTGAACGTACGTCCGTCGGTGCTATCTTTGGACGCGGCCGCGATTACTGTGTCAACGGCTCATAAATACATAGCAGGTATATAAGCGGGCCGGCGCGCTGGTAAGACGGCCGACCGCCGGGCAGGCTTTGTGAGCCTCGTGCTACCTCGCACTGGGGATATTGTGGCGAGCAGAGCGGGTTTAAACCGTTTTGTATAGAAGAAGAGAAGAAGAAGATATAAAATCATCACACACCAGCTCATTTTATGTCTGCACCACGAGGCTTCCCTAGAACGGGCCATAAACCACCACGCGGACCCAGTGCGGATTGGTGACTGTGCGACGCATTGGTAATTTACGTGGCGGGGATCTTGATTTTTCCCAACAATTACAGAACATATGAAAGTGATATTTGATGACATGATTTTTCATTTAATTGACTTCGTTTTGGTAGTTGCAGAAACACGATTTGTCAACTTTTATAACAGAGAAAAAAATATCATAGTAACCTCTTTTAAAACATAGATTCGCATTTTACAGGCTAACCAGACCGATTTAAGCATCTAAATTTTCTTAGTAGATTAGTCTTAACATACACTTCAAAATTGTAGTTCATTTTTTTTAAATAATTTGTAGTTTTAATTTGAAGGAAAAAAAAACAGTTTTTCTTATGGTACGGGGCGCAAACGCTCGTATCAAAACGTATGAGATTTATTGTTTAGCGATGCGTCGCCTTAATGCAGCCGTGACCAACGGTTTTACTTGCCTTTCAAAGCACGGAGGAGCTCGTATATCAACAATGCAAACGATTTACAGTTATGCGTTTCTGGTCTAATAGTAGGAGTGCTCGACTCAAGTCGAGACTCGATGCAATGACTAATTCACTTTCCCTTCAAGAAAAAAATACTTAATGAAAAAAAATAACAAACGCACTAGTCGCCACTACGATTTTCGAAGGTTGCCCTCGATTTCTTCAAGGTTCCATCATCGGATCCTGACCTGATGACCATGGGACCATTTAGGAAGTATATTCTTTCGAACAAAACAAGAATTTTCAAAATCGGTTTACAACTTACGGAGATATCGCATATCAAACATACAAAAAAAAAACATTCAGTCGAATTGGGAACCTCCTCCTTTTTTTGAAGTCGGTTAAAAACAAAGAATTTAAAGGTATCATTACTCGTACCTTCCTTTACACCCGACGACGTTCAGCCCGTGACCACGACCGGTGTAACTCGACGAAAGGTCGGGTATAACATAAAGAAAGTATGATACCTTTTACTAATTAGTTTACATTAATCTCCGTTTAAATATTTTGATAACTATGGAACGCAAAAGTTTTACGGTGCCCGCCCACGACCGGCTTTTTGTTAACGTGTGCGTTGCAACAAAGAATTCAATACGTTTCATTTGCACCGACTAAAAAATCGGGTCTCCGATCATCGGACTGGGCGACGGCTCTAAAAGTGTATAAAAGAAAAACAAATGGCTAACGCTATCAGCGGTACTAAGTTCGAGCCTTATCTGGGACCTCGCGAGCGTCAGGTGCCACTATTTCGGTCGGGTCCAGCCGTTCGGTTTATGTGGCGTGGGTACATAGAGCTATATACCGCTGTATATTCTAGTTTGCTACGTTCGTACCGAGGTGGACGCTCTTGTTCCACCCCGCTTTGCTTCGCTTGCAAATCTTAATAACCGTACGATGCATTTCGGTTGGCTTGTTAGCTGAATTCGAAATACCTTATCAAAGGATATTAGAAGTAGAGTGAATGACCAGTATCCAAGACAGGGAGAGGGAGATGTTGGAGTTTGAGTAGAAATACTGCAACTAAGAGAAACAGATGATACCACACTTGCCAGCTGCGGATTGGTAGTCACAAACCATGGCTGTGTATCGAAAAATACAAAACACCCTTTGTACGACCCGAGAATTGGACCCAGGACCTACGGATATCGGGCCAATAGCGTTGCCACTCGTCAGGCGTGTTGGTTAATTGCGAGACGTTATACCTTTTTGGCAAATAGCGTGTAAAAGAGTTAGCTTATAGACTATACAGCGAATACATAATGCTGATAGTTAGACAGATAAATAAATAGGCGAATAATGGAAGTCGCACTCCTCAACCGCGCTGAGCCACAAATAAAGGAGATTGTAGGAGGTAAGCTTCGTACAAGCGTGCTCGAGCAACGCACATACACCGTGACTGGCTTAAGAGGAAACACTAAGGTCGACTGAATTGAAAAATATGTATGAAAAGTAGACAAAATCATCGTCTAATCTATGTTTTGCTTTTTTCTATATAATCACGTCAAATTTGGGAAACACAGCGAAAAATCTGGCCAATTTTTAAGGTTTTAAAAGGTTCATATATTTTTTAACAATTAATTTATGAAAAAAAAGAAAACATAGAGACACAGCCAAAGCCTTTCTTTAATTTTTAATGAAAAAAGTAATTAAATCGGTCCAGTTTTGGAGGAGGAATCAGGGGACTACGAAACGTTGATTTTGTTTACTTTTCATACATTTTTTCAATTCAGTCGATAAGTGTTTCCTCTTAACGACGGACGCGTTAAAGGAGGTGTATAAGAAACCGATACCTGTTCCATTAAAAGTGAAAAAAACACCACCTTACCACCACCACCTATTTTTTACTTTTTTCCTAACTGTTACGGTTTCTCTGCTTATTTACAATTTACTACGCGGGCGAGCGAAGCGACTAGCGACGACTAGTTGACCTTACTCGTGCGTGTCGTAGATGCAAAATGCCGATAGTTCACTTTTTAAAAAACGCGTAATAACGTAATAGCGTGTTTTAAAATTTGCTTTAACCTTTTTTAACTAAAAGCGATGTAGATAAGTTACTATTTAGTTAGTAAACTACTACTAAGGAACTAAACGAAACTACTAAGGAGGTATCCTTAAACGTCTAACCTGTCACGGTGTATAGACAATCTTTCTTGGATACGGAATTTCGCTACAGCAATGATCGGACTGGTTCAGATGGTATGTGTTTTTTTTTTTGGAGATTGCTGATTGCCTCAAACGGCATTTTCTGCTTCACCGGGCTTGTTTGGGGACAGCGAGAAACTTAAAGGGTTCCTCAAGCCGTGTGAAACGAATCACCTTCGGAGGTTTTCTAGAGGGAACGGCATCACGCACTGGTGCGTGTCCGCGTGCCCTAGATTAGATTAGATTCTCCGAGGGGTGCGGATCGGATCGGGGATTCCGCTGTTCACAGCTCATGTTAAGAGAAAGCACAGTTGAATTGTTTTACAATAGACTTTTCATTAAGCGGGCCAACAGATCGCGCGTCTCATCTTAAGGCGGGCGGTCACGCGATCGGTAACTCAGAGGGTAGATAGCAGTTGAATTGTGAACCGAATTTCTTTTTCACACGACAAAGAAAAGCTACCCTCTCTTTATTTGTTTGCTATTTTAAGTTTGAAACAATACGTTATACCACCCGAAATCTTTAGCACAATAAGTTAAAACAATGTTTTTTACGGGGTTAACACGAATTACTTAGAATTATAATAGGTATAGCCGCGGATTGTGCTCAGTGCCCTGCACTTGGAAGGTGATATACGTAAATATGATTTTCAGCGTAGCCCATGTAGGTACTCATATAGATAATGCCTCAGAGCATTTAGTCAGCCCTTTGCTGTTTTTTTTCAATATAGAATATAAATATATATAAGTAAATAAAATAAAATAACTATCTCCATCGCCGTCTGTCAGATGCCACTCTTGTCCAGGCTGGCCCTAGGGACAACTTTAGCTCGTCCTCCCATGTTAGCGTCTGTTGACCTCTGTTTCTGGTACCATCTCTTGGATACCAGACTGTCACCTGTTTGCTCTAATACATATATGTATCTTGTGCCAATTATCATTAATGTAAAAATAACTTGGTTTCAATGATGGAGGCATTTTCTCTAGCAGTAGGACAGTTTAAACGCTGTATAATATGGGATAAGGAAATGTTAGGCTCTTAAAACCGATTGAAAATTATGATTAATAATAATAATAATAATCTTTCCTACACTCACCCCAATTATCTTGCCCAAGAGAAGCTTCGTTATGAAATTCGTGTAATGGTTACTAGACAACGGATAAACATACTTAAAATACTTAAATACATACTTATTTTTATTTATTTTTTTATATTAGAAGGAGGCAAATGAGCAGGCAGGTCACCTGATGGGAAGCAATCACCGCCGCCCATGGACACCCAAACACACAAACCCAAAGGAATCACAGATGCGTTGCCGGCCTTTAAGGAAGGAATATACATAGAAATTAATAAATAATAATAATAATTAATGTAATACATAGAAAACACCCAGACCCAAGACAATTAAGAAAAACAATAATTTCTAAATTGACCCGACCGGGGATCGAACCCGGGAGCACAGAGATGGCGACACCATGAAAACCGGTGTACAAACCACTCGACCAAGGAGGTCGTCAAGGAGGATTATTATAATGGAACGCGAAAGTTTAAAAAATATGTAGATATCATCATAGTAACCAGGGTGCGAGGATACATATCAATGGATATATATCAATGGATATATATCATGATATATATCACGATATATATCAATGGATTTTTTGATAAAAATCATTAATATATATCCATTTTTTTAAGTTTCAGAAAACTAAACTATTTTCATAAGACAACGGCTGAATAGGCTAGATTCCTTTACCTTAAACCTAAATAAAAAAGTTGGAATGAAGGAAATTGAGGAAAAATAAAGGAAATTGAAGAAATTAATTATTGAAATGAAACAACTTTTACGGATCTACTCGCGTTTATTTTACACATTACTTATTTAATGTTTATCCTGACGTTTCGAACCCTTTGCAGGGTCCGTGGTCACAGGGAGACTGAGGTGTTGGTCATCTCATAATTAGTTGGTAGCTTGTATACCCTCATTTAAATTTAATCAGGTGCGTTCCGTTTTACGCAGAAAGAGCTTACAGTATCTTTTGGTCTGGCAGTATGGTGTCGGGGCTGGGATTTAATATTTTGTATGATGGGATCCCAGGCTGGTGGTAGATTCCAACCATCTTCTCTATTAAAATTAGGATGTTTTTTAATTTCAATAGCCTCGCGTATCATCCTAGGGATGAATCGATGTTCTTAACGAGTATTTGTGGTTTATCTAAAAATATAAATAAACATAACATAACATATAAATAATATTGTAAAATAAACGCGAGTAGATCCGTAAAAGTTGTTTCATTTCAATGTGTAGTGTTCGCGTAAACTTTAGAAAACAATATGTAATTAATTATTGATTTTAAATTTATACTATCCCTGTTACCTACCTTACTAGTTTAGTTAAGTATTACGAACTGATGGACTGTATTATGAATAAAACGTTTATAAATATTGTAATTTTCAACAAGAGCAAAAAAAAACTTAAAGAATTATTGACACTGACGTTATATTTTTAAACATCTTATTATATTTTTCACATTCAAAACTACTTTTCTAAAATGTTTGCAACAGTAAGGATTTAGAGTATATAACTTAATAGAGAGATAGTAATTTAAAAACCGGCCAAGTGCGAGTCGAACTCGCGCACGAATAACGTGCACGTGATAAGATAATTGTTATTAGTATGTTGTATTTTTTTAGATTATTGTAAGAGTAATTACAAACTTAAGAAAAAACAGCCTAATTCAGCCTTGTTTTTATCTTCTGTTTACCAGTTGGGTAATAAATCATAATTTTATATAGTATAAATACGAATAAGTAAACCAATTCAAATACTATGATTTTAATAAATCATTTAGAGTCAATTATATGTGTCTATGCCTGCGCCTACGCGCCATCCCTAAGGCGCGAGAGGGGAGAAGGAGGAGGGACGCGCAACGCGGCCGGCAGCCGCCGGCCGTGACTGTCGATTTTCGCCAACGCCGCCGCCCGCCATTCCTTTTGCCTACTGTCCATTTAAATATTGTAATGCGGTATATCTCACTGTAATAAACACCAACTACAGTTACAACAGTTGTTTAATTATCTTAAACATATGTTTTTATTAATATAGTATCCCTTATTTACGAGCTTACTTACTTACCTTCTTAAACAAAAGGAATGACTAATATGTAATCAATATTAAAATAAAAACTATTATAGTGATAAAAAGCTTGTAAAATGGTTTCTTTCTGCACACAAATTATAAATAATTATTTTGATATATATCTGATATATATCAAAAATCCGATTTTTTGATTTTTATTATAAAAATCGGATTTTTTCGCACCCTGGTAGTAACACTGATGTTCGACACAGTTACCTACCCAGTTATCGTCGCCAGAAAATAATATAGAATTTCATTGAAATTTTTCTGGATGATATTATAGCTAGATAGCAGGTGCTCTGTATTAAATTGTTGTTAAAGTAAAAAATCATTTACTGACCCCCATTTTTAATGATAAAAGGAAAAAGTTAAATATTTATAAAATGCAGTGAAAAAAATTAAATGCCGACCCTACGAGTAAATTTACTGTAGCGTTGTGTTATTAAATTTGTGGTATTTCGTCTGCATAACCATCGGTTGCAATGACCGTTGGATAGATTGGCACTATGCCGCTATTAGCACTCAAAAAATTAAAAAAGCAGTGTAAAAATTCAGTGCTTACGTCAGCCTTCCTGGTAGCATAATGGTCAGTACAGCCGCCCGGATTGCGGAAGACCCAGGTTCGATTCCTGGCTGGGTCGGGTAGGCATTTTCACTGTATTTTATAAATATTTAATTTAGCTTCAGTGCAGCTATTAGGACTTAAAAATGAAAAGTAAAACGGAAAAAGTCTCTATGTCTGGTTCAAAGTCAAAGTCAAAGTCAAGATTTTTTATTCAAATAAACTTACGAAAAGTGCTTTTGAATCGTCCATACATTTTTTACCTACTACGGTTCCTGTCGATCACTGTTGATCACCCTATATAAAGTTAAAAATATAGTACTTATTATAAATAGTCTCTATATATTATAAATATTCTTATATATATTATAAATATTCCCCATATGCGAATACCTGTTTTATAGAAATATATTGTGTAAGTGCTGTTGGTGTTCTGAACAAAAAAAATAACAAAAAACAAATAGCAAAGGTATTGGTTTAGCACAAGGGGGATAGCCGAACTGCTCTCTAAGAAATGTGGATAATAGTTATTGTATCTTATGAAGTACGTAACTTATTACGCTATTCCGTAGCAATCTCAAAGCGGAGCTCGCGTGTCGACGACGCAGCTAAAATACCGCATAGTGCGCCTGCGACACACGGCGGGCCAGTGCGGCGAACATTGGCCGCCTTACAAATAAAAAAAGAATAAGGTCCAAATAGTTATTCCGTGTTTTGTCCCTGTCATGTAAACGTCATTTCAAATTAGAGTAAAAGATACAAAACACGGAATAACTATTCGGACCTTATTTTTTGTTTATTTTTAGGGGGGTATGTACAAACACAGTGGGAGCGGCGCGGGAGGCGGTATCCGCAGCGGGCAGTGGCGGCGGCGCGGGAGAACGCAAACCAGTGGCGGTAGCCAAAGTAACTAAGAATACTCGTACGATAGCGAAGTTCGAAAAGAATAAAATGTATGGGATTGACATAAGCCGCGCTAAATCACGTCAATCTTATGTCAATCCCATACATTTTATTCTTTTCGAACTTCGCTATCGTACGAGTATTCTTAGTTACTTTGGCTACCGCCACTGGTTTGCGTTCTCTCGCGCCGCCGCCACTGCCCGCTGCGGACACCGCTCACCCGCGCCGCTGTTACTTTGTTCACACGCATAAGAAGCTATGTGTTTACGACACCCGCTCGAGGATTCCGTCTCCCGCGCCGCTCCCACTGTGTTTGTACACTAACGGTTCCAATATCGATATGAGGAGCCCGATCCGATCGGAACCCTACGGAGAATCTAGCATCAGGGCACGGGGGCACGTAACTATTCTGTGGGGGCTAGTGCGTGATGATGTACTTAGTAACATTGGTAAGGTCGAAAGGTCGTTGCCGCTACCGCAACATGACCGCCTCTATGGTGCAGTGGTTTAGACCGGTCTTAGACCCATAGGTCTCGGGTTCGATTCCCAGTGGGGGTACATGTTTGTGTATTCGGTCTAATTGGTAGGGTTTGTCCGCGTGGCTAGCTACCGCCATGTTATCTAAATATGTCGCCATAACATCATATTTGTAGCATAGTTTTGTTCCAAAGCTAGAGATAAGATAGCCAGTGCCTCAGTAGATGAGGATCGCGGGTGAAGAGCGATTCCACCATTGGCCCTACTATCTCTTATCACCAGAGTGCCTGTACGAGTTTTATCTACCATCCGTATATACGTTACGTTTACGAAAACTAAATTAAGTATGGCATTGAAGCAGCGCCTCCTAGCGACATACGAGAAGAGTTAAAATATTGCCATACAAATTCTCGTTTTCGTTAACGTTAACGAATGTCAAAATAACTCACACTAGCCCTCTAGTGAGATGAAGGCTTACCCGTAAAATATTAAAATAGTTTGAACCCAGTCCAGGCTGTGCAGTTCCACCAGCCGTGTGTACCGAGGAGTGCTGAGCGGAGCAGCCAGTCAGCTCATTCCGTGAGTGGCCGCCGACAAAGAATTATTTCGCCGCCAGCCGCCGAACTGGCCAAAGTGCACGGCGGAATTAGTTTTACACTTTGACGTCTCGCACCGGGACGGGAGGGTCTTACGTTATGTAAAGGCAATTACAGAGACAAAATAATGTTGGCTATCGATTGGTGGTTTTTACCACAATTTTAGATAGATAAATAGATAATTTATTTCATCATCATCATCATCTCAGCCAAAAGAAGTCCACTGCTGGACAAAGGCCTCCCTTAAGGATCTCCACTACGACCGGTTTAATAATGAAATAATTTAATATATTTTATTTATTTGCAACAAAACATGCACACAATTAAAACATTATACAATAATAAACCAAACAGCAAAATTAAAATTAAAATAATATTACAAAAAAAGCAATCAAATATACAACAACCACAAAAATCAATTGGTTATCAAATTGTGTGCCGTAGCGATGCAAAAAGGTGAAAACTCAGTGAAACATTTGCTCATGCAGCAAAATCACTGATTTTCAGTTTCCACCCGAACGAAACCATCGAGGTCGCGCAAATGTGATTACAACGAGAATTGTTTCAAAATTCAAAATTCAAAATTCAAAATCATTTATTCAGTTTAGGCTACAAATAGCTCTTATGAACGTCATTTTAAGCCATCGGTTCGTAAGTCTATCTACTCTGGGCGGGAGATCTTGTACTGAGAAGAACCGGCAAGAAACTCAGCAAGTGTCCAGCTCTTTTCTCCCTTACAGCGTCATAAATATTGGAAAAAGCCCTATCATAAAGGACACTTTCCATCACAAATAAAAACACAAAATGTAAAGGACAATCACAACATGTAAAAAAACACAAAAAATAAAAAATAACTAAATAAAATATTTAAGACAGCAAAAACATAATTTACCAGTTTAATTTTTTACAATATCATACAGTACTAGTAAAAGTCAAAAAAAACTATAGTTAATAATAATAAAAATAAAACTAATTGTAATGTTCAATGCAACGCTATTTTGTTATCTGCAGGACACTATTTATAAGTAGTATTATGTATATGTTTTTTATTATAGCCAGGCTGTTTTATCTTCTAAATATTCTTTGACTGTATAATAACCTTTTTTTAATAAAGAAGACTTTACATGTTTTTTAAACTTATCTAAAGGTAAATCTAGTACAGTATTTGGTATTTTATTGAAATAGTGTATACCTTGCCCCAAGAAAGAACCAAGCACCTTCTGTAACCTGAACAGTGGCATTGCAAGTTTTGACTTATTTCTAGTATTAAAATTGTGTACATCACTGTGTTTAGCAAATGAATTAATATTACAACGTACAAGAACTATACAATTATAAATAAATTGAGACGCCACTGTCAAGACATCAATTTCTTTAAAAAGATTTCTTAAAGAAGTTCGTGAACCTAGTCTATAGATTGTTCTTACTGCTCGTTTCTGTAATATGAATATAGTTTCAATATCAGCCGCTGTTCCCCACAGTCTTACTGTGGGGCCCAGCGATGGGGCCATACGACATGACACTATGAAAATAACTAAAGTAAACTGTTCTAGCAGTTTCAACGTCTGTTAACTGCCTTATTTTTCTAATGGCATAAGCAGCAGAACTGAGTTTGCCGGCCAATTTCGAAATGTGAGGATTCCATTGAAGTTTTGAGTCAAGGGTTATACCTAAGAAAACTGTTGAGTCTACCAAATCTAATCGATCACCGTTTATTCTTATATCAGTTGGTTCATTTTTGACATTTGGTAATTTAAAATTAATACATTTTGTTTTTTTAGCATTAAGCTGCAAATTATTAATAGTAAACCAACTGAGTACATCAGAGAGTGCTTTGTTTACATCGTCGTAATTATTCTTACACCTACTTACATTAAAAATGAGTGAAGTATCATCTGCAAATAATACGATTTCACAGAAGTTCTCTACAAAGAATGGCAAGGCATTAATATAAATCAAAAACAGAAAAGGACCAAGAATGGACCCTTGTGGAACTCCCATTTTTACATGAGAACCAGATGATTTAGTTCCATTAATATCGACAGTTTGTGTTCGAGAGCTAAGATACGACTGAATTAAATTTAGTGCGAAATCTTTGAGACCGTAGTAATTTAGTTTCATCACCAGAGTTTTGTGCTCAACGCAATCGAAAGCCTTGGACAAGTCGCAAAACACTCCAAGGGCGTTTTGAGACTTCTCCCAGGCATCAAATATATGTTTTAATAGAGCAACACCTGCATCAGTAGTAGAACGACCCTTTGTAAATCCATATTGTTTATTATGTAAAAGGTTGTTTATGTTAAAATACGACATCAACTGACTGTTTAAGAAACAAGACACAGAGATCATACCTATAAGCTTTTTACTAGATAGACGGTGCTGAAATTTGAGTATATTAGAGTAGTGACACCATCAGTATTCACCAGGAATCAGTTATCGTAATTTTTTTCCCTAAGAAGAAATACTAAGGTCGACTGAATTGAAAAATATGTATGAAAAGTAGACAAAATCAACGTTTCGTAGTCCCCTGATTTCTCCTACAAAACAGGACCGATTTAATTACTTTTTTCGTTAAAATTAAAGAAAGGCTTTGGCTGTGTCCCTTTTCTTTAAATAATTTCAACTGCAATACCTACTAAAATAAAGCTGATAAACTAAGTACACCTAAGACACATAAGACACCTATATTTATTATTATTATAATTATGGCAAAAGTACAATTTATACAAATGTTTGAATATAATGAACTTTAAATTATAACAACAGTTACATATTTTAACAGATCTATCACAAAGGAATCACTCTCAAAGCCAGAATTTTAATGACAGCTTGTTTTTTTTTTAAACACTGCATCTGAGAATGTGTAACATACATCCAAGTTAATAGTAAAAACACTCACGGCCTTATCGCATCAATAGAGCATAAGGTCGTGTGGTGGTGGCAAAATTCAGCCAGCCCACAGATGCGGATTTTTTTCTGGCTGAATTCTGCCACCTCACTGACGAGAGGATATATAGGCTATTTACTTACTTGCTTTACTTCAATCTAGGTATCTACAGTATCGACCTAGTACCTACCTGTCACACACCCCCTTTATGCTACGCATAACGGAAGGCTTGCTTTGTGCAGCTAGAGGTAACCGTTGAATTTCGATTTCCCTGAATTTCGGACGAACCCAAGATCGGGTTTCTGAGGCAAATATACCGCAGCGCTACCGTCTCTGAAGCTCTACCATGGGTTTGCGTAGTTGCAACGTTCTCGTGAATAAAGTTATACAACACATACTTTTTCTATAATTCTAGAAAAATAATAGAAAAGGAGAGAGTAGAGAGTAGTTTTAAAGGCCGGCAACGCATTTGTGATTCCTTTGGTTTTGCGGGTGTCCATGGGCGGCGGTGATTGCTTCCCGTCAGGTGACCCGCCTGCTCGTTTGCCTCCTTCTAATATAAAAAAAGAGTAGGGAGAAGGGTTCCAGAGAATATTTGCCATGACACAAGTTGACGGTAAAAAACGCGGAGCAACATTTCAACGCATTTGTAGAAATTCGAGGAATGATCCATCTTGCGGTACAGTGACATTAAAATCGTACAGGAGCTTTAGTAGCTTATAATTTAACTCGTAGTAGGACTCCTGTGTTCAATCAACGACAAATTATAGGCATCGATGACAAGCTGAAATTATTCTAATTGCATTTGTAACAAAGTCGTTTTGACGTTAGTTAACGAGTATGTTAGTAGCTTATGAGCTAACTCATAGTAGGACTGCCGTGTACAATGAACGATAAATCATAAGCGACGAAGTCAAGCTAATATGATTCTTAATGCATTAGTATCAAAGTCGTTTTGACGTTAGTTAACAGCGATGGGATTAGTAGCTTATCCACGACAAATCTTATATAACGAAGACAAGCTGAAATGTTTCTTAACATATTTGTTTTAAAGTCGTTTCGTCGTTCCTTCACACCAATAGTAGTTAGGTACCAAATCGCCAAAGACTCTGATTTACGCAATGCAGTTTCCACCGTTCATTTTGGAGAAAGCTTTAGCCACAACATAAGGAGACTGCAGAAGGCAGTCTTAATAATAGGTCCTTACCTATGAAATTGACGTTTTTTTCTCACTTACTAATAGGTGTATTACTTCTAAAAGTCAATACCGGTTGTTAATATTATTATACACCTTGTTGTCGCCAGAGTTGCATCGTGGCGTCGTTTACGTATCCGAACGCAACCTAGTAGCTCTTTGTGCTCTTATTGTAATATTGTGTGTTCTATAATTGTTTATGGTCAATGCATGGGTGTACGTAAAAAGGCGATGCGCGCCATTTCTGACTCACTTTTGTTCGGAAGGAGCTAGTGGTAAGATCTCTTGTGGTATTGCTGTAAGTATCGTGAAAATTTACATATATGTACTATGGTAATTTAAAATAGTTTGTAATGGTCATTAGTTGTTATGTCAAGTTTTAGAGTTACTTTTATTACTGTAAAATTATTGAGTAAAGCCTTAACAGTACAAGATGATTCAATTAAAAATAGTATGACTTTGATTTTAATAAATAAAGATGTGTGTTGGAAGCTTTAACTTGTGTTTTAATGTGTTCTTTTATAACCTTTAATTAGGACTATGTTAAGGCTTCAGTAATAACAATGATTATTAATTTTGTGTCATTATCGCCCAATTTTTTTTATTGACTACTTTTTTGTTCGCAGAATTGTCCTTTTGTTTTATTGTAGCTTTAAAGGGACTTGACTTGTTTTCTTTTTAATGTATACTATATTTAGCTAGTGAAACAAACGCACTACTCTACAATTTTTATAGTGTTAACATAAATAGATGCTAAGAAAATCAAAAAATCGTTAGTATTAAAGTAAAATTTTATAAAAAATCTTCATACAAAACGTCAATTTTATAATAGGTAAGGACCTAATACATACCGCGCTCGAGCAACGCACACATCATAATCTTGGACCATCTCAAACCAGTATTATTGCGAGATTCCGTGTTCGTTGGAGGTTGTCTGTGTGCGTGCGTTGAACGAACGCGCCCCCCGGCCTCTAAACGCCACTACACTTACAGAATGCACTAAACATGCACACTCGCTTAGCCCCAAGACACAAAAAAACCGGCTAAGTGCGAGTCGGACTCGCGCACGAAGGGTTCCGTACCAGTACTTGAAATATCTATAAAAATATTTCAAGTTTCTACCTGTTATCGTTATTAAGTCCGAGAAAAAAATTGGAAAAAAATCACGTCTGTTGTATGGGAGCCCCCCTTAAATATAAATTTTATTTTAATTTAATTATTTATTTTTAAAGTGTATAATATAACTCAATATTCTGTGAATATTTCAAGCGTCTATCTATTGCCGTTATCAATATCGAGCAAAAATGAGCAAAAACATAACGTTTGTTGCCCCCTTAAATATTTAATTTATTCTGTTTTTTAGTATTAGCGGCAACAGAAATACATCATCTGTGAAAATTTCAACTGTCTAACTATCACGGTTCAAGAGATACAGCCTGGTGACAGACGGACAGACAGACACGGACGGACAGCGGAGTCTTAGTAATAGCGTTTTAACCGCCTCTGTGGTCTAGTAGTCTAAGACCACCGGTTTAGACCCAGAGGTCCCAGGTTCGATTCCCAGCGGGGGGCTACATGTTTTTGTACTCGGTTTGGTTGGTGGTAGGGCTTGTTCGTCCGCCTGGCTAGCTACCACCATCTTATCTAAATATGTCGCTATAACATCAATGTTTGTAGCATTGTTGTGTTCCGGCAGCTAGAGATAAGATAGCCAGTGCCTCACTAGTTGAGGTTCCCGGGTGAAGTGCGCTTCCATCATTGGCCTTACCATCACTTTACATCAGGTAAGTAAGATCAGGGCGCTGTGCTTACCCGTAAAATATAAATAAAAAAGGGTCCCGTTTAAAATCCTTTGGGTACGGAACCCTAAAAATATCAAGCGTTTGGAGGAAGCTTACCTACCTTCTGCAGTCTTGTTATGTTGTGCTTCAACTGTGAACGATGTGTTTTGATGCTGCGCCCCGTTTTTATTAGCGAATGGCGGGAAAAACTGAATTAATCGATGTCGTTACAGATTCCACGTTAATCCATTGCAGTTATGGTTAGTTAGCTAATGGCGACCTTTGTCATGTACAGTAATCATAGTTGATATACCAGTATTTATCTGGATCGGTGTTACTCGAAATTAAATGTTTGCCAAGATTTTTCAATTTTATTTTTTACATGACCGAATTCAGATGTCGGGCGACAACGCGACTACGATCGTAGCAATTTCGTAGCAACTTCTATGGAAAACAATCATTTTGTACTAAATAAGTCTTTTTTTTTATGGTGAAAGGAGGCAAACGAGCAGGCGGGTCACCTGATGGAAAGTAATCACCGCCGCCCATGGACACCCGCAAAACCAAAGTTATCGCAGATGCGTTGCCAACCTTGAGGAAGGAGTTGGATCTTGAGGAGGGAGTAGGAATTGGGAGGGGGGAGGGGTGAGAGATGGGCCTCCGGTACTTTCACTCACCGGACGAAACACAACAGCAACGAGTGCCGTTGTTTCACGCCGATATTCTGTGAGAGGGTGGTATTACGCCTGATGTTAAAAGATTATAAGGCCAATTGGTGGAAGCGCACTTCACCCGGGATCCGCAACTACTGAGGCACTGGCTATCTTATATCTAGCTGCCGGAACACAACAATGCTACAAACATAGATATCGACATATTTAGATAAGATGGTGGTAGCTAGCCAGGCGGACAAACAAGTCCTACCACCAACCAAACCGACAAACATGTACCCCCCGCTGGGAATCGAACCTGGGACGTCTGGGTCTAAACCGGTGGTCTTAGCCACTAGACCACAGAGGCGGTATGGCTTGTTCTAAGTCTGCTAGGCTAGCTACCACCATCTTATGTAAGTATATACAAAAACCATGTTAGTAACATTGTCGTTCGACAGTGAGGGATAAAAAAGCCAGTGCCTCAGTCGGTGAGGATTTAAGGTTAAGTTCGTTTGCACCACTGCTGGCCTTATCTTCACTTACTGCCAATCAAGATGAAGGCAAAGTGCTTCTTTGTTGTGGAAAGATTTAAAAGATCCTTCCCAAGTCCCTTACGGTGTCTATCTTAATAGTTCACAAAACCGATAACAATCTTAATGATATAATTTTATAAAACATTAAAATAAGATTAGAATGTTATCTTCTAGATGCGAACCTAACATGCGTAAGTTTACATTACATAATCTATGACAACTATTCAGCGATAATAAATCTTCAAAATTAATAAAACATTAATAAATATTTGAACTATAAATAAATAAAGGTCAAATAAATGAAAAAGCATTTATGCAGGCCGCCATAGTGTGAGCGTTCGGCATAGCGTGGTAGCGCTGTGATGAACGCTTTCACTTCTTGGGCTTCACTGGCTGCTTTTCATCAGGCAGGGTGAAAACATTCTGGCGTGCCACAATAAAAAAAAAAATAAGTATTATCTATCTAAGATGAACCAAACAAATGCTAGTAGAAACAGTGAGCGAGCTTTATCATACAATAACAACGTACCTACCGAAGGCCGAAAGTATCAGGTGGCAGCGTAGGTAAGACGCGGCTGCAGTGAGCGAGCTTAGAATATAGCTTCTCTGATGACGGCGACGCGGTCGGCACACGCAGCGAAAGGTAGCGGTTTCTACAGTCGAGCCCAATAATAGGTATATTATCAAGTTTGTACCTTGTCAATGTAACTTCTGTCAACTTATATTCTTACTATGGTAACGATTAATATAGAGCAACAGGGTACCTACTAACAGCATACTACGTAAAAATATAAAGAAGAATGAGAAGAAGAAAAATTTATTTTAACACAGACAAGAGACAATAAAAAATAGAAAGATTTAAAAAAAAAGAAAAAATATTTAATATCATTTTAAGAGCGTTTACGCCGCACACTAGCGCCACTAATGAAAAAAAAACATATCTAGTAATGAACACCTCACATGTTATGGTTTAGTTAAATAAGACGTTACGGCCACTTTTAACGCCATATTTAACTAAACCATAACATGTCAGGTGTTCATTAGGTGACGTAAAAATGCTAAATTACTTCATTCAGATAGTTTGTTGAGCATAAATTGATTTTCTACCTCTAATTACCAGATATGTTTCTTTTTTCATTGGCGGCGCTAGTGTGCGGCGTAAACGCTCTTAATATATTACGTATTGGGCGGTGCATTCCACTTGTTAATGAGAAAAAATACGGAAATACGAAATTTTTTTAGGTACTTAACATTTTATGCAACTGATAGGTAATAGCAACTAAAGAAATCTCGGAGATTTTCTAGAGAAGTTGGCATTGACGCAAGCAAATTTGTTACCTAACTAGATTTTCCGTGGCCTTCGAACTGGTTAACGCCTCTTTAAAGGTGCCCTCGGGTTTTTCGCTGTCGTCCTACCGTTTTTCTGTCCTGGTTCTGGCTTCTAGAACCTTGGGCTGGCTAACAATGTCAGGGGGCTTGCATTGATGCCCTACTCTATTAAACCTTGAAGGTTGTTGCGTTGCCTTGTTCGAGGTATAGTCGACCATGAAATTGCTTTATCACTTTTGACGAAAACTTCCATTACAATAAAGTTTCGCTAAGGCTCATTGTCAATGATGACAACGTATCTGTCACTTGGTCTTTTAAACAAAAATAGAACTTGTTGTTTTTTTATATGCAAACAAAATTCACTTCTAAGGTGGTAATGCAATCTTTCTTCTGTGACGATGCAATAAAGATTTTGAATGTTCCTCCATTACCGAGTAACTAAAGTTTTAAGCAACGCTTAGATAGTTCTGGACGAATTGTGTGAAAGTAAAACATTGTTTCGAAAGTTTTTTAATTACAGTTTGATTCAAAGAGTTTTGATATTTCGCGTACATTTTGAAACCCGCTTCTCCTATGAACAAACGCGCTGTCTCACCCTGCGGCTGGCAGCTGCAACGTCATGGAAAATGGACAGAGCCGTGGCGTGAGGCATTAAGGACCAGCACATATATGCTCCACGTATTATGTACGCTATGTACATGTGTGCTATATGCCCGCCAATACCTCTGGTGTTTGTACAGCAGGCCGATATCTCTAACCTCCTATATAGTCCTATATAGTCATAGTAAATTTCCATTTACCGTAGCAGAGCCCAAACAAGTCATTATGAAACCTGAACAAAGGCCTTGCCGAAGCCTTATGACCCTTTGACCTTATGAGCTAATATTAATAGTACTCAACTTTATTCATCATTCATCCCTTTGCATCCTACAGCAATTACACGAAAACAAACAAAGTAGATAGGTATTAAACAAACACGCATGAACGCTACATTAACAAAGAGCAAAACCACAGATCAATTTCGAAATAAAACACTGGCGACAGTCGACATTCCATAGCACGAATTCATAAAACGAGTCAAAACAAAATAAAACTAATGCGTGAAACAAATCGTCGGCGGGGAGGGGTGGCGGCGTGAGAGGGAGGGGGGGGAGGCGTGCGGCGCGGGGGCGGTCTACAACTCTACTACGGGCACTCTCGGTTTCATTCATAACTTTTTACAACTTTATCTGTGGCGATACCTCCTACATATTTATGTGTTTGCGACTGTGATGCGCCAAAGATTAGCAACTTTGCTGCTCTTCTATGTAGATGGGTGACAACATATATTTACTAATTTAATTACCAAAGTAAAGCCTGTTAATCAAGTATTGTGAACCATTTCACTCATATTTTTCATTGTGTATTATTTTCTACTATTTACGATATTTTTCGATGAAGTTATGGTAGGATTCCTGGCCGCGCCGCGCCGTCCGTTACAATTTTAGTCGTAAGAATAGATAGAGATAACTTTGATTTTGAACCAGACAACGGTTAGATAATATGGTAAAGAACTAAATAAATAGGTAAGTGGATACTATAAATAAATAGGTAGTTGGGTAATAGTATTGAGTTATGTATGAATACATAGTTTGGCATTGAAATATTTTTAATTTACGCAACGATAAAACCAACTAATAAATTATGTAAAGTTTTATTATATTTACTTCAGAAGTGATATAAAAATCAAACAAAAAAAGTTCAAAATTCCAATATTACTGATTTTTGTTGTCCCTTTATATGAAGTATGTCTGATATTTTGTCACAGTTGCATGAGCCATGAGCCAAGTGTGTGCAGCTGAAATATTGGGCACTCGAAGACAACAAAAATGGTAAAAATCCCGTTCATAATAAGGTAGGCAACTGCTCTAAAGTTTGTAACCATGATAGTTTAAAATGTAGTACGCATTTATTGAGAAATAATAAATTGGAAAATAATTCAAAATTCAAAATTTAAAATTCAAAATCATTTATTCAGTTTAGGCTACAAATAGCTCTTATGAACGTCATTTTAAGCCATCGGTTCGTAAGTCTATCTACTCTGGGCGGGAGATCTTGTACTGAGAAGAACCGGCAAGAAACTCAGCAAGTGTCCAGCTCTTTTCTCCCTTACAGCGTCATAAATATTGGAAAAAGCCCTAT
This sequence comes from Eudonia lacustrata, assembly GCA_947562085.1. Classification (NCBI taxonomy): domain Eukaryota; kingdom Metazoa; phylum Arthropoda; class Insecta; order Lepidoptera; family Crambidae; genus Eudonia; species Eudonia lacustrata. The sequence goes on along the minus strand of OX387326.1, from coordinate 16,428,663 downwards.
CATAAAGGACACTTTCCATCACAAATAAAAACACAAAATGTAAAGGACAATCACAACATGTAAAATAACACAAAAAATAAAAAATAACTAAATAAAATATTTAAGTCAGCAAAAACATAATTTACCAGTTTAATTTTTTACAATATCATACAGTACTAGTAAAAGTCAAAAAAAACTATAGTTAATAATAATAAAAATAAAACTAATTGTAATGTTCAATGCAACGCTATTTTGTTATCTGCAGGACACTATTTATAAGTAGTATTATGTATATGTTTTTTATTATAGCCAGGCTGTTTTATCTTCTAAATATTCTTTGACTGTATAATAACCTTTTTTTAATAAAGAAGACTTTACATGTTTTTTAAACTTATCTAAAGGTAAATCTAGTACAGTATTTGGTATTTTATTGAAATAGTGTATACCTTGCCCCAAGAAAGAACCAAGCACCTTCTGTAACCTGAACAGTGGCATTGCAAGTTTTGACTTATTTCTAGTATTAAAATTGTGTACATCACTGTGTTTAGCAAATGAATTGATATTACAACGTACAAGAACTATACAATTATAAATAAATTGAGACGCCACTGTCAAGACATCAATTTCTTTAAAAAGATTTCTTAAAGAAGTTCGTGAACCTAGTCTATAGATTGTTCTTATTGCTCGTTTCTGTAAAATGAATATAGTTTCAATATCAGCCGCTGTTCCCCACAGTAAGAGGCCATACGACATGACACTATGAAAATAACTAAAGTAAACTGTTCTAGCAGTTTCAACGTCTGTTAACTGCCTTATTTTTCTAATGGCATAAGCAGCAGAACTGAGTTTGCCGGCCAATTTCGAAATGTGAGGATTCCATTGAAGTTTTGAGTCAAGGGTTATACCTAAGAAAACTGTTGAGTCTACCAAATCTAATCGATCACCGTTTATTCTTATATCAGTTGGTTCATTTTTGACATTTGGTAATTTAAAATTAATACATTTTGTTTTTTTAGCATTAAGCTGCAAATTATTAATAGTAAACCAACTGAGTACATCAGAGAGTGCTTTGTTTACATCGTCGTAATTATTCTTACACCTACTTACATTAAAAATGAGTGAAGTATCATCTGCAAATAATACGATTTCACAGAAGTTCTCTACAAAGAATGGCAAGTCATTAATATAAATCAAAAACAGAAAAGGACCAAGAATGGACCCTTGTGGAACTCCCATTTTTACACGAGAACCAGATGATTTAGTTCCATTAATATCGACAGTTTGTGTTCGAGAGCTAAGATACGACTGAATTAAATTTAGTGCGAAATCTTTGAGACCGTAGTAATAAAATAACACACCTAATGAACGCACACATTAAAATTAAAATTGCAGTAAAAAGCCAGGTTTGTAAAAAAATCTGTTAACGTTTGTTAGTAAATAGGTTTCCTCTCAGAAGAAAACACATTGTTGGCAGAATACTCGCCCTCCCACTACAAATCTAATCTATGACAGGTCAAACGCACACATGCGCAGTGGGCACAAGGCGGCAATACACACATTTATAAATTGAAATAAAGTTTGTTTTAGTTGGTCATTGGGCATGAATGAAAGCGAAAGGCGGGCTGGGAACGGCTGATTGTAATCACAACAACGACGAACGGCGAAAATAAAGTTATTGTTTATGTTGAAAACTTCCAGTTTGGTTTTGTAAGTTTCTATGGGGCTGGCCGGCGGAGCGGGTTTGTTTTTCAAGACTTCTTGAAAAGAACCAGTGAAATGTTTTTTGAATTTCGAATCGAGAACGTTAGAATAGAAGCTCATTTGTTTCGTTAGGAAACCATTTGTTTGTAGTCTAGACCGATTGTCAGTTGTCTTCAATGAAGCTCTTTCAAGTAGGTAGATTGGTATTATTTGAAAAATGAAAATTTACTGCTTATTCAATGTAGATAAGATAAGATAAGATAATAGCCACAGACCTAGCGAACTATAAGGGCACTATAATGTTCTATCAATTGAATGTTTATTAACCACCTCTTAGGTTACCGAAATTAGTAATTACTTAAGTATTTAATTAATGTCTAGAAGAACTTTTTGCGAGGGTTGCTGATAGTTTCATACAGCCTTTACAGCATCGCCGGACTATTTAGGGGTGGCGGCGAGAAACTTAAAGGGTTCCTCAAGCCGCGTGATCGAAACATCGTCACAAGGATTTCTAGAATGAATGGCATCACACAAGAGCGTGTCCCTACCGTTCCCTAGATTCTCCGAGGTGTTCTGATCGGTTTGGGAGCGGAACAATTCGAAAGCGCCTCTAAAGGACCTCGGCTCGGATTTAGCGAGTCGTGGGGGTAGGGACAGGGAAAGGCTCAAGTACATGTGTGTATACAATCTGTATTGGCATGCACTGTACAAACTTTAGGGGTAGATTCTACACTCAAATATAAAAAAATATTTAAAAAAAAATCAAAACTCCACTTAGTAAATTGGTTACTTTGTGTTTTTTTCGTCATTTTTGGTGTTGAAAACCGACATGTTCAATCCCCGGTCGTTGGGTCAATTTAGAAATTATTGTTTTACTATACTGTCTCGGGTCTGGGTGTTTTCTATGTATAATAAGTATGTATTTTAAGTATTTTAAGTATGTTTATCCGTTGTCTAGTAACCATTTAACGAGATTCATAACGAAGCTTCTCTTGGGCTAGATAATTGGTGTGAGTGTAGGAAAGTTTATTATTATTATTATTTAATATTTGTTTTTTTGTCCTATTGATGTTCGAACTTTTGGCTACTTTACTGATTGTTATTACTTGCGACTAGTTTCACCTTTTTTAGCACCTGTAAAATTTGAAGACAATAAAATAAAAAAGGCTGCCATTTCTAAACTATTGAGCTTGGAATTTTTTAAGTATTTTTTTCATAATGTACATTTGAGTGTAGAGTAGAATAGAATAGAAATTTTTTTACTAAAATACACACTTAACAATTATACAACAATAAAGGGAAAAAGAAAAAACAGATAGACAGAAAAAATAGAACAGATTTGAAATAAAAAAAATAGGTAGGTAGTGTGTAAAGTTAAAGGGCCCTGTCTCAGCTTATGCTGCTGTGTCATTCATGGATGTTCAGAATGACACAGAAGCGCTGTTATTCTGACAGGGCCTGAATGTTTATGGTACTAGTGACAAGACAAAAGAAATCTAAAAACAAAAAGTAGAAAGTAAAAGTAGAAAATACACCCCCAAAGTTTGTACAGTGCATGCCAATACAGATTGTATAGATGGTATAGCGCGTGTGAGAACCGGGTCTACGTATACTCTTCTTCTACTAGTAAGGTGTCTTGGGCCTATGCGAGTGTGCATGTTTATCATATGAATGTGTCGTGGCATTTTGAGGATCGGGCAGATTTTAAAGAACTGTTACCTGATGTCATTTGACAAGACCGATTTATTTACTTTTTCATTAAACATTAAAGAAAGGCTTTGTCTGTGTCCCTATGTTTTGCTTTTTTTTTATATATAATCTCGTCAAATTTGGGAAACAGCGGAAAATCTGGCCTATTTTTTTTTTTTTTTTATGTATATGCGAATGGATCATCATCATCATCAGCCTATACTGGTCCACTGCTGGACATAGGCCTCTCCAAGTGCACGCCACCGAGCACGATCCGCGGCTACTCTCATCCAGATCTTGCCAGCCACCTTGCGAAGATCGTCGCTCCACCTAGTCTGAGGGCGTCCTACACTACGTTTGCCGATACGCGGTCTCCACTCGAGAACTCGTTTACCCCAACGGTTGTCGGTTCTGCGGCTAATATGACCGGCCCACTGCCACTTCAGCTTGCTGATTCGATGGGCTATGTCGATTGCTTTCGTTCTCTGTCGGATCACCTCAATCCGAAGTCGGTCCTTCAGAGAAACTCCGAGCATAGCCCTTTCCATAGCACGCTGAGCGACTTTAAATTTGTGAACCAGCCCAACCGTTAGTATCCACGTTTCAGCTCCGTATGTCATTACCGGTAGGACGCACTGATTGAAGACTTTCGTCTTTAGACTTTGTGGAATTTGCGAATGGATACGGATAGTAAATTGCCTAGTGTGGGTTTTGTTTACTATCGATTCGATTACGTTTAAGAAAACGAAATTTTTTGGCAAATTTCAACTCTTCTTTTATCTCGCCAGGAGGCGCTGTTTGGCACTCGTGATTCAGTCAGTCCGTAGAAGCGTGTTTGTTTTCGCGCCGCGCCGCGTGACACACGATATAGAGCGAATAGGTGTGCGCCTGCGCATGGCAGGGCTACTCGCGGTCGCCAGAAAAGTGTCATCGTACGCGACACGTGTACGCGGGCACTTTGAACCTGAATGTGTCGGGTACCGGTCCTGCCGGTGCAGGCAATGGCCACGCTTTGTTTACCGATACTGTTACAGCGGTGTGACCTAGATTTCTTTTAATGACTTAATGCGATTTGCACGTTGCCAATATTTGTAGGAGCTCGATGGCGCAGTGGTAAACGCGCTAGGTCTTCGATTGCTGATGTTAAGCAACTTCCGAAAAGGCAAGTCATCGGATGGGTGACCAAAAATTTATCATCTCGTGCTTCGGACAGCACGTAAATTCGCTGCATTAGCAGTCATTTATGGTGCGTGCTATGGTCGACGGGCGCTAGTAATGACCAACCAATCTACACCCCACAAAAAATCTAACAATGTGATGTTTTTAACTTCAATTGATCAGACAGAAACAAAAAGGTTTTGCTGTCGTCGAGCGGCCGCATGAGGCAATGATTACAAAACATCTCTTAGATCCGGATAGTAGCGTTCAGTGCGACTATAACATGAATGGAAAGAAATCTGCTCACTGCATCGGAAGATAAATAGGACACAGTATGATAGGACCCTTCTTTTAAAACCGTTTGGCGGCAGTGTCACAGATTTTTCTTTTCTTTTAGTTGATGGCTTCGTGCAATTAGCACATTTAGCCAGTGTCAAAATAGTTTTTCCTACAAGTAATACGTAAATAAACAATATTTCCTTCCTGTAATGATGATGAATGATAATAGAAATGAGAAGTGAGAAATGATATACCCCCCAACCCCTCGAGTATCTCAGTAAAGATGTGGGGCTTTACTAAGTCCTCGGGCGTAAATACTTCTTGAGAGAATTTGAAAAGTGACGTTGCACTGTTTTGTTTCATTTGCCAACACTCATGCACACTCACGAACACTTAACGGTTAATAATCCACCATTCTTTCACATTAATATTCGACATAACACAAATTTTAGAAAATAAAACAAAACCGCAGACTTGGCTCTTTACTTTCCCGCCAAGAAACCGTGTCACAGATTACTTAGCAGTGTTCCTCATTGCCAAAATGTAACTACAATTTGTGGTTAAATTGGTTAAAATTATATTCTTTTACCAGATTTTCAACTAATCTCAGATTATGTGACATGCAATAAAGCTATTGTAGGTACATACTAATTTCTTTAAATAAGTTACAGTACATTATCTCATCATTTTTGGCAGAGCACTGCAATAACGCACACTACAAAAAGTTGCATAAAAACGAGTGGCAAAGCACTCGGCCTGATACACAAAGGTCGAGGTTCAATATCCGGTCGGTCAAAGTGTGTTTCGTATTTCTCGATGCATAGTCCGGGTATGTGCTTCACCAACCCCTATTTAGCAAGTGGTGATTAAGCCATTACCCATCAACTGTAGTGATTGATGATGGAGGCCTTTGTCAAGCGTGGGACAGCCATAGGCTATTTATTTATTGTAAAGGGCTTTAAGTATTATCTTGCAATCGCACCAACAAAACAATCGAACATCGCGCATGCAGTCTCATTTCGCGATAAAAATAAAATGGCGCGTTTAGTCATAGGTAGCGTGACGCATGGCGCGACGGGGGGGGGGCAGCGTCGCGGCAAGGGCCTGGGGGGGGGGGGGGGGGCGTCGCGAGGCCGCCCTTGCGCGAAGGTGAGGCGACAATTAGCCCGGTCATTCCACCGCGCGCTGGCGCGATGTCAACGATTCCGATCTCCGCAGCGCGATAGCGGGCGACCGGACGCGGCGCCCGCGTCGAGGCCCCGCTCCACCTAAACTGGTGTAGGGCTGCCAAATTGACAACACAAACACTTTATTACATTTTATTTTTTAATTAAGAGAAAAAGCATTATGCATACCACTGCACCCAGGGACGCAGATAGTGGTGTGGGACGCCCATTATTTCAGTATTAGCAGTATCTGACCCAAAGCTATTAACATCAATCGTACCTGATAGGTAGACTAACGACCGGTCCACCCAGATGTCTCAGGTTTCTTTCCACACATTTATGCCTACATAATTGCCCTCGGTTTTATTTAATAACCATCAGTTGAGCTATAAATGATTTCGTCTGTAGCGTCAGCTCGGACTTTGTATCTAGAGCACACACTCGCTGTTTCCAGCTGACGCACATACTTAAGCATTGGTAATAATTAGTATATAACATGTAAACACAAATAAAATAATCTCTTAGCTCTCAGCTCACGAAGCTATAGACAACATGCTAGCTGTTTCATTTATCTCCCACGCTACACTGAAAGAAATGTTTTGTATACAGTTACCAAAATTTTGGTTACTGTTTACACAAAAAAAGTGACTTGCAAACTATGTTTTACTAGCTACAAAACAGAGTTTTGCTATTTGAGTTGAGGTACTAGTTGCTAAAGTTATTTTGTTGCAATTAATTCAACTGTTTTACTGTTTTTAAGCAACCAGTTTATGAACGTATAACACTCCATTTTGTTCTTAAGTACTTTTAGATTTTGTATCTATTAAGCAACCTTCGCTCTACTGGTACCTTTACTGTGCGGTTGTTATTAACAAGTCGATATGTTGTTAATAGGTTAAATATTTTGCATCAAATTAACAAACTGTTTACCTAATGGTGCCTTATTGGTTACAAAACACTTTGTCAACGGATTACTCTTTTTTTTTGTTACTGATATGTGAACAGTGTAGTTGTTAATAAGATATCTTGGTGTGTTAGTAGTTACCAAACTGTTTAGTAATAAGTAACAAAATTAGTTTAGTAATGATAGAGAACTGTTCAGTAATAAATAAAAAACCTAGTTGAGTAATGATATGGTTCATGAAATCTAGCTTATAGTATTTAAATACTTATTTTTTGTAGTAGATATCATTTGCAAGCTAAAATGTAAATATGTATACCAGTATTGCTTCTGTTTGTTCAAAAACCAACTAACACACCAGTAGGTACATTTACATTTTAGCAACAAACTACATCAGTTACAAAAAATAAGTAGGTATAGATGCTACAAGCTAGATTTCATGAACCATACCATTATTCAACTAGGTTTGTTACTTATTACTTTGTTAATAATTTTGGCTAATGTCACTGATTTAAAATAAAATTACACATTACTTTTGTACTTATTTATTTTTTTCTCTCACATAGGTATAGTACCTATTTGACAAGGCATTTATTATATCTCAATATACCAAAATTAAAAATACAAACCTATGAAACTTACAAAGATGAAACCACAGAACAGTTAATGTATCTATACCGTGGATGAAACTATCTACTCATAAACAAAGCTTTTACTATGAGACCATTTTCCAGAATAAAAAAGGGCTGTTTCATACGTTTTCCAATTAACAATATTATGGTGTTAAAATATACCTTAATAAATCATCATTGATAATCTACATCTCAGTTAAAAATACGCTCTTTTTCAATGCTCTTTTAGCTCTAAGTAGTAGTGAAATTGAGCTGCTTCTTTGATTTTTTGTATTCTTCAGGTTTGCATTTTGGTGACAGTTCACTTATTTTATGTACTAATCTGCGTCTTCTTTATTTTATCAGAGACTTGTGACGAGAATCTGAAGAAAAAACACTATTAGATTAGGTATATAATATAAATTAAAACAAGAATAAATATAGGGTAATTAGCAAAGCTAACCAGATTTGCTTACCTGTGACAACAGACATTCTTGGCTCATTGAGTACAGGAACGATATTCCTAATAAAAGAACTGTCAGACTCTGGCAAAACCAGATCTGCAGCAGGTACATCAGCAAATATTTGTTGTGTTTCCTTATTCAAGGCTTTGGAGGTAGATGGCATTAGCAATGTTGGATCTAAAACAAAGTAGTTTATTAAAAGTATTGCAATGTCTTTAAGTAGATTTTATTCGCATTATCACTTCATTGTCACTTTTAAATGTTATGATTCAAACCTGGTAGATTTGCAGACTGTTGACAAATTCCCAAAGGTCTTGTGGCTTTTGCATAAGTGTGATCAATGATCATGGTCTTTTGCGAGAATAACTATGATCAGGCACTGTATTTTCTAAAACAAAAAATGCACATTATAGGTATAGCTACTGACCAACAACAGCAGGTCAAGGAGTAGAATTAAAATAGGTACCTACCTATTATATAGATTTATGTCAATACTTAAATTGTTTTTTGAGAACGGTAGTCAGTATGTATGTAATGTACAGTACAGACACACAGTACACTTTGTGACAGACAGGGAAAAAAAGATAATATGAATGTTTATATAATTTTTAACGCAAATTTTGTTGCGAACAAATTACAAAAACACAAATGTTGAAAAAATTTCCACGAGCAGGGTTTGAACCTGCAATAATATGAATACTCACCAGTAGGTATCTTTGAGGTGTAAAGACGGTATCCCACTTGAAATTTCAACGTCGGTGAATAAAGGTGCATCATCCAGAAGCGAGATTTGGAGGAGGTCACAAATCTCTTTTCAGAATGTTTATGACAAACAAAGCGTTTGCTGAGTTCATCAACATTCAATGCCCGAAGAATCTCACTGTTAATGCAGTCCAGCCACTTATTAAGTCTATTCAAATTAACACAAGGAAACATGAAATTTAACGTCCTGTCGTAAACTGTTACAGTTGGGAACACTGCGATGATTAAAGATCGTGAAAAGTACCTAAACGTAACTAAACACGAAATAATCTGACTAACTCTCAGATCAGGTAGCACTTGGAAGTTTTATGGAGAAATATGTACGGAAATAAATCAACGCAACTACACTGGGTTCTCTATGGCAATTTTTTTTATGGAACATTTCCACCCGTGACGACGCTCGTCGCTAAATGAACAGGAATCAACTTGAACGTTCCCCCCTGCCGCCCCGCTCCGCGCGTTTTGTTACACATAGACAATCACGCACAGGCTAATATCAATCAAAGATTGATTGATATTTTTGAAATTGTTAGATTATTTGTAATTTAAGTTTGACTATATTGATGCAGCATTTAGTACGGTTGTTATTATTCAAATAAATAGGGTATCATCTGTAAAACCTTTATAGATAATAAATAAAGTAATATGTTACTAACGAATTTATTAAGCTTAGTAATGTCTACAAAGGTTTGGTAATTCATTGAATGTGCACGTTTTGTAATGTATGATAAGGCTTTAAGTAAATAGTAAACAATTAGTTATGTTAAGTATTAGAAATCGGTTTTGTTGCTATAGAAAAACTAATTGGTCTACGTTGTTTCAGTTACTAGTAACCAAACGTTTTGTAACTTATTAACATAATAAATTAACCCAACTGCCTTTGGGAACAATCACAAAACTAGTTTTGTATATTTAGTCAAAGTTTATTAATTAACGACTAAAGTTTGCTTAAAATTTAAGCAACAAAACTAGTTTGGTTGATTCTTTTTTTCAGTGTAGGAGCTACAGTACCTTTACCGCTGCACGAACACAAAATTCTTTATATTCATTTTCTATTTAACAGTTGTAAAAACCCTTTCTTGACAGCCCTACCGGTCACCATATACATCTATTAGAATTTAAATCGCAAATGGGACTGTCCGCGGAGAAAACTCGCCGGCTCTAAGGAAGAATAATAAATCAGTTTCTTTACGGGCCGACAGCGCCAGCCCTGGCCGCCATGTTGGCCTGCTAAATTGCGAGCAGCACGCGCCAGACACTCGTGGTTATCGTCGGCGCAGAAAGACCAGTGTAACTATAATACTAGTTAAGCACCACCTACCTACCCTACCCAGTACCTAAACCTACCCATCTGCATGGCAAAGCTTAAAGTAATTAACTTTAATTTAATACGCGTGCTACCTAAATAGCTTATGTGCACATTATGGAGTTCTGGGTGCCAAGTGCGAGTTTCATTCTCTATTCGATCACGGTAACGAAAACGAGAATTTGTATGGCAAAGTTACAATACTTCTCGTATGTCGCCAGGAGACGCTGCTTCAATGCCATACTAATTTTCGTTTTCGTAAACGTATTCGAATGAATACGGATAATAAACAAAACTTACACCACGGCACCCTGTTAAGCGGTTAGTTCCGCTATGGTATGGTTCCGCTATGGCATCATCAGAAAATGCCTACCAAAAAGTCCCGCTTTGGCACCCTTCAGTTTTTGGGACTGACGAAAAGAAAAGTCTTACGATGTTTTATAAAAATATACACCACATAGTCATTAATAGCAAAAAAAATTAAAAAACCTGGACATAACTATATAATCTGTGACTTGGAGTTATCAATATTTAATCATAACACTTTTCTTTTCAATTGTACCTTCTATTGTTTGACGTAGATCTAATAGATGGGTACCATAGTGGGACTTTTTGGTAGGCATTTTGCGAGGGTGCCATGCGGGACCATACCATAGCGGAACTAACCCCTGTTAAGTACTTATACATATTTTGTCTTTGTTCTTTTTCTGTAATGGCAACTTTTTTATACTAAGTATTATGCTGTCTATGGGTAGGGACTTCTTGGCGGGAAAGTGAAGCGTCATGTCTGCGGTTTTGTCTTATTTTCCAAAATTTGTGTTATGTCGAATATTAATGTGAAATAATGGTGGATTATTAACCGTTAAGTGTTCGTGAGTGTGCATAAGTGTTGGCAAATGAAACAAAACAGTGCAACGTCACTTTTCAAATTCTCTCAAGAAGCTCACGTGAGGACTTAGTAAAGCCCCACATCTTTACTGAGATACTCGAGGGGTTGGGAGGTATATCATTTCTCACTTTCCATTTCTAATATCATTCATCATCATCATATAAGGAAATATTGTTTATTTATGTATTACTTGTAAGAAAATTACTTTGACACTGGCTAAATGTGAAAATCGCACGAAGCCATCAAAAAAAAAAAAAAAAAAAATCCCTGTCTATGGGTAGACTGACCGAAGCGTGTCATCGTAACGTAACATGTTCGATGCGAGCATTCGCTTGTTTAGCATGACCAGCAAAATCTAATTAAAACCTTAGAAATATCAAACGATAAATTGTAATCAAATAAGTCTTTTATTGCTGTTTGATGCTTTATATTAATACGGCGTCCAATCTTCAATATTGTCCATGATCGCTTGGCACCTTCGCGGCATACTTTCCGCCAATTTTTCAGCATAGCTGCGAGAGTTCCACGCGGACTTCAGTTCACGAGTAAGGTCAGCGACGGACACAACAGTTTTTGCCCTTAGTTTACGCTTCATCCACGCCCAAACATTTTCAATTGGATGAAAAATGAAAAACTCATCAGAAAAAATGATCTTGTCCCAATCACGGTCTTCGTTTTCGCACGCCCAATGCAGCCTTTTTTCAATATGCGTTTCAGAAAGGAGAGGTTTCTTCACAGTGTTTCGATATTTCACGCCATTTACAACTAGACGACTTTTGATGGTGTCAAGTGATATAATTAAACACTTTTTCTTCAACTGTTCTTGCTCAGAGCGAAGTGATAATAAAGGATTCTTGGCAAACAGCTGAACAATCCGTTTATCCTCCGCAACAGACGTCTTTTTCGATTTGCCACGATCTGATAAGTCATCAGGTTTTTGTTTGTGAATATCTCTTCACCTTGCTCATGAAGGCCTTGGACTTTTTCATATAATGGGCGGCCTGGTCGCGGGACATTTTGGGTCCTTTCCAATGAGTACAGAGAAACACAGCTTCAAAGCGGGAAGCGTACGCAGCACTCATTGTAAAAAATAATAGTTTTAACAAGAAAAGCTGGAGGGAAAACTTAAAAGGATAAAGGATAAAGATATAACTTATGTTTTTTACAATGCATTATAGGCAAAGGATTGTTCTATTCAGCCTAATATTTATTTTTATAAATTGCATTCTAAAACTTTAAAATATGCCGGTCACGTTCTTGTCAAACACACTGTATATACGATTTTTTTTTATCCTCTTTGAAAACCAGAATGAGTTTCTATCAAATAGTTTTGTATGTGCGTCGCTGTACCGTCCACTTGGAATAATGATAATAAAAACGCATAAAAAATAAAAGTTGGACTCATGCGAAGACTTGTATCGATGTAAGAAAAGTTGGACTCCTGAGAAAGTTGGAAACATGCATACAAAGGTTTTTGGTAACCCTCGCCTTAACTTTAATTTACTACGCGCGGTAATGACTTATGTAGGACTAGCTGTGCTCGCGACTTCGTCCGCGTGGAATAGTGACTTTCGGCAGCATTTTTAATTTTTTAGGCTCTTTTCCCGTTTTTGCAACATTTTTCACTGATGCTTCGCTCCTATTGGTCGCAGCGTGATGTTATATAGCCTAAAGCCTTCCTCGATAAATGGACTATCCAACACAAAAAGAATTATTCAATTCGAACCAGTAGTTTCTGAGATTAGCGCGTTCAAACAAACAAACAAACAAACAAACAAACAAACAAACAAACAAACAAACTCTTCAGCTTTATAATATTAGTATAGATACACATTTTCAAGTTCTGCTGCTTAACATTTCGTTGTCATTTTTCCGCACTTTATGTAAGCATACGATTTTGTCGAATCGTCCGCGAACATACACCCTTGGATGATTGTACCAACTCAGAAAACTTCGCAATATTGCGCACAACAAAGCCAACGTCTTTGAAAGCATAGAGAAGTCTGGATTCTTCAATTTTCTGACAGGCTAATCCCAGGATTCCCACTCGGTTACTAGCCGGAGAGTCGCAGTCGCACAGCAAGTGCTGCATTGACTCGGTTTCCTCTACACATGCTCTACACAAACAAGCCGTTTGCTGATAGTTGCATTTTGTGGAGCATTTGTTTTAAAAGTGTTAAAAGTGTATATAAACATTATCCGGGATAATATTAAGGGTTTTATTACCTTCGCCACTGTTGATCCTGTCCTCACCGCGAAGTTATGGCGACGGCAATGACTGATGGGACTGTCCTTTTGGGTCAACAAAGGTTCTATGACGATAGTGCGTGTGGAATTGACCCGTTTAACCAGTAGTATAAAACACATTTTGCTTTGTACACGCAACGAAGGCGCAGCTAGATCATAATAAAAATATATATTTTAATTATTTTGCTTATACGTATTGTTTGCAGGATTTTATAGTACACTCAGTGTGAGAATTCGCTGACCACTTAAGTGCCATGTCATAATAGCTTCACTAGAAGTTGACAAGCGTCTCTTAGAACATCTAATTGATGTAGCAAAGTACTAAATAAAGTGTTCAGCATAAGGCATTGTGGAAGGTAGCTAGACCTAAAACGTCATTCAAGCAAGAGCCTGACCACCCATCGATCAAGTCCAATCGCTTATGTGAAGTTACATTTTCACTATATGACATACAGCCCAAAATAGTTGTGTATTACCACGGCAACGGCTGGGGCTGTGCGTGGGCATTGCTCACAGCTGCAGACCACGGGGCCCACGATTGATTCATTACGGTTGATGGATTGTGAGGCTGGCCCGCGTGTCCTACGCACACGTGGGTAGAGTTGCTACCTGTGCCCAGGTCACTGGATGTATAATGGTTACTTATATACTTAACCTATGAAATTGGAGATTTGTAAGAAGATTTTTTATAAAATTTTATTTTTTATACTAACGTTTTTTTAATTTTCTAAGCATCTATTTATTTTAACACTATAAAAATTGTAGAGTAGTGGGTTTGTTTCACTAGCTAAATATTGCAGACATTAAAAAGAAAAAAAATCAAGTCCCTTCAAAGCTACAATGAAATAAAAGGACAAAAAAAAAAATAATAAGTTAGTCAATTTTAAAAAAAATTGGGCGATAAAGACAAAACATAATATTCATTGTTATTACTGAAGCATAAGTAACATGGTCCTAGTTATAGGTGTATAATAATATTAACAACCGGTATTGACTTTTAGAAGTAATACACCTATTAATAAGTGAGAAAAAAACTCCAATTTCATAGGTAAAGACCTATTATTATAGATAGAGGAGCTTGATGGTGCAGTGGTTAACGCGCCCGGTCCGCCCGGACTTAATGTATGTATGAAGTATGAAAAGTTTATGAAACGTTACTTTACGTTACGTTTTTATTAGGGTTACGAAACGGGAACTTGGTCGAACGGGAAGTATCCGTAAAGTCATTGGGTCCCGGCTACATTAGCAGTCTTTAACAACCAATCCGCACTGGGCCCGCGTGGTGGTTTACGGCCCGTTCTCCCTATCCATCCATAGGGAAGGCTCGTGCCTCAGCAGTGGGGAGCTGGTGATGATGACAGATATGGGGGCTCCAACCTGCTGAAGACGCGGTTCTGTTCAATCGAGAGGCAGTTCCATTTGTTGGGGCTGGCGACTGTCTGTTCCGACGCAAATTTTTTTATTGCAGTAGTCGATAATCAAAAAAAATAACTGCAAAGAAAAAAAACTGAAAAGAAAAATACAAGCACAATCCCAGAATTCAATTTGAGCAATGTTGAATGCAACGTAAATTATTTCCTTATCCGATACCTATACTTAAATAATAAAATCTATAATAAATGAGTATTTATTATAGATTTTATTACGGGTACCATCAACCAAGGGGGCGCCGTGGCTAGCTCTATTAAATCCGCACTGTCTTTGGTTGGTGATTGTCCCCGCCTGCGACAACTATCAATATTCAACAGGTTTTTTTTTTTATTGATGGTTTGGACATGTCGAGAGAATTAATGAAGAACGATTGACGAAAAAAGTGTATAAGGGGAGTGTGAATGGAAGTGTTGGAAGGGGTAGACCTAGGCGGACGTTTCGAGACCAAATCGGGGACGTCTTGGGAAAAGGCCAGGTCAAGAGTACCCCAAACCGAAGAGCATGTATGAAGGAAATAATGAAAGTGGACGAAGCGAAACAAGTATGTATGGATCGTAGCAAGTGGAAAAAAGTGGCCTCTGCCTACCCCTACGGGAAAGAGGCGTGTTTATATGTATGTATGTATGTATTTATAAATACTCATTTATTATTTAAATATTGGACAATGAAATATTTCACGTTGCATTCAACATGGAAACAAATGGAATTCTGGGACCGTAGAGCTTGTTTTTTCCTTTTCAGTTTTTTTATGTTAGTCCGGTTTTTACATATATATAATTGTTTCTATATAGTGGTTTTAGCGGCTGGGTTTTTTGTTTTATTTTAATTATTTGGTTTATTTCAAACTTTTTAGTTTTGTAAAGTAAATAACCAAGCATTTCAAAACCTAATAAAATAATTATATTAAAACGCCTTACTCTTTTAAATAGCAAAGTCATAGCGCATACCTACACCAATAATTTGGTCAATCGAAACTCTTGACGTCTAGTACTTTTGTCTGACAAGTTCTTTGATTTTTTAAACATGGCAATAAAATCTGCTAATATTCCCGAAAACAAAACATCATAAAACATTGCTGTAAATAAGAATTATGACGACCTCCTTGGTCGAGTGGTTTGTACACCGGTTTTCATGGGGTCGCCATCTCTGAGGTCCCGGGTTCGATCCCCGGTCGGGTCAATTTAGAAATTATTGTTTTTCTAAATTGTCTCGGGTCTGGGTGTTTTCTATGTATAATAAGTATGTACATATTTTAAGTATGTTTATCCGTTTTGTCTAGTAACCCATATAACAAGTTTCATAACGGAGCTTCTCTTGGGCTAGATAATTGGTGTGAGTGTAGGAAAATTTATAAAAAAAAAAAAAAATTATTAACTACATCTAAGTACGTCCATAGAAAAATTGGCCATATCCTTTAAATTCCGTAGACGTTGTAGTTCGTTTAAAGAATTTTGATCGTGTGGTCGACCTAACAGTTTTTTGGGGCAAAGACTACTAATACTTAGCTAACCCGGCCAATGTCTTTCCTTTTATTGTTTTTATTTTTTTAATTTTTTTATAGTGTCACTCCTATAGTCAAAACAAATCTAACGACACCTCATATTATGTTAAAATCCACCATGCCGTTTGGGCTGTAGGGCGTACCAAAGAAACAGACATACATACATACATAAAAAAGTATTGTGTAAGCCAGTGATCAATTAAACAAAAACAGTTCAATGATTCAACATCTTTTCAATTGTTTTTTTTTGGGTAGCTTAATAACTCTAACAAATTGATTGAAAGCATTTACTTCAACACCAACCCGTATATTATCTACACTCACACGTTAAGAGCGCCGCACACTAGCGCCACTAATGAAAAAAAAAACATATCTAGTAATTGGAGATAGAAAATCAAATTATGCTCAACAAACTATCTGAATGAAGTAATTTAGCATTTTTACGTCACCTAATGAACACCTGATATGTTATGGTTTAGTTAAATATGGCGTTTTAGTTAAAAGTGGCCGTAACGTCTTATTTCTATCTCTAATTACTAGATATGTTTTTTTTTATTGGCGGCGCTAGTGTGCGGCGTAAACGCTCTTAAGTTTTATTTCCTTAACCGTCATGCCAGATCTTTGATATTCTAATCTCGTTAACCGTGTATGTCGTCAGCTGTAGATATACTAAGTATAGCTGCCCTGTTGTGAGCGGCTGTATAGAGGCAGGCACCATAATCAATTTAGAGGGCTGACCCACAAAATAAGGAATCTGCAAAAGGTAATCTTCATACAAACGTGCTCGAACTATGCGAACCCCTCGGAGAATCTAGTAGGGTACGGGGACACGCACTAGTGCGTGATGCCGTTCCCTCTAGAAAACCTAAGCCGGGTGCTTCGTCTCACACGGCTTGAGGTACCCTTTAAGTTTCTCGCCGCCCCCACAAAACCCCGGTGAAGCTGAAAATGCCCAGTGACACTCAGCAAACTGTCTAAAAAAACCGGACAAGTGCGAGTCGGACTCGCCCACCGAGGGTTCCGTACAAATTTATGGGTACCATAGGTACATATGATATAGTTCAGGAATCGAGTCTTGAACTTTGCCCGAAATTCAGTTTCCAAGGTATTTCTTTTTTCATTCTTCTTCATAAATCGGAAACTATACATCATAAAAAAAATAAAAAAATTGTTTAAGTTTGTGCAAATAAAGCCCTTTCATTCAATTACCCACATGACACGGTTAACTTACTTCAAAATTTGGACCACCGTTTCTTGCATAAAGACCCTACTTTTTGTGATTTAATTAAATATGTATAGTTTTCAGACTTTTCCCTGTACTTGTAGTATAAGACGATATTACTTGCCAAATTGAAATTTGGTTCTAGGTCAACGGCAAGTACCCTATGAATTTTGATTCCCTTGAGAGTGTCGAAATTTACGTTTTTTGCGACATAAACGGCCATATCTTTTTTTTTCGTTAACCTAGAAGTTTGATTTTTTCACAGCTTCAAGGGACCGCAGACCTGAGTACCTATATGGTTTTAATTTCGACTCGATTCCTCCACGCGTTCCCGAGATAAAGGGTCTTGACAGACAGACAAACGAACAGATGGACAACAAAGTGATCCTATAAGGGTTCCGTTTTCCTTTTGAGGTACGGAACCCTAAAATGAGAACGCACGCATAGACAAAATCTTACGGACACGGAATCTCGTACCAGCAGACCAGCTGCGCTCGGACTGCAGCGCTATTCTCTAAGCAAAACAGCGTCGACCTCCACATTGAACTCGCTCATAACTTGCAAACGAATGTAGACTTTATTACTATTTAAAAGTAGGTTGAAATTGGGTGGAAGTTATGAGCGAGTTCAACGTCGAGTTCGACGCTGTTTTGCTTGCAGAATAGCGCTGCTGTTCGTGCAAGGGGTCTATGGATGCGTTGCTCAAACGCGGTAAGTATTAGCTTACCTTCTGATCCCTCCTTATTTTGTGGCTGAGCGGGGCGTAAGTCGGTCAATCAAGCTCCAAATACGGTGGTACGGCCAGCAACGAAAGAAGCTGAAACTTTAGTACCGTGCCATAATAACATCATTAGAGGTTGACAAACGCCTGTACTAAAATGTTTAAAGGCTTTTGTTGCTAACTGTACTATGCGTCACAGACTTACAGAAGCAACAAATACAGTTCAAAAAGTTTGTTTCAAAAATAACAAGGAAATGAAACAACTTTTACGGATCTACTCGCGTTTATTTTACACTTACTTATTGAATGTTTATCCTGACGTTTCAAACCCTTTGCAGGGTCCGTGGTCACAGGGAGATTGAGGTGTTGGTCGTCACATAATTAGTTGAACTTTAGAAAACAATATAACAAGGAAAGTTAACAAAATAATACTTAATTCTTATAGTTTGCCTTTAGTACGTACAGGTTGTGCTAATTGCATTTTGTAACAACTAATGTGTTTGAAACGCATCGTCGGACGTCTGTTCAAGTCCCAGATCGGGGAGTGTCTTTCGAATTTTTTGATGCACAGCCCTAGTTTGCGATCACCAACTCGCATTTGGCAAGTGTGTGGATTAAGCCAAAACCCATCAATTGTAGCGATGACTTGACTTCATTTATTCTTAGATTCTTACCCAGAAACTAAGACTTAATCATCACACTAGCCAATAGCGGGCCGGAAAACATCGAAACACTCGAAAAACTTGACGGATTCAATCACAAACTCGGACCTATATCAAAACGAACGATTTGCTGATCAGTCTTAAAATAAACGCGTTTTATAACTTCCTTCTATTACATAACGTAACTTTGTCACATAATAAATCACTTGGAGCTCACACTCATCGGAAGAACGACGAAGGGTGTAGGTAAGGCCACAATATAAGGATACCCAGAAAGAAAGCTTAAGGCGACGCATTGGAAATTTGCGTTGCGGGGATCTTGATTTTTCCCAACAATTACAAAACATATGAAAGTGATATTTGATGACATGATTTTTCATTTAATTGACTTCATTTTGCTAGTTGCAGAAACACGATTTGTCAACTTTTATAACAGAGAAAAAAATATCAAAGTAACCTCTTTTAAAACATAGATTTGCATTTTACAGGCTAACCAGACCGATTTAAGCATCTAAATTTTCTTAGTAGAATAGTCTTAACACACACTTCAATATGCTAGTTCATTTTTTTAAATAATTTGTAGTTTTAATTTGAAGGAAAAAAACCAGTTTTTCTTATGGGGCGCAAACGCTCATATCAAAACGTATGATATTTATTGTTTAGCGGTGCGTCGCCTTAAGACATACTAACGCCTAAATGCAACGCAAACAAAGACCCCACGGACGGACACGGATCACAGAACAGCTCAGAACAGTCCGCAGGCTTATTACCGATAAAAGCAACCAGCTGTTAATTGTACAGTCCAGGGTAGAAAGTATGAGACTGAACTAAAGGATTTTTTAACAATAAAGACATTTTATAGCTTGAAATAATATTTTAATGAAACTTTTTAATTTGCATGTAATGTGGAAATTTAATTTGTGTTTTGTTTTATACGTATAGGTTTAAAGACATTTATTCTCATAAGAACTATACAATGTTCACTTAAAATAAGATAAGTAATATAATAATAAAAAACTTAAAATCCAAACGCAGCGCAAATAACTGGATTCTTAAAATTAGACTTAAATTTAAACAAGTGAAACATAAATCATCTTAGCTTTGTGCGATCACAGTGCACGTTTTTTTAAAATGTGTTTTTTTTTTAAATTTATTTCTGCATTGTTTTTAACCTTATGGGTAGTATTTAATTTATTGTGTTTTATGTTTGCAATACCCTAACAGGGTCGTGTACTTTACCTACCTTATTATACAAAGATCTCATATATTTTGTACATATAGCAAATAAATAAATAAATAAATGTGACTGCTCCAGTAGTGGTTGATAAATTGGTATTATGGACACAAATCGCTCAAGGATCGCTTGTTTAAGGCGACGCATTGGAAATGTACGCGGCGGGGATCTTGATTTTTCCCAACAATTACAAAATATGTGAAAGTGATAAGTATATGATGACATGATTTTTCATTTAATTGACTTCATTTTGCTAGTTGCAGAAACACGATTTGTCAACTTTTATAACAGAGAAAAAAATATCAAAGTAACCTCTTTTAAAACATAGATTTGCATTTTACAGGCAAACCAGACCGATTTAAGCATCTAAATTTTCTTAGTAGATTAGTCTTAACACACAATTCAATATTGTAGTTCATTTTTTTTTAATAATTTGTAGTTTTATTTATTTATTGTTTAGCGGTGCGTCGCCTTAAAGCATTTGTGATTAAAATGTATGTTTACAAAGATTGAGCGTAATAATAATTTATCAACCGCAACTAGAGCAGTCACGTTGCAATTGTACAATTAACAACTGGTTGCTTCTTTTGGTAATAAGCCTGCCGAGCGCAGCTGCTGCGAGATTCCGTGTCCTTGAGAGATTGTCTATGGTGCGGTTTTTTTTTGGAGGGAGTTTGCTGATTGCCTCAAATGTCATTTTCACCGTCGCCGGGCTGTTTGGGGGGCGGCGAGGTACGTAAAGGGTACCTCAAGCCTAAGAAAAGAATCTCCTTCGAAAGGTTTTCTAGAGGGAACGGCATCACACACTTAAAAGTGCGTGTCCCCGTGCCAAACTAGATTCTCCGAAGGGTTCGGATCGGATCGGTATGTGTGCGTTGCTCCAGCGCGTTTGTATAAAACTTACCTTCTGCAGTCTGCTTATTTTGCGGTAAGGTACAGTCGCGATCGATCTGACGAAATACGATAATGCCCACCTACCTCCGCGGATTACGCCCCGGCAGGAGCGTAAGGTAAACAGGATTCCAGGCAGCATCTTAAAGGAACCGGAATCTTTTTTTTCCCCCTACTGACAAGTTGACAGTTAATGGAGTAGGAGACACTGTATTCAAACAAGTCGCTATACCGATGGCGCAGTTTCTATACCTCTCGGTTTACTTTAAACGAAGATTTTTTTATTCCTTATACGGCATTTGGCCATCCTCCTCACCAGATGTTAAGGAATGGGAAGGCCAAAGGAGGAAGCGCACTTCACCCGGAATCATCAACCAGTATGGAACTGGCTATCTTATCTCTAACTGATGGAACACAACAATGCTGCTAACATTGGTGATGCGACATATTTAGAAAAGATGGTGGTAGCTAGCCTGTGGCGGTAGCCAAAGTAACATTAAGAAAACGATAGCGAAGTTCGAAAAGAATAAAATGTATGGGATTGACATAAGATTGACCTCGTGATTTAGCGCGGCTTATGTCAATCCAATACATTATATTCTTTTCGAACTTCACTATCGTTTTCTTAATGTTACTTTGGCTAAGCCTACTGACGGCCTTAAAACAAGACCTACTACCAATAAAACTGAGTAGAAACATGAACACAAACCCAAGGCCCCTGGGTATTAGCCCGGTCGGTGGTCTTAAACTAAACTAGAGAGGCGGAGCGACAATTACGTTGTTGATAGGGCCAAAAACCTTCAAATGGAGCCTTCAAAAAAAGCAGGTGATGGAGGAACACGTGATGAAAGAGCATTCCATATTTTGTGATGCGATAACGAAATGAATAGCTGCCAAGAAAAATGGCCACGGTAAATATGTGATACCAAAGACCAGCACGCGCGGTCCTATTACGTAAAGCTATTCTACTGATGATGATACCACCTCCCTCAAAGTGAAATTGAAACAGCTAAGCCATCAAGCCTTCAAATAAGCAGGTGCGCTGGGTGGGGCGCGCTCGCGGAGGCTGTGCTCAATATCAGGCGCGTTTGAAATTTATCTCGCGCGGCGACCGCGGGAGGCGGCGTCGTAAAAAGCGCGCCGCTTGATTACAAAGCCCCGCAGATTTTACGGCGCGCGTCTCGCGTGCTACTCTCACGACTGGTGCGGTGCCGGCAGGCAAAATCCTTTGGTCCAAAAGCAAAAAAATAATACTCTCACGTCCTCCTCCCAAAAACAGACAGTAGTAGACAGAGCTTCCAAATCGCCAATTTTGAAAATACTTGCCATAGTGATCCGACGCCATATTTTGCATAAACAAAGTAGAGTTCCAAGGTGAAATACCTAGATAAAAATACCAACCAGACAATATTGTGCCAGTGCTAGCCAAAAGTCTTCTCTCAGTCCCACCAAGAATCTTGCTTTAACTTATCACACTAGCTAGACTAGAGCGTCTCGGTGTCGTGTCGTGTCGAAGATGGGACTTCAGATGCTTCAGAGCCTCCATCTCTCAGCATGCAAGCAGCTTACATGTTCCGCCCAACTCCATTTCAGCCTGGCAGCTGACCAACATTGACAATTCCTATTTTTTTCCGTAGCTTGATTTGTGGTACGGTCGATCCACTTCACTCCAAGCACGATGATGATGATACGCCAGAACGTTTAGGTTAACGGCAGAAATAAGGATTAGGCTGAGTTGTGTTTCCATCAGAGCTGTGCGAGGTAGCTAAGAGGAACATCCACCAATGGAATGAGTTCACTTTACACCGCCCAAAGGAGACCAGAAATATGAAGCAAAGTAGTCTCTATCCAGTCGAAACCTGGGTGATTCCTACCACAAGGCGGCAGACTCCTCCAGACCATCAGGTAAACAGGCTATTTATCACCCAAACCGTCACAACAGCACCCAAACGCCGCAGCGCCGTCGGTAGCGGCCCGCACGCTCCGCGCTGGTAGTTTTTCAGGCTGCTTGCCCCCGCCACATAAATAAGTGATCGCCCGCCGCCCCCTCCCCGCGCCGCTCGTAAACTAAGCGCAGATAGCGAGAGGACTTAATAGCTGATCGGATTTTGATTAGCGAGGGCCGGCGACGCAGCCCGGGCGCCCCGAATTTGAATAGATAAGTGGGCACCGAGGACCCGCGCCCCGCGACCGTAATTTACATACTTACGGGCTTTCGGCGCATAGAGGACGCCAAGTTATGGCCGACGCGAAAACGATAAAGTTGAAATAAAGCTCCGGTCATCGATTCGGCCGGGCGGTGTGCTATTTCACCGAATTTCTGTTTGTTATCGCTCGCTGCGGCCGGTTAGTTGGGGTTTTTTTGGCGAGTTTAATCGCGAGTGCGGCGTTACAGCCTGTTAGTTTTGCGTTTGTTTGGGTTGCGGGCGGTGTTCCTGTTTATTGCGAGCTGGCTTCTTACGCTGGCACAAAATAAGGAGATCTCAGAAGCTTACCACTTACGGACACGGAGTCTAATAACAGTTGCGCTAGAGCTGGTTTAAGATGGTCCCAAACTCCGTGTCCGTAAGATTGCCGTCTATGTGTGGTTGCTCGAGCGCGGAATGTATTAGAGGAAACACTAAGGTCGACTGAATTGAAAAATATGTATGAAAAGTAGGCAAAATCAACGTTTCGTAGTCCCCTGATTCCTCCTCCAAAACTGTACCGAATTTTCATTAAAAATTAAAGAAAGGCTTTGGCTGTTTGCTTTTATTTATATAATCTCGTCTTTCGAAAAAACAACGGAAAATCTGGCCAATTTTTAAGGTTTTTGAAAGTTCATATCCATTTTAATAATTAATTTATGATAAAAAGGAAACATAGGGACACAGCCAAAGCCTTTCTTTAATTTTTAATGAAAAATCGGTACAGTTTTGGTGGAGGAATCAGGGGTCTACGAAACGTTGATTTTGTCTACTTTTCATACATATTTTTCAATTCAGTCGACCTTAGTTATATGCTCTTAAGCTTACTTTCTTCAGTCTCCATATTTTGTGCATAATTCGGTCTGTCACATAAGTCTTTATCGCGTGTCCTTAGAAACACTGTACTTGAACGAGAGCAAAGCCTATATTAGAGAAGGATAATGTAGCGTTCCATTAGTAAAACAATGTTTAAGTGAGTTCAGTAGTTTCATTATTATTAGCTTTTTTGTATTATCAACGTAAATTTAACGTAGCTTTCCGGATGCCGCGCAGCCCAAACGAATCGTCCTACCCATAACTATTTCTTGAAGTCATATCTGCCCAAAGTTTAGAACCAAGATAGATCTATTCTTAGACATCCCCAAGAGTAACGTCGCCTACAACCACAGATCTTGGTACAATATTTGTTAATATAATATTATACAATTTTGACCATTTCAAGCTCCAAATCCAATATGATGCCGAGCTTAGATGTCGACATAGTGTACCGGCCATACGATTATAAACAAACGTCTTGTGTACAGTACAAACGCTACTGAAGTGGCTAACGTATAAAGTACCGAAACAGTAGGTTTCTCAAGAACTGTATTAGGTTTCTCAAGAACGGTATTAACTGCATCATCATCATCTGCCTATAGATATCCTATTGCTGAAGCCACGCCATTCATCATTACCACTCTGGTCAGTGCCTAGGTAGTAAAGATAACTCTCATGATAGTCAGAGTAGATCACTAATAGAAAATGTTTTAAGGATGAGGCTGCACAAAAGGTCTCGATACGTAAAAATCCACTAAGATAGATAGGGGAACCTCTGCAGGCGCCACTAAGATAAGATTCGCTCCGGCCCGGTCCGGTCCCGCCATCAGCTATGTGTTCATGAGATAAGGCCGAGCCTTTGAGTAACGTTCATAGGCTGAGTAACGACCACCCTTCATCTATGTGAACATCCGTCTCCCATGATCACGAAGTAACTTCGGAAAATCCTCCCTGAGCTTCAGCTCTTGCCTCACGTCTCAAAATTCAGTGTTCAAGGTCCAGCTGTGTGGGTTGCGCGATGTTGATCGTTCGTCCTTTCGTCAGGAGTCAGGACTTCTCTTTTTAAATATAGTTACAGCTGATGAAGATCATTCGTTAAAGACCTAACTCAAGGAAAGCTCAATGGCTAGAGATCCTCGCCGACAACAATTTAAATACTACAAAACCATTCCAGGCCGCAGCGTCAATTGACCATAACGATAGCCGACCTACAATAGAAGATGACACAAGAAGAAGCAGAAGAATATTCATTTGTTTCATTACGTAACTGTACTGTCGGTCCATTAACTGTTGCTCATGCCGCAGCTCGCATCCCTCTCCCCGTGTGTACAGTCGGGCAGGTAAAGCACAACGAGGGCCGGCACGTGTGGCGTGGGCGGATCCGGCGTATCGCTCGTCGATAATTGAACTCCGACAATCCGGAGATAAACAAACCGTGAACGTGTAGTTGCTATAGCGATAGCGTGTAGGCCGTGGAAGTGGTCGCGGTAACTTGAGCGGCGGCTTTCAAATAGGTATATAGATTTGTATTGAGCTGATCTCGATGGTAGGGGCGTTGTCTTAGGGCGGCGTTGGAGTGTAGCTGAGGTCCTAACCTTTACTAGAGCCCTCGGGTCTAGTAGGAAAAGTGGACACGCTTGCATGATTCCATTTCGTCTTATAACCCTTTGATAGTGTTTTGATCACACGGCTTATGGAACCCTTTAAGTTTCTTGCGTCCGGTGACGCTGTAAGCGTTACCTGCGGCTAACTACAAACACTAGACACTTGCTGAGTTTCTTGCCAGTTCTCAGTACAAGATCTCCCGCCCAGGGTAGACTTACGAACCGATGGCATAATGACGTTCATAAGAGCTATTTATAGCCTATACTAAGTAAATGATTTTGAATTTTTATTTTTATTTTGAAACTCTCAAAAACTAAAAAGGTAATGGCATCGCCCTTCATTGAGACGCTGCTTCTTACCACCGCATGTTATGAGGTTAAAGCCCTAAAAGTGTCGGCAACTGACTCGGAGATATTGAGATTGAATCAAGAAATCGTGATTCCTTCCTCATGACCACGTTAGGCTACCCTTCTCCACGGCACGGTCAACCTGAGCCGAGGCCTTAGCCTTAAGAAGCGTTCACGTGTTTTCCTCACTCGTCAGCCAACTCCTACGTTTCAGAGAATCTAGTAGAGGGTGTTGTCGCCAGCCCTTCTAGGAAACCTACGAAACCTACGTTTGGTCACTCGGTCTTGAGGAAGCTTAAGTTCACACAGCGCGCCTGCAATATCCGCTGCAATTCACAGCACAAGTGGACAAAAGCAAGCTGTTACCAAAAAAAAAGAAGAAGCAAAACAAAACAGCGAGTGAGTTCGAGTATTCACATAACTCGAATACTCGATCATATCGCTGCTCATCCGCGTCTGTCCACTTCGTCATCGCAAACATTCGTCCGGACGGACATAAACTCGGCCGGAATGCATGGGGCCCTCCTCGTTTTTATCTGCACGCCACTTTGATGGCCCTTTAAAAAGCGCGACTGTACCTTATGAAATGTTTATGGCTCCCAAAACGATGGTCATCGGATTATTGTAGGATTTGCCAAACCACTCAATTTTAGAGAGATTTGATTTTCTCCATTGGTGTTAGCAATGGGTTAAAGCATTAATATATTGTGTACCTATACCGACAATCTGTTTGTATATACAACCTTATTTTTAGTTTATACGAAAATCGAAACACGGGTCAAATATTTTCATTTAAAGAATTAGTACAAAAACATTTAAAATAATATCTTGAAAACTCACGAAGTTACAAACTTTTTGTGCTGTCCCGTTGTGTGTTTAGTAGGGTATACTTTATTTGAGATTTTGTAAATATTATTTGGTCAAAATGTAACATGGTATAAAAAATATTGAAATCGATTCTATTACTGATTCTGAAGACACAGTTTTCAGGTTTCGTATAAACTAAAAAAAACTTTGTATATAAAAAGTATATAGGCGTACGTATCGGTTAATAATATAAAATTTTATTTAAAACAAAACAATTGTAGAAATTTATGAATGTCATTTCACTGTAGTTACATAATAATTACTGGTTTTACTACAACTAAAGACCATAACATAACGAAGGTCAGTAATGCAAATGTTTAACATCAAAAATAGTTTTAAGTATTCCATAGGTTGGAAGCTGGTAAATTATTGGTGGATATAAGTCATAAGCATCGATGGTCATCATAAGTCATAAACTCATAAGTAATTTATTCCATAAAACAATAATATCATATTTGAAATCAACATACATATAGTTTATATCACAAAAATTAAAAATAAACAACATAATAAAAAAAATATATTTTTGCAACATTTATTTAAATCCCCTAGTTTTTTTTTGGAGAGGTTTTACTGATTGCCTCGGACGGCATTTCACCTTCACCGGGATTTTTTGGGGGCGGCGAGAAACTTAAAGGGTTCCTCAAGCCGTAGATTCTCTGGGGTTCGGATCGGATCGGGGAGTATACCCCTAGTGTGTGTAACAGTAGTTACAGGAGTAGTACAGTCAACAACAAAAGTAGATAGTGTTTAATAGATTTCAAAATTAAGTTTCGATAGTGTAAGTCAGTATATTCTATATAACTACAGTCACAGTCTGCAGGTACTAGTAGACACTCGCAGTTTTTTCGATATGCGTTTTAAAAGTTTTGATTTTCATACTGATTTCATATTTTGAGACTTGACCAATCATCTGTTACTTTTGCTGTTGACTGTACAAGTAGTAGTAGGAGTAGTGACTTTTATTTTTTTTATAAAATTCAGCATTCGAAGGGGTCATCATGTCAAACATCACCACACATGACAAAAGCCTCTAAATTGATTAAGATAAGAAAAAAACACCTCTTTATAAACCGTAATTTACTCGTATTATAGAAACGACACATATCTCGATTCCATTGCATTGATTTCCAATTCTCTGTTCCTCGTTTAGCAAATGAAACCTTTTTGGGGAAAATAAAAACTTTTTCTCTCACGAAACGAAATCTTTTCAGCGTAGATGCTGCAGTGCATCGTAAACTGAGGCAGTACAGCGCAGCGCCAGCGCCCGCCGCCGGGTTCGGGCTGGGGTTTATAGCATGCGGGAGCATTTCTAAATGCCCGATAAATGATGAAGAGATTACTGGACGCAATACTACGGAGATTGGAGACTCAGCAATATTAATTTATTTATTTATTTATTTTAGGGATTAAAAACGAATGTGTTACATAAATTGGCTTATCAATAGACTTATGTACTATAAATGGTAACACATCCCACCACGTAATCCACGTGTAGGTATAAAGACTAAAATGAACTTAGATGCGAGGTAAAATACATAGATACTTTCTAATATAATATAAATGCAATGATTAGCTTAACTGTAGAGACGCAAATATTACTTATTAACTTCGACATTACATAAAACAAAATATAAAAGAGAAAAAAAAAATACAAAGAGCAAAAACATGCAAGTTTGTTAACTTAACTAAACTTAGGCGAGCAACAGTTCTATTGCGATCTACGAATCACTAAAAAAAACAGTACCGTTACCACCCCAACACACGCGGAGGTGTATCGGGACTAGAATCGAAAAAATCGGATCGGCAAAATAATCATACATTCTTAAAAACCGGAATTCTATGAACGGCTTTTTCGATTTTAGAAATGTAGCATGATTTTTTATTTTATTTTAGGATACAGATTTGCTTTTTACAACACTCGTTAGAAACTTTGGAAAGATTATTTATTATTATGTAAATATTCTTCTTAAATAAACGTGTAAAACAATCCGGACACATCGGTTTTAAAAATCAAAATTTCGGAATAAAACCGGTTTTTATTTTTTCTTCCGATTTTGCATGCCGTAATGGTGACCACAAACAGCAAGCATCGAGTACCACCTCACAGCGGTACGCCAACACGGACACCCAGGATAGTTCGGTACTATTGCTATCCAGAAAATCATTCCCTACCTTTTGAACGGTTCTAATATCTAAAGAGCTGAGTCGGGAATAACTTGGCCAAGGAATCTCCAGACAGGTGCGTCCGTATCAGCCCGCGGGCGCCAGTGGTGCAGAAAAACCAACTGAAGCGCACCTACGGACACCAACGCTCAGCTTTGCCACTACTGTCTTATTCAAAGCGTAGGCGGACAAAGGCCAAAGTCACTTACACCTTACTAGTTTTTCATTTGACCGCGTCGTAGTAGCATTGGCACTTCGTATTTTTAACGACATTTCAATTAAAAAACTAAGTACAATGTTCGCGGCGCGGGGTAAAGTACTCGGTTTTTCATATTTTAAGCGTTTTGGCGCCGTTTTTGTTTACTAAAGCGCACTTACGGACGTCATCGTTCCGTAAGTTTTCCCACAAGTGGTTTATTCAGTGCATTTCCATTTTTAGCCTTACCATTACTTCACATCAGTTACCCATAGCGAATTAAATAAGAAGGGTTCTTCTTTACTTTTTTTGAGCAGTTCCACCTGAAGAGCTGAGTCGCAAATAACTTTGCCAAGGAATCCGCAGACAGATGCGTCCAACATCAGCTCGTGGGCGCCAGTGGTGCGGAACTGAAACGCACTTACGGGCACCATCACTCAGTTTTCTTAAACAACTGGCTTAATCAAAGTGTAGGCGGACAAAGGCAAAGTCACTTACACCTTACTGGTTTTTCATTTGACCGCGTCGTAGTAGCATTCGCGCTTTGTAATTTTTATGACATCTCAATTAAATTACATTGTTCTAACAAGGTTTTGACAAAGTAGTGGAAAACTGCTAAAGTGCCAAAAATCAATTGGTTTTTATTTCTTACTAGTGGACCCGGCGGACTTCGTACCGCTTTGACAGTTTCCATCAAGTGATTAAATTCTCTTTAGTTTCCATGACAACAAAAGAATCAAATAACTTTGTATTGGAAAATTCAATTGTCATTTTTAGTATATTTATAGTGTGATTCCCGTGAGAATATCGGGATAAAAAGTATCCTATGTGTTATTCCAGGTTATAAACTATTTGTATGCCGAATTTCATCCAAATCCATCCATCCGTTGCAGCGTGAAGAAGTAACAAATATACGAACATACATACACACAAACTTTCGCATTTATAATATTAGTAGGATAGAACGAAGCAGAAGAGTCCAGTTGGGCGAACAGTAGGCTTAGCCAAAGTAACATTAAAAAAAGCGAAGTTCGAAAATAATAAAATGTATGGGATTGACATAAGCCGCGCTAAATCACGTGGTCAATCTTATGTCGATCCCATACATTTTTACTTTTCGAACTTCGCTATCGTTTTCAATGTTAGTTTGGCTACCACTGCAGGTGCGAAATGCCATCGAGGCGCATTAAATAAATATGTATACAAGTAGTATAAAATAAATAAGTATATAATTTAATTATGTGCTAAACATACTTTTTGAAATATACCCGGCTTTTTTTAACGAGTGCTCTTGGTCGCCAATGGCAACAAGTAAATTTCAATAAAAGTATAATTGTAAAGGTATCTATCTAATAGGAGAATTTGATGTGATGACACATTCGTCAATAGAATGGCAGTGGAACGTCTCCGTCTAGGTCACTACAAGGATCTAGTGCGTAAAACTTAGATTTATATTGTTAAATAAACTAGTAACGGATGCCAATTTCTAGCGAAACAGGAAATTTATCCCGGAAATTATTGGATAAGTTCCTTGGACAAGCGATTGAGTTTCCTTGTTTTCCTTTTCCTTTCAATAATATTAAATACAAAGCTAAGAAGTTAAAAAAAAAATAAGAAAGTGCAACTGTCAAAACGATTTTTTTAAATAGAAATTGTATGAGAATGTTGAACTATAAAAAAAAGAGTTTTTTATTTCCCAATCAAATACAATAGGATTTCTTGGCGGGAAAGTGAAGAGTCATATCTGCGGTTTTGTTTTATTTTTTAAATTTGTGTTATGCCGAATATGAATGTGAAATAATGGTGGATTATTAACCGTTAAGTGTTCGTGAGTGTGCATGAGTGTTGGCAAATGAAACAAAACTGTGCAACTTCACTTTTTAAATTCTCTCAAGAAGTCGCGTGAGGACTTAGTAAAGCCCCACATCTTTACTGAGATACTCGAGGGGTTGGAGGGTATAATCATTTCTCACTTCGCATTTCTATTATCATTCATCATCATTTATACAAGAAGGAAATATTGTTTATTTATATATTACTTGTAAGAAAAATTACATTGACACTGGCTAATTGTGCTAATCGCACGAAGCCATCAACTAAAGGAAAAACAATATAATTATGTAGTGACAGTGAGACTCAGAACAATAACTAATTATTGTTCTGAGTCTAGCTTTAAGTAGTTATTATTCTGAGCAGTGAGACAACCCCAGAGAGTAATGTAAATACTAGTGTTGGGGCTATGACGTCATTATTTTGTTCCGTCAATACAGTGTTTATTAATAACTTTATAGGTTACAAAAATTCATGCTTAGGTCAAATAAAAAATAAAGTTATTAAAGTTATACAGTTTTTAAAGAACTGTCACGTGATTTAATTTATTTGTATAATGTTCTGGAAGTATATTTTGTTGCTGTCAACATCCCTATTACGCGGTCATAATTTATTTTACTTATTAATTTACTTGAGGGAGACCTATGTCCAGCAGTGGACGTCTTTTGGCTGAGATGATGATGATTACGATGATTCATTAACTAATCTGTCCTATGCCACAAAGGTTGTCTGGAAGAGATCGCTTTAAGCGATAAGATCGCCTTTGCCTACTATTATTTTAAAATTTCCTGTTATTTGTTTTGTGTATATTTGTGTAAGCAATAAAGTGTTTATCTATCTATCTATCTAATCATACATTGCACAATGGGTTCAAGACAGCAAGAAAGCTATAACGAGGAATGTATTTTTTAATGTTTCGACAGATATTTTTAACTAGTATTTACTTCGATTCGTCTAAACTACACAGAACACGGTATAATATAATAATCTTATTAGAAATAATAACTTAAACTTATATTTTAAAAACTACTACTTTTACTTTTTTTTCGTTGGTCGCAGGACTGATGGCCGCTGGGGCGGAATAGTCCTTGAGTGGCGACCGCGTACCGGAAAGCGCAGTGTGGGCAGGCCTCCAACAAGGTGGACCGACGATCTGGTGAAGGTCGCAGGAAGCCGCTGGATGCGAACAGCACAAAACCGGTCGTTGTGGAGATCCTTGGAGGAGGCCTTTGTCCAGCAGTGGACGTCTTTTGGCTGAGATGATGATGATGATATTTTAAAAAATCTTGCGAGTCAAGGGCACCAAACATTATTGTTGGGGCGATGAACGCAGCTTCTCAATGAATATCTTATGGCGCAACTGCATTTGTAGATGAATTCTTGTTTTCGCTAACGTGATCGAATCCAATGAATGAAACACGCTCGCCGTAGAACGAAAAGTCACTAAGTACGTAAAATTGATAATTGAGTTAGGAAGGTTTAAAGTTTTACTAAACAAAAAAATATATAACTTGGTTTTGGTATGACTTATTTCTAATTTTATGGTCTTATATCTTGGAAAATAAATGAGCGCGTTATGTAAAATTACTACATTCAATGTATTACATGTTATTTCAGAGATATTGAAAAAAAAAAGTACTCGATTACTTTTCGTCCTCAAATTTTATACCAACATTTTTAGTTATTTATTTGTAGAATGGAGTTGATGAGTTTTCGCCCGTGTTTGTATTATTTTCGAAGATAATAACTCCAGTTAGTTAAAATACGACTGAACTTTGGAAACTTTGAAAATTGTTTATTCTTTATGACCATTCATTGCATTGACACAGTGAAGCTTGTAAGTTGTAGTTTTGCCATACAAAGAAATCATCGTTTAGTGTGTGATCATCACTCAGTGCAAGATTTACTCGCCATTCGATCACGTTAACAAAAACTAAAACAATTGAATGAAAAACATTTGGATGGCACAAAAACTCACAAATTCTCGTTTCCGTTAAAAAAAACATATTCAAATGCAAACGCTCCTGCCTCCTACAGCTAAACATTACATTTGCAATATATCTTACTAATATTATAAACGCGAAAGTTTGTAAGTATGGATGGATGTTTGTAACTCTTTCACGTAAAAACTACTGAATGGATTTGGATGAAATTTGGCATACAGATAGTTTATAACCTGAATTAACACATAGAATACTTTTTATCCCGATATTCCCACGGGAACAGGAACCACGCGGGTGAAACCGCGAGCGGCCGCTAGTAATAGGAATAAAAAAGATATGTATTTTTCTAAATTAAATTACAAATACAAAGTTACTTTAATGTTATGTTATGTTACTTTCATATTGACTCCGCTTATTGGACTATTTTTGACAGTGGATTATATTTGATTATTTTTGGTTCTTAATTAATTTTAATTAATTGTAATATGTGTTTTATTTTTAACGTAGCATAAGGTAGTACATAAATCATGATATCATAATCATACTATTTATGGATTACTGTCTAGTCTTACTATATTGTTAAACTCTCACGGCTGTTTGTGTATTGACTGTAATCTGTTTTGTGTACCTATTTTAAATAAATAAATAAAAGTGGAGTCGAATGGCAAATCAAAAAAACTCACTAAGCAATCGGCACTCAGTCTGGCTAACGGTTGCTGCGGCGGCAACAGCCCTGATAACAGGAATGGCCGCCAAGATCCTATCGATGATCTAATTAACTACACAGGCGTCCGCCGCGACGCGCGGGAGGTTCGATTCCGGTACACACTACCACCAAATAAGGAAAGCCCAGAAGGAAAGCTACCCTTCTGTGCTTTCTTTATTTTGTGGTATACATGCGGTATACCTACATACCGCGTTCGAGCAACGCACACATTTAACCCTTTCACGGACGCGGAATCTCGGACCGTCTCAAACCAGTCCGAGTGCAGCATTTTTTTTTTTTGGAGAGAGTTTGCTGATTGCCTCAGTCAGGCGGCACTTTCAACGTCACCGGGTTTTTTTGGGGGTGGCGAGGTACTTAAATGGTACCTCAAGCCGTGTCAAACGAATCACCTTCGGAGGTTTTCTAGAGGGAACGGCATCACACACTTAAAAGTGCGTGTCCCCGTGCCCTACTAGATTCTCCGAAGGGTTCGGATCGGATCGGACCTCAAGCCGTGTGAAACGAAGCACAGTCAAGAGGTTCTCTAGAGGGAACGGCATCACGCACTAGTGCTTGTCCCTGTACCCTGGTAAAGTCTCGGAGGAGTTCGTATCGGTTCGGAATAGAACGCACTGCTGTTTTTTTTTTGAGAGAGATTGCTGATTGCCTCACTCGGCATTTTCAGCGTCACCGGGCTTTTCTGGGGGCGGCGAGGTACGTAAAGGGTACCTCAAGCCGTGTTGAAACGAATCACCATCGAAGGTTTTCTAGAGGGAACGGCATTACACACTAGTGCTTTTCAAAAAAAATCAAAATTCAAAATCATTTATTTAGTGTAGGCTACAAATAGCTCTTAGGAACGTCATTATGCCATCGGTTCGTAAATCTACTCTGGGCGGGAGATCTTGTATCATGTATCATGTCCCTGTACCCTGCTAGAGTCTCCGAGGAGTTCGTATCGGTTCGGAATAGAACGCACTGCTGTTGCGAGATGACATGTCCGCGAGAGGTTGTCTAATGTACACACGGCGGCAGATCAACCTACCCAAAACTGTCAAATTTCTACAATCAATTTTGAACTTTATTGTTTCGTTATAAGGATCAATATTCATTGGAGAAATTTGACAGATTTGGGTAGGTTGATCTGCCGCCGACTGTACGCGTTGGCTGAGCGCGTCTGTACGAAGCTCATGCACCTTCTGCAGTCGTCTTACTTTGTGACACTACACCGCCAAGGCGAGGACCGGTCGCACCACTCCCTTATCAGACATTAATCTAGCTGTATTACTTAATCTTTCAATCTAACTGGATGTACTAGTAAAGCTTAAAGTGAGGTGTCAACTAGTAGATGATGTGATAAGTCATAATCAATAATTTACTAATTAATGAGTCCCTAATAAATAAGTAATAAATAAATAAACTTTCCTACACTCACACCAATTATCTAGCTCAAGAAGCTTCGTTATGAAACTCGTTAAATGGTTACTAGACAACGGATAAACATACTTAAAATACTTAAATACATACTTATTATAGGTACAATGAGTTTAAGCTTTTTAATTTCAGATCATAGCGAATAGTTTCACACCCTCTGATATTTTGTTTTATTCTAGACAACAATAATAATTGTACCGCATAGTTAAAATATAAATTTTTTACCTACCTAACATTACTATACATTACCTATTTAACATAACTTAATTATTAGGAGATTGTTGTTTGAACGTTTTAAAATTCAGAATGATTTTGATAATTATTTGAACTAACTGATTGTGTGTGCGTGTGTGTGTGCGTGCGTGTGAGTGTGTGTGTGTGTGTGTGTGTGTGTGTGTGTGTGTGTGTGTGTGATGGTGTGTGTGTGTGTGTGTGTGAGTGTGTGTGTGTGTGTGTGTGTGTGAGGGTGTGTGTGTGTGTGTGTGTGTGTGTGTGTGTGTGTATGTGTGTATTAGTAGTATAGTATAAAACGATGAATGAGCAAAGTGCAATTTCGAAGAAGAATGAAATACATATTACTTCCAGAATAGCTTTATAAGCCTCATAAAGATACATTCCATTATAGTCACACACAGTTACAGCTAATCACCAATAAGTAGGAGGACACAACCATCGTACAGAGAGACTTTGTCAAAATTGTGCCACCCGGCATCTATGCGCGTCTCGTTCAAAGCACGCCATCTGAGCGCAGTGTAGGCGAGCGTGCCAGAACATTCCGCAGCCAGCCAGAATACTGAGTGAGCCTCGCGGTATGCACCGACGAGCACAAGCTGCTAAAGACCGAGCTACAATGCAACAAAGCTCACGCTGAGCGGAAAATCTTGACAACTCGTATTGTTTTCAAAAGTTTACGCGAACACTTAACATGTGATCGACCTTAAGCAAAAGCGCGTCAATATTTAAGTCGGCAGTTTACAATAAGGCCTTTGTGAGATTCACCTTGTAACTTAATACCTAAGATTCGACATACCCTTATCTATCACAGATACAGTCTGC
The DNA here is from genome assembly GCA_947562085.1 of Eudonia lacustrata. Taxonomy (NCBI): domain Eukaryota; kingdom Metazoa; phylum Arthropoda; class Insecta; order Lepidoptera; family Crambidae; genus Eudonia; species Eudonia lacustrata. The sequence continues at coordinate 16,392,697 of OX387326.1, read as the reverse complement.
CAAAATTGGGCTACCCAGCATTTTTGCTAGAATTGTTCTAAGCACGTCATCTGAACGCAATGTAGGTGAGCGTGCCAGAATATTCCGCCGCCCAGCCAGAATACTGGGTGAGCCTGCCGGGCCGCGGTAAGGACCGACAAGCTGAAGCTGCTTAAGATTCAGCTCCATTTGCAAAAAAGCTCACGCTTAGTGGAGGACTATGATCACTCGAATTATTTCTAGAGTTAATGCGAACATTTACACATGTGATCCAATCCACCTTAAATATATTCGCGAAAATTAGTTAAGTTAACAACGATTCATCCCTAAAAACATACGCAAGGCTATTAAAATTAAGAAACATCCTAGATGTAATAATAGTCCCTATGATTGCAGGCAGTCCGTCGAAATTAGGCCACTCGGCATCCCTGCGCGTCTCATTCAAAGCACGCCGTCTGAGCGCAATGTAGGCGAGCATGCCAGAACATTCCGCTGCCAGCCAGAATACTGGGTGAGCCCGCTGAGCGCCGGTATGCACCGACGAGTTAGAGCTGCTAAATACCTACCTGCTACACTTGCAACAAAATTCACGCTAAATTAAAACCCTGATCATCATCATCCATCATCATCATCATCAGCCCACACTAATCCACTGCTGGACAAAGGCTTCATCATCATATTCTTTTCTAAAGTTCACGCGAACACTAACAATGTGCTCGAACATATGAATTCGCGATAACAAACCAGCGGTGTACAACAACACCCTTAAGAAACCATTCTACTTAAGCTGCTACAGACTCAGCTCTACAATTGCATTGGAAAAACTCCGAGCACACATACCAAGTATGAGTATCAACCGAAAGAGTATTGTATTGCTATGATAACGATAGCGTAGCGATAGGTAGCGTTAATTTGTTACTACAGTTAATACTCGTAGAAATGAAATGAAATGAAATTATTTATTTGCCTTTAAACACGGTATACAATGAGGCTGACATATAATAAACAAAGAACATGCGTATTTTGTCAAATAGTTGACATGCAAAAAATTTAAAATTTAAAGAGATCTAACATTCTTTTAATATTATAATACTATGCAATACAATTTCAATAACCTACAATTAATAAATTCCTAAAACTACTAAAAATGTTAACATTCAATTCCACAAAATACCATAAAAACAATAATGTAATGTCAAATCAATAAAAATAACTAATATCAAACATTAGTGGATGTCAAAATACTCATTCAAGTCATAAAAACATTTATCAATTAACCAGCCTACCACCAGCCAGCCAGCAAAAGTAATGGTCAGGCTATGTTAAGTTCCTTCCGACATTTATAGCCAAGATTTATCTCTAGATTTGTCCAGCACCCATCTCTTCGTGCGATCCACAACTTAGGACACACCACTTAGGAGGACGTCACATCCGCGGCGCCACCCATCAGCAGGACGGACACGAACATGTCGAACTATATAGCGCATCGCATCGCGCCGGTTAGCGGGCGCAAGCGGGCGGCGCATACAAACGATTGTTTACCGCGGCGCGGCGCAAGGGCACAAAAAACTGCAGAAGGTAAGGTTCATACAAACGAGCTCAAGCAACGCACCCATAGGCCCTCACGGACACGGCATCTGGTAACAGTTGTAATTTTTTGATGTGTAACATCTTTCTTCTCGCTTTCTAGCAAATTGTGGGAGTGATTTCGTCAAATGGGACGGAAGTGTCCAACAGTGTAACAGGAAGTCGGGGAAGCGCGAAAGCGCGCACCATTTTGTAAATTCTGTAATCGATATTATGAACATTATTATTATTTTATATTTTACGGGTAAGCACAGTGCCTTGATCTCACCTGATGTTAAGTGATGATAAGGCCAATGATGGAAGCGCACTTCATCAGGGATCCTCAACTAGTGAGGCACTGGCTATCTTATCTCTAACTGCCGGAACACAACAATGCTACAAACATTGATGTTATAGTGACATATTTAGATAAGATGGTGGTAGCCAGCCAGGCGGACAAACAAGCCCTACCACCAACCAAACTGAGTACACAAACATGTAGCCCCCGCTGGGAATCGAACCCGGGACCTCTGGGTCTAAACCGGTGGTCTTAGTCACTAGACCACAGAGGCGGTTAATGAATGGGACTCCTGAGGCTCTTCGCTTTCAAAAACGTTGCCAAACTGTATGGCATCTTTACAGAGGAAGAAGAGTAAAAGGATGGGGTTGCACAAAAGATCCCGATGGGTCGAAGTGTTACTGAGAGTGGGAACAGGCTCCACTAAGATAAGATAGGTCCGTCAAACTAGCGACGTTTACCCATACTTTACATGTTCACATGTTTTTACATGTTGTCTGCACATGCCCGTGGAGTTACAGCATACCAATGTTACTGTGTCCTTGTTTGTTTAATTTTATTTTCTGTTGTAACTTTGTTATGTGTGGCTAATAAATAAATAAAATAAATAAACACTTACGACAAGCGTTTTAGCTCCCCATTAATCTAGTGACGTGAACCTACTTATTAAACACTAGCACGACTTCGTCCACACACACCACAGACGCGGTTAAAGCAGTTACTTGCACGGTTCCGAGCTGTTCCGAAATGCGTGTCTGAGCAATGGAGTCCATGTGTGAATTGCTCGAGTGTGGTATGTACAAGGTGAGGCAAAATATTATAATGAAAATTTTATATTATAATGTATAACGAAGAGAAGCTAATTTGTAAATTTACTAGTTTTAATTGTAAAATCTTAAGTCATCAATTGTAGACGTTCGAAATATTTGTAAAACAAGCAGCGTGGTCAGTCTCCAAGAAACTTGGCTCCTGGATCACGATATCCCACTGCTGGGAACGATATCGAAAGATTTTGATTATACCGGTAAGTCTGCTGTGGACACTTCTGCTGGTATATTGAAAGGGAGACCTTATGGTGGGGTAGCCATCCTTTGGCGGAGGGACTTGTTCGATCATGTGACGGTGGTTGAATGAAACAGTAAGCGGCTGGTTGCTATTAAGGGTACCAGGGGTAGTCGGTCTATTCTTCTATTTTCTGTTTATATGCCGACAAAGTCATATCATAATCTACCTATTTTTACTGAAGTCCTTAGTGAAATAAGCGCTATTGAAAGTAGTATAAATGTTGAGTCTACATTCCTGTTGGGGGACTTTAATGCACATCCAAATGAGTATTTTTATAGTGAGCTAAGTAATTTCTGTTCGGATCAATCGTGGATTTGTGCAGATGTAAAAACTATGTTGTCAGACTCATATACGTACATTGATCCACATCATAAAACAAGGTCCTGGCTGGATCACATTGTGGTCTCCCTTTCGGCTTGGCAAACTATTACTAAGGTAGGAATTATAGAGGATGTATTTATGTCGGATCATCTGCCTATTTATGTAGAGTGTAACCTATGTATAGTGAGGCCTAAGCGGGTGTTTCAAGGTGAGCAGTGCAATGCAGTGGTCTGGGGGGAAAGAGATGAGAACCAGATAAGCAGGTACCGTAATTTATGTCACAAGGGCCTGCGGGATATTGATTTCCCTTCAGAGTTTGTAGACTGCAGCCATGGATCATGCGCGTCGGTTAGTCATAGGGGTGTTCTGGATAATTTGTATGATCAAATAGTTAATACTTTAAGAAACGCTGCTATTCAGACTAAACCAAAAATACGAAACAAAGCACGGAGGAATAAAGTGTGTTGTGGGTGGAACGTACACGTACGGGAAGCTCATCAAGAGGCCAGGCATAAGTTCCAAGTATGGGTAGCACATGGTCGACCTGCCTCGGGTATAGTATACGAGCAAATGTACGAATCTCGTAAAATTTATAAAGGCCGACTAAAATGGACCATAAAAATCCAGGAACAATTGAAAATGGACAAAATAGCAAGTCTTAGGGCGGATAAAAATTTCGGAACTTTCTGGAAAGCTGCCAGGAAATTGGATCTTAAGCCTAGCCTACCAGCAAGTGTTAGTGGTAAGAGTGCTCCAGGGGACATCGCAAACTTGTTTAGGGAACATTTCAAGGTGCGATCTCCACTGGGTCAATCTGCCGTAATGCTCGAGCCTGAGCCCTGTCGTGCACGGGGGGACGCACTGTTCAGTTTTTCAACTAAGGAGGTAAAAACTATAATTGAAAGAATGAGCAGAGGTAAGTCTCCTGGGCATGATGGGCTCAGTATCAAGCACCTGAAATATGCTGGTGAACACCTGCCGAGGGTCCTGTCCCTTTTCTTCAATATGTGCATCAGCCACTCATATTTGCCTGCTGATCTAATGAAAACTACTGTTGTGCCCATAGTGAAGAACAGGACGGGAGATGTTTCAGATATGGGGAATTATCGCCCAATCTCGCTCGCTACAACGGTAGCCAAAATATTGGACAGTCTGCTTGACTCCTGCTTGAAAAAGTACCTTAATATATTGTTTTCTAAAGTTTACGCGAACACTACACATTGAAATGAAACAACTTTTACGGATCTACTCGCGTTTATTTTACACATTACTTATTTAATGTTTATCCTGACGTTTCGAACCCTTTGCAGGGTCCGTGGTCACAGGGAGACTGAGGTGTTGGTCATCTCATAATTAGTTGGTAGCTTGTATACCCTCATTTAAATTTAATCAGGTGCGTTCCGTTTTACGCAGAAAGAGCTTACAGTATCTTTTGGTCTGGCAGTATGGTGTCGGGGCTGGGATTTAATATTTTGTATGATGGGATCCCAGGCTGGTGGTAGATTCCAACCATCTTCTCTATTAAAATTAGGATGTTTTTTAATTTCAATAGCCTCGCGTATCATCCTGGGGATGAATCGTTGTTCTTTAACGAGTATTTGTGGTTTATCAAATCTGATGTAATGGTTGGGCCCCTCTAGGGAATGTTCGCATACTGCAGACTTATTTTCGCGCCTATGCTTGACGTCGGCTATATGTTCTTTAACACGGGTTCCTATACTTCTCTTTGTTTGCCCGATGTAAGAGAGCCCACAGTCGCAGTCCAGTTTGTACACGCCTGCATCTTGAAGGGGTATGTTGCACTTGACAGGTCGTAAAAATTGGTTGATCTTCTTCGGCGGCTTGAAGTAAGTGTTGATTGAAGCTCGCTTTAAGATATGTCCAATCTTGTCAGTGACACCTTTCATATATGGAAGTACAGCAGGTTGGCGCTCGACTGTGGTTGGTTTATTGCGTTTTCTGTGACAAAGCCGTGGTACTTTCAGTTTATTATCCTGTAGTACGTGCTTGACATGCTGAAGCTCAGCAGCCAGGTGTTGGGTGTCACAGATGCCGCGTGCTCTCTGAAACAAAGATTTCCCTACAGTAGCCAACTGTCTAGGATGGTGGTG